>JARQOD010000002.1:108733050-108842998 GCA_033576555.1 Oophaga sylvatica
TTTCAAAGTGCTCCCAAAACATCTAATAAGCCTTTGGGGGGGTTTAGTTTAAAAAAGGGTATTTGGGGGGGGGGGGTTTTTACTTTAGGCACACAGGGGTCCCAACGTGAATACACCGCTCCATTCCTTTAAAGTTGCATTTAAAGGGCCCTTCCCTTTCGGCTCTGCCATGCGTCAAAAATGGTTCCCCCCAAATTTTGGGGAAAAACGGTACTCAAAAATTGCACAATACTTTTGGGTTTTTACCCTTTAAAATAAAAATTTTGGGGGGGAAAAAATTTTTTTTTGGAAAAATATGATTTTTTTTTTTCAGCTCACTTTTTAAACCTCTGTAAGCCTTTGGGGGGTTTCAAGTCTCCAACACAATAAGTTCCTTGGGGGTTTTTTTCCAAAAGGGGTATTTGGGGGGGGTTTCATTTTTGGGGCCACAGGGCTCCCCAAAAGGACGGGCGTCCAATCTCAACCCCAAAAAGCAAAGGGCTTTCCCTTTCCCCAGCTCCCTGCCCCAAAAAGTGGTTTCCCCCACATTGGGGTTCGCTTCTCAGGACAAATTGAAAAAAAAATTTTGGGGCCTGTTACCCTTTGGAAATAAAAATTGGGGGTGGAAAGATCATTTTTTGGAAAAGATTGTTTTTTTAATTTTTTTACGCTTCGTTAAAACCCTTTTTGTGAACCCCTTGGGGGTTCAAAGTTAAAACACACTTAAAAGTTCCTTGGGGGGTCTATTTCCCAAAAAAATGGGGGTCACTTGGGGGGGTTTCCCTTTTTGGGCAACGGGGCTCCCAAAATCACATGGCGTCCAACCAATTCCCCCCCAAAAAGTCAAATGGCGCTGTTCCCCCTTCCAGTTTCCCCGGGGCCCCAAAATGGTTTTCCCCCACATAGGGGTTTCAGTCTCGGGCAAATTGCCAAAACTTTTGGGGGTTGTTACCTTTGGAAAATAAAAATTGAGGGGAAAGATTTTTTTTTGGGGGAAAAGATATGTTTTTTAATTTTCGCTCTAGTTTTTCCCTTCTGTGAACCCTTTTGGGGTTCAAAGCCTCACACACATCTAAAAAATTCCCCTTGGGGGGTCTATTTAAAAAGGGGTACTTGTGGCGGTTTCCTTTTTGGCACACAGGGGCTCCCCAAATACAACGGGGCGTCCTCAAAATTCCAGCCAAAAAAGAAAAATGGCTGCTTCCCTTCGAGCTCTGCCTGCCCCAAAAGGGTTTTAAAACCCCATATTTTGGGTATCGCGTACTAAAATAATTCACAATAACTTTTTTTTTTTTAAAACCCTTTGGGGGAAAAAAAAAAATTGGGATAAAGATTTTTTTTGGGGAAAAAAATTTTGATTTTTTTTTTTTTACGGTCTACGTTAACCCTTGTGAAGCCCGGGGGGTTAAAAAACCCTTAAAAAACACATTTAGAAAAGCCCCTTAGGGGGTATATTCCCCAAAAGGGGGGTCACTTGTGGGGGTTTCCATGTTTAGGTACACGGGACCCCCCAAATGCGACATGGCCCCCATTCTAATTCCACCAAAAAAAGTAAAATGGCGCTGCCCCTTCCGAGCTTGCCTGTGCCCAAGTTTTTTTCCCCCCACCGGGGGGCCCCGGTTTTGTATAGGAAAAAAATTGTCAACAATATGTGGTTTTTTTTATGAAACCCGAAAAAAATTTAAAAAAAATTTGTCAAAAAAAAATTTTGGGAAAAAAAGTTTAATTTTTATTTTTCCTTCCATTGTTCAATTTTTGTGAGACCAAAAGGGTTTTTAAACTTCTTGAAGGGGGGGTTTGAAACCTTAAGGGGTGCATTTTTTGAATGGTGTCCTTTGGGTATTTTCGTTTTTTTTTCCCCCAAAATTCCTTCAAATGTAGGTGGCCCCAAAAAAAAAAGGGTTTTTTAATTTGTTGAAAAATGAGAAACGTGGTAAATTTTTTTTTAAAACTTATAACTTCCTAAAAAAAAAAAAATTTTGGTTTCCAATATTGTCTGATGTAAAGTAGACTGGGGAAAATGTTATTTTTTAAAATTTTTTTTTTTAAATATCTTCTGATTTAATGGAAAAATTTAAAAAAATTTGAAAAATTGAAAAATTTTTTAAAAATTTTTTTTTTTCCTTTTTTTTTAAAAAATCAAGTTGTATTGAAGAATTTTCACTATCAAAAAATGCAATAAGTCCGGGGGGAAAAAATTCGAACCCCAAAAATTCTTTAAGCGTTCCGGGGTTTAAGCATTTTAAAATGCAGTGGCAGAATTGAAAAAATTGGCCTGGTCTTTTAACCTACAAAATGGTTTTGGTCTTTAAAGGGGGTTAATATTGTTTTTTTTCCTTTTTGTTTTTTTTTCTTCAAAAAAGAGGGGTTTTTGGGGTTCGGGTATCAATCGTGTGGGGTTTTAAAGAGTGTGTTTTGGGAAAAAAGGGGGGCATACACGTGGGTATAAGAGTGTGTTTTGGGGGGAACAGGCATAACCGTGTGGGGGTTTATAAGAGTTTTGTTTTTGGTGTTGGGGGCATACCATGTGTGCGGTTTTTTGGTTTAGTATTGGGTATCAGGGTCATACACACGGTGCATTTTTTGGTTAATCACGCTTTTTTATACTTTCATTAAGGGTTATAATGCCTCTTATTCTTTGTTAGAGGGAGTGTGCATGTAAAATTATGGTTTATAAGGCATTTTTTGGGATACACGCTGTTTTTTTCAATATAAACAGTTTTTTTCTCCATACTAATTGAGGTAATGTACAGGTATTGAGAAAACGTATAAGATGGACTTGGCCTAGTTTTGACCCCGGGTAGCCCGCATTCCCCCTAATGCAACCCTTTTACAATGCCTTAAAAGACGGTAAATAAAAATATAAGGGAGATCAAGGTTTGTATGGAAAGCCTTATGTGCCTTCTCTGAAAAAAAAAGGGGGTTTTGTTCCCCCCCCGGGCCTTGGGATCCCGGACTATTGCACCTTCCCTTTTTTTGTGTCTGAGAATGAAGGACACGCAGCAGGGGTTTACAATTCCCCGTGCTGGCTCTGTCTGTTTGGTCACTTTCCTTCGTCCTTAGCTGTTTCCTTGCGCTCTGTGCGAGGGGGAAGTCTCCGCTCCCTCTGTCCTCGCGTCCGCGTCCCCCCCCGTTCCTGGCCGCTGCCGCAGGCCTCCAGGAAGATTGCTTAGGACGGAGGGGGGGCCCCCCATCTCTTTAAGGGGGGGCTGCTTTTTTTAAATAGTCAATTCCAAAAGGGGCGCACTATTCTATATCTGGTATCCACCATAAAGGGGTGCGGGCAACGGGGTTTTTATATTGCCCCGGTTTGTCCCGTTGTCTGCGGGGGCTGCTCTTGGGTTTTTCTTTATTTGTCTCCAAGTCATTGGTAACCCGTATCGGCTAAATTTTGGGCCAAAATTTGGTTATTTTTGGGCAATTTATCCCCCCCCGCCTCAGCCACCTATCCCCTGGACTGTGACAAGGTCCTGGGCCCCCTCTACCCCCAATCTGGACAGGGGCCCTTTCCCCTCCCGTCAAACCCCCCGGGTTTTGTTTTATACGTTTCCCTTTTTCCCCGGGGAAGCTCCAGTTTTTCCCGGGGCTAACTGGGGGTAGCACCGGTCCTCCAGGTATTTTCCTTTGGTCCCCTTGAGGGGGTTCTCGGGTTCCCCCGGGGTCACTAGTCAGCCCCCTTCGGAGCCCCCCCAACCGCGGGTCTCGGGTTCCACATTAAAAAATAAAACAATGTGAACTTCACCATCTTGCCTCCCCTTCCCCTTTTTTCAAGGGGTACTTACACAATACGGCAATGGCAACGCCCTGGGTATTCGGCCCCCCCCCGACCCCCGGGCCAGTATCACCATTGGGAAAGGGGGCAAAAACCCCCCTCCTCGTTGCTTGACAAGAAGCGACTTAATTTGGTTGAAAAGTATATTTTTGCCCCCATGAATTGCACATACAACACTCCAAAAGCCAAGATATTTGCTGTACAAAAATTTGCAGCTGCAGGTTCATCCTTTTGTCTATTATTCGTTGCATGTTTTTTTTTCAATAACCCCGCTATTTACTGCGGGGCCCCAAAAAGGGCAGGGTGAGAATTTCCCAAATGATGTTCCCCAATTTTTTTATAAAAAACGCTTTCCCCCCCAAAAATTTAGTAAAACCCCTTAAACCCCCATTGGGTTGACACGGGGGTTCAAATATGCGTGAGGTTGGAAGTTTACAGGGATATGTGTTACCACGGGCCTGGTTTTCGAAACGCGCTCCCCCATCTTCACAAAAAGAGGGGAAATTTCGGCTCTTTCTACTGCGGGGTTTGGCAAAGACATGGGTAATATAACATGGCCCATATGCTTTCGTATGCTCCGTTTTGGAGCTCTATAACCATTTGGGATTTTACTCTCCCCGCCCCCGTAAAAATGTAAAGCTTTTAAACCCTTTGGATTCGAAAAATTTCCTACTCAGGGGGCCAATATAAAAAACAACCCGGTCCTAGGAACAGTCCAAGGAATTGGTAATTTTTTGGGTTTGAAGCAAAGGAAAAGTCTTCTCCCGTTAACAAAATAACCTCCCCAAAATGGTGATAATTTTGGGGATACTTTCCGTTCCTAAATTTTTGGAATGGAAAGGTATCCCCGATATCATAAAATATGGGGGATATCACAAAAAATTGGCGTCCCAACCTACGGAAGTCCCATTAAGCTTGGGGAACAAAATATCGAATTAAAAAAAACCATTTTGCTTTTGGTTAATTGTATTAAGGAAAAACAAGAAAAAATTAGAATGTATTGGGGAAGGTTGAGGAGACATTAAGGATAGATTTTAACCCAATCAAATGGATAGCAAAAATTTTTTTTTTTTTTTAAGATGTTTTTGGGTTTGCAAGAAATTGACAATGTAACGTTTTTTATATTTTGGCAAATAGTATATTACACAACTTCCAGCTCTTCATCTTCCCTTTTTTAAAATTTTAACCTTTCCCTTTTCATAATTTCTGCAGCATCACTTTTCATCAATTTTTCTTCTTTTTTCCCTTCTTTATCTTTTTTTTAAACTTCTTGATTCATCTTTGTTAAAATTACCTATTCTTTTTATTTAAATATTATTCTTTTTCATTTTCTGCTTCATTTTTCTCTATTTTTTTTGTGACAGAAAAAACCGTTTTGAATCTGCAAAGTATAAATTTTTTTTATCCTTCGTTTTTGCGTAAAAAATTTAAATTAAACAGTATTTGTCCGTGTTCTTTTTCCTGCGCGCAGGCATTTTCCGGGGCACCACGAGAAAACGCTCCCCCCCAAATGCTTAGTTTTCTTCGTTTTAAAATTTTTGAGCTTTTTTTGCTCTTCTTTTTTGGCTTTACTTTTGTTTTTCTGCTTTTGATTTTTCTTTTTTTTGTTCTTGTTCTTTTTTTTCCGTATCTGATTTGTAGCACAATCCTTGTCCCCAGCTGATGTTATTTGGGGGAAAAGGGGTTACTAAGCAGGTGGTCCTGGGGCCCCCAAAGCACCCCCAAGGGGGTCCGGGGTTGCTGGAACTGGATACCGAGATGGAGGACCTGGCCCCAAAGGGGACGGGGAAAACCATTGACGGTCTGGAACCCGGAGGGTAGCGAAGGTACAAAGCCAAGCAAGTAAGGGGGACCAGGGGGCGTGCGGAAAACCCGGGGGGCACAGAAGGAAAAGGGCCAATGAAACCCCGGGCCACTACGTTCTAACCCCGTAAACAGGGAAGTGTTTAGGGGCAACAGTTTTTCGAGAACAACTGGCGGTGTTGGTGCCCAGGGTCAAGGAGGTTTTTTAAAACTGATCAAGTAATTTCCTTGTTACCTGTAATTTTTTTAAATGTCTATATTTAAACAGAAAAAGAAAACCTTTATCCAAGTGATGTTTTTTTTAAATTTTTTCTAAAAAAATAAAAATTGACAAACATAAAACTCTTAACTGTTGAACAGCAATTCAAACCAAAAAATAAATTGTTAAGGAATTGCTTTAAAAAGGTTTACTAAAAGCTACTTTTCTATCTGAATCCTTTTAAAGATGGATAAGTACAGTATGTACACCATTTTTTTTTTTTTAAAAAGAATTCTGACTTAAAAACTCACAGCATTACAAGTTTTTCTGTGATTTACTAAAATTTTCCCTTTGCTGAATAATGCCCCCCAAAAATTTTTTTCAATTTTTACTTTTTTTCCTCATGTAATTCAAAAATGGGCAATAACATTTTTATTAACAACCTAACTTTAAAAAAATGCTTTTTGATAGTGAAAATTCTATTTTGGCTGCGTGATTGGAAGCATACAAAGTTTGAAAGGGGTTTTATAGAGAAAATGCATACCCCCGATGGTGTGGCGATGTATACTGTCCTCAATAAAGTGGCGTCACTCTAATATTTTTTTTTATATGTGTATAAACGGGGACGGGTTGTTGGCCCCTTTTTTTTGACGCAAGTTCTTCCTGCTGAGGCTTGGGTAGTGAACATTGGGCGTGTTCACTGCAGTCTGGGGAATAACCACACTAGCCTTTTAAATTTCAGACTTCTTTATCAATCTACCAAGAGAAAAAAGGGGGGGGAAGGCACGGGGCGTGGAGTTTTTTCGGGGGGAGGAGTGGGGATTCTGTGGCTGCTGCGGCCCCCTACACAGCACCACCCTTTTTTTCCCCGGGGCCCGGAGCGTTCCCTTTTTTTCGCATTTTTGGGGTGGGGGTACCCCCTGGGGGAAGAAAAATTTTAACCGTTGTTGTTTGGATTCACCAATGCATCGACTTAATTGTTTTACCCTCTCGGCCCCACATGTTGGGCAACCTCTGCCTTTTTCCCCCCCCTGGCAAATTGCCCGGGGTCAGAGGTTTGTCAGGGCCAGTGGTGTCTGCTTTGTTCTAGAATTATTGGTTTAAAAAAGGGGGCCCCCCCAAGCCATTTGTAATGTGAGAAAGGGAGTATGCAGTATGGAAAAAGCGTGTCTTCTGAATTGAAGAGGCGGGTGAGCATGCCGAGGGGCGCACACCCAAAAGCATCTATTTTTGAAAAACCCCCGGTGCCTTTTTGTTGCTGGTGCTGCCAGACCACCCAAAGGGGGTTGGGGGAGGGTAGGGGAGATGTGGGTCCAAGACCCCAAAGGGGATGAAGAACAGGATGGTGGGGCAGCTCGAGGAAAATAATTATTTATTTTTACGCCATCATATTCCGCAGCGCTTTACAGTTTACATTTAGAAACAAGTCTAAGAAAAAAATTTTTTCAATAAATAATTTAAGCTAAATAGTCGCCCTCTGTGACAGTTAAATGTACAATGAGATGGGGGGATACAAAGTTTAGGGTTTATATACAATGGGGTTTCAATGATGTTTCCCCCTTCTTAAGGGATGAGGGATGGAGATGTGAATGGGTAGAGACACACACACCTTAACGAATACATAGAATGATTTTTTTGGAATGTGTGGGCCCCGTCAAAAAAAGTGTTTTGAGGGAGGCCTGAAACATGAAAATTTGGGGGTAGCCCAAATTCTTGGGGTAGATTCCAGGGATTGGGGTTTTGGCAGGAGAGTTTGGGGAGTGGGAGTGGGAGGTAGTATTGTGGGGGGTTAGTCGAAAGTTTTTGCGGGGGCCCCAGCAGTCGGTTGGGGCCGAAGATAGAAATGAGGGAGGGGTAGGAGGGGTGCTGCACTGTGGGATTTTTGGGGGAAACCGTACTTTGGTTGAAAGGGGGGAGAGGCCTAGAAAAAGGTTTTAGTTTTTTGAAGGAAGATAGGGGAAGACTTTGCCCCAACGGAAAAAAAACAGGAGGGAGAGTTAGGCTGCAGACTCGGTTGTGTACCCCCCAGTTGGCACCGTTGGACAGTTTTTTCCCCAAAATCAAAACGTGCGCTCCGGACTTGATGGTGGCCTTTTTTAAACACTTGCCATGTATTTTTTTGGAAATGCAAGCTGTGAAATTTAAAAAATTAAAAAAAGCTAAAAGTGTCACCCTAAATACCACAAAATGTGGAAACAGTCGGAAAAAAAGCCATTTTAGTTACAAAGAACCCTTTAAAATGTAGGCCAACCACGCGCCCCTACATTTTCGGGGTTGGTTAAAACCCTTTTTACGGCTCACACCAGTGGTTTTTTCCTACGGGTGCCTGGAAAAAAATCGGCCACTGTTGCCCCGAGACAAACGGTTTTTTCCAACCGCACAATTTCCCCCGTATCCTCACACCCCCCGGCCACAAAAAAAGCCTGGGTTTTGCACAGGCATGGGAAAAAAACGGCCTATCCCCAAAACCAGCCGAGAAAGGGGTTGAATGCTGGCATTGAAAAACCCCTTCCCTTAATGCTGTGTTCAGGTGGGGGAACAGCTGTTTGAATGAAATCTTTCAACCCCAATCAAAAGTCCCAACCGATTTATTTCGCGGGAAGCCTCCCTGGTCTGAAAAAGCATGTTGGGGAAAAAAAATTAAAATTTCCCAATAAAAGCCCTCAGTACAAGGTCCACCTGACCACGGCGGGGCCCTACCCTTGTTTTGACCCTTTAAACCGTAAGGAAAAAAAGGGAATTCTGTCCCCCAATACAACTAAGCGAATCCCTACATGTAAGGGGGCCCGATCCTGCGCCAGACCGCTAAGTCCCATTAGTGTAAACGAACCCCATTTTTGCGGGGGTAATCCCTAAAGATCTAGGGATGTGAGAAAAGGTGGACACCTCCTAACTAAATTGTAGCAGGATAATTAAACAGAAAAAAAAAAAACTTTGTTGTTTCCAAAAAAACAAGCAAAACGCAGTTAAGGCACCAACACCCGGCTAGCTTTCGTAGTAAACAATGAAGTCAAGCAAAAACCCGAAGGGGGAGCCAACTAAAAGGGAAAAAAAAGGGTTTTTTACGCAAACTGAAACAAAAACCAACAAGAGGGTTCTAACCCCCATGGGGGGACAAACCTTTCCCCCCTGCCAGGGTCAATGTTTGTGCGGGGGTTTGACTTGCGAGTGGCGTTCTGGTTCTGCCCAACCCAAGGTTGCAGGAACAATTTTTTCAAGGTTTCCCTCATTCCCTTCCCAAATCATCGCTGAGGGCCTCACGGTCTACCTCCTGGACCCGGGGTTTTCCGGGCGACCCCCTATAGCACAGCCTTGTCCAAATGTCAAAAGGGGCCTCCGAAATTTTAATTTTTATGGGGAAAATTAGCCACAGCGCAGGAGCTCTTTTAAGCCTAAAGCAGGAAGCGGTTGGTTTTTTTGGGAAAGAACTAAGGGGGGGCTTGGATTTTTAAAATGGGGCCAAATCTGGTGTCAGTCGGGGGCCTGGCAACCTCACTCAATTCCATGTCGGGTTTTGTGCCAACTTGGTGTGCAGAGTTTTTGGGGCATGGTCTTTCATGCTGCACAAGGGCCGCCCAGGTGCGTCCTGCGACGTTCCGCATGGCCAGATCGCTGATTTTTCCCTTTTAAAAACGATTTCACCTCATGAACATGCATCATATGTGCTACCCACCGGTGGAAATTCCTCGTTAATTGTTGGGCGGTTGTTTAGCGCACCAACATAATGGGTACAGTGCATCGGCGCAGTAACCCCGAATTTGGGGTTACACTTCCCACTACTGAGGGGCCTCTTAAAAAGAAAAAATAAAATTATTTATTTTTATAGCGCCATAATATTCCGCAGTGCTTTTCAGTTTAACTTTAAAACAGAGTCATAAGAAAAAAGTTTAAAATAAAAATAATTAAAGAAAAAAAACCGCCCCTGTGGTGAAATTAAAATCTAAAATTTGGGGGGGGGGGGATACAAGTCAGGTTTTTTATATACAATGGTTTTTTTAAAAAGATGGTCCACCTTTTTTTGGAAGGGGGGGATGATGGAGATAGTGAATGGGCTACACACCAAATTACACATGAATGTTTTGATTTTTAAATGTGAAGGCCACTGTAAAAAAGTGTTTTAGGGAGCGCCTGAACCACCCAAAATTGGGATAGCCCAATTCTTGGGGTAGAGCATTCCAGGGGGGTTTGGCGCAGCGCGGGTGAATTTTGGAGTTGGGAGTGGGAGGGTACGGATTAGTGAGGTTAGTCGAGGCGTTTGCAGAGTGCGCAGCGGTTAGGCGATAAAAAAAATTTGGGAGGGTGTAGGGGGGTGCTGCGCTGGGAGAGCTTTGTTTTGAAACCCCGTAATTGAATTGGTCCTATAATGAATGGGCAGCCACTGCCATGAATGAGTGGCGAAAAAACCCATGAAGGAATTGCCACGTTTTGGTGCGTTTGATGAGTAAACGCGGTTTGGGGGTGAGATGTGCACTAGCAGCTAAAAGTCCCCCTTTCTCCGCTTAAAAAAACATGCAAGCACTAAGTTTTTGGGGTTTTGGAAGGGGGGGGAGAGGGGTCCAATTCCATCACCTTTGGACGTCGCGCAACGTTTCCTCAAAAAGGGGCTGGAGGACTTTCAAAGTCCCCGCTGTATCAAAATTAAACCTCCAGAGTCGCTGTTTTTTTAAAAAACATTAAAAATTTTTTAATGTATTTACAAAGCAATAATGTAATTTTTTGTCTCCCCTTTTGTATGTATTTGTTTCCATAAATGATGTTACAGAATATGATACAAAGTTTTTAAATTTTGATTTAAAAAATTTTGAAATTTTATGTATTTAAGGATTTGTAGGAGGATGAGGAGGTCAATGGAGGGGGGAAGACATCGCCGAGGGGTGACAATGCTCTAGTCGTAGTAGCCAAGGGGGGGGTGTGAAGCAGGCGGAAAAAGCTCTTGAGGGGAAATTTTTTTGGCCATTGGGGGAGTCGAGCCGGGGTTGTTTTCATGCTGCAGTGGCTGAGAAAGACCGCCGCATGAACACTTAAACCCCCCGTTGATTTTTTGGGGTCACCCCCCCAGACCCTCGCTCCCCCGGGACAACTTAAAAACCCCATCCATTTGAACCGGGGGGCGTAAAATGGGAAAGTCCCCAAAACACACTGGGAAACCCTTGTTTCCTTTCCGCCGAGAGCACTGCTGCTTCCGTTTTTTCAAAAGCTCTGTGCGTCGAGGGGTGGAACGTTTGCAAAAGAAGG
This sequence comes from Oophaga sylvatica, assembly GCA_033576555.1. Lineage (NCBI taxonomy): Eukaryota > Metazoa > Chordata > Amphibia > Anura > Dendrobatidae > Oophaga > Oophaga sylvatica. The sequence continues at coordinate 108,744,039 of JARQOD010000002.1, forward strand.
GGACAACGGCCCCCTTTCACGGGGGAAGACATGGGGCCAAAGTGCAAAAATTTGTGGCAGCGCCCCAAAGTCTCCCCAAACCCAGACGGCTCCGTAGCGGAGGCAACATTTCCGTAAGAGGGTACAGACACGGGCTTGCCCTTCATGTCCCCCAGATGGCCTTCCCCTTTAAAAGTTTTGTGTCCTAATGGATACTGGCCTGCTTAGCCTATGCATTGGAGGTGCGGTTGATCTGCTGCAGGTATTCGGAGCGCGTCTTTATGCTGGGGGTGGTGTACTAACACCCCGTTGCTGAAAATATCCACGATAATGTAGAAGGGCTTTTTTTTCTGAAAATGAACTAGGCATGGATTCGCCTGAATTTGCCTCCCCGGTTTTCGATAACTAACTGGTTGGCACTTTTTTTCCTTTTTCCTTTATTTATCTTTCTACCACCTAAAACTATACTCCCGGGGTAAACACTCCCGTTCTGCTCGAAGTGTGGGTCCACAACCCCAAAAACACAAGTTTTGTATAGGGGGGTTTTAGTAACGCTGCTGTTCCCCTGTGTGTGCCCAAAAATTACTGTACCTAGCTACCATGTTTAAAAAAACATGACATTTAAATGGGTAGTGCTACACATAGTATCGGCAAAACCCTTATTTCTAACGTAAAAAGTGAAAATCAAATTTAAAAAAACCCTTCAATGATTGTGTTGGTAACAAATCTTTAACTAAATAATTTTTAATATTTGGCAGATAACCACATGTCTAAAAAAAAATGCTAACACAAAAAGCATACTTATCATAGGGTACGATGGTGAAAACCCTTTCAAAAACCTTTTAATTTGACCAATCCAACTCACATTTTTGCCTCAAATTTTGCAATGTTGGAAGTGAAAAATGGGTTTTAACTTGACAAAGCTGCAGTGCGAAGGTTATCCTTCTGTGTTCTTGGTTTTAAATAAAAGCTACAAGTAAATATAATAATCATGTTGAAAAGGGAAGATTACCCCTGTAATATTTGCAAAAAAATGGATGTAGGACTTTCCTCTTCAACTTTTATATTTGTTCTTTTTTAAAAAAAACATATTTTATTAAAAATTAAAAAAAACCCCTGTTCTTACTGTAAAAAGGCCCCCTTTTTGTTACTTCTAAAATTGTTTTGAAAAAAATGTATTTTTTATACGGATGGAACGCTTTTTCACTAATAGATTAAAATTTTTTTAAAAGGAATGTGCAAACCCCAAATTTGGGGATAAAAAAAAGGTAAAACCCTGAGAAAACGTCAGCAGAGAAAAAGCCATTTCCCCTTTAACATTAAAATGGAGCGTGATTGCACTAAAAAAAAAAAAAAAAACACAAAACTGAAGGAACACTGAAAAACAACGGGGCCAAAATCTGTGAAAACTCCTTTCTGTACTTCAAAAGTGTTTGAACCAAAAGTATTTTTATACGGATGGAACGCTTTACACAATAGATTAAAATTTTTTTTTAAATGGAATGTAGCAAAAAACCAATTGGGGGGATAAATAAAAGGGGTGACCCCCAAAAAAACCCCAAAGGGGACAAGCAGCAGTGCTTGAAATTTAAATGGAGCTTTTTTTTCACTCAAAAAAGAAAAAAAAAAAAACTGAAATGAAAACTGAAACACAAAGTCCCCAAATTTTTGTAAAAAAACCCTTTCCCGACTTCTATATTTTTAAAAACCAAAAGTATTGTATAGGAAAAGGAAGCGCGTCACCTAATGATTAGTTTTTTTTAAATGAATGTAGCAAACCAATTTTAAAATAAAGGGGAAAAAGGTTTTGGCCCTGTACAGCTCACAAAAGTACAAGCGCATGCTTGAACATTTTAAAATGGGGGGGTGATCTGCATTTTAAAAAAGTAAAAAACCAAAAGGGGGGTGAACACTGAAACACAACTGTCCACATCTGTGAAAAGCTCCTTTCTGTACTTCTATAGTGTTTGCAACCAATGTATTGTATACGGATGGAAGCACGTCACACTAATAGATTTGATTTTTTTCTAATATAATGGAGCTGCACCAATTCCACTAAATAAAATAAAAAAAAAAAAAAAAAAAAAAGTGACACGTGCAGATGCCTACAAACAGCGGTGGATGCAGAGCAAACTGCAGCGTCACCTGCACTGTCACACACACACCTTGCACAGAGCTGTTTAAAACAACACTGGCAAAATGAAGCTTTACACAGCGGTTGGTAAACTAGCCTGCCTCAAGCACAGTAGTACACAAAATCGCAATACTAACTGTCCTCAGAGTCAGCACAGCAGCTTTTCTGTCCCTAACTGAGTTCACAGCACAGTGACGCTAAAATGGCTGCGGCGCCTTTTATAGTGCATTCTGACATCATTTCAGCAGCCAATCACAGCCATGCCATTAGTTAAGATGACCGCATCATTACAGGATGTGCCCACACTTCGTAGGATTCCTCATTGGCTGACTAAAATCACATTGCCTCTCAAAGAATTATGGGAACTTCCGATTCCGGTATACGATATGGAAAAAGTATCGGAATTAAGTATCGGAATTCCGATAACGCGAATATCGGCCGATACCCGATACTTGCGGTATCGGAATGCTCAACACTAATGGTGACCATACACTCTCAGCGTAAACAGTTGCAAGAGATCCTGACTCTAAAAGAACCTGATGATCTACAACAGACTGAAATTTTCTGTCGGACCCCGCAAGACCGTTTAATGACGATGCAGAGAATGTCTCCAAAGGAAGAGGTGAAGCAGTGGAAGACTGTTAGGGCACGTATGGACAATGGTCTCTGGAAAAAGGACCAGCTTGTGTGTCTCCCTAAGCAGATGTACCCTGCTATTGCCATGTGGGCACATGGACCCATACATCAAGGAAAAAAAACAGGCCCTAGCCCTGGTACAAAAATTCTACTGGGCTCCAGGTATTTCTACAGTCCTGACAGCACTCAACCGTGCATGTAATGTCTGTCAGATCTGCAATCCTGGTCAACTTCAACGTGTACCTCTGAAGTATCTTGCTAAGCCCGACTATCCTTTCCAAAGGCTCCAAGTGGACCATATCATGTTGCCTAAGTTTGGAAGGTTTGAATATTGTCTGGTGGTTGTCGACATGTTCTCCAGTTGGCCAGAAGTATTCCCCGTTACCATCATGACTGCAAAGACCACAGCAAAGAAACTGGTGATGGAAGTCATATGCAGATATGGAGTTCCAGACGTCGTCGAAAGTGACCAAGGTCCGGCTTTTTCTTTTCATGTGCATCAGGAGGTTCTAACAATGCTTGGATCCACTGTAGTCCTCCATACCCCATACCATCCACAATCCAGTGGGAAAGTTGAGAGGTTGAATGGCACACTGAAGGGACAATTGACCAAAATGATGCAGGAGACTACAGCTCCATGGCAGAGCTCCTACCCATTGTACTATACCACATTCGTACTATCCGTATTGCAAAATATGGCCTGTCCCCATATGAGATATTGTTTAGTGCTAGGACCCCAGTTGCAAATTTCCAGTTTCAATAGTTTTCAGAAGAAACTGACCGTGTTGTTCAATATGTTATTCAGATTAGTAAAAATCTTGCTAACACCTATGCTCTAGTTTCTTTTTCTCTTCTAGATTCAGCAGAAACTGATATTTGTTATAGTTTAAAGTCTGGTGATTTTGTGATTGTGAAAAGGCATGTCAGAAAACACGGACTAGAGCCCTTGTATAACGGTCTCTATCAAATCCTCCTTATTACCCCTATGCTAGTGAAATTGGAAGGAGGACCGACTTGGATCCACATATCGCACTGCAAGCTGGTTAACAAGTCAATAGCAAATAAAGGGGATATAATGTTTTAGTTTTTCCGTATTTTCCATGTTATTATTGGTAACCGTATGGGATAGCTTAAATTCCCCAATGTCCTTGAATAATAAGTTTATATAATATTATAAAAATTACTGAGAGATTTGTTGAATAATTTCCAGTTTCTGGCAGATATTTTCTTTTTAATCCAGCCAATTGGTTTAAGGGAATTGGGGGCTGAATAGCTGGAATCTTGTAAAGTTTGTTACATATCGCTGCCTTTATCTTTGTTATGTATGTAATACTAAAACTTGTTCTTTGGTGTATTTCTGTATGTATTAGGAAATTCTGCACTAGAACAGCTAATGATGATACCAAAGGCGTTGTCACCCCTGCTTTTCTCTACACCGATTTCAAAAAGTTATCTGATGAAGATGTTGAAGCCAAATATATAACTATCTTCAAAAGATCCCCACCACCGTTATCAAAAACTGTTATTTGTAAATTGTAGTATACAGGGGGGATGGGTACGCCACAACAGCCATGTCTGGTAACATGGCACCAGATATGTGAAGACCAGTACCCCTCGAGCTTATAGCTTGGGATAGTACCTCTGAGGCTGCATATAAGTTAACAAAATGTATCTAGGGGGGATTGTGAAGGGTTAAACTAAGATCAGAACCATTTTGTGCTTGTAATTCCATTTTGTCGTTTATGAGATAAATTCTGTTACTAGGCTATAGCTTATGGCTGTTATAAAGCCAAATAGTTTTTTTACTAGAGTAAAGGTCATGGGCTGTAATAAAAACTAGACTGTTCCAGTTTGAACAAGATATGAGACCTTGAGGTGTAATCTTAAGAATGAAAACACTATTGTGTTCCTCTCTATGTCACGTGGATACGGACATATATAGAGTTTCTGATTTTCTTCCTTTTTCATAGGTTAAATGTTGTAGGTGTGGTTTCATACTATTGGTTGAAGTACAAACTTACTAAATACTATAAAAGATGATGATCCAATACATGGGGTAGGAATCTACCTCGATTCTCCCAGACAGAAACACGTCTCCGTCTGGTTATTTCTGTTGCTAGCAACGTTCTGTGGATTAATTTGGAAATCACTTGGTAAACCATGAAGGGTCACTTACATCCTCCATCGACAGGTCTATCCTTAGGATAGGTCATCAATGTCTGATTGGCCGGGGCCCAGCACCGCCACTGATCAGCTGTTATCGGTGGCAGTCGCCGGCTGGAAGTACTTACTTGCAGAGCTGGCCGACTACTTTTAGTGGCCGCTGCAGGGTATTGCACATCCACCTCCTATACAAATCAATAGGAGGCGGATGTGCAGTAACAAGCCCCGGCTACTACAAGTAGACGGAACAGCTCCGCAAGTACAGGTGCTTCTCACAAAATTAGAATATCATCAAAAAACGGGAATAAAATAAGAGTAAAAACTGAACACTTCTGACCTGGTGACTGCTACTATTAATACTATTAAACATTGCCAGATGGGCTGCACATCCAGGCACAATTCTTCAGACCAAGTGCTTGGACCAATGTTATTCAATGGGGCAGTGCAGATGAGCAATATTTTTCACTGACCGAATCTACAGGTGACAAAAATCTCAGCATACACTAAGTTTCTTCCATAAATCGGATGAGAGTCGCCCAATGAAGACTATGGGCATGCTAAAGAAAAAAAAAGCTATTCACAGTAGAGTATCTGATTTTTCTGGATACATTGCAGTTCTGGAACATAGGAAACTGTAGATGGTCTTGTAAATGATTAACCACTTCACGCTGTGTTAATTTTCCGCTTTTTTCTTTTTCCCTCCCATTCTTCCAAGAGCCATAACTTTTTTTATTTTTCCATCAACAGCCTCATAACTTTTTGCTGGAGAAGTTGTACTTTCGAACGGCACCTTTCATATTATCACGTGATGCAATGGAAAGCAGGAAAAAAATTCCAAGTGAGTTGAAATTGCAAAAAAAAAAGGTGCAATTTAACAATAGTTGTCTTTGTTTTTTTATTTATCATGTTCACTACAAGATAAAACTGACCTGGCAATATGATTCTCCAGGTCGGTACAAATACGCAGATACCAAACATGTATAGTTTTTTTGTTTGTTTGTTTGTTTTTTATTCAAGTGCTGAAAAAAAATTCAGAAATTTGTAAAAATAAAAACTTTTCTTGTAGCCAGCTTATTTTTTGCACCCTGAGCTGATGTTTTTATTGATATTTTGGGAAGATATGTTTTGATTGCCTTTTATTGCATTTAATTGCAATGTTGCGGTGGCCAAAAAAATTTAATTCTGGCGTTTCCATTTTTTTTCCTCAATACACAGTTTGCCAGTTGGACTTTTACAAACGCAGTGATTCCAATGATACCAAATATGCTGTTTTTTTTAATGGGCAAAATAGGGCTGATTGGAACTTTTGTGTTTTTGTTTTATTCATATTTTAAAAAACATTTTGCTTTTTGCTTTCTACTGTAATTAAGTCCCCATAGGGTGTGTTTCCACGGTCAGTAAATGCTGCGTGTTTGACGCTGTGTACGGGCGCAGCGTCAAACACGCAGCGTCCAGATGTTACAGCATAGTGGTGGGGATTTCAAGAAATCCCGTCTCCACTATGCTTACAAACACGCAGGCGGAAGACCTGCGTTAACAGACATGCGGCGCGTCTTTTCAGATCGCAGCATGTCCTTTTCCTGGAGCGTCGCCGCAAGGGAAATAACACAGGCCTATGTAGTGCTGCGGTGATTCCGGATGTGTTCAATGAGCACATCCGGATTCACCGCGTGTTCAGAAGGGGGCGGGCTTTGTACGGAGCGGACTTTCCGCTCCGTCCAAAGCGCTGTGGTTCCGGACCGTGGAAACATACCCTGAAGCGACTTGAAGTTGTGATCGTCTGATTGCTTGTACTATACATATCAGTGCATCAGCAATGCTATGTAAAGCAAAATATCACATTCTCCTATGAATACCAGCCCCAGGCTGGCTTACACAGGAGGATTGTAATAATATGCATGGGAGTCATCAGCAGAACCCCGGCTGTCATGGCAACTTATAACAAAGGAGTGGCTTCAGAACAACTCTGTGACCATTCTTGACTGGCCCAGCCAGAGCCCTGACCTAAACCCAATTGAGCATCTCTGGAGAGACCTGAAAATGGCTGTCCACCAACGTTCACCATCCAACGTGACAGAACTGTAGAGGATCTGCAAGGAAGAATGGCAGAGGATCCCCAAATCCTGGTGTGAAAAACTTGTCGCATCATTCCCAAGAAGACTCATGGCTGTACTAGCTCAAAAGGTGCTGCTACTCAATACTGAGCAAAGGGGCTGAATACTTATGACCATGTGAGATTTCAGTTTTTCTTTTTTAATAAATTTGAAAATATTTCTACATTTCTGTTTTTTTCAGTCAAGATGGGGTGCAGAATGTACATTAACTCCTTTCTGTCATCGGACGTACTATCCCGTCCATGTGCCCTGGGACTTAATTCCCAGGGATGGGATAGTACGTTATAGGCGATCAGCTGCTCTCCCAGCGGTACAAGGAAGCATCGCGCAGGGAGGGGCTCTCTGCGTGCTCCCCTGAGACCCTCAGAACAGCGCAATGTGACCGTTCTGTTCTGAAGGCTTCCTCCCTGCAGGACCCCAGATCCAAGATGGCCGCGGGATCCTTCCGGGTCCTGCAGGGAGGCCACTTCCTCAGTGCCTGCTGAGAGCAGGCGCTGAGAAAGCCTCCAGCAGTGCCTGTCAGATCGCTGGTCTGACAGAGTGCTGTGCACACTGCCAGACGAGCGATCTGACCCTATACAGTGATGTCCCACCCTGGGACAAAGTAAAAATGTAAAAAAAAAGAAAAATAAACATGTGTAAAAAAAATTCCTAAATAATGAAAAAAAAAAAAAATTCCCCAATAAATTCATTTCTTTAATGTAAAAAAACCCAACACAATAAAAGTACACATATATTTGGTATCACCGCGTCCGTAACGACCCGCCCTATAAAACTGTCCCACTAGTTAACCCTTTAGTGAACCCCTTAAAAAAAAACAAGGGAAAAAAATGATTTATCATCATACCGCCGAACAAAAAGTGGAATAACACGCGATCAAAAAGACAGATAAATAAGCATGGTACCGTTGAAAACGCCATCTTGTCCCGCAAAAAACAAGCTGCCATACAGCATCATCAGCGAAAAAATAAAAAAGTTATAGCTCGCAGAATAAAGCGATGCAAAAACAATTATTTTTTATATATAATTGTTTTTATTGTGTAAAAGCGCCAAAACATAAAAAAATGATATAAGTGAGGTATCGCTGTAATCGAACTGACCCGAAGAATAAAACCGCTTTATCAATTTTATCACACGCGGAACAATATAAACGCCCCCCCCAAAAGAAATTCATGAATTGCTAGTTTTTGTTCATTCTGACTCCTAAAAATCGTAATAAAAAACAATCAAAAAATGTCATGTGCCCAAAAATTGGTACCAAAAAAAACGTCAACTCGTCCCACAAAAGATAGGACCTCATATGACTCTGTGGGCCAAAATAAGAAAAAATTATAGCTCTCAAAATGTGATGATGCAAAAACTATTTTTGCAATAAAAAGCGTCTTTTAGCGTGTGACAGCTGCCGAACATAAAAACCTGCTATAAATAGTAAATCAAACCCCCCTTTATCACCTCCTTAGTTAGGGAAAAATAATAAAATTAAAAAAAGTATTTATTTCCATTTTCCCATTAGGGTTAAGGTTAGGGTTGGGGCTAAAGTTAGGGTTGGAGTTGGGCTAAAGTTGGAATTAGGGTTAGGGTTGCGATTAGGGTTAGGGGTGTGTTAGGGTTAGGTTTGTGTTTAGGGTTATGGTTAGGGTTGGGACTAGGGTTAAGGGTGTGTTAAGGTTAGGGTTGGAGTTAGAATTGGGGGATTTCCACTGTTTAGGCACATCAGGGTATGGAGTCTGATCTCAATTCCAGCCAATTCTGCGTTGAAAAAGTCAAACAGTGCTCCTTACCTTCTGAGCTCTGCCGTGCGCCCAAACACTAGTTTACCCCACACTATGGGGTATCAGCGTACTCAGGACAAATTGCACAATAACTCTCGGGGTCCAATTTCTTCTGTTACCCTTGGGAAAATAAAAAACTGGGGACTAAAAGATCATGTTTGTGGAAAAAATTTGATTTTTGTATTTTCACACCCGGGCGTTATAAGCTTCTGTGAAGCACTTGGGGTTCAAAGTACTCACCACTATCTAGATAAGTTCATTTGGGGTCTAGTTTCCAAAATGGGGTCACTTGTGGGGGGTTTCTACTGTTTAGGCACATCAGGGGCTCTCCAAACGCGACATGACACCCGCAGACCATTCCTTCAAAGTCTGCATTACGAAATGTCACTACTTCTGTCCAAGCCCCGCCATGTGCCCACACAGTTTTCTCCCACATATGGGGTATCAGCATACTCAGGACAAATTGGACAACAACTTTTGGGGTCCCATTTCTCCTGTTACCCTTGGGAAAATAAAAAATTGGTAACTAAAAGATCATTTTTGTGGGAAAAAAATACGATTTTTAATTTTGATGCCCAGGTATTATAAACTTGTTTGAAACACTTGGGAGTTCAAAGTGTTCACCTCACCACAGGTCTAGATAAGTTCCTTAGGGGGTCTAGTTTCCAAAATGGGGTCACTTGTGGGGGTTTCCACTGTTTAGGCACATCAGGGGCTCTCCAAACGCAACATGGTGTCAAGCCAATTCTGCGTTGAAAAAGTCAAACGGTGCTCCTGTCACGCTGTCTAATGATATGTATACAATGTCAGTAAACTATTAATACAGGAACCACACTCTATACAACAACTAGTATAGCAACATCAGCATGTAAGTATAGAATAGATTTACCTGACACAATATCTGCTGAACTCAGGGTTAATCTTGAGGACTTGATGAGCTGAAACAGGAAAGAGGTGGACCAGGATCTAACCTGACCCTAAACTGGGGTCCTAACTAATCCCTCACCTTGGAGGTACTGATAATGGTTCAGAGGTCCAAGTCTCCAACCTAACCCTGTCTCCTATCAGACCCTGAACCCTGTAATCAGTCCTAAGAAGGATCCTGACTACCACCAAAGGGATACGGGCTGATCTTAGCTAAATACACAGATTAGACATATAAGACAGACAGGATAACACTCGCTTGCATACACACTCAAACACCAAAGGAACATAAATGGTCTGGGAAATAAACTCTAACCAAATTGAGCTTAGAACAACTTAGGGAGCTCACAACTAAAGTCTATACAGATTCATTCCTATCTGTGGTCTGCATGAAGGTTTCACTGGCAACTCCCCAAGCAGACAACCAGGAATTTAAAGGAAACCAATCAACAAATAATCAATTGCAGCCGGGAGAAACTGCACCCAGTCCCAGCACCGAGCACAGACAGAATTAACTCCCTAACTGCCAAACACAAAGAAACAGCAGCTCAGCTGTGAGAAGTCAAAATGTGCAACCGCGACGATCTTTGTGGCAATGCACACATGACAGACCCCAGGGCCAGGCCTGCCCGGGTGAGTTCTGTGGAAGGTCCGAACCAAACGATCTGCGTTAACATCAGACGCAGGGACCCACGTCCTCTCCTCTGGACCATACCCCTTCCAATGCACCAAGTACTGAAGGGACCGGCGATTCAGACGTGAGTCAATGATCTTTGATACTTGAAATTCCAAGTTACCATTGACCAACACAGGAGGAGGAGGTAGAGGTGACGGTATGACTGGTGCCACATACCTTTTAAGTAATGACTTGTGGAACACATTATGAATTTTAAACGTAGGAGGGAGTTCCAGACGAAATGCCACAGGATTAATTATGGAACTGATCCTGTACGGCCCAATGAATCTGGGACCCAGTTTCCAGGAGGGCACTTTAAGTTTTATATTCCTGGTAGACAACCATACCAGATCGTTCACATTCAGATCTGGACCAGAAACTCTCCTCCTATCAGCCATACGTTTGTAACGGTTCCCCATCGCACTCAGATTATTCAATACACCTCTCCACACAGAAGCAAGTGACGACGAGAAACGCTCCTCCTCAGGAACCCCAGAAGGGCCCCCCCCATTGAAAGTACAAAACTGGGGATGAAAACCATATGCCCCAAAAAACGGGGACTTACCAGTGGACTCGCTCCGCCTGTTGTTAAGAGCGAACTCTGCCAGAGGCAAGAAAGAAGACCAGTCCTCTTGGTTCTCTGAGACAAAACACCGGAGATATGTCTCTAAGCTCTGATTCAGACGCTCTGTCTGACCATTGGTCTGCGGATGAAAAGCCGAGGAAAATGACAATTGCATCCCCCGACGTAAACAAAATGCCCTCCAAAATTTGGACACAAACTGAGACCCCCTATCTGACACCACATCAGAAGGCAACCCATGAAGTCTAATGATCTCCCTAATGAACACCTGCGCCAGAGTTTTAGCATTAGGGAGTGCAGGAAGAGCAACGAAATGTGCCATCTTACTGAACCTGTCAACAACCACCAGTATGACAGTATTCCCTGACGACGGAGGAAGGTCCGTAATGAAGTCCATAGATAAATGAGTCCATGGACGCTCCGGAAGTTTCAAGGGTAAAAGGGTCCCAGACGGACGGGTATGAGGGGTTTTAGAGCGAGCACACACCCCACATGACGCGACAAAAGTTATAACATCTTTATTAGCATTAGGCCACCAAAACCGGCGAGAAAGGAGATCTAAAGTAGCCTTACTCCCTGGATGTCCTGCTAGAGCAGAATTATGATGTGCCTCAATAACCTTTTGTCTCAACAGATTTGGGACAAACAGTCTCCCTGGAGGTCCTGCAGGGGCGTCCCCCTGAGCCTCTAACACCTCCTCCTCAAGCTCAGAAAATACAGCCGACACTACCACCCCCTCCTGAAGGATAGGACTCGGGTCATCCGTTTTCCCGGCCCCTGGGAAACTGCGAGACAAGGCATCAGCCTTTACATTCTTAGACCCCGGGCGATAAGTGACGACAAAATTAAACCTGGTAAAAAACAACGACCATCGAGCTTGTCTGGAATTCAGACGCTTAGCGGATTCCAAATACAACAGGTTCTTGTGATCAGTAATAACGGTAACCGGGTGGACTGCCCCCTCCAAAAAGTGACGGCATTCTTCAAAAGCTAACTTAATGGCCAAAAGTTCCCTATTGCCGATATCATAATTCCTTTCGGCGGACGACAATTTCTTAGAAAAGAAAGCGCACGGATGCCATTTACCAGGGGACGGACCCTGGGACAATATAGCACCCACCCCTACGTCAGACGCATCCACCTCCACAATAAACGGCTGAGATGCATCTGGTTGGATGAGAACGGGTGCCGAAGCAAAACATTTCTTCAAAGAGGAAAAGGCTTGGCAAGCTTTGTCCGACCATTTAGAAAAATCCGTCCCTTTTCTTGTCATGTCAGTGAGAGGTTTGACGACAGATGAGAAATTACAAATAAATTTACGGTAGTAGTTAGCAAACCCCAAAAAACGCTGCAGAGCCTTAAGATCCCCTGGCTGATCCCATTCAAGCACTGCTCTCACCTTTTCAGGGTCCATACGGAAACCGGAGGCTGACACCAAAAAACCCAAAAACTGAAGTTCCTGTACGGCAAATACACACTTCTCCAGTTTGGCGTATAATTTATTGTCTCGCAAGATCTGCAACACCTGTCTCACATGCTCCTGATGAGACACAAGATCTGGCGAGTAAATTAAAATGTCGTCCAAATATACAACCACAAACAGCCCCACAAGGTGACGAAAAATGTCATTAACAAAATGTTGGAATACTGCTGGTGCAGTAGTCAGACCAAAAGGCATGACTAGGTTCTCATAATGTCCCTCCGGCGTGTTAAACGCCGTTTTCCACTCATCCCCCTCTTTTATCCTAATCAGATTATACGTCCCCCTGAGATCCAATTTAGAAAACCATTTGGCGCCAACAATTTGATTGAAGAGATCAGAAATAAGAGGGAGTGGATACGGATCTCGAACAGTAATCCGATTAAGTTCGCGGAAATCCAAGCAAGGGCGTAGGCCTCCATCTTTCTTCTTCACAAAGAAGAACCCCGCGGCTACTGGGGGAGATGAAGGTCTAATATGCCCTTTGGCCAGACTTTCAGAAATATAATCTTTCATAGCCTGCCTCTCAGGACCAGAAAGATTATACAACCTAGCTTTAGGCAACTTAGCATCAGGAAGGAGATTAATAGAGCAGTCATACACGCGATGAGGAGGCAACTCCTGACACCCCTCCTCAGAGAAAACATCCCCAAAATCCTCCAAAAAAGGAGGCAATGTACTAGGCACGACTGCACTGATGACTGTGTTCATGCAGTTGCTTTTGCAAAACTCACCCCATTGGCTTATTTCTCTGGACTGCCAATTAATCACAGGGTTATGTTTAACCAACCAAGGAAGTCCCAACACAATGGGAGTAGGTAGACCCTCCAACACATAACAAGATAATTGTTCCCTATGTATTGCCCCTACCCGAAGGTCAATGTTATGAACCTCATGAACAAAGCTACCTTGGCCGAGAGGCCTGGCCTCAATGGAGAATATAGGGATCGGTTTGACCAATACACTCAGATGCATACCTTGAGCCTGAGCAAACTGAGCGTCAACCAGATTAGCCCCGGAACCACTATCAAGAAGAACAGACAATCTCTCCACTCTCGTACCAACTACCACCTCCACTGGTACAAGGAACTGAGAAGAACCGGCGGATGAAATACATACTCCCAGGTTGTCGTCCACCACACAACCTGGGATTAACAGTTTTCCGGCGACTTTTGGCTCAACAAGGCACGGGATGGACATTCTCCAACAAAATGTCCCTCTTTCCCGCAGAAAAAACATCTTCTAGTCCTGCGGCGTACCGCCAATCCCCTCCTACGAAATGATGTCCCTCCCAACTGCATAGGCTCATCCGAACAGACAAGGGAACCTCAACATAAGGGACTTTAGTGGTAGGTGGAGAAACAACAGGGAGTGGGGTTACCTCACCCCTCTCCCGAAGCCGTCTATCAGTACGGATAGCTAAGGCCATAGCAGCCTCCAGAGAAGGAGGAGACTCATACTGAGCCAAAACGTCTTTTAATTTATCAGAAAGCCCATGACAAAACTGGCTCCTAAGAGCTGGGTCATTCCACTGAGTATCTGTGGCCCATCTACGAAACTCAGAAGCAAATTCCTCTGCCGGACGATCTCCCTGCTGTATCTTACGTAATTTTGTCTCAGCAAGAGAGACCCGATCTGGGTCATCATATACCAATCCCAGGGCAGAAAAAAATTGATCTACAGACAGTAGAGCCGGGGATCCCGGAGGAAGGGAAAATGCCCAGGATTGAGGGTCCCCTTGCAGAAGTGAGATAACAATTCCCACTCTCTGCTCCTCACTCCCTGATGATCGAGGCCGAAGCCAAAAATACAATTTACATGCCTCCCGGAAGGTAAAAAATTTGTCTCGCCCACCAGTGAACCTGTCCGGGAGAGCAACCTTAGTTCAACTCTGGTTTGCTCCAGGGAGACAAAACTTTGGACTTAATGTCCGTCAGCTCCATGGATAATCCCTGCAACTGCAGAGCCAGCTGGGCTACTGGATCCATGGTAACTGGAGATAATTTTTATGGCCAGTGAAAATGTCACGCTGTCTAATGATATGTATACAATGTCAGTAAACTATTAATACAGGAACCACACTCTATACAACAACTAGTATAGCAACATCAGCATGTAAGTATAGAATAGATTTACCTGACACGATATCTGCTGAACTCAGGGTTAATCTTGAGGACTTGATGAGCTGAAACAGGAAAGAGGTGGACCGGGATCTAACCTGACCCTAAACTGGGGTCCTAACTAATCCCTCACCTTGGAGGTACTGATAATGGTTCAGAGGTCCAAGTCTCCAACCTAACCCTGTCTCCTATCAGACCCTGAACCCTGTAATCAGTCCTAAGAAGGATCCTGACTACCACCAAAGGGATATGGGCTGATCTTAGCTAAATACACAGATTAGACATATAAGACAGACAGGATAACACTCGCTTGCATACACACTCAAACACCAAAGGAACATAAATGGTCTGGGAAATAAACTCTAACCAAATTGAGCTTAGAACAACTAAGGAGCTCACAACTAAAGTCTATACAGATTCATTCCTATCTGTGGTCTGCATGAAGGTTTCACTGGCAACTCCCCAAGCAGACAACCAGGAATTTAAAGGAAACCAATCAACAAATAATCAATTGCAGCCGGGAGAAACTGCACCCAGTCCCAGCACCGAGCACAGACAGAATTAACTCCCTAACTGCCAAACACAAAGAAACAGCAGCTCAGCTGTGAGAAGTCAAAATGTGCAACCGCGACGATCTTCGTGGCAATGCACACATGACAGCTCCTTCCCTTCCGAGCTCTGCCATGCACCCAAACAGTGGTTTACCGACACATATTGGGTATCGGCGTATTCAGGACAAATTGCACAATAACTTTTGAGGTCTTGTTACCCTTGGGAAAATAAAAATTGGGGGAAAATATGATTTTTGTGGAAAAAAATATGATATTTTAACTTTACGGCTGTACGTTATAAACTTTTATGAAGCATTTGGGGGTTCAAAGTGCTCACCACAGATCTAGATAAGTTCCTTATGGGGTCTAGTTTCTAAAATGGGGTCACTTGTCGGGGTTTCGACTGTTTAGGCACATCAGGGGCTATCCAAACGCGACATGGCGTCTAATCTCGATTCCAGCCAATTCTGGTTTGAAAAAGTCAAATGGCGCTCCTTCCCTTCCGAGCTCTGCCGTGCGCCCAAACAGTGGTTCCCCCCCACACATATGGGGTATCAGTGTACTTAGGGATAATGGGACAACTTTTGCAATCCAATTTCTCCTGTTACCCTTGGGAAAATAAAAAATTGGTGACTAAAAGATTTATTTGTGGGAAAAGAATAGGATTTTTTATTTTCATGCCCAGGCATTATAAACTTGTGTGAAGCACTTGGGGTTCAAAGTGCTCACCACAGATCTAGATAAGTTCCTTAGGGGGTCTAGTTTGCAAAATGGGGTCACTTGTGGGCGGTTTCCACTGTTTAGGCACATCAGGGCTCTGCAAACTGAACATGACACCCATCAAAGTCTGCATTCCAAAACGTCATTACTTCCTTTCCGAGCCCTGCCATGCGCCCAAACAGTTTTTCCCTGCCACATATGGGGTATCAGCGTACTTAGAACAAATTGGACAACTTTTGGGGTCCAATTTCCTTGGGAAAAATAAAAATTGCCAACTAAAAAATCATTTTTGTGGAAATTTTATTTTTTCACACCCAGGCATTATAAAGTTTAGTGAAACACGGGGGTTCAAAGTGCTCACAACAGATCTAGATAAGTTCCTTAGGGGGTAAAGTTTCCAAAATGGTGTCACTTGGGGAGTTTCCACTGTTTAGGCACATCAGGGGCTCTCCAAATGCGACATGGCGTCCAATCTCAATTCCAGCCTATTTTGGGTTGAAAAAGTCAAACGGCGCTCATTCCCTTCCGAGCCCTGCCGTGCGTCCAGACAGTGGTTTTCCCCCACATATGGGGTATCAGCGTACTCAGGACAAATTGCACAACAACTTTATTTATCCATTTTCTCCTTTTACCCTTGTTAAAATAAAAAAATTGTTTGTAAAAGATCATTTTTGTGACTAAAAAGTTAAATGTTCATTTTTTTCCTTCCATGTTGCTTCAGCTCCTGTGAAGCACCTGAAGGGTTAATAAACTTCTTGAATGTGGTTTTGAGTACCTTGAGGGGTGAAGTTTTTAGAATGGTGTCACTTTTGTGTATTTTCTGACATATAGACCCCTCAAAGTGACTTCAAATGTGAGGTGGGCCCTAAAAAAATGGTTTTGTACATTTTGTTGTTAAAATGAGAAATCACTGGTCAACTTTTAACCCTTATAACTTCCTAATAAAAAAAAATTTGGTTCCAAAATTGTGCTGATGTAAAGTAGACATGTGAGAAATGTTATTTAGCAACTATTTTGTGTGACATATCTCTCCGTTTTAAGGGAATAAAAATTCAAAGTTTGAAAATTGCAAAATATTTCCATTTTTTATAAATAAACTCAAGTTATATCAAATTTTTTTTACCACTATCATGAAGTACAATATGTCACAAGAAAACATTCTCAGAATCGCGAAGATCCATTGAAGGATTCCAGAGTTATAGCCTCATAAAGAGACAGTGGTCAGAATTGTACAAATTGGCCCAGTCATTAACGTGCAAACCACCCTTGGGGGTTAAGGGTTAATGAGAAAAAAAATGAACTTTTTTGAATTAAAGGGGTCTGAATACTTTCCGTACCCACTGTATAAACTGTATAGAGGAGCATTATATGGGGCCCATTATATACTGTATGGAGAATTATATGAAGCCCATGCTATACTGTATGGAAGCATTACATGGGGCCCATGATATACTGTATGGAAGAGCATTATATGGGGCGCATGATATACCATATGGAGAATTATTTGGTGCCCATTATATACTGTATGAAGGAGCATTATATGGGGTCCATGATATACCATATTTAGGTGAATTATATGGGGCCCGATATACTCTAAAGAGCACTATACGAGGCCCATTATACTGCATGGCGCAATAATATGGGGCACTGTATGGAGCACTAAGTGGAGCCATTACTCTGCATGGAGCATTATATGGGACCACTACACTGTATGGAGCAACATATGTGGCCAATATACTGTATGGAGCAATATGTGTGGCCCATATGCTGTGTGGAGGACTATGTGGAGCCCATATACTGTATGCAGGACTATGTGGTGCCACATACTGTATGGAGGACTATGTGGTGCCCACATACTGTACTATACCTGTATTTCTGTGCATCAGGAATCGTGGTATGTGTTAAAGGGGACCACTGAGACTCTTTCGCCTTAGGCCCACGAAAACCTGGAGCCGGCCCTGGTGACGACGTACATCAAGATGAACGCCGGCTGCAGCTGTGACAGGGTGCTATGCGACAGGCCATGCGTCGACGTCACATAGTAGTTACATTAAATGGTTGCCAGCCTATCTTTCAATGTTACTTATTATGAATGTGCTAGAGATGGTTTCTGAGCAGAGGCTCCCTCTGGTGGTTACAGACAGTACTGAACCTTTCAGCGAGGAATGGCAATCTGGGTTCACTGACTGGTCTGATATAAGGGAGGTTCCCTCCCATGATGGTCGCCGGTGATCAATTGTTCTTGTCTCAATTGTGGTTCCTGGTTCATTTGAAGTTTGCTGGAGTCTTGCCTGCATCTCCTGCTTTCAGATAAGATATTTTTTGCTTTTCTTTTGTGCTTGCTTTTTGCATTGTTTTCTGCACTTTTGTGGAGGTCAGCCAGGTCCCTCCTGGGCCTGAGCTCCTCACAGTTAATCTGCAGCCACTGTTATTTGCTCATTTGCTTTTTCCTGTTTTTTCAGCGGCTGCGGCTTGGCTTTTGTTCACACTGAGATCTGATTTAGCGGGTGGCGAGATTGTGTGATCTCAGTGTTTTTGTAATCAGATTTGTTGGATTT
This sequence comes from Oophaga sylvatica, assembly GCA_033576555.1. Lineage (NCBI taxonomy): Eukaryota > Metazoa > Chordata > Amphibia > Anura > Dendrobatidae > Oophaga > Oophaga sylvatica. The sequence goes on from JARQOD010000002.1 coordinate 108,762,449, forward strand.
TTGTAGGGTTTTCTGGGTTGCAGAAAGTAATCACTCCTTTCCTATCCTATTTAGTCAGCATTGTGGCCCCAGCGTTTGCTCAATCTATTTTCTGCCTATGTTTGTGTTCTCATCTTGTCTAACCGCCATTATATGTTTGAGGGCTTCCTATTTTCTTTGGGGATCTGCTCCGGGCAGATAGCTTTCATCTTTCTGCCTTTAGGTGTAGTTATCTCTCAGGCTGTGACGAGGCATCTAGGATCAACGTAGGAACGCTCCACGGCTACCTCTAGTTGTGTTGTTAGTTTAGGAATCTGCAACCCATCAGTCACCAACATCTCAACTACCGAAACACAACAGTATCACCGGCCATAACTGAAAATTATATGGTACTCACAGAAGGGAAAAATAGTGTGGAAAGAAAAAAGTTGTCAGAGTTGTCAGAGATTTTTTTTTTCTATCTGTTGCATTTTTTCCCTATTTTTCTCTGGGTGCTGAGGAGGATTTTTTTTTTCTTTCAATGGAGTTTGCACAGTTGTCTGGCCGTGTGGATCAGCTTGCCACTGAGGTTAGGAGTATTGCTACCTATCTTGCTGGGTTGCCGGTTGTGGAACCTAGGATTCCCATGCCAGATTTGTTTTTGGGGGATCGGGCTAAATTTCTGAATTTCAAAAATAACTGTAAGTTGTTTTTTGCCTTAAAGCCTAAGTCCTCAGGGAACGCAGCACAGCAGGTTCAAATTGTCATCTCTCTCCTGCGCGGCGATCCTCAGGATTGGGCTTTTTCCCTGACACCTGGGGATCCTGTTTTGAATGATATTGATGCATTTTTTCTGGCTCTGGGGTTATTGTACGATGAACCTAATGTCACTGATCAAGCTGAAAAAACCTTGTTGGCATTAAATCAGGGTCTTGAAGACGCTGAGTTGTACTGTCAGAAATTCCGAAAGTGGGCAGTCCTGACCAAACGGAATGATGATGCTTTGGCAGCCCTTTTTCGGAAGGGGCTGTCAGAGAATGTAAAGGATGTTATTATGGGATTCCCTGCTCCCTCTGGTCTCAATGATTCTATGTCATTGGCTATTCAAATTGACAGCGTTTGCGTGAGCGCAGAGGTATGCGTGAGATAGTGTTGCCTTGTGTGCCAGCTTCTGAGCCCATGCAGTGTGATGGAGTGACTTCTGGGCACAGCGTCATGAGTTTCGAAAGCGCAATGGGTTATGTTTCTACTGTAGTGATGCCTCTCATGCTATTTCAGTCTGCCCTAAGCGGGGAAGATGTTTTGCACGCTCAGTTGTCTTGGGTAGTGTTCAGACTAAATTTCTGTTGACTGTTACCCTGATTTGCTCCCTGTCCACATTTTCTGCTCAGGATTTTGTTGATTCAGGAGCAGCTATTAACCTGATGGATTTTGACTTTGCCAAACGTTGTGGGTTTCCCATGATACCCCTGCGGAAGTCTATTCCCCTACTGGGCATTGATTCTACCCCTTTGGCGGAGAATAAACCCCAGTTTTCTACTCAGGTGATAATGAGGGTTGAACCAGATCATCAGGAGAGTTGCAAATTTCTGGTGCTGTATAATCTGCATGACATTATTGTACTAGGTTTCCCTTGGTTACAGTCTCATAATCCTGTTTTGGATTGGAAATCTGTGTCTGTGACCAGTTGGGGCTGCCAATGTGTTAATGCCGACACTCCTGTTTTTTCTGCCTCTCCCAAGTCTCAGGATGTTCCTGACTTTTTGACTAATTTTTTCGGATGTATTTAGTGAAAGTAAATCTGCATCTTTGCCCCCTCACAGGAGCTACGATTGCGCTATTGAATTAGTGCCTGGTGGTAAATTTCCTAAAGATCGCCTTTTTAACTTGTCTGTACCTGAACACGATGCTATGCGATCTTATATCAAGGAGTCATTGGAGAAGGGTCATATCTGACCATCCTCTTCACCCTTGGGTGCCAGTTTTTTCTTTGTGGCCAAAAAGGATGGTTCATTGAGGCCATGTATTGATTATCGTCTCTTGAATAAGATCACTGTGAAGTATCAATATCCGTTACCCTTGATTTCTGACCTGTTTTCCAGGGTGAAAAGTGCTACTTGGTTTACCAAGCTTGACCTCAGGGGGGCGTATAACCTTATTCGCATTAAGCACGGGGATGAATGGAAGACGGTGTTTAATACCACAGAGGGGCATTTTGAGTACCTAGTGATGCCCTTTGGGCTCACTAATGCTCCTTCCGTCTTCCAATCATTCATAAATTATATTTTCAGGGATTTTGTGGATAAATTTCTGATTGTTTATTTGGATGATATCTTGATTTTTTCCAATGACTGGGACTCTCATGTGGAACATGTTCGGACTGTGTTCCAGATTTTGAGAGAGAATGCACTGTATGTGAAAGGATCAAAGTGTCTTTTTGGCGTACAGAAGGTCTCATTTCTGGGATTCATTTTGTCTCCGTCTGTTATTGAAATGGACCCGGTCAAGGTTCAAGCCATCTGTGATTGGGTCCAACCTACTTCATTAAAGGCTCTTCAGAGATTTTTGGGTTTTGCCAAATTTTATCGTAAATTTATTGGTAATTTCTACGGTATTGTTAAACCATTGACTGATTTGACCAAAAAGGGTTCTGATGTGGTGAATTGGCCTCCTGAGGCAGTCTCTGCGTTTCAGGAACTTAAGCAGAGATTCACTTCTGCTCCTGTTCTACGGCAGCCTGATGTTTCTCTAACCGTTTCAGGTGGAGGTTGATGCCTCTGAAATTGGGGCAGGTGCCGTTTTGTCCCAAAGAGATCCAGAGACCTCTAAGAGTAACCCTTGTGCCTTTTTCTCTCGAAAATTTTCTCCAACTGAACGTAATTATGACGTGGGTAATCGGGAGTTATTGGCCATGAAGTGGGCCTTTGAAGAGTGGAGACATTGGCTGGAAGGAGCCAAACATCAGGTGGTGGTCCTCACGGACCATAAGAATCTGGTTTATCTCGAATCAGCCAAGCGACTTAATCCTAGACAGGACAGGTGGGCCTTGTTTTTCACACGTTTTAATTTTGTGGTTTCTTTTCTTCCTGGCACTAAGAATGTTAAGGTGGATGCCCTCTCGAGGAGTTTCTTTGCGGACTCTCCTGAGTTATCTGATCCTACTGTTATTTTGAAAGAGGGTGTAGTTCTTTCCGCCATCTCGCCCAATTTGAGACTGGCCTTGGAAGGGTGTCAGGAGGATAAACCTGAGCGCTGCCCTATTTGGAAATTGTTTGTCCCAGACCAGTGGAAGAAGAGTGTGATGGCTGAGATTCATTGTTCCGCGTTGGCTGGTCATCCTGGGATTTTTGGTACCAGAGACTTGGTGAGTCGGTCCTTTTGGTGGCCTACTTTGTCTCGTGACGTCAGGGAATTTGTGCAGTGCTGTGGGACTTGCTCTCGCTCCAAGCCTTGCTCTCGCTCTAGTGGTTTGTTAATGCCATTACCTGTGCCCAAGAGTCCATGGACCCATATCTCTATGGATTTTATTTCCGACCTCCCTGTTTCTCAGAAAATGACCGTTATCTGGGTAATCTGTGATAGGTTTTCCAAGATGATACATCTTGTGCCATTACCTAAGTTACCTTCCTCCTCCGAATTGGTGCCTTTGTTCCTTCAGCACGTGGTTCGGTTACATGGCATTCCGAAGAACATTGTGTATGACAGAGGAGTCCAGTTTGTTTCCAGATTTTGGAGGACATTTTGTTATAAACTTGGTGTTCAATTATCTTTCTCCTCTGCTTTTCATCCTCAGACCAATGGACAAACCGAGAGAACAAACCAGACCTTGGAGACTTATTTGAGATGTTTTGTGTCTGCTGATCAAGATGACTGGGTCTCTTTTTGCCTTTGGCTGAGTTTGCTCTTAATAATAGGGCTAGCTCTGCCACCTTGATGTCTCCATTTTTCTGCAATTTTGGGTTTCACCCTCGATCTTCTTCGGGACAGGCGGAGGCTTCTGTCTGTCCGGGTGTTGACTCTGTTGTGGAGCGAATGCAGCAGATTTGGGACCAGGTAGTGGAGAGGTTGTCTCTCTCTCAGGAGAAGGCCCAACTGTTTGCCAACCGGCATAGGACTGATGGTTCTCGGTTTAAAGTGGGGGACTTGGTTTGGTTGTCTTCAAGAAATATCCCTATGAGGGTTGCATCTCCAAAGTTGAAGCCCAGGTTCATTGGACCTTATAAGATCATGGAGATTCTTAATCCTGTTTCCTTCCGTTTGCTTCTTCCAGGGACATTTAAGATCCATAATGTGTTCCACAAGTCCTTATTGAAGAGGTTTGTCGAGCCAGTGGTTCCTATGGCTGCGCCTCCTGACCCTGTTTTGGTTGAGGGCAATCTGGAGTATGTGGTTGAGAAAATATTGGATTCTCGTTTTTCTAGACAGAAACTCCAGTATTTGGTTAAGTGGAGAGGTTATGGTCAGGAGGACAATTCTTGGTTGTTTGCTTCGGACATCCATGCTAGGAGACTGATCCGTGCCTATCACCGAGCTCATCCTGATCGGCCAGGTTGCACAAGTGAGGGTTCGGTGACCCCTCCTCAAGGGGGGGTACTGCTATGAATGTGCTAGAGATGGTTTCTGAGCAGAGGCTCCCTCTGGTGGTTACAGACAGTACTGAACCTTTCAGCGAGGAATGGCATTCTGGGTTCACTGACTGGTCTGATATAAGGATGTTCCCTCCCATGATGGTTGCCGGTGATCAATTGTTCTTGTCTCAATTGTGGTTCCTGGTTCATTTGGAAGTTTGCTGGAGTCGTGCCTGCATCTCCTGCTTTCAGATAAGATATTTTTTGCTTTTCTTTTTGTGCTTGCTTATTGCATTGTTTTCTGCACTTTTGTGGAGGTCAGCCAGGTCCCCTCCTGGGGCCTGAGCTCCTCACAGTTTATCTGCAGCCACTGTTATTTGCTCATTTGCTTTTTCCTGTTTTTTCAGCGGCTGCAGCTTGGTTTTGTTCACACTGAGATCTGATTTAGCGGGTGGCGAGATCTTGTGATCTCAGTGTTTTTGTAATCAGATTTGTTGGATTTTTGTAGGGTTTTCTGGGTTGCAGAAAGTAATCTCTCCTGTCCTATCCTATTTAGTCAGCTTGTGGCCCCAGCGTTTGCTCAATCTATTTTCTGCCTATGTTTGTGTTTTCATCTTGTCTAACCGCCATTATATGTTTGGGTGCTTCCTATTTTCTTTGGGATCTGCTCCAGGGCAGATAGCTTTCATCTTTCTGCCTTTAGGTGTAGTTATCTCTCAGGCTGTGACGAGGCGTCTAGGATCAACGTAGGAACGCTCCACGGCTACCTCTAGTTGTGTCGTTAGTTTAGGAATCTGCAACCCATCAGTTACCAACATGTCAGGTGTTCTGTTGCCCTGCTGTTGTTACTGTCCTCCTCAGCTACCGAATCACAACAGTTACTGCTATGTGATGTCAGCATGAGGCCTGTCACAGAGCATGGCTCTCTGTCACAGCTGCAGTTGGTGGCCATTTTAACTACCACACTGAATATGAAGCCACAAGAAGACGCCCGGGAGCGCAGAAAGGTGAGAAGAATCCCCGATCTCTGTGATTGGGTAAGGTAGTGGACATAGGGGCTGACATAGGGGCCCAGGATGGGGATATTATCAAAGTGGACATAGGGGCCCAGGACAGGCTGACATAGGGCTTAGGCTACTTTCACACATCAGTTTTTTTGTGTCAGGCATAATCCGTAGAATACCTGAAGGGACGGATCCGGCGCTGAAATGAAAAAACTGATGCAACGGATCAGTTTTTTTGCTGGATCCGACCTGAACTTTTGAACCCGGAAAAAGAAGTTTTGCAGCCAGAAAATGCAGGTACGCATGTCCGGAGAGAGTGGAAAATGTAGTAGTAGTAGTAGTACTAGTAGTAGTAGTAGTAGTTTTCCAGAATCCGGATCAGTCTTTTGACGGATTCTTCTATTATTTCCGGCCGCCTGATGCGCCGATTCAGGCACTATCAGGCGGGTCTGGAAAAAAAATAAAACGTTGCAGTGACCGTTTTGTCCAGCCGCCGGAATGTACATTTCCAAAAACGGATGCAACGCAATGACATCAGGCGCGATCCGGCGCTAATGAAAGTCAATGCTAAAAAAACGTATCCGGTACCGGATCCGTTTTTTTAAAAACACGCCGGATCACGCCTGACGTCAAAAAACTGATGTGTGAAAGCAGCCTTAGGGTGGGAACATTTGAATAAAGGAGCCCAGGATGGGGTCAATAATCCTGAAAGAGGCCCAGGATGGGTACCTTATTAAATAAAGAGGTAACTTAATTACTGTATAGAGGTCAAGATTTGGAACATACATTATTGGTTTATGGTGGCAAGTGGGGACATAATTAGTCTAAGGGCCACTCGGGGACATTATTACCTCTGTAATTTAATTTACTTTTGAGGATACTGTCTTCCATGGGGGAGAACAAAAGGCAGGCCCTGTAACCGTGCAGGGTGGCACTATGTCTCTTTTTTTTCTTCATCTGACGTGGAGAAGCCAGGGATAAAAAATTGGGGAAGCGATCAGCCATAGATAACTGTGTCTTATATTCTGCAAAGACTAGTCCAGATGAAGGACTGCACCAACACACGTCACTGCCAGTGACTCACTGGTGATTGTGTATTACCTGTGCACTGACACTATATACTGTATACAGTGCAAAACATGAGGGCAACCTCAACCAGAGCGATCAAGAAGACCAAGAGGACTATTTAAAATATATATATTTTTTATTACCAAAATCCTTAAAAAGTAGATAACAATAATAGACAAGTGAAACAGGCAAGGGAAATAATGGGGTGCAACTAGTGCACCATAACCAGAGAATATGAAAAAAAGGGGGGTATACAGCGGTAATAGTCCACAATCAAAATTTCAATTATAGCAGATCATAGTAGACAGTAATCTGTCGCACTCACAGAAACATAGGTATGACTCACAGCAAACTAGTACATACATGTGAGTATCAATATTATAATTGGAAGCACAATGGCAACTCTCAGAATCACACAGCATGTATAGTGTGCAAAAATATCACATCAAAAGCACCTATCAATAGTAGCTGATGGATGGAAAAATCCATCTTGCAGTGGGCATAGATCGATGCATGTAACAAGTAAGTCAGCGTTATAATACCGGATGGGGAGTGGTACAGAGGGACACACCGCGATACCGCCCAGGGCCTGAACTCTTAGACTTCTTGATCGCTCTGGTTGAGGTTGCCCTCGTGTTTTGCAGTCGTTTTTTTGCGATTGTCCTATTTTTGATGCTATTCTTATCAGCTGCTATCTATAATAAAATGTGTATTTTATTGTTCAGTATCACATTTATGCTGATTCTGCTAATAAGCAGTTATATATACTGTATACAGTCAAAGACAGAGAAAACACACACGAAATAATTTTCCAAAGAATTATCAAAATAATATAAAGATATAAATTTTATTAATTAACATCGCAAAACAGGAAATACAGACAGAGATGGGAAGGAAGTAAAGACCAAAATAAACATGCAAAATGAGGGGTGCATAAGGGAGCAAGGGAAAATACATATAGTATTAAGATATATGGGCAAAATGAAATATAATCATGATATGTCACTGAGGACAAACATTATACAAATTTAATAATTTTCATGTAACAGTATAATATAATGCCCAAATATATCCACGGATCAAAGTCAACCAAACCAATGGTTAATTTGCAGTATGGACCATCCCTTAGAGAGTATTAGTGACAACATTAATAGTTTAAAGGTAGCCATATACAATATATTGGTAATTGTCCCCAAAAAGGGGGAAGGGGAATCATAGTGGTTACCTGAAAACGTGAAAGTGTCAGCGTCTCCTCCGTACACCCACCCCAACGCGCGTTTCGGCGGTGTGGCCTTTTTCAAGGGGTGTGGGGAAGTGAGGAAGGAAGGGGTATAAAAATGCTGCCGCAACCAATAAAAATGGCTGGAACAAATCATGTGACTGTGCCGCCCCTGATTATAATAATGCCGAATCAAGTGAGGAAGGAAGGGGTATAAAAATGCTGCCGCAACCAATAAAAATGGCTGGAACAAATCATGTAACTGTGCCGCCCCTGATTATAATAATGCCGCAGATGGTGTCCAAAAGCCAATCAATCAGTGAAGCCAGTATAAGATCCGGCTCAACAGTGATGGTACCGCCCGCATAAGATAGCCTAATCGCTCATAGCCAGAGTATAAATGTCACCATGTCCAATAGACCGTGTGGATGCCAAAATGAGATCCTTCTCATACGTCGGTGTCGTCACTGCCTGATGCGACGCATGCGCCGCCGCAGTATCCAAGGACGCCGGGTCGCGTCGGCATCACGTGGGCGGCGTCGTCACAATCATGTGACCGTCACCATGCCAACGGGAGATGCCGAAAGCGACGTCTGTCATTTAACCACCTATCATCCTTTATGAAGGAGTTGTCTCAAATTATACATAGAGCTGTTCAGGATAATGTTATCACTAAGGAGCTGGCTTTGGCACTTCAAGTGGTGGAACCTACCATCTCCACTATGTATCTATTACCCAAGATGTATAAAAATCTGGAGGTGCCCCCAGGACGTCCGATCATCTCAGGTTCAGGCAACTATCTTGAGAAGGTCAATCTTTGGATTGACTCTAAACTGCAACCCCTTGTGGGGAACCTTCCCTCATTTTTGTTAGATACTGGGGAATTCCTAAAGCGAGTGGATGGTCTCTATATTGGACCAGATGCCATATTGGTAACTGGAGATGTTGAATCTTTGTATACCAATATTAGGCATAAGGATGGCCTCGCAGCCATCAAGTATTTTCTTACTATGTCTAATCTACCATCTGAAATCATCCGCTTTATTTTGGAGCTCCTTGAATTTTCACTTACCCATAATTTTTTTATTTTTAAGGGGTCCTTCTACCTACAGCTCCAGGGACAGCTATGGGGGCCTCATTTGCCCCTGCGTATGCTAACCTGTTCCTGGGGCTGTGGGAGAGGGACCTTTCCCTGTCAGATCGGAGTTCATCGATGGACCGCATCCCCCTTTGGGTGCGGTACATCGATGACATCTTCCTGATCTGGCAGGGTACCCCCATTCAGCTAGGGGAATTTGTTACTTTTTTGAACTCCAATGATTTAAATATCCATATCACATATACATGTGATGTGGAGAGCATTTGCTTTCTGGATGTCAAAATATGGAGGGACTCCGAGGATATGCTACAAACGAGTATCTTTAGAAAGGAGACGTCAACCAACATGCTGCTCCACGCCTCTTCAGCACACCCTAAGCCCATGATTAACGCCATCCCTACTGGCCAATTTCTGCGTCTTCGCAGAATATGTTCTACTGAACAAGAATTTAAGACTCAGGCTAGGGATCTCTCGGACAGATTTATGGAACGGGGTTATAGCCGACGGTCCATCAAAAGGGCCTTCAATAGGGCAAAAAATTCTACCCGTCAAACATTGCTATACCACAAGAAGGAAAAGATATCTGATAAAAAGATTAGATTTATCACCAATTACCATACTCAATTTTCACGCATGAAATATATTCTAAATAGGGCATGGCCCATCCTCCAAGCCGACCCTATTTTGAATCAGATTCTCCCACAAACACCAAGCATTACAATTAGACGTTCCAGGAATCTGAGGGACTATTTGGTCCATAGCCATTATCAGGGTGAGAGAAAAATCACTTTCTTGGATGGTGGCCGTCCTGTGTGTGGTAGTGGTCCTTGTGGTCGATGTGTTGCCTGTCCTAATATAGATCGAACCAACACTTTCTTTAATTCCACGGGTACTAGGACATATGAGATTAGGAAACATATTTCATGTGTCTCCAAATGTGTTATATATTTTGCATTATGTCCTTGTAATTTAATATATATTGGAATGACGACACGCCAACTCAAAGTGCGTGTACGTGAACACGTCTTGGGATTCAGGCGGCCGCCGACCATGAGGACCTCACCACACTCAGGACCATACCACGCCACTTTAAACTTTATCACGGATGTGATAGTTCCCAGCTGCGAGTCAGAGGTATTGATACTATTGATCCTGGCATACGTGGAGGTAATTTAACCTCTAGGCTGTCCCAGTGTGAAACCAGATGGATCTGGACTCTCAATACGGTCCACCCCAAGGGTCTAAATGAGGCAATTAGTTTTGCCCCTTTTTTGTAAATGGTTCTCTTATTTCTTGTGTTTTGTTGTGACCATCATTATCATGTAACGTGTTTCATTATTGATTTTAATTATTTTTATTTTCACATTTTTTTAGATTCGCTTGCTGCTATTCCTCTCTTTTTCTGATTATAATATCCATCATATTGAAATATTTGCATTCTTCATATGCTGCAACTGGTACTACGTCTACTGCCTTCGTTTCTACCATCATGAACTGAGACTCTCATCATTGTCCATGAATTCTCAATGCATTTTGCCTTTATGTTGGTTGTAACGTTCAGCCATATGATCTGTGCCTATGATGTCCTCTTATCGCTATACCTCTTTGCATTTATAGTATACATAGTTGTTGCTGTATTTTCGCTTTTATACTTGTTCAATATATATTTACATGTCTGTATACTTACCTATTGTCTATCGGTTTCGTCATCTGCTGGTACGCCTGCGTGCTGCGGGTCCTGGTTCACCGGGTCGCTTTCGGCATCTCCCGTTGGCGTGGTGACGGTCACATGATTGTGACGCCGCCGCCCACGTGATGCCGACGCGACCCGGCGTCCTTGGATACTGCGGCGGCGCATGCGTCGCATCAGGCAGTGACGACACCGACGTATGAGAAGGATCTCATTTTGGCATCCACACGGTCTATTGGACATGGTGACATTTATACTCTGGCTATGAGCGATTAGGCTATCTTATGCGGGCGGTACCATCACTGTTGAGCCGGATCTTATACTGGCTTCACTGATTAATTGGCTTTTGGACACCATCTGCGGCATTATTATAATCAGGGGCGGCACAGTCACATGATTTGTTCCAGCCATTTTTATTGGTTGCGGCAGCATTTTTATACCCCTTCCTTCCTCACTTCCCCACACCCCTTGAAAAAGGCCACACCGCCGAAACGCGCGTCGGGGTGGGTGTACGGAGGAGACGCTGACACTTTCACGTTTTCAGGTAACCACTATGATTCCCCTTCCCCCTTTTTGGGGGACAATTACCAATATATTGTATATGGCTACCTTTAAACTATTAATGTTGTCACTAATACTCTCTAAGGGATGGTCCATACTGCAAATTAACCATTGGTTTGGTTGACTTTGATCCGTGGATATATTTGGGCATTATATTATACTGTTACATGAAAATTATTAAATTTGTATAATGTTTGTCCTCAGTGACATATCATGATTATATTTCATTTTGCCCATATATCTTAATACTATATGTATTTTCCCTTGCTCCTCTTATGCACCCCTCACTTTGCATGTTTATTTTGGTCTTTACTTCCTTCCCATCTCTGTCTGTATTTCCTGTTTTGCGATGTTAATTAATAAAATTTATATCTTTATATTATTTTGATAATTCTTTGGAAAATTATTTTGTGTGTGTTTTCTCTGTCTTTGCTTGTTTTTGCGATATTTCCTTGATTTCTTCATATAAATGCCTTTACATATTTATTAATATATTCTTTAATAGTAAAAAAAATTTTAGGCAAAAGTTTCCATGAAAGCTGTTTTATACTGTATACAGTGTACAGAGCTTCTGTGTATAATGTCACCGATAGTCATTGTATTACCTGTACACTGACACTATACACAGAGCTCCTGTGTATAATGTCACCGGTGATCACTGTATTACCTGTTGTGTTTTGGTAGCTGAGGAGAAAAAGCAAATACGGCAATACATCAGAGAGGCTGGAATCTATTGAATTGCAGTAACCTGAACTAACCACACAACTAGAGGTAGCCGTGGAGCGTTCCTACGTTGATCCTAGACGCCTTGTCACAGCCTGAGAGATAACTACACCTAAAGGCAGAAAAAGGAAAGCTATCTGCCCAGGAGCAGATCCCCAAAGAAAATAGCAAGCCCCCAAACATGTAATGGCGGTTAGACAAGAAGAAGCACGGACACAGACAGAAAATAGAATTAGCAAACGCTGGGGCCCAATCTGTCTAGACAGAAAAGTACAGGAAAGGATTCTCACTGCAATCCAAAAAACCCCTAAAAAATACCAACTCTTCTGATTGCAAAAACACCTGAGATCACACGATCTCTACCACCTAAATCAGATCTCTGGTGTAACAAAACTAAGCCGCAGCCACTGAAAAAACAGGAAAAAGCAAATGAACAAATAACAGTGCTTCAGATAAACTGAGAGGAGCACAGGCCCCCAGGAGGGGACCCGGCAGACCTCCACAGAAGTGCAGGGAACTATGCAAAAAGCAAGCACAAAAATAAAAGGAGAAAATATCTTATCTGGAAGCAGAAGATGCAGGCAAGACTCTTCAAACTTCCAAATGAACCAGGAACCACAATTGAGACAAGAACAATTGATCACCGGCAACCATCATGGGAGGGAACCTCCCTTATATCAGACCAGTCAGTGAACCCAGATGGCCATTCCTCGCTGAAAGGTTCAGTACTGTCTGTAACTACCAGTGGGAGCCTCTGCTCAGAAACCATCTCTAGCACATTCATAACAATTACCTGTGCACTGACACTATATACAGTGCTCCTTTGTATACTGTTACCAGTGGTATTATTAGTGTTATTAGTATTCTGGTTTTTATTAATGATAAGTATCGTAGTATTCGGTCACTAAGTGGTGGTAATATGTAGTTTGGTCATGGTGTGACTGTATTTGTCCCTTGCATGTGGTATTATTCAGTAACAATGTGGTGGTAATTGGTAATGTGGTATCCCAGTATCCGTTCTACTGCTGCTGAATGAGTCAGTTGTCGTCTGGCAGTAGATTTGTTCCAATGTGTCAGAATTAGTTCGTGCACTGTGAGTTAGAAAATGTAATACATTGCATTGTATACCGACGACTCATAAATGTGCTTTGCTGCCATCTACTGGCCAATGTGTATATGAAAGTTAAGTAATTATTCTCCTCACAACAAGCTGCCATAGAAAAAAACGGCTGTGAGGAGCCTCCCAGCTGAGGACTCTCACACTTCCTGAGGTAATTTTCAGTTCTGGGTGGTTAAAGCTGCCTGAGGGAACAAACACTACTGCTCCCATTATAGTATTCCATGTGAGTTCACTCTGAGGCATACCTCCCAACTTTTGAAGATGGGAAAGAGGGACGAAGGTTGCGGCGCGCTGCGCGCGCCGCGTCAGGTTTTAGGCCATGCCCGACCACACCCATTCACAACTTGTCACACCCATTCCACGCCCTAACCACACCATTTAGAACTGGTGATCACACTGACTGTCACTGTGACAGCACACAAGAACTGAGTAAGAAGAAAGAACAGAGGAGCAACAAAGAACAGAAGAAGAGAAAGAACAAAGAAAGAAGAGGGAAAAAAAAAAGAGAGAAAGAGAGAGAGAAAGATAAAAAGAAAGAAAAAAGAACAGAGGAAAAAAAGAAAGAGGGGAAAGAACAGAGACGGAGAAAGAAAGAGGGACAGAAAAAAGAACAGAGAGAAAAAAAGAAAGAGGGGAAAGAACAGAGACGGAGAAAGAAAGAGGGAACAGAAAAAAGAACAGAGAGAAAAAAGAAAGAGGGGAAAGAAAGAACAGAGAGAGAAAGAAAAGAAGGGGAAAGAAAGAACAGAGAGAAGAAGAAAGAAAGAGGGAAAGAAAGAACAGAGAGAGAAAGAAAGAACAGGGGAAAGAAAGAACAGAGGAAAGAAAGAAAGAAAGAGAGGAAAGAAAGAACAGAGAGAGAAAGAAAGAAGAGAGAGAAGAGAAAGAAGAAAGAAAAAAGAGAAAGAACAGAGGGGAAAGAAAGAACAGAGAGAGAAAAGAAAGAAGAAAGAAAGAGAGAAAGAAAGAGGGAAGAAAGAACAGAAGAGAAAGAAAGAAAGAAAGAAAGAAAGAAAAGAAAAAAGAAAGAAAGAAAGAAAAAGAGGGAAAGAAAGAAAGAAAGAAAGAAGAGGGAAAGAAAGAACAGAGCGAGAGAGAAAGAAAAAAGAACAGAGAGAAAGAAAGAAAGAAAGAGAGGAAAGAACATAGAGAGAGAAAGAAAAAAAGAGGGGAATGAAAGAACAGAGAGATAGAGAAAAAGAAAGAAACAGAGAGAGAAAGAAAGGGGACAGAAAAAAAGAACAGAGAGAAAAAAAAGGGTAAAGAAAGAAACAACAGAGGGAGAGAGAGAAAGAAGGGAAAGAAAGAACAAAGAGAGAAAGAAAGAACAGAGAGATAGAGGGAAAGAAAGATGGGAGAGAAAGAAAGAGAACGAAAGTACAGAGAGAGAGAAAGAACAGAAAGAAAGAGGGGAAGAAAGAACAGAGAGAAAGAACAGAGAGAAAGAAAGAACAGAGATAGAAAGAAAGAGGGGAAAGAAAGAACAGAGAGAAAGAAAGAAAAAGAACAGAGAGAAAGAAAGAAAGATGGGAAAGAAAGAACAGAGAGAGAGAGAGAAAGAAACAGAGAGAGAATGAAATAAAGATTCTATAAAGATACTATAGCAGCCCGGCTCCCATTGTAGTGCCCACCTGAGCCTCTCGGTGCAGGACATATCATGATCCGCTCACATGGCCGACATCCCCGATTCCAAGGCGAGGACACGGTGATGGATCTGAAGCATTCCCTGAAGTGCCTCCATGGTTCCGTCACAATCTCCTCCCGAAATTAACTCATTTCCGGTCATCTTTCAGCATGTCACTTCTGGTGGAACATCACGTGCGAGTTTTAAAGTGCTCTTGGGGGCTCTGGCATGTACTCCTGCGTCCACGGGAAAAGCTCCCGGCCGGGACAGCGGGGCAGACTCTCAAAATCGGGAGTGTCCCACTGAATTCAGAATGGTTGGGAGGTATGAATGCTCCCCACCATACATCTTGTACACGCAGGGCTCTGCACACCTCATACACACACGGTTCCGCTTTGTATGCCTCGTAAATACACGGCTCCGCTCCGTCCACCTCGCACACACAAGGCTCCACTCAGTATACACAAGGCTCCACTTTATACACCTTGTACACACGCAGCCACGCTTTGTACACCTTGTACACACGACTCCACTCTGTAAACCTTGTACACATGCGGCTTTGCAGCATACACCTCGTACACACGCGGTTCTGCTCCGTACACCTCATACACACAGGGCTCCGCTCCGTACACCTCGTACACACAGGGCTCTGCTCCGTACACCTCGTACACACACGGCTCTGTTACATCCACCTTGTACACACACGGCTCCGCTCCGTACACCTCGTACACACACGGCTCCGCTCCGTACACCTCGTACACACGGCTTCGCTCCGTACACCTCGTACACACGGCTCCGCTCCGTACACCTTGTACACACAGCTCCGCTCCGTACACCTCGTACACACACGGCTCCGCTCCGTACACCTCGTACACACACGGCTCCGCTCCGTACACCTCGTACACACAGCTCCGCTCCGCTCCGTACACCTCGTACACACACGGCTCCGCTCCGTACACCTCGTACACACACGGCTCCGCTCCGTACACCTCGTACACACACGGCTCCACTCCGTACACCTCGTACACACACGGCTCCGCTCCGTACACCTCGTACACACGGCTCCGTACACCTGATACACACAAGTCTCCGCTCTGTACTCCTCGTACACACACAGCTCTGCTACATCCACACTGAAAACCCGAGTCCCGACCCCACACACACAAACTTACCCTCATCCAGCACCATGACAAACAACCATCACAGCGCAGTCCTGCACACAAGAGGACACTGATCATGTGACCTCTGACTCCTCCCCTCCTGTGACCTCATCACAGGTCCTGTGGGCACAGAAGAGAAAGATTAGCAGCGTCACTGCTAGCTGTGAGCCGCTGGCTGAGCTGTAGAGACAGGGAGGAGTGCGTGGGGGGCGTGGCGGCTCGTCTCACTGCGGGACACATAGTGTCCTCAGCGGGACAGCGGGACGGGGGGGTCAAAATCGGGACTGTCCCGCTCAATCCGGCACGGTTGGGAGGTATGTCTGAGGGGACATCTTTCTCCACATAATCTCCTCCACAAAGGGGTGAAGTCATCCTGTAAGGAGAGATAAGGTTGCGCATGTGCCATCCTGCATGCTGGTTATCCTGTTTGTTTCTAGCCAGGATCAGATACACGTGGCTGCCACGCCACTGACTTTGCTTAACCTACCCCCTGTGAAAGGGAACGGTATGCTCAAAACTGTGAGTACTTCCACACTTTAGTGTGTTTCCACAGAGAGCCAATTTGTGAAGGTCCCTCCATCAGTGTAATATTTCTTGGACTGCGCATAGCACTTCCTCTAATAGCAAGTAAAGAGAACTCTGCTCCAGCCGCCCTGAGAGGCCATAACCTTGCTTGTCTCATGAGGAGAGAACCATTACTTCCATATGTACAATATACTGTGAACTTTGCCTTTAAGAGAGAGACTGTGCCCCGTTATCTTTCAGTAAAATTGTTATGTTTACCTGCAGGGCCGGCTCCAGGTTTTCGTGGGCACCGGGCGAAAGAGTCTCAGTGGGCCCCTTTAACACAGACCACGATTCATGATGTAGATACTGCAGAGAAATATGGGTATAGTACAATGCCAAACACTTCACTTCTTCCATTACATGAGTGATATCTATTGTAAATTCTACAATAGCTCAGAAACCGCCAAATCCTCACAGCGCACAGTACAGACTGGACAGTACAGTCCTCCATACAATATTATGGGCACCACATAGTCCTCCATACAGTATTATGGGCCAAATATAATGCTCCATAAAGAATATTGGACCCCATATAATGCTCCATACAGGATACTGGTCCCCATATAATGCTCCATACAAAATATGGAGCTCTCCTTTGCACTGTGCTGCGTTCTGCGCTGTTACAGCTCAGGAAAGAGTGCTGTGGAAAGACTCCCCATCTTCATCATCATTGCCTCCCCATCATCATCATTGCCCTCCCATCATCATCATCTCCCCATCATCATCATCATTGCCTCCCCATCATCGCCTCCCCATCATCATCATCATTGCCTCCCCATCATCATCGCCTCCCCATCATCATCATCATTGCCTCCGGCTCTTCACCACCATCACTGCCTCCCCCCACCACCATCACACATACAGCACCACACACAGACAGCACCGCAGCACTCTATCGCATATACACACACAAAGCACCACACTACATACACACACTGATACACACAGACATACACACACACATCCACACACACACACACACATCCACACACATCTCACCTGTCCGGCGTCCGCGCTCTCTCTGCCACAGCCGGCCACTGAATGATGATGTCATTCAGCGGCGCTGCTGTGAGAGGAAGCGCGGGTGCCTTGCAGAGGGAGCCTGGAGCTGCGGATTGCGGAGGCATGGTTGAGAGGTGAGTATTGTCCGGGCCGGCTGCCAGGGTCCTGAGCAAGCGGGGGGAGCCCAGTGGCGGCACTGGCACCGCTCTCCTCCGCTGACGGGCGCCGGGGTGCCCGACGGCGAGTGGCCCCCCCGCCTGCTCAGGGCCCCGGCACTTACCCGGGTATGCCGGGTGCTGACGCCGGCCCTGTTTACCTGCATGTCTGGCTGCTTGAGATTGCACAAACAGCACGGGCACTCCAAAACCTGCACCCAGACACCACCGCTACAGGAGTGCCCCCGGGGGATCCTATACTATCCATAAGTGCCACCTCCCACTATTGACAATTGTTGTGGACACAAGGGAAGTGTTGAGGGGTCCAGCGACCGACTTCAGCTACCGTGACATCGTTATCTGCTGCCAGTGGGACTACATACCCCAGCTGTACCTTCTGCAACATCTGGCGCCTCCCCAGTGGCCTACCACAGTAATATGTGATCTGGTCATGGTGTGGTGGTATTTGTTCCTTGTATGTGGTATTATTGGTCTTGGGATAAGGGATTGTGCTGTGTATGGAGGTCACTTGCTCTCTCTGATATCAAAAAGGGGAAGACTCTAAATTTCCAATAGAGATTAAATACTTGGATGTTTAACCCATCCCTGTCCAGACTATTACACAGTAGCAAATATGCATTTACAGGGGTTCTGTGGCGAAAACAAGTAATCATTCATCCTATCACATATTCAGTATTTGGTCAGTATTTTGTGTAAGTATTTGTAAGCCAAAACCAGGAGTGGGTGATAAATTCAGAAGTGGTGACGTGTTTCTATTATACTTTACCTCTGAGTATTCCACTCCTGGTTTTGCTTTACAAATACTGATATAAAATACTGACCAAATACAGTAAGTGTTAACATGGCCAAAGGATAAGTTATTGATTGGTGGGGGTCTGACTACTGGAACCTGTGTAAGGAGGTGGCCGGTCCCCTCAATTGCGCCCTCTCCCTCTCTGTGTGGCTCCCCCATGAACCTTATATAAGTGTATTCTGCATGTGTTGTATATGTCATGCCATGTAAATCAAATTGTCTTATATTGATGTGTTATGTTGGTCCATGGTGTGAGTTCCCTTTAAATGCTAATATGTTCATTGTATTCACTGCTGCTTGTATGTAGTTAGGGACAGTGAACAGTTAAATTAAGGGGCTGGACTTGTGGCCACAAGGAGAGAGGAAACTGCTGCTTCCTCAGAACTGCCTGATAGGTTGGCCAGGGCAGATGTGATTTACAGATGGGGCACTGCCATACCCCCCAGACGGGAGAGATCTGTTGCCCCGGACTCCAAGGACTCCAAGGAGTCAGGAGGGGTCCTAAAGACCACAGGACTAACGACCGCAACATGGGCCCCAGGACTCTGGAAGGGCCCCCGCTGGAAGGGTTTCAAGGGCCCAGGACTTCGGCGCGTGGACCACTGTCTGTCTTTGGCTGCTACAGCTGCTGTGGGTGCAGCTGTGGAGAGTGTCAGGGAATGATCAGGAATCCAGTGTTGTACTCCTTTTCCGTTCTGTTCCATCCCTGTTCATTAAACATTATTCCCTGTTGGACAGCGGTTGTCTCATTGGACTCTAATTTTCCTGGACTACCGTGGCCGGAGAGAGAACAAGGTAAACTGTGGGAAAAGCTGTGTCGGTCCCGTCTATTTATGTACAAGGGGCCGGGGGTGCTCACTGACAGTTTGCTCAGTGGACTCTGTCTGTGAACTGTGCCTTTATATAACTCAGCCACAAATACCCTCCCATGTCCCCTTGTTACACCTGCACCAATCTGCAGAATGTGAACTTTTATTCCCACTAGTATGGAGTGGCATGTAAGATTCAACCACTGATCCATTCATTCCCTAAGGGGCTGAACTTGACTTTTTCTGAAAGCCCCCAAAGAGGATGAATGGACCTGCTGTCAGACATCTCACCCATTGCTCCATTTTAAAATGGGGATAAAAGTGTCCTGTCAGGGATAAAAGTTCCCCATTTTTCCGATTGGTGCGGTTTCCAATGGTCTGATTCCACCGATCAATAAGTTATCACCTTCCTAACTTGTGGATCGGTGATAACTTGTTTTCATTAAAGAACCCCTTTACTGCAAACTACCGTAATTGTACATCCCAGATATGGTGTGCCCCAGAAACCCCAGTCTGACCCTGCTATCATGTGCTGGGAAAGATGCAATCTCGGTGTGCGTGCCCACATCAAAGGCAGAGAATCAGCAAATGACAGTAAAAAAAAACAGTACGTCATATGACGATAAGAGGTTAATAGCTGCCGCTGTAAAAAAATGGACTGCACACGGATAATAAGTGAGAAGAAAATCGTCCTACTTTCCTGGATGAAACGCTGAACATTGTTAGTTTTTTTTTATACACTGGTGTGAACCTACCCTTTATTCGTGAAACACAGTTAATCGGCAGGTAAATAGTGTTACAATGCTTCTTGGCCGCCATACTGATAGTGCGACTACCAGATGAAAATGAAATTAAATCCTCCTGGCAGCCGCCGGCTTTCAGTCATAGAGGCGTGTACAAGTGGTTACAGTCACCACTCAGTATACCATGAGCCGCTGTTGTAAGTACGCCCCAGCGCTTTGATGACGGCTCTTTCTGAACACATACATTGCAGAGAGAGCTGAGAACGTGGTGAGGTGTGCTCACAGCAGCCTATGTATACTGAGAGGTGACTAACCGCTCTGTGCACGCCTCTATGACTGAAAGCCGGCGGCTGCCAGGAGGAAATAATTTCATTTTCATCTGGTAGTCGCACTTTCAGTATGGCGGCCAAGAAGCATTGTAACGCTACAGGTAAATGTGTTCTCTGAGTTCCCTTTAATGGAAGTTGTGCATTTTAGTGTTTTATTGACAAGACAGTCCTATTTGTCAGTGTATTTATGTTTCTGAATTTAGTTGACAGAATGTCCACATTGACAGGTCAGTTTTGCCTTGTGTGACTGTTTTAATGAAAGGATAAGTTGTTCAAATTTACAGTAGCAAGTTAATGAAGATCAGAAGCAATTTTAATAGAAAAAAAGAAACCAGAAAAGGTGTGACTTCTAATGAGGTTTTCAAACTTTGTTTTTACCAGTAGATGGCTCTGCAGCTTTGCTTTTTCACATTTTAAAGCCTGAATAATTATTGGCTCTACAAACACTTCGGCCTCACTTGTCCGAGATAAAAAAAATAAATTAATAAATTACAATACTTTTCCTATACATTACATTGTTAATCATGGACAACATACAGATTGAAAACTGATGACATCCGGGTGTTGCCTGTGATTTGCACAGGCCTAACTAGTAATATGGGTAATTTTGATTTGTGACTTGGACCAAAAACAAACATGTTACTGTGATTTTTTTTTGCATACCATTTGGCTTGTGAAAAAAACACGTAAGTATAGCAAGTAGACTATAATGGATGCATGTTCTATCCATGAAAATCACAGAACACATACGAGATTCACATCTGAATGAGGCTAAGCAGTTTTTACCAGATAATAATCTTTATTTTTTATATAGCGCTAACAGATTCCGCAGCGCTTTACAGTTTTGCCACATTATCGTTGCTGTCCCCGATGGGGCTCACAATCTAGATTCCCTATCAGTATGTTTTTGGAGTGTGGGAGGAAACCAGAGTACCCGGAGGAAACCCACGCAAACACGGGGAGAACATACAAACTCCTTGCAGATGTTGTCCTAGGTGGGATTTGAACCCAGAACTCCAGCGCTGCAAGGCTGCAGTGCTATCCACTGAGCCACCGTGCTACCAGATTTATAGCTTAAGACTCCTTTAAATGCTGTAAAATATTTGCGCAACTAAAAATGTTACATTTTAAAATTTTGATAGATCGGACTTTTATGGACACAGCGATACCACAAATGTATTTTTTTTCAAGATCTTTATTTTAATCCTTTTACCCCAAGGTGGTTTGCATGTCAATGTAACTTTATGAGGTCATAACTCTGGAACGCTTCAACGGACCCCACCAGTATCGGACTGGGATGCCAAGGGCCCACCAGTAACATTGACTTTCGGGGGGGCCCACTTTTCACCTGCATACAAATATTACACTACCTTCGTTCACAAATTTACCTATATCTCTATATAATAATAAACTGGTTAGTTTGTTTAATGAATGATGAGATGCTGCTTTTTCTGTACCGAGTGAATCAAGTGAATTATATACCAAGTGCTGCCCATACAGTGGGGTTGGGGGCCCAGATCTGCACAGGGGCCCACGGGGGGATTCCCGTTACACTATGGGCCAGTCCGAGCCTGGACCCCACTAATTCTAAGACTATATATTTGTGTCATTTTATACTTCATGATAGGGGTAACATTTTTTCAATATAACTTGCGTTTATTTCTTAAAAAACGGAAATTTGGTGAAAATTTGAAAAATTTGGCAATTTTCAAAATTTTAATGCTTATGCCCTTAAATCAGAGAGATATGTTGCACAAATTAGTTAATAAATAACATTTCCCACATGTCTACTTTACATCAGTACAATTTTTTAACAAACTTTTTTTTGTTAGGAAATTATAAGGGTTAAAAGTTGACCAGCGATTTCTCCTTTTTCCAACAAAATTTATAAAACCATTTTGTTAGTGACCTCCTCAGATTTGAAGTCAATTTGAGGGGTCAATATGATATAAAATAGGCAAAAGTGTCACCATTATAAAAACTGCATCCCTCAAATTGCTTAAAACAACATTCAAGAAGTTTATTAACCCTTCAAGTGCTTCACAGGGATTTTTGGAATGTGGAAAAAAATGAACATTTAACTTTTTTTCACGAAAAATGTACTTTAGATCCAAATTTTTTTATTTTCACAAGGGTAACAGGAAAAAATAGATCCCAAAATTTATTGTGCAATTTCTTGTGAGCCTGCTGATACCCCATATGTGGGGGAAAACCACCGTTTGGGCACACGGCAGAGCTCGGAAGGGAAGGAGAGCCATTTGATTTTTTGAATGCACAATTTGATGGAACAATTAGTAGATGCAGTGTCGCGTTTGAGAGCCCCTGATGTGCCTAAACAGTGGAAACTCCCCACAAGTGACACCATTTTGGAAACTAGACCTTTCATGGAACTGATCTAGATGTGTGGTGAGCATATTGAACCCTCGCCAGTATGCAGCGTTCAAACTGTGATTAACAAATTGAAAATCAGGGGCTCCATAAAAACAAAACCACTGTTAGGCAGACCAACAAAAATTTCATCCACAACTGCTAGGAAAATTGTTCGGAATGCAAAGAAAAACCCACAAATCACATCAGCTGAAATACTGGACTCTCTGAAAACTAGCGGTGTGGCTGTTTCAAGATGCACAATAAGGAGGCACTTGAAGAAAAATGGGCTGTATGGTCGAGTCGCCAGAAGAAAGCCATTACTGTGCGCAAATGCCACAAAATATCTCGCCTACAATATGCAAAACAGCAAGCCTCAAAACTTCTGGAACAAGGTAATTTGGAGTTATGAGACCAAAATGTAACTTTTTGGCCACAACCATAAGCGTTACATTTGGAGAGAGGTCAACAAGTCCTATGATGAATGGAACACCATTCCTGTAAAGCACGGAGATGGATCTCTGATGTTTTGGGGATGTGTGAGCCACAAAGGCACACAAAACTTGGTCAAAGTTGAAGGAAAGATGAATGCAGCAAGTTATCAGCAAATGCTGGAGGCAAATTTGCAATCATCAGGCTAACAGCTGGAACTGAGTTCCTTTTGCCCATGTAATTCCTCCCACCATGGGCTGACCTCAGTAGTTAACCCTATTATTATTATTATATATTTTTATAGCGCCATTTATTCCATGGCGCTTTATATGTGAGGATCTGCAGCTATCCAACTGTTGTTGGCCACAAACCAGGTAAAACAACATCTAAACCATGGGAACGCATTAGATCACTGTAAGATCTTTAAGGGAGGTGGTGATAGCTTTGCCACTCCTTTACATCTACAATAGTGAGAGAACTATCAATCAACTGCAGCAGGTTGAAGTGAAGCTGATTAGGGACATCACTTGACTAGTCAGTTGTCTCACTATAGTTACTTTTCAAACTATTTTCTCTGAAATGCTGTCACATCATACTTGTCGCTCTCTGCAAGGAGGAACGTTACCCCTTGGATCCTGGTCAGACGCCTCTCACCAGCCATACCAGATCTCATGCTTTACACTAACAAGGAGTTGTACCCCATAATACAGCATCTTCAAATTGAGATTTTAGTTTTAGCATTCATCCTAAGTTATGCGACAAGGCTCGTTAGAGAGTCGATATTGACTTTTAGGATTGTTACTTCCTATAGGTGGCACTAGAGTTCTAGCCCTCTTCCTCTCTGAACAGACAATTTACATAGTGTTTCAGAGTAATACATAACTGTCTGCAATTGCTCAACCATGTTCAGATTCATGCTGTATGTGGTTCAGGCAACATGAATCTAATGACAGGTTTTTAAAAGACCTGTCATTTCCCGAAATGCTATTTACTTGCAAATATGGGGTTAATTTGCAGGTTAATAGTGTTCTAAACCTGCCTGTATGCGGCACTGAAATCATGTCTACAAGGGAGAAATGTACTTTATACAAAATTGGAATGGAGGTCTTTTGGCACTAGCTCTTCACGTGTTAGCATCATTTTCTTCCCACGTGTGGAGCAGGTGAGCCATGTGCAGAAGCTGATTGCCATGCACACATTAGAGATAAGTCAAGTTATTTAAGAAGGAAAGTGGAAATATGGCTCTCACCAGGTTCTGCAGCGGAAAAAAATATTTAATCCATAAGAAGTGCTGCAAATACATTGGCAGGCAGGAAATGAGAAGGGAGACAATGTCAGACTATGACCGTTTCACGCTCTCAAAGCACATTTACGGGTCCACATCATGCACTGACGTGATACTACTTCCTTTTTACAGGTGAACATGTAATATATGTCACTGCATTTAACATATGCAACAACAATTTTTAAAAACCATTAAAAATATTTAATCAGAGAAATACGGACATAACTACTGGTAATCTATCATTAAGTCCTAGAGGATCTTTGGCATCTGTTTTAAGGATCCACTTTCCCTTATTCTTAAATAACAACTGATTATGATTCACATCTTGTGCAGGATATTTCACTTTGTCAATTAATATGACATGAAAATATAAGTTGCTATCCCCGTCCCCCACCCTCAATTCATCATTTGCTGCCCCCCACCCCCAATTCATCATTATTTGCACTTCTATACTTCAACGGCTCCCCTACTTAGCTAATTTAAATTAGAATTTAAATCTCCTGGTCCAGATGAATAACACACTAGGGTACTGAAAGAGTTAACAGAACTACTAGCCAGAATCTTTGAAAAATCCTGGAAAATTTGAGAAGTCCCAGAAGATTGGAGAAGGGCAAATGTTGACCCTAACTTCAAAAAAGGAAATAAGATGGAGCCAGGAAATTACAGGCCAGTGAGCCTTACTTCTATACCAGTAAATATCTTTAAAAAAAATTATTAAACAGCATGTATGTAAGTACAGGGGTGAACCTAGCCTCTGTGCTGCCTGAGGCGAACTGCAAAACGGCGCCCCCCCAATTTGAGGGAGAAAGGTTGCAAATTTTAGGCCACGCCCCGACAACACCCATTTCACAACTAGTCACACCCATGTCCACGCCCCGACCACACCCATTTAGCACTGGTGATCACACTGACTGGTACTGAGGGCACAGTGACTGGTACTATGGGCACACTGGTACTGAGTAAAAGAAAGAACAGAGAGAGAAAAAAGAAAGCAGAGAGAGAAAGAGGGGAAAGCAAGAAACAACAGAGAGAAAATAGAGAGAGAAATAAATAAACAAAGAAAGGGAAAAGAAAGAACAGAGAGAGAGAAAAAAAACAAAGAGGGGAAAGAAAGAGGGGAAAGAAAGAACAGAGAGGGAGGGAGAAAGAAAGAGGGGAAAGAAAGAACAGAGAGAGAAAGAAAGAACAGAGAGAGAAAGAAAAAAAGACTGGAAAGAAAGAACAGAGAGAAAGAAAGAAAGAACAGAGAAAGAAAGAGGGGACAGAAAAAAAGAACAGAGAGAAAAAAGAAATAGGGGAAAGAAAGAACAAAGAGAGAAAGAAAGAAGGAAAGAACAGAGAGATAGAGAGAAAGATGGGAAAGAAAGAACAGAGAGAGAGAAAGAGAAATAAAGAAAACAGATAGAAAGAACAGAGAGAGAGAAAGAACAGAAAGAAAGAAAGAGGGGAAAGAAAGAAAGAAAGAACAGAGAGAAAGAAAGAACAGAGAGAGAAAGAAACAGAGAGTTAGAAAGAAAGAGGGGAAAGAAAGAACAGAGAGAAAGAAAAAGAACAGAGAGAGAAAGAAAGATGGGAAAGAAAAAAAGAACAGAGAGAAAGAAAGAGGGGAAAGAAAGAAAGAACAGAGAGAAAGAGAAAGAAAGGGGAAGAAAGAAGAGAGAGAGAGAAAGAAAGAAACAAAAAGAAAGGGGAAAGAAAGAAAGAACAGAGAGAAAGAAAGAAAAAGAACACAGAGAAAGAAAGATGGGAAAGAAAGAACAGAGAGAGAGAAAGAAAGAACAGAAAGAAAGAAAGAACAGAGAGAGAGAAAGAAAAGAAAGAACAGAGAGAGAGAAAGAAAGAAAGAGGGGAAAGAAAGAACAGAGAGAGAGAAAGAAAAAAGAACAGAGAAAGAAAGAAAGAAAGAAAGAAAGAAAGAAAGAAAGAAAGAAAGAAAGAAGAAAGAAAGAAAGAAAGAAAGAAAGAAAGAAAGGGGAAAGAACAGAGAGAGAAAAAGAAAGAGGGGAAAGAACAGAGAGATAGAGAAAAAGAATGAAACAGAGAGAGATAGAAAGAAAGAGGGGAAAGAAAGAACAGAGAGAAAGAAAGAAAAAGAACAGAGAGAAAGAAAGATGGGAAAGAAAGAACAAAGAGAGAAAGAAAGAACAGAGAGAAAGAAACAAAGATTCTATAAAGATACTATAGCAGCCCGGCTCCCATTGTAGTGCCCACCTGAGCCTCCCGGTGCAGGACATATCATGATCCGCTCACATGGCCGACATCCCCGATTCCAAGGCGAGGACACGGTAATGGATCTGAAGCATTCCCTGAAGTGCCTCCATGGTTCCGTCACAATCTCCTCCCGGTATTACCTAATTTCCGGTCATCTTCCAGCACATCACTTCTGGTGGAACATCACGTGCGAGTTTTAAAGTGCTCCTCGGGGCTTCGGCATGTACTCCTGTGTCCACGGGAATGCTCCCGGCCGGGACAGCGGGGCAGACTCTCAAAATCGGTAGTGTCCCGCTGAATTCAGTATGCTTGGGAGGTATGAATGCTCCCCACCATACACCTTGTACACGCACGGCTCTGCACACCCCATACACACACAGTTCCGCTTTGTATGCCTCGTACACACACGGCTCCGCTTCGTCCGCCTCGCACACACAAGGCTCCACTCAGTATACACATGGCTCCACTCCGTACACTTTATACACACGCAGCCACGCTTTGTATACCTTGTACACACACGACTCCACTCTGTAAACCATGTACACATGCGGCTTTGCAGCATACACCTCGTACACACGTGGTTCTGCTCTGTACACCTTGTACACACGCGGCTCTGCTACATACACACAACGCTCCACTCCATACACACACGGCTCTGCTCCGCTCTGTACACACAATGCTCAAGCACGGAGCCCTGTGTGTATGGAGCTGAGCGGCTCAACTCCGTACACTTCGCACACACAGGGCTCTGTTTCGTACACACACAGCACTGCTATATTCACCTCGTACACACGGCTCCGCTCCGTAAACTTCGTACATGCGCGTATCAGCTCCGTAAACCTCGTACATGAGCGGCTAGGCTCCGTAATCCTCGTACAGACACATGGCTCCGCTCCATCCAACTCGTACACACAAGGCTCCGCTCCATACACCTCGTGCACATACAGCTCCGCTACGTACACCTCGTACACACGGCTCTGCTCCGTACACCTCTCACACAGTACAGCACTGCTACATCCACCTCGTACACACACGGCTCCGCTCCGTACACCTCGTACTCACACGGCTTCGCTCCATACACCTCGTACACACACGGCTCCGCTCCGTACACCTCGTACACACATGGCTCTGCTCCGTACACCTCGTACACAGTACAGCACTGCTACATCCACCTTGTACACACACGGCTCTGCTACGTACAACTCGTACACACACGGCTCTGCTCCATCCACCTCGTACACAGTACAGCACTGCTACATCCACCTCGTACACACACGGCTCCGCTCCGTACACCTCGTACACACACGGCTCCACTCCGTACACCTCGTACACAGTACAGCACTGCTACATCCACTTTGTACACACACGGCTCCGCTACGTACAACTCGTACACACACAGCTCTGCTCCATACACCTCGTACACAGTACAGCACTGCTACATCCACCTCGTACACACATGGCTCCACTCCGTACACCTCGTACACACACGGCTCCGCTCCGTACACCTCGTACACAGTACAGCACTGCTACATCCACCTCGTACACACACGGCTTCGCTCCGTACACCTCGTACTCACACGGCTCCGCTCCATACACCTCGTACATACACGGCTCCGCTCCGTACACCTCGTACACAGTACAGCAAGCCTACATCCACCTTGTACACACACGGCTCCGCTCCGTACACCTCGTACACACATGGCTCTGCTCCGTACACCTCGTACACAGTACAGCACTGCTACATTCACCTCGTAAACACAAGGCTCCGCTCCGTACACCTCATACTCACACGGCTCCGATCCGTACACCTCGTATACACACGGCTCTGCTCCATACACCTTGTACACACACGGCTCCGCTCCGTACACCTCGTACACACACGGCTCCGCTCCGTACACCTCGTACACACACGGCTCCGCTCCGTACACCTTGTACACACACGGCTCCGCTCCGTACACCTCGTACACACGGCTCTGCTCAGTACACCTCGTACACACACAGCTCCGCTCAGTACACCTCGTACACACACGACTCTGCTACATCCAACTTGTACACACTACAGCTCTGCTACATCCACACTGTAAACCCGTCCCGACCCCACATACAAACTTACCCTTAGTCATCCAGCACCATGACAACCATCACAGCAGTCCTGCACACAACGAGGACATTGATCATGTGACCCCTGACTCCTCCCCTCCTGTGACATCATTACAGGTCCTGTGGGCACAGAAGAGTTCAGCATAGCAGCATCATTGACAGCTGTGACAGGCTGAGCTGTAAAGGCAAGGAATGGGTGCATGGGGGGCGTGGCGGCTCATCTCACTGCGGGACATATAGTGTCCAGAGCGGGACAGCTGGAGGGGGGGTCAGATGTGACTGTGTGAGGGATTAAGGAGAGCCGGCCGGCACCACACCACGTGTTATGAGTTCCGCTCTGCCGCCCCCTAGCTGCCGCCGCCTGAGACAACAGGCTCAACTCGCCTCATTATAGCTGCTGCCCTGTGTAAGTACTTGGATAAGAATACAGTAATTAATCAGAGCAAGCAAGGGTTTGTAGCAAACAAGTAATGCCAGACTAATTTAATTTCTTTCTATGATGGATGGATCAGGGAAATGTGGTATAAATAGTATATCTCTACTTCAGCAAAGAATTTAATAAAGTATCTCATACTATACTTATTGAAAAAAATGACCAAGTATGGTATTGACAAGGCTATGATTAGATGGATTCATAACTGGCTCAGTGATTGTTCTCAAAGAGTGGTGATAAATGGTTGCACATCCAATTGCAAGAGTGTTCAAGTGGAGTATCACAAGGCTCTGTCCTGGTCCCAATGTTGTTCAACATTTTAATAAATGATCTAGATAAGGGAACTGAAGGCAAATTAAACAAATTTCAGACTATGCTAAGCTAGTAGGGATAGCTAACGCTAGAGAAGACAGAGAAAGGATTCAGAAGGCTCTAGATAAGCTTAAGCAATAGGCAGCGACTAATAGAATTGTAGTTAACAAGGAGAAATGCAAGATTCTACAGCTGGGCAAGAAAAATGAAAATTACATTTACAGAATGGGAGGAATAGAAAAAAGCAACAGCACATGTAAAAAAGACTTGGGTATATTAATAGATCACAGACTGCACATGAGTCAACAGTGTGATGCAGCAGCAAAAAAGGAAAACAGTTCTAGAATGTATTAAGAGAGGCATAGAGTCTAGATCATGAGAAGTAATTATCTCCCTCTACTCCTCCTTGGTCAGGCCTCATCTGGAATACTATGTCCAGTTCTTGGCACCACATTTTAAAAAAGAAATTGAAAAACTGGAGCAAGTTCAGAAAAGAGCTACCAGGATGGTGAGAGGACTACAAAGTATGTCCTACGAGGAACAGTTAAAGAATGTGGGGATGTTTAACATGCAAAAAGAAGGCTAAGCGGAGACTTAATAGCTGTCTACAAATATCTGATGGCATGTCACAGTATAGAGGGTTCATTGTCATTTGCACATGAAAACACGAGAACCAATGGAATGAAACTGAAAGAGTGAAGATATAGATTAGATATTAGAAAAAATGCTTTGACAGTGAGGGTGATCAATGAGTAAAACAGGCTGCCATGAAAGGTGTAAGTTCTACTTCAATGGAAGTCTTCAAACAGAGGCTGGACAGATATCTGTCTGAGATGGTTTAGTGAATCCAGCTTTGAGCAAGGGGTTGGTCATGATGACCCTGGAGGTCCCTTCCAACTCTAACATTCTATGATTGTATGAATGCATCATCATTCACTGTCCCCTGCCCCACACCCTCAATTCATCATTTGGTCTCCCGTACCCTTTTAATTAATTTTTAGTTAAAAAGTTTTTTTATACTTACCTCTCACGTTCCCCTGCAGGCGCATCTCCACCTCAGGTATCCTGGCGCATAGCGCGTGTACATGATGGCATGTACGCAATGATGTCATCACAAAGGTGCTGTCACCAACACAGCAGCACGTCACACAAAAGACGGAGGTAGCTTCCCTGGAACTGCACAGCCGCTCTATTTTGACGGTCTTGGAGCTCCAGGAAAGCTCTCTGCACTGAGATATGCACCACACTGGCGCACAATTCGTTACTATACCCTGGGCCCGGTGAGCAGAAGCAAAAAGGGGGGACTGAGTGGATCCGGGCCCTCCCTCTTTGCTTATGCTTATCGGTCCCCATACACCATTAAGGGCAGTAATGCCCTGATGGTGGCATTGGATTCCGGTACCACCTACACGCTGATGAAAATTAGATCTACCTCTCTGATGTCCAGAATTCCAGCCATATTCTCCTCCTTCTCATCACACTTTCTAAAGCTTAATGTGAACAAAACTGATTCGTCATCTTTCCTCCATCCCACTCAATACCCCACATTTTTCACAATAAATGAGCATCACGCTTTTCCTCAGTACCGGAAGTCAACTGCATCGGAGTAACCCTGAACTCTGTCCTATCCTTCAAACCGCACATCCAAGCCTTTACCATCTCTTGCTTTCTCCAACTCAGAAACATTTCCAGAATCCGTCCTTTTCTCAAACCTGAATCTATTAAAATGTTAGTACATGCCCTCATCTCTCTTCTCAACTACTTCTCAGTTGCCTCCCAGTTAACACTCTTTCACCTCTCCAGTCCATCCATAACTCTGCTGCCCGAATAATCCACTCTCTACTGTGGAAGGTCGGCTCACTCCGCTGCTCCCCGAGGTATACACAGGAACACTTTATATTAAAGTCTCTGGGTGGTTTATTGCTTCATAAAGGCTCCAGCCTTCTGGGACAAACACACATGGTATCTCTCACTGAAGCTTCAGCCTGGAGACTTCCTCCAAACAGTGGCTGGACATTTAACTCACTCCAACCATACCCTTGATGTGGAAATATGGTGAGTAGGTGTCCCGCCCATCTCTTACACCTACTCACCATGAAACCCAGACTGTTATGATTTGGTAGCTGAGGAGAGCAGGCAAAAAAGGCAATACACCAGAGAGGTTGGAATCTACTGGATTGCAGTACCCTGACTAACCACCACAACTAAAGGCAGCCGTGGAGCGTACCTACGTTGGTCCTAGACGCCTCGTCACAGCCTGAGAAGCTAACTACACCTAAAGATAGAAAGAGGAAAACTATCTGCCCCGGAGCAGATCCCCAAAGAACATAGGAAGCCCCCAAACAGGTAATGGCGGTTAGACAAGAGGAAATACAGACACAGACAGAAAATAGTATGAGCAAACGTTGGGGCCCAATCTTCCTAGAAAGAAAAGGATAGGAAGGACACTTACTGCAATCCAAAAAACCCTAAAAAAATACCAACTCACTAATTGCAAAAACACCTGAGATCACACGACCTCTACCACCTAAATTAGTTCTCTGGTGTAACAAAACTAAGCAACAGCCACTGAAAAAACTGGAAAAGGCAAATGAACAAATAACAGTGGCTCAGATAAACTGAGAGGAGCATAAGCCCCCGGAGGGAACCTGGCTGACCTCCACAGAAGTGCAGGACAAAATGCAAAAAGCAAGCACAAAAATAAAAGCAGAAAATATCTTATCTGTTAGCAGAAGATGCAGGCAAGACAAAGCAAGCTTCCAAGTGAACCAGGAACCAAAGTTGAGACAAGAACAATTGATCACCGGCAACCCTGATGGGAGGGAACCTCCCTTATATAAGACCAGTCTGTAACACCTGATTGCCAATCTTCACGATCTTCATTGAATAGTTCAGTGCTGTTTGTAACCACCGGAGGGAGCTTCTGCTCAGAATTAATTTCTAACACATTCACAACAGTACCCCCCCCCTTGAGGAGGGGTCACTGAACCCTCATTTGGGCAACCAGGTCGGTCAGGATGAGCTCTGTGATACGCACGGATCAGTCTCCTAGCATGGATGTCCGAAGCAAACACCCAAGAATTGTCCTCCTGACCATAACCTCTCCACTTAACCAAATACTGGAGTTTCCGTCTAGAAAAACGAGAATCCAATATTTTCTCAACCACATACTCCAGATTGCCCTCAACCAAAACAGGGTCAGGAGGCGCAGCCATAGGAACCACTGGCTTGACAAACCTCTTCAATAAGGACTTGTGGAACACGTTATGGATCTTAAATGTCCCTGGAAGAAGTAAACGAAAGGAAACAGGATTAAGAATCTCCATGATCTTATCAGGTCCAATGAACCTAGGCTTAAACTTAGGAGATGCAACTCTCATAGGGATATTTCTTGAGGACAACCAGACCAAGTCCCCCACTTCAAACCGAGGACCATCAGTCCTATGCCGGTTGGCAAACCGCTGGGCCCTCTCCTGAGAGAGGGACAACCTCTCCACTACCTGGTCCCAAATCTGCTGCATACGCTCCACAACAGAGTCAACACCTGGACAGACAGAAGCCTCCGTCTGTCCCGAAGAAAATCGAGGGTGAAACCCAAAATTGCAGAAAAATGGAGACATCAAAGTGGCAGAGCTAGCCCTATTATTAAGAGCAAACTCAGCCAAAGGCAAAAAAGAGACCCAGTCATCCTGATCAGCAGACACAAAGCATCTCAGATAAGTCTCCAATGTCTGGTTTGTTCTCTCAGTTTGTCCATTGGTCTGAGGATGAAAAGCCGAGGAGAAAGACAATTGAACACCAAGTTTAGAACAAAAAGTCCTCCAAAATCTGGAAACAAACTGGACTCCTCTGTCAGACACAATGTTCTCAGGAATGCCGTGTAACCGAACCACGTGCTTAAGGAACAAAGGCACCAATTCGGAGGAGGACGGCAACTTAGGTAATGGCACAAGATGTATCATTTTGGAAAACCTATCACAAATTACCCAGATAACGGTCATTCTCTGAGAAACAGGGAGGTCGGAAATGAAATCCATAGAGATATGGGTCCATGGTCTCTTGGGCACAGGCAATGGCATCAACAAACCACTAGAGCGAGAGCAAGGCTTGGAGCGAGAGCAAGTCCCGCAGGACTGCACAAATTCCCTGACGTCACGAGACAAAGTAGGCCACCAAAAGGACCGACTAACCAAGTCTCTGGTACCAAAAATTCCAGGATGACCGGCCAACGCGGTACAATGAATCTCAGACATCACACTCTTTTTCCACCGGTCTGGGACAAACAATTTCCCAATAGGGCAGCGCTCGGGTTTATCCTCCTGACACCCTTCCAGAGCCAGTCTCAAATTGGGCGTGATGGCGGAAAGAACTACACCCTCTTTCAAAATAACAGCAGGATCAGATAACTCAGGAGAGTCCGCAAGGAAACTCCTCGAGAGGGCATCCGCTTTAACATTCTTAGTGCCAGGAAGAAAGGAAACCACTAAATTAAAACATGTGAAAAACAAGGCCCACCTGGCCTGTCTAGGATTAAGTCGCTTGGCTGATTCCAGATAAACCAGATTCTTATGGTCCGTGAGGACCACCACCTGATGTTTGGCTCCCTCCAGCCAATGTCTCCACTCTTCAAAAGCCCACTTCATGGCCAATAACTCCCGATTACCCACGTCATAATTACGTTCAGTTGGAGAAAATTTTCGAGAGAAATAGGCACAAGGGTTACTTTTAGAGGTCTCTGGATCTCTTTGGGACAAAACGGCACCTGCCCCAATTTCAGAGGCATCAACCTCCATGTAATGTATGTAGTACAGTTCATATAGCGTCTTGTGCTTGGGTGCGATGAAAATACATGAGACACAGGTTTGATATAGAAAGTCTTGTATTACTTCATACAAGTTGGCAAAAATAGTCACACAGTTTGCAGACACAGAAGCAGGAGACACAGCAGGCCAGAGTAATCTAAGCTCAGCAATCACTCTCCACAACAGGTTCAGGATCTTCTTCTCTGTTACCGTAAGTCCATGCAAACGTGGGTCTTTCAAAGAGCAGGGTTCAGAGTCCACAAGTGCTTCAGAGTTCCTCAGTAGGAATAGCTGGAGTACAAGGTCCAAGGCTTTAGGAGTCAGGTCACAGGTTCACTGCAGGCTAGATTCTGAAGCACTGATTGCTCAGCTGTGGCTGCTTAAGAAGCAAAAGGAGAGAATCAGGGCGGGAACATGCAAGCTGGAAACTCCATTTTGACTGAGGGCAAGATAGCTGCAGCAAGACAGAAAGTAAAATGGCTGACGAACAAACTGAGTTTCAGGAACATGTACACAGAACCTTACATTACTCCCCCTTAGGGACAACCTCCGGATGACCTCAGGCCAGGCTTGTGTGGGTACCTCTGATGAAACTGATGGAGCAAGCGAGGAGCATTAACGTTATTGACTGGTTCCCATGAGTTGTCCTCCACTGGGTAGCCCTGCCATTTAATCAGATATTGTAACTGATTTCTATACAACCTGGAATCTAAAATCCTTTCCACCACAAATTCTTCCTGACCATCGACTAGCACTGGGTCAGGGCAAGGAGAAGAACGTCCAGGAAACGTATTGGGTGTCGCAGCCTTTAGTAGGGATACATGAAAGACAGGGTGAATTCTCATAGTTCTGGGCAGTTGAAGACGACAAGCAACGGCACTTATAATTTTACTGATTTTATAGGGTCCAATGTACTTATGTCCCAACTTAGACGATGGAATCCTTAACTTAAGATTTCTGGTTGACAGCCAGACCAAGTCTCCTACCTTGAAAGCTGGTGCAGGTTTACGAAATTTATCTGCTGCTTTCTTGTACCTTTCCTGAGCCGATTCCAGATTCTCCTTTAGAAGATCCATATTCTTCTGTAAAGACGTGATTCTTTCAGCCACTGCTGGTAAAGGCGTTTCTATGGGAAATCGTGGTAGAATGTTAGGATGATAACCTAGATTAGAGTAAAAAGGAGACTGCTTAGTGGAGGCACTCTGAGAGTTGTTATACGAGAACTCAGCTAATGGAAGTAGATCCACCCAATCATCCTGTAGGTGGCAGATAAAGCAGCGGAGATACTGCTCCAGGGTTTGATTGGTTCGTTCGGTCTGTCCATTAGTCTGGGGATGAAAAGCAGAAGAAAGGTTTACTTTAATGTCCAATGCTGCACAGAAATTTTGCCAAAACCTAGAAGTGAATTGCACCCCTCGATCCGAAATAACCTCATCCGGTACTCCATGTAAGCGAAACACATCTTTAATCATCAAATCTGATGTCTGTTTTGCAGTGGGTAAGCCGACACAAGGGATAAAATGAGCTGCCTTTGTTAGACGGTCAACCACCACTAGAATGGTGTTCTTCCCTTGAGAGGTTGGTAACTCCACAATGAAGTCCATAGAAATGGATCCCCACGGGCGGGACGGGGTGGGAAGAGGCTGTAACAGACCAGTTGGTGAGGAGCGAGGTGTTTTGCATCTTGCACAGACTTCACATGAAGTGACATAGTTTAAAACATCCTTCCTGCAAGTGGGCCACCAAAAGAAACGAGAGAGAAATTCCTGTGTCTTTAGAATTCCTCTATGCCCAGCTATCTTGGAATCGTGAATGAGTTGCAATACTCTCAATCTGACTGTTTCAGGAATATACAGGCGTTGTCCCTGAATCCACACACCATTCTTAAAGACAAGACTTACGTCCCTTGGGGGTTGTGCCAAAAAGGAATCCGCATGGTATGCTTCCTTGATGTCCTTAAGTAGGTCTTGATTATGAATTACTCCTAGGAATCTAGAGTCAGGAAGAATAGTCTTAGGAGGAGTAATTGGACGTGTCTCTGCTGAGTAAATCCTAGAGAGTGCATCAGCCTTTCATTTGCGCGATCCTGGTCTATAAGAAATGATAAAATTAAATTGGTTTAAGAAAAGATTCCAGCGAGCCTGGCGAGGAGTCAGCCAGTTAGCCGACCTGATAAACTCAAGGTTACGATGGTCTGTCAGGACGACTATTTGCTGTGCAGCTCCCTGAAGAAGGTGTCTCCATTCTTTGAAGGCGGCAATAATGGCCAACAACTCTCTATTGCCCACATCGTAGTTCCTCTCAGCCGAAGACAACTGCTGGGAAAAGAAGGCGCAAGACATTCTTCTCACCTGTTCTCTGAGAGAGTATAGCTCCAACGGCACAGTCTGAAGCATCCACCTCTATTATGAAGGCAAGCTCGGGGTTGGGATGTACTAAGATAGGTGCGGTGGTAAATTTATCTTTTAGACGGGAAAATGCTTCCTGGGCTTGGGGAGTCCAGGAGAACCTAGACTCTTTCCGGGTAAGTTGGGTGATAGGTGACACTACCTCAGAGAAATTTCTAATGAAACGTCTATAGAAGTTGGCAAACCCGATGAAGCGCTGTACCTCCTTCACATTTCTAGGACTTGGCCAATCCTTGATGGCTTGGGTTTTGCTTCCATCCATACTAATTCCTTGTGTAGACAGTACATACCCCAGAAATTGAATTTCGGTCCTATGGAATTCACACTTTTCAAGTTTGATGTAAAGATGATTTTGTCTTAGACGTTCCAAGACCATTCTCACATGTCCATGATGTTCCTCTGTGGAGTTAGAAAAAATTAGAATATCATCCAAATAAATTACCACGAATGTATCTAGGAGATCCCTGAAGATGTCATTCACCAAGTGTTGGAAAGTGGCTGGGGCGGTACTCAGACCAAAAGGCATAACTAGATATTCAAAGTGTCCATAGCGTGACCTGAATGCAGTCTTCCATTCATCCCCAGGTCTAATACGGACTAAGTTATAGGCCCCACGAAGATCTAATTTAGAGAAAATTTTGGCATGTCGCACTCTCTCCAATAACTCAGGGATTAAAGGCAATGGATAACGGTTTCTAATAGTAACCTTATTGAGTTCCCTATAGTCTACGCATGGTCTCAGAGATCCATCTTTCTTCTTTACAAAGAAGATGGGTGCACCTGCAGGAGATGAAGAGGGGCGTATGAAGCCCTTGGCTAGATTTTCGTCTATGTAATCCTTTAAAGCCTTTAGCTCGGGCCCCGCCAGGGGGTAGATCTTACCAAAAGGTATCTCTGCTCCAGGCAATAATTCAATTGGACAATCATATGGACGGTGAGGAGGAAGCTGGTCAGCGTTCTTCTTGTCATATAAATCCACATAGTCCTGGTATACAGCTGGTAGTTCAGGGACTGACATGGTTCCTTTAGGAACAGAGCAAGCTGAAACTTTTGGACTCATCTGTTTCTCTGGAAAGTGTAATTCCTTGGTCTCCCAGTTAATGGTAGGATTCTGAGCCTGCAGCCATGGTAGCCCTAGAATAATGGGAAAGTGGGGAGAAGAGATAAGCATAAAGGACAGTTTCTCTTGATGATCTTTACCCATAAGAACCCTCAAAGGCTCTGTTTCCTGATCCACTGGTCCAGAGGTCAGCAGGGAGCCATCCACAGTTTCCATCTGTACTGGAGTAGCCTTCTTCACTGAACGTATCCCCTGTTTCAGAGCAAAGGAGACATCCATAAAATTTCCACTTGCCCCTGAGTCGATCATAGCAGAGCTAGACACCCAAGCTGAGTCAACCCAGAGTTTGATGGAAAGAAAGCAATGAGAATTGTTTTTCTTACAACTCAGCTGGGACACCGCTGAGGAAACTTGAAAAATGGCAGCGTTTACACAGTCAACGTCCTCAGAGGTAACGGAGTTTAAGTCCGAGAAATCAAGATCTGTTGCTGCAGATCTCTCTGGAGCCTGAGGCTCGGACCTGACAGATCCCCTCTCGCAACACTCACAATGAATGAGTGCTGCAGTAGTCTTACGAGAACGGCTGGGGCAGTTTATAATGAAGTGCCCTGACTTACCACAATAGAAACATAGATTCTCCTTAAAACGATGTTCCTTGCGTGCATCACTAACCCGTCGTTGTAAAGAGTCTACCTGCATGGGTTCAGGTTCAGGTTCCCGTGTAATCCTACTCAAAGGTTCCTTAGCTGGAGAGGAAGGTAGGAAAAGGTTAGTGCGATTGCTTTCGAACCATCTCTCTTGCCTGCGTTCAGTCAGACGAGTATCAATACGGATGCAGTAGTTAATAAAGTCACCTAACACAGTGGGAGGGTCGGCACGAGCAAGTTCATCCTTAATCAGTGGAGATAACCCCTTTCGAAAAATAGATTTTTTGGCGGAACTGTCCCAGGTGGTATCAAGGGCCCATCTCCTGAAATCCAAGGCATATTCAGCTACCGAGTGCTTACCTTGGCGCAAAGCTAACATGGCTGCTTCAGCTGTTGCACCTCGATTGGGGTCATCAAACACCTGCCCCATGGCTGAAATAAAAGCATCAAGGTGATTCAAACAATCATCCTCAGTCTCAATCAGAGGGTTTGCTCACATCAAAGCCTTGTTGGTAAGCAACATAATTATAGTAAGCACCTTAGATCGTTCAGTGGGAAATTGTGAAGCATGTGCAGAAAAAAAAAGATTGCATTGATTAATAAATCCCCTGAATTTCTCACGTTCACCGCCAAAACGAAAAGGGGGCAACTTGGGAATCCCAGAACTCGGGGCTACGGCAGGAGCCTGGACTCGCTCTTCTAGAACCTCAATCCTGGCTCGCAAATCCTGGGCAGTCTGTCCAAACACTTGCAAATTGTGATTAGTGAGGTCCTGTAGGCTTGAAAAACGGGTCTTTATATTCTGCAAATCTGCAAGGATATTATCAGTCACTCCGCAAAGTTCCTTTATGCGGGCCTCCATTTTCCAGATCTTTTAAGACAGGAGTACTGGAAGAAGAGGAGAGGAGAAAAAAAAAACAATAGTGTTTACCTGTGGTAACACTGCAGAGAGAAAAAAAAATTAAGGGAACTGCTCACCTGGAATGGTTGTGAGAAGTCACAACCACTATCATCACAGAAAGTTCACCCGGACATCTGATATCCACAGTTACAGCAGACAAAAAAGAAAAAAGAAAAAAAAAAAAAAACAATAGTGTTTACCTGTGGTAATACTGCAGAAAAAAAAAACACTTAAGGGAATTGCTCACCTGGAATGGTTGTGAGAAGTCACAACCACTGTCATCACAGAAAGTACAACCGGACATCCGATATCCACAGTTACAGCAGACACAGCCTTTCCAGACCCAGCAGACACTAACGTTTTGGCTTCAGAATCTTGTAATGTATGTAGTACAGTTCATATAGCGTCTTGTGCTTGGGTGCGATGAAAATACATGAGACACAGGTTTGATATAGAAAGTCTTGTATTACTTCATACAAGTT
This sequence comes from Oophaga sylvatica, assembly GCA_033576555.1. Taxonomy (NCBI): domain Eukaryota; kingdom Metazoa; phylum Chordata; class Amphibia; order Anura; family Dendrobatidae; genus Oophaga; species Oophaga sylvatica. The sequence continues at coordinate 108,802,102 of JARQOD010000002.1, forward strand.
GGCAAAAATAGTCACACAGTTTGCAGACACAGAAGCAGGAGACACAGCAGGCCAGAGTAATCTAAGCTCAGCAATCACTCTCCACAACAGGTTCAGGATCTTCTTCTCTGTTACCGTAAGTCCATGCAAACGTGGGTCTTTCAAAGAGCAGGGTTCAGAGTCCACAAGTGCTTCAGAGTTCCTCAGTAGGAATAGCTGGAGTACAAGGTCCAAGGCTTTAGGAGTCAGGTCACAGGTTCACTGCAGGCTAGATTCTGAAGCACTGATTGCTCAGCTGTGGCTGCTTAAGAAGCAAAAGGAGAGAATCAGGGCGGGAACATGCAAGCTGGAAACTCCATTTTGACTGAGGGCAAGATAGCTGCAGCAAGACAGAAAGTAAAATGGCTGACGAACAAACTGAGTTTCAGGAACATGTACACAGAACCTTACACTCCACCTGAAATGGCAGAGAAACATCAGGCTGCCGTAGAACAGGAGCAGAAGTGAATCTATGCTTAAGTTCCTGAAACGCAGAGACTGCCTCAGGAGGCCAATTCACCACATCAGAACCCTTCTTGGTCAAATCAGTCAATGGTTTAACAATAACAGAGAAATTACCAATAAATTTACGATAAAAATTGGCAAAACCCAAGAATCTCTGAAGAGCCTTTAATGAAGTAGGTTGGACCCAATCACAGATGGCCTGAACCTTGACCGGGTCCATTTCAATAACAGATGGGGACAAAATGAATCCCAGAAATGAGATCCTCTGTACGCCAAAAAGACACTTTGATCCCTTCACATACAGAGCATTCTCTCTCAAAATCTGGAACACAGTCCGAACATGTTTCACATGAGAGTCCCAGTCATTGGAAAGAATCAAGATATCATCCAAATAAACAATCAGAAATTTATCCACAAAATCCCTGAAAATGTCATTCATGAAGGACTGGAAGACAGAAGGAGCATTAGTAAGCCCAAAGGGCATCACTAGGTACTCAAAATGCCCCTCTGGGGTATTAAATGCCGTCTTCCATTCATCCCCGTGCTTAATGCGAATAAGGTTATACGCCCCCCTGAGGTCAAGCTTGGTAAACCAAGTAGCACTTTTCACCCTGGAAAACAGGTCAGAAATCAAGGGTAACGGATATTGATATTTCACAGTGATATTGTTCAAGAGACGATAATCAATACACGGCCTTAATGAACCATCCTTTTTGGCCACAAAGAAAAAACCGGCACCCAAGGGTGAAGAGGATGGTCTGATATGACCCTTCTCCAATGACTCCTTGATATAAGACCGCATAGCGTCATGTTCAGGTACAGACAAGTTAAAAAGGCGACCTTTAGGGAATTTACTACCAGGCACTAATTCAATAGCGCAGTCATAGCTCCTATGGGGGGGCAAGGATGCAGATTTACTTTCGCTAAACACATCAGAAAAATCAATAAAAAAGTCAGGAACATCCTGAGCCTGGGGAGAGGCAGAAAAAACAGGAGTGTTGGCATTAACACATTGGCAGCCCCAACTGGTTACAGACACAGATTTCCAATCCAAAACAGGATTATGAGACTGTAACCAAGGGAAACCTAGTACCATAATGTCATGCAGATTATACAGCACCAAAAATTTGCAACTCTCCTGATGATCAGGTTCAACCCTCATTATCACCTGAGTAGAGAACTGGGGTTTATTCTCAGCCAAAGGGGTAGAATCAATCCCAGTAGGGGAATAGACTTCCGTAGGGGTATCAAGGGAAACCCACAATGTTTAGCAAAATCAAAATCCATCAGGTTAATAGCTGCTCCCGAATCAACAAAAGCCTGAGCAGAAAATGTGGACAGGGAGCAAATCAGGGTAACAGTCAACAGAAATTTAGTCTGAACACTACCCAAGACAACTGAGCGTGCAAAACGTCTTCCCCGCTTAGGGCAGACTGAAATAGCATGAGAGGCATCACCACAGTAGAAACATAATCCATTGCGTTTTCGAAACTCATGACACTGTGCCCCAGAAGCCACTCTATCACACTGCATGGGTTCAGAAGCTGGTTCACAAGGCAACACTATTCCACGCATACCTCTACGCTCACGCAAACGTCTGTCAATTTGAATCGCCAATGACATAGAATCATTGAGACCAGAGGGAGCAGGGAAACCCACCATAACATCTTTTACATTCTCTGACAGACCCCTCCGAAAAAGGGCTGCCAAAGCATCATCATTCCATTTGGTCAGGACTGCCCACCTTCGGAATCTCTGACAGTACAACTCAGCGTCCTCAAGCCCCTGATTCAATGCCAACAAGGCTTTTTCAGCTTGATCAGTGACATTAGGTTCATCGTACAATAACCCCAGAGCCAGAAAAAATGCATCAACATTACTCAAAACAGGATCCCCAGGTGTCAGGGAAAAAGCCCAATCCTGAGGATCGCAGCGCAGGAGAGAGATGACAATTTGAACCTGCTGTGCTGCGTTCCCTGAGGACTTAGTTTGTAAGGCAAAAAACAACTTACAGTTATTTTTGAAATTCAGAAATTTAGCTCGATCCCCTAAAAACAAATCTGGCATGGGGTCCTAGGTTCCACAACCGGCAACCCAGCAAGATATGTAGAAATGCTCCGAACCTCAGTGGCAAGCTGATTCACACGGCCAGACAACTGTGCAAACTCCATTGAGAGAAAAAAAAAATCCTCAGCACCCAGAGAAAAAGAGGGAAAGAAAAAAAAAATATCTCTGACAACTGTGACAACTTTTTTTTTTTTTTTTTTTACACTATCTTTCCCTTCTGTGAGTACCATATAATTTTCAGTTTGGCCGGTGATACGGTTATGATTTGGTAGCTGAGGAGAGCAGGCAAAAAAGGCAATACACCAGAGAGGTTGGAATCTACTGGATTGCAGTACCCTGACTAACCACCACAACTAAAGGCAGCCGTGGAGCGTACCTACGTTGGTCCTAGACGCCTCGTCACAGCCTGAGAAGCTAACTACACCTAAAGATAGAAAGAGGAAAACTATCTGCCCCAGAGCAGATCCCCAAAGAACATAGGAAGCCCCAAACATGTAATGGCGGTTAGACAAGAGGAAATACAGACACAGACAGAAAATAGTATGAGCAAACATTGGGGCCCAATCTTCCTAGAAAGAAAAGGATAGGAAGGACACTTACTGCAATCCAAAAAACCCTAAAAAATACCAACTCACTAATTGCAAAAACACCTGAGATCACACGACCTCTACCACCTAAATTAGTTCTCTGGTGTAACAAAACTAAGCAACAGCCACTGAAAAAACTGGAAAAGGCAAATGAACAAATAACAGTGGCTCAGATAAACTGAGAGGAGCACAAGCCCCCGGAGGGGACCTGGCTGACCTCCACAGAAGTGCAGGACAAAATGCAAAAATCAAGCACAAAAATAAAAGCAGAAAATATCTTATCTGTTAGCAGAAGATGCAGGCAAGACAAAGCAAGCTTCCAAGTGAACCAGGAACCAAAGTTGAGACAAGAACAATTGATCACCGGCAACCCTGATGGGAGGGAACCTCCCTTATATAAGACTAGTCTGTAACACCTGATTGCCAATCTTCACAATCTTCATTGAATAGTTCAGTACTGTTTGTAACCACCAGAGGGAGCTTCTGCTCAGAATTCATTTCTAACACATTCACAACACCAGACCCTGGTAACGACTGGTTTACTCTCAGCACATATCATGCTGGATGGAAACTTACGTGTTTCACATCACGCAGGATAACAACCTTTGCGTCACATATCTCCTCTCACTTACCACACCAGTGACCCTGTCACACTACTCACTACTCCTCTGCTTCTCCCCTCTACAAATACCTTAATTTGCTTTCAATTCCCCAATAAATACAGTTCAAACTATTAAAATTAACATACAAGGCCGTACGTAATCTGTCCCCTCCATATATATCACTGAACTAATCTTCCCTTCTCCATACTTGTACATTCCTCAGCCAATTGCCTTTAAGACTGCTCCCGAGTATCCTCCATCCTCTGGAGTTCTGTGCCCCAAAACATTTGATTATGCACCACATTGGCAACCTTCACACGGAACTTTCAAATCCATCTCTTCAACAAAGCCTCCAATGACCCTGTTACCACCTCACCAACACTGGAGATGCTGCAAGTTCCCAAATATATTATCTCCTTCCGCATTATCCTGTGGACTGTAAGGCCATGTGCACACCTCGCGTTTTTGCAGCGTTTTATCCATGCAAATTTGTCACAAAAACCTGAAGAGAATCCTGATGCATGCAAAGTGAATGAGAATCGTAACATACCCTGCAGAAACTTGCCAGTTCATGACTGCTGCCTTCTTTCCTGCAACTCTATTTTTAACCAATTGTTTGCTGCAAACCCTGGACTGACTACACATCTACAGTTCATGTAAATGTCTACATTTCTGGCTCTGTGTCAGTTCAGCCTTCATACACGTTGACACGGTGTGCAATCTAGCATACAGCCTAAACCACAATTCTATCTTCCAAATAAGCAGACTGTCCTCTGTAGTCTAACTTGTTTATTGGTGAACAGTATAGAACATGCGCGGTAAAACTATAAAAATACAAATGACATAGATAAGTATTGGGCACACAGCTGACACTTTACAATTAACAGGAAAGTATACAGTATGATGCAAACTTTACACAGGATTCTAATAACATCTCCTATGCACTGGCTGCTATACAGTTAATAACCTCCTAAACACTGCATTGCTAGAGAAGATATCGATCTTACCAGATATGCTTTACCAGGATAGCAAACTCAAGTTGGAGAGGTTACAGGAGAGCACATGAACACGTGTGTTCCCTGAAGTACATGGAAAAAATGGATCTTCTTCCCAGCATACCTTGCTTCAATCCCACAATGCAATACTCTGTCTGCTTGTTAAAGGCACAGGCTTTAAATTCAGCCACCACTGGATGGTGCTATAACAAACAAACCAGCACACAGTACAAAACATACTGCCCTGTACTCAGATGGGCAGAACACTCCCCGCTTGGCATCAACTGATGCCATATACAGGCTTTTTTGGCGAAAGCAGTATAACTAGTTCCGCAACTGGTCTGAGGAATAGTTTACTCTCCCCAGCCTTCCACACTTTGACCTCGACCTAGCGCACCTTTTCATCCTTGCTTGGGAATACCTTGGTGATGAGGCCTAGTGGCCACTCATTTCGGTGTGACTGGCTGTCCTTCATGAGCACAATATCACCTGCTTGATGTTCGGTTTGTCGATCTGCCACTTCTTCCTAGGCTGTAAGGTAGAGAGATATTGTTTTCTCCATCTGTCCCAGAAAGTATTGGAGAGACTTTGAACTTGTATCCATTGACGTCTATAGAGGTCCTTGTTGCTGAATTCTCCCAGTGGAGCGCTGGGAGTGTTGGTTTTCTGAGTGAGTAGCATGGCGGGAGTGAGAATGGTTGGATCTTCAGCGTCACTGGAGAGTGCAGTCAATGGTCTGGCATTTATGATGGCCGAAACTTCTGCCAAGAATGTAGTCAAACCTTCGTGTGTGAGTCTTGTGCTACCTTCTTGCAAGAAGATAGAGTCTAAGATTCTACGTGCTATTCCTATCATCCTCTCCCAAGCACCTCCCATGTGAGAAGAGTGTGGTAAATTGAAGGTCCAAGTGCATCCCTGCTCATTCAAGTATCTTTCCACACTGATAACATCTAGATTGGAAGGAATTTGAAGTTCTTTCACTGCTCCTATGAAATATGAGCCTCTATCAGAGCGAATGTGTTTCACGGTGCCTCTGATGGCAATGAAACGTCAGAGTGCATTTATGAAACTTGAAGTGTCCATGGATTCAATTACTTCGATATGGACTGCTCTGATGGACATACAGGTGAACCTAACTGCCCAGCGTTTTGCGTTGGCTTGGGCTCTTCTAGTGTGCCGTGTAACCACAGACCACAGCCCAAATACATCCAGTCCGACATTGGCAAAGGGAGGATCCGTGCTAAGTCTGTCTGATGGGAGATTAGCCATTTTTGGGTTTTGAGTCACGCCATGGAGTTTGCGACAAGTCACACAGTTGAAGATGAGTTTTCTCACACATCTCTTTGCTCCGACTATCCATAGACCAGCAGTTCGTAGATTCCCTTCGGTAAACAATCGGCCTTTATGCTTCACCAAAACATGATGGTGCTGTACGAGCAGAGTAGTGACATGATGATGAACAGGAATTATTACAGGGTGTTTTTCCACAAATTCCATCTTAGCTTCCTGAAGACGACCTCCAATCCTTAACAGCTTGTTTTGGTCAATGATTGGATCAAGCTTTTTCAAGACACTATCTCTAGAAATGGGTTTCCTTTGTTGAGGTTGTCTATTTCTCTGAGGTAGGTTTCCTTTTGCACAATACGAAATATTGTAACCTTTGGCTCTTTCCAAGTTGAGGGTGGTAAAAGCATGCTTGCAGTGGTGCCAACCTTTACAAGATCTCTGGCTTGCATGTAATGCTGACTTGGAGGACTGGGCCACATGAAGTAGACAAGCAACGGCTCGAACAAGTGACTTCCAGGTTGAGAAAGTGCTGAACCGATGAGATTCCAGGTAATGACTTGAAATCCCTGTATGCAGAGCAGACACTCGAGGACGGAGCTCCCCGTCGGCATCTGGATCCACCAGTTCGAACGTTCCAGGCCTGTCGATGTGGGGCGTCGAACGGTACAAGGAAGCAGGGCCTGTGAACCAGGTAGTGTCCTTAAGATGACTTGAAGCAATGGATCTAGTCGCATGGTCCGCAGGATTGAGGGGAGTAGGTACATAGTACCACTGACTAGGACTGGTAGATCTTCTTTTCCTCAGTATCCGTTTGCTGACGTAGACATAAAAGCGTCGCGTTTCATTGCAGATGTATCCCAGTACCACTTTGCTATCAGTGTAGAACTCTGCTTCTTTGGTCTCCAGATTTATCACACCTGAGATAAGCTCGGCCAACTCAACTTTGAGGACAGCAGCGCAGAGTTCCAGTCTGGGTACCGTGTGTTCGCGGAGTGGTGCCAGTTTAGTCCGACTCATCACAAACCAGATGTGGCTCTGTTCATTGACATCTATGGTTTTGAGGTATGTGTTATGACTTGGTAACTGAGGAGGACAGGAGCAAAACAGAAAGGCAGCCGAACACCTGAGAGGTTGGAAACTAATGGGTTGCAGATCCCTAAACTAACCGCACAACTAGAAGCAGCCGTGGAGCGTACCTACGGTGGTCCTAGATGCCTCGGCACAGATAGAAACAGGAAAGCTCCCAAACATATAATGACGGTTAGACAAGACGAAACACAAACGCAGGTAGAAAATAGAGTGAGCAAAGGCTGGGGCCAAACACTGCCTAAATAGGACAGGACTGAATACTATCTGCAACCCAGCAAAACCCTAGCAAAACTTCCAACACTTCTGATTTCAAAAATGCTGAGATCACACGATCTCGCCACCCACTAAATCAGATCTCAGTGTGAACAAGGCTAACCCGCAGCCACTCAAAAAGCAGGGAAAGAGCAATTGAACAAATAACAGTGGCTACTGAAAAACAGAGAGTAGCACAGGCCCCAGGAGGGGACCCGGCTAACCTCCACAAAGGTGCAGACAAAAATGGAATAGCAAACACAATAGAAACAAGCCGAAAATATCTTATCTGAAGGTAGCAGATGAAGGAGAGACACCAGCAGACTTCCAAATGAACCAGGAAACAACAATTGATCACCGGCGAGGATCATGGGAAGGCAGCTGCCTTATATCAGCCCAGTCAGTGACTCTTGATTGCCAGTCATCGCTGGCAGGTGAGGAGGCCCTGTCATTAGATACAGCCTCAGTACCGTCAGCAACCACCAGAGGGAGCCTCAGCTCCGAAACTGTCTCCAACACGTTCACAACAGGTATGTGTCACGCTGTCTCTGCGTACCGGAGGTTAGGGGCCTAAGCTGACCCTAAGCTGGGGCCCTGACTAATCCCTCTACCTGGAGGTACTGTTAAAGGTACAGAGGTCCAGGTCGCCAGCGTAATCCCTACCTCCTGAGGATCCCTGAACCTCAGTGATCTAGTCCTGAGAAGGACCCCGATCACAACAACAGGGAACGGGATAATATAAGCCCACACACAGTACTAGACGAACGAGACAGTACAAGGGGAAAATCAACAACCACCTTGCATACAAAACTACATCACAACAACAGAGGGAACACCAACGGGTAAGGAGATAAATGATAAAGCGAGGAAGGGAAAAAACCACACACAAAGTACACTTCACACCAAACTCCAAAATACCACAAGCCGCTCTGTTTTGTCTGCCAGGAATGCTTTCACCGACACTTCCCTAGCAGACTGGCAGGTATTTGAAGGAATCCCATTACAGCAACATTAATTGCAGCTGGGCAAGGCTGGCCTCGTCTAGCACAGAGAGAGGGAGAATTAACTCCCTCACTGCCGAAAAACACCCAGTACCAGAAACTCAGCTGTGAGAAGTCAGGCTGTGCAATCGCGACGATCTTCGTAGCGACACACCCGTGACAGTACCCCCCCTTCTACGAGGGGCCTCCGGACCCTCAGGGCCGGGTTTATCTGGGTGAGTAGTGTGGAAGGCCCGAATTAATCGGTCTGCGTTAATATCCGACGCAGGAACCCACGTCCTCTCCTCAGGACCATACCCCCTCCAATGAACCAGGTACTGAAGGGACCGGCGATTCAGACGTGAATCGATGATTCTCGACACCTGAAACTCCAAGTTACCATTGACCACCACAGGAGGAGGAGGTAAAGGTGAAGGTATCACCGGCGCCACATACCTCTTAAGCAACGATCTGTGGAACACATTGTGAATTTTAAATGTAGGAGGGAGGTCAAGACAGAATGCCACCGGATTAATTATAGAACTGATCTTGTATGGCCCGATGAACCTGGGACCCAGTTTCCAGGAGGGAACCTTAAGTTTTATATTCTTGGTAGACAACCATACCAGATCGTTCACACTTAGGTCCGGACCAGACACTCTCCTCCTATCAGCCATACGTTTGTATCGGTTCCCCATAGTTCTCAGATTATTCAGCACTCCTCTCCACACTGAAGCAAGTGACGACAAAAATCGTTCCTCCTCAGGAACCCCAGAAGAGCCCCCCCTATTGAAAGTACAAAACTGGGGGTGAAAGCCATATGCCCCAAAAAACGGGGACTTACCAGTGGACTCGCTCCGCCTATTATTTAGAGCAAACTCCGCCAGAAGCAAGAAAGAAGCCCAGTCCTCCTGGTTCTCTGACACAAAACACCGGAGATATGTCTCCAAGCTCTGGTTCAGACGCTCTGTCTGACCATTGGTCTGCGGATGAAAAGCCAATGAAAATGACAACTGCATCCCCCGCCGTGTACAAAATGCCTTCCAGAATTTGGACACAAACTGAGACCCCCGATCCGACACCACATCGGAGGGTACCCTGTGAAGCCTTACAATCTCCCCAATGAACACCTGTGCAAGAGTTTTAGCATTAGGAAGAGCGGGAAGAGCGATAAAATGTGCCATCTTGCTGAACCTGTCCACTACAACAAGTATGACTGTTTTACCCGAAGATGGCGGGAGGTCCGTAATGAAGTCCATAGACAGATGAGTAGTGTTGAGCGATACGATACTGCAAATATCGGGTATCGGCCGATATTAGCTGTATCGGGCTTTCGATTCCGAGTACCGATATTTTCGTCATATCGGATACCGGAATCGGATTTGTCACTGTCACTGTGAGTGTCCGTCGGTCGGGTCTGTCAGGAGTCAGCGGCACTTACCTGGCAGAAGATCTCCGGCGGTCACGGGCTGGACTGCTTCATGGCCGCCATCATCTTTCCCCGGCGGTCATGGGCTGAACTGCTTCATGGCCGCCATCATCTTCCCCGGCGGTCACATGCAGTTTCTCGCGATAACTGCAGTGACTGCTGGGTAATCCCGGCCGTAAAGCAGTCAGTCCGATGACGTCACCGCCGGGGAAGCAGGTAATCAGCTGTGCTGCGTTGCGATGACAGGCTCTGCCTGTCATTGCGATGTAGCAGAGCTGGATCGTCGTGGGACTGTCGTTACTATGGACTGCGTCGGACAGGTGGTATACTGTTGGTTTGTTTTTTTTCTTTTTTTACAGGAGATCGATGGCGTCGCAGGAATGAGTGTATAATAAAATTAATGAAAACTGTGTTGTCTCTTTTATTTCATTAAAAGACTTTTTTTTTGCTTTGTCTTTTTTTTTATACATTTAATAACTTTGGGATTAATAATGGATCGGTGTCTTATTGACACCTCTCCATTATTAACCGGGCTTATTGTCACCGTGCAATCAACGGTGACATTAACCCCTTATTACCCCACTTGCCACCGCTACAGGGCAGTGGGAAGAGCCGGGTAAAGTGCCACAATTGGAACATCTTTTGATGCGCCAAATGTGGGGCTGCTGTAGCCTGGTATTATCAGGCTGTTGAGGGCCAAAATCCATGGGCCTTGACAGTCTTTTAATACCAGGCCGCAGCAGTCTGCATTTTACTTGGCTGGTTAACAAAAATAGGGGGACCCCTACGCCGTTTTTTTTCGAGGGGATCCCCTATTTTTGTTAACCAGCCAAGCTAAGCAGACTGCTGTGGCCTGGTATTATCAGGCTTGCAAGGTCCATGGATATTGGATCCTTACCAGCCTGAAAAACCAGGCCTCAGCGGTCTGCTTCATCTGGCTGGTTAACAAAAATAGGGGGGACCCCACGCCAATTTTTTTCGAGGGGATCCCCTATTTTTGTTAATCAGCCAAGATATGCAGACTGCTGTGGCCTGGTATTATCAGGCTGGCAAGGTCCATGGATCTTGGCTCCTTAACAGCCTGAAAATCCAGGCCTCAGCGGTCTGCTTCATCTGGCTGGTTAACAAAAATAGGGGGGACCCCACGCCAATTTTTTTCGAGGGGATCCCCTATTTTTGTTAATCAGCCAAGATATGCAGACTGCTGTGGCCTGGTATTATCAGGCTGGCAAGGTCCATGGATCTTGGCTCCTTAACAGCCTGAAAATCCAGGCCTCAGCGGTCTGCTTCATCAGGCTGGTTAACAAAAATAGGGGGGACCCGACGCCATTTTTTATTCGAAGGGAACCCCTATTTTTGTTAATCAGTTCCCTCTGACGTCACTGATTGTGTCCCTGGCTGACCTGAAGTGAAAGTGGAAAGCAATCAATTAAGCTTTCCACTTCCTCTCCTGTCAGCCAGGAGAGGAACTCATTCATTTGGGGGTTTACTGTGAGGCTGCAGCATTAGCTGCGGTCCCTGCAGTAAACATTAACCCTTTCTGAAGGATTACACCGTGGGACCTGACTGTGCATGGGATAGGTAAGAATAATTTTGCTTTTTTATTTTATTTTTATTACAGGAAATGGTTTTTGCAGTCAAATAAAAGATGGTCAAAAACATGTGTCTTTATTTCATTAAAATGATTTTTAATTAAAGTGTGTGTGTTTTATTTTTATTTCATGCAATAGGATTAATAATTGATAGTTGTCTAATTGACAGCTCTCAATTATTAACCTGGCTTAAGGTCACCTTTCAATTGCAATGTGGCTTTAACCCCATATTAACCCATTCGCCACCGCTACAGGGCAATGGGAATAGACGGGCAAAGTGCCAGAAAGGGCGAATCTAATTATAGATTTGTCTTTTCTGGGGTGTCTGGGGCAGATGTTAGTAGCCAGGGGGGGCCAAAAATAATGGTCCCTCTCTGGGCTATTATTATCTGCCCCCATTCGCTGGCTTTGTCTGTCTGGTTGCGAAAATAGGGCGGGAGCCCACGCATTTTTTTTAAACAATTTTACACATCATATATATATATATACATGTCATTGAATTTGTGACACATATTTATATATTTATATTTATAGTTCATACACTTCTACATAGTATAATAGCCGCTAATTCAATTGACGGCTTTTGTGAAAATGCAGAACCCGACATGAATGACACTTGGTGTACATAGGGTTAACCATGTCTTTTCATGTCCTTTGCTATCTGATTTTCACAAACAATTACATCAGTCTATGTGTGCAAAATTTCACACCTGTAGGGGTTAATTAAAGGTGTAAATTCGTAGCAAAAAAGTCCGTTTTTTTTACAACGAATTTACACCTTTAATTAACCCCTACAGGTGTGAAATTTTGCACACATAGACTGATGTAATTGTTTGTGCAAATCAGATTGCAAACGACATGAAAAGACATGGTTAACCCTATGTACACCAAGTGTCATTTCATGTCGGGTGCTTCTGTCTTTTCACAGAAGCCGGCTTTACCCGGCAATTGAATCAGAGGATATTTTACTATGTAGAAGTGTATAAACTATACATATATGTATATATATATGTCACAATGACATGTATTATATATTATATATATATATATATGTATTCTATGTGTGTATATTTAGTGTTTACAAGGAAATAAAGGTTTTTTTTAGTTGCGATATTTTGTTCCCATAGACTTACATGGGACTTCCGGTATCGGAATCGGATATCGACGATATTTAGTGATATCGGCAATACCATTCCGATCCAATATTTTTAGATATCGAGAAGTATCGCTCAACACTACAGATGAGTCCACGGACGCTCCGGATCTTCAAAGGTAAGAGGGCCCCAGACGGACGGGTATGAGGGGTCTTAGAGCGCGCACAAACCTCGCAGGACGCGACAAAAGTTACCACCTCCCTATGTAAGTTAGGCCACCAAAACCGACGCGAGAGGAGATCCTCAGTTGCTTTACTCCCTGGGTGTCCTGCCAAAGCTGAATTATGGTGTGCCTCGATCACCTTTTGTCGCAACTGATTAGGAACAATCAGTCTCCCTGGAGGTCCTACAGGGGTGTCCCCCTGAGCCTCCAATACCTCCTCCTCAAGCTCAGAGCATACTGCCGACACCACCACCCCCTCCTGAAGGATAGGAACCGGGTCCTCCGTATTCCCGGCCCCAGGGAAACTACGAGATAAGGCATCCGCCTTTACATTTTTTGACCCAGGATGATATGTGACGACAAAATTAAACCTGGTAAAAAATAATGACCACCTAGCTTGTCTGGGATTCAGACGTTTTGCAGACTCCAGATATAGCAGGTTCTTGTGATCGGTGATGACAGTGACCGGATGGACTGCCCCCTCCAAAAAATGGCGCCACTCCTCAAAAGCCAACTTAATGGCCAAGAGTTCCCTATTGCCGACATCGTAATTCCTCTCAGCGGACGACAGTTTTTTAGAGAAAAATGCGCACGGATGCCACTTACCAGGGGACGAACCTTGTGACAATACTGCTCCCACCCCTACCTCGGAAGCGTCTACCTCTACAATGAACGGCTGTGACGCATCAGGTTGAATAAGTATGGGTGCCGAGGCAAAGCATTTTTTCAAGGAGGAGAATGCTTGACAAGCCTTGTCAGACCACCTAGAAAAATCCGTCCCCTTTTTTGTCATGTCTGTGAGAGGTTTAACCATGGACGAGAAATTACGAATAAATTTCCGGTAATAATTAGCAAACCCCAGGAAACGTTGTAGAGCCTTAAGATTCTCTGGCAGATCCCACTCAAGAACTGCCCGTACTTTCCCAGGGTCCATACGAAAACCGGATGCTGAAACCAGAAAGCCTAAAAACTGGAGTTCCTGTACGGCGAATACACACTTTTCCCATTTGGCGTACAGTTTATTATCCCGCAAGATCTGTAACACCTGTCTAACATGCTCCTGATGAGACACAAGATCCGGCGAGTAAATTAAGATATCATCCAGATATATGACCACAAACTGTCCCACCAGGTGGCGAAAAATGTCATTTACAAAGTGTTGGAACACCGCCGGGGCATTAGTCAGACCGAATGGCATGACAAGGTTCTCATAATGCCCCTCTGGAGTGTTAAACGCCGTCTTCCACTCATCCCCCTCCTTCATCCTAATCAGATTGTACGCCCCCCTGAGATCCAACTTAGAGAACCATTTGGCGCCCACGATCTGATTGAAGAGATCGGGAATAAGTGGGAGCGGATACGGATCTCGGACCGTAATCTGATTAAGTTCACAGAAATCCAGGCAAGGGCGTAGGCCTCCATCTTTCTTCTTCACAAACAAGAACCCTGCGGCCACCGGGGAAGATGAAGGTCTAATATGCCCCTTTGCCAGACTTTCAGCAATATAATCCTTCATGGCCTGCTTCTCAGGACCAGATAGGTTATACAACCTAGATTTAGGTAACTTGGCCTCAGGGAGCAGTTTTACAGAACAGTCATACACGCGATGAGGAGGTAGTTCCTGACACCCTTTCTCCGAGAATACATCCTCAAAGTCCGCCAGAAATGGAGGTAAGACCCTAGGAGTGACCGCACCGATAACCGTATTCATGCAGTTTTTATTACAGAATTCACTCCATTGGCTTATCTCTCTGGATTGCCAATCAATAACTGGGTTATGCTTAGTTAACCAAGGAAGGCCCAACACTATAGGAGTGGGAAGACCCTCCAACACGTAACAAGACAACAGTTCTTTATGTATCGCCCCCACTTGAAGTTTTACGTTATGCACAGCTTGCAAAAAACTTCCCTGACCGAGAGGTCTGGCGTCGATCGAGAATATGGGGATGGGTTTAGCCAACACACTCAATTGCATACCTTGAACCCGGGCAAACCGAGCGTCCACCAGATTAGCCCCGGCCCCACTATCCAGAAGAACAGATATCCTCTCAGTTCTCGTACCCACCACCACCTCCGCCGGTACGAGAAACTGAGACGAACTTAGGGACGAAATACTTACTCCCAGATTGCCGTCCACCACACAACCTGGGATCAATAATTTTCCGACGACCCTTTACTCTGAAAAGGACGGGATGGACACCCCCCAATAAAATGTCCCTTTTTCCCACAGAAGAAACAACTTCCTGTTTTGTGGCGCCCCGCCGTCCCCTCCCCCGAAATGATGTCCCTCCTAATTGCATAGGCTCCTCTGGACTGACCAGGGGAACCTCCATATAAGGGACCCTTGAGGAAGGTGGAGTCATCACAGGGGGCGGAGTTACCCGCCACCTCTCCCGAAGCCGTCTGTCAATACGAATAGCAAGGGCCATAGCGGCTTCCAGTGACGCGGGAGGGTCATACTGTGCCAATACATCCTTTAATTTGTCAGATAAACCTTGACAAAACTGGCTCCTAAGAGCCGGGTCATTTCACTGGGTGTCCGTGGCCCACCTACGGAACTCCGAACAGAATTCCTCCGCCGGACGATCTCCCTGCTGGATCCTACGTAACTTAGATTCAGCAAGGGAGATCCGATCCGGGTCATCATATACAAGACCCAGAGCTGCAAAAAACCTATCCACTGACTGGAGAGCCGGGGAGCCCGAGGGAAGGGAGAACGCCCATGATTGTGGGTCCCCTTGTAGGAGTGAGATGACAATTCCCACCCTTTGCTCATCACTCCCCGATGACTGTGGCCGCAGCCGAAAGTACAATTTACATGCCTCCCGAAAAACAAAAAAACTTGTCCCGCCCCCCAGTGAACCTGCCATGGAGAGCTACTTTAGGTTCTGGTCGGCTTGCTCCGGGGGGTACAAAACCTTGGACTTAACGTCCGCCAGCTCCATGGACAAACTCTGCAACTGCCGAGCAAGACTGGCTACTGGATCCATGGTAGCTGGAGAGAATCTTTTGTCGGTCGGTGAAAATGTCACGCTGTCTCTGCGTACCGGAGGTTAGGGGCCTAAGCTGACCCTAAGCTGGGGCCCTGACTAATCCCTCTACCTGGAGGTACTGTTAAAGGTACAGAGGTCCAGGTCGCCAGCGTAATCCCTACCTCCTGAGGATCCCTGAACCTCAGTGATCTAGTCCTGAGAAGGACCCCGATCACAACAACAGGGAACGGGATAATATAAGCCCACACACAGTACTAGACGAACGAGACAGTACAAGGGGAAAATCAACAACCACCTTGCATACAAAACTACATCACAACAACAGAGGGAACACCAGCGGGTAAGGAGATAAATGATAAAGCGAGGAAGGGAAAAAAACCACACACAAAGTACACTTCACTCCAAACTCCAAAATACCACAAGCCGCTCTGTTTTGTCTGCCAGGAATGCTTTCACCGACACTTCCCTAGCAGACTGGCAGGTATTTGAAGGAATCCCATTACAGCAACATTAATTGCAGCTGGGTGAGGCTGGCCTCGTCTAGCACAGAGAGAGGGAGAATTAACTCCCTCACTGCCGAAAAACACACAGCACCAGAAACTCAGCTGTGAGAATCAGGCTGTGCAATCGCGACGATCTTCGTAGCGACACACCCATGACAGTATGCTACTGCTGCGATTGCTTTGACTGATGCGTCGCAGAAGATACAAAGTCTTTGTGTCTTGACTCCTGTGGATGGCACAGGAGCATACGGTCGTTTCACACGAAGGTCGGTCAAAGCCTCGAGAGACCTCTTCCACTCTGCCCACAGGTCTGCCTTTTCTGCTGGCAGTGGATCATCCCAATCAGATGTGTCTTGGGTGAAGTCTCTTAGCATCATTTTCCCTTGGACAGTAACTGGAGCTACGAATCCCAGGGGGTCGTATAGACTATTCACGAAAGAAAGAACTCCTCTGCGCGTGAAGGGTTTCTCGTCTTTACTGATCTGAAAGGTGAAGGTATCCGTCTTCAGATCCCAAAGCAATCCAAGACTCAGCTGCATGGGAAGAGGGTCGATGCTTAGGTCTAGGTCCTTTAGATTGCTGGAATAGTCTTGAGAGGGAAATGCGTCCATCAACTCTCGAATGTTGGAGGAAATCTTGTGTAACCTTAGGTTAGACTGAGCGAGCATTTCTTGAGCCCTTTTTAGTAGACTGATTGCAGCCTCATTTGTTGGTGTGGACTTCAAACAGTCGTCTACGTAGAAGTCCTTTTCTATGAAGGATCTGACGTCTGACCCATACTTTTCTTCGCCTCCTTTGGCAGAATTACGGCGGCCGTAGATAGCGACTGCTGGGGAAGGGCTGTTCCCGAAGATGTGTTCCCTCATCCGGTACTCTGTGATGTCTTTGTCTGGGTCATTGTCATGGTACCAGAAGAACCTCAAGTAGTTTCTTTGTTCCTCTTTGACGAGAAAACAGTGGAACATCTGTTGTATGTCAGCCATAAATGCCACCGTATCTCAGTGGAAAGAGAGTAGTACTTCCAGACGTCTGTTGTTGAGGTCTGAGCCCGACAGTAGGACATCATTTAATGAGACATCTTCACATTTGTCACTTGAGTCGAATACCACTCTTATTTGACCTGGCTTCTTGGGATGGTATACTCTGAAGATGGGCAGGTACCAACACTCCTCTGAGGGCCAAGTGCAGGTGCAATCTTTGCGTGGTTGTTCTGGAATATCCTTCCCATGAAGGTAAAGAAATCTTCCTTCGTCTCAGGTGACTTCTTAAGCTTGTGTCTGAGGGAGATGAATTGGCTGTAGACCAGTTCCCTGTTGTTGGGTAGGCACCCTCTCTGAGGTCGAAATGTTAAGGGTGCGACCCAACTGTTCGATTTGTCTTTGACTATTTGTCTATCCATGATGTCCAGGAACATCCTATCTTCTATGGACATCGCTACCTTGTCGTCTTCCTTTGTCCTGTGGAAGACTGTACATCCCATGTGGTCTTGTTCACCTTCACAGGCGTGGTCTTCGTTGGTAGGTACTGAGAAAGGGCAAGGTAGGGGAGTGCTGTTTGGCAATTCCTTTACCAGCAGATTATTGTGACAGGCTGGAAGAGAGACGGACGTCCATTTTCTAGTGTGCTGGTGAACATACTGTTGACTGAGGCCGGCTTGTGTGCTCCTCCTAGACAGACGTCTCCTATGATGACCCATCCAAGGTCGAGCTTTTGAGCATACGGAGCATTTCTGGGGCCGTTTATATATTCTCTAGTCTTGTGGACTCGTAGAGTATATCTCTTCCCAGGAGGGCTATTGGGGCTTCTGGATCCAACTCAGGTATCAGGTGGGCTATACGCTTCAGATGGGGGTGATGTGTCACCACCTCCAGTGATGGTATCTCTGACCTGTTGTCGGGAATCTGGTTGCACTCCAGGATGGTTGGTAGCGATAGGCAGGTTTGACCATCTATGGACTCCACCTTGTATCCGGCCACTTTTCTCCCCGCTGTCTCAACGGTACCTGAACACATCCTCAGGAGTAGGGAGAAACAGGGCCTACAATGCTGAAGTTGTCAATGAAGATGGACCTGGCTAAAGACCTGTTACTTTGGTCATCCAGGATTGCATATATCTTGAGGGCTTTGTACTTGCGACCTGCAGGGTAGACTTGGACAAGGCAGATTTTTGAACAGGACCTTCCTCCTGTGAGTCCTTTCCAGATCTCCGTACATTGAGAGCTGACAACAGGGGTATCTTCATCAGGTGTTCTCCTTCCCATCATGCTCCTCTGCTTGTGACAACACTCGTGGAGGTGGTCCAGGGTGCAAGGCTGTATTGTGATCCGTGCTGCTGCATTCTGCACATTTCACGCTAGCTTCACAGTTCCTGGCGAGGTGAGAGGTTGTGGCACAACATTTGAAGCATAGGTTGTTCTCTTTGAGGAAACCCTTGCGATCCTCCAAAGACTTCTCCCTGAAGGCTCTGCATTTTAGTAGAGGATGTGGTTTCTTGTG
Organism: Oophaga sylvatica; assembly: GCA_033576555.1. NCBI lineage: Eukaryota > Metazoa > Chordata > Amphibia > Anura > Dendrobatidae > Oophaga > Oophaga sylvatica. The sequence goes on from JARQOD010000002.1 coordinate 108,820,773, forward strand.
TAGAAGACAATGTTTACTGACATCCTGAGGCTTGTTCTCGTCTGGAGGGGGTTTACTCGCATTGTGAGGACCTGTGGAAACAATGTTAGTTTTGTGGACTGCCACGGGTGTCCTACTGGGTTTGACACCAGGGGCAGTGGAACATGACAGAGTGAAGTCAAAACTAGGGTAATTTTGATCTTAGCTTATTGGGTGACAAATTCTATGAATACAGTGAAAGGAGGGAATGGTACATTATGATTTTGTTTATACCGTGAACCATATGTAACCCACTTTTCTTGTAGAATATAAGGAAGTTTTTGTATTATCGGATTGACACCCTAGCGGTGTCTAAGAATGCCAATCTGGGTAAGTCTCCTTCCTCCTGGGCAACCTGTAACTCTATCAATAAATCACTCAATTCTCTAAGCTTTTGATAACCTTTAGGTCCTATCTTAGGAAAATCATCAATTCTTTTGTATAAAGCATTCTCTATGACTTCTACTATCCCATAGCATTCATCAAGTCTTTCCCACACTTTGCGTAGACCTATGTGTGGATGCTTTATATTGATGTCTCTTAGTCTTTTGGCATGCTCGACCGACTCACTTCCGAGCCACTTTACTAGGAGGTCTAACTCTTCACTATTAGAAAGGTCCAGACCATGAATGGCGTTCCGGAACGAGGCTCGCCATGACCTATAGTTCTCAGGTTTATCAGTGAACTTTACAAGTCCTTTTGTAACCAGTTCTTGGCGGGCAAGGAACTTTGCAAAGTCTATGGTGGCTTTGTCAGTGCTGGCACGAGCTGGTGTGTTGTAGTCATGTCTAGTGTGTGGTGTATCACCATACCTGTGAGACGCTTCTGACTTCGTATAGTCTGTAGAAAACTGGATCTGAACTGAAAAAGTAAGTTGATGTGTATGCAAAATGTGAATGCATATTAACACATGACCTTTACACAGAAAACCAGGCACAAAAAACAAATGTCCTAAAATAAAATAAATAAAAATTTTTTTGCAAAAATTGCATGAAGTTAGTAATAATTATAAGGGTATTTAGTAAACATAATTTTGATCAAAAGAATGTACAAGCCATCCTGCCACTTCAAGGCAACCCTTTGTGGGACAGTCCTACTCTAATATTAAAAACTTTTCCACTTGTCAAGTGACGTAAATGTGAACAAGGCAGAGGGACTGAACCCACCAGTTAAAGCATAGGCCAGACAGGATGGATTTCTCAACTCAGAAACAGGGCGGTCCCACCCTTATATGCACAGAATGCACTCTGAACTACAAAGAAAACTAGATCTGAACTGAAAAAGTAAGTTGATGTGTATGCAAAATGTAAATGCATATTAACACATGACCATTACACAGAAAACCAGGCACAAAAAACAAATGTCATAAAATAAATAAAAAATTTTTTTGCAAAAATTGCATGAAGGTAGTAATAATTATAAGGGTATTTAGTAAACATAATTTTGATCAAAAGAATGTACAAGCCATCCCGCCACGTCAAGGCAACCCTTTGTGGGACAGTCCTACTCTAATATTAAAAACCTTTCCACTTGTCAAGTGACGTAAATGTGAACAAGGCAGAGGGACTGAACCCACCAGTTGAAGTATAGGCCAGACAGGATGGATTTCTCAACTCAGAAACAGGGCGGTCCCACCCTTATATGCACAGAATGCACTCTGAACTACATAGAAAACTAGATCTGAACTGAAAAAGTAAGTTGATGTGTATGCAAAATGTAAATGCATATTAACACATGACCATTACACAGAAAACCAGGCACAAAAAACAAATGTCATAAAATAAATAAAAATTTTTTTGCAAAAATTGCATGAAGGTAGTAATAATTATAAGGGTATTTAGTAAACATAATTTTGATCAAAAGAATGTACAAGCCATCCCGTCACGTCAAGGCAACCTTATAATTATTACTACCTTCATGCAATTTTTGCAAAAAAATGTTTTATTTATTTTATTTTAGGACATTTGTTTTTTCGTATAGTCTGTGCAGTACCTTCTCGGTGAAGGAGGTGTCTCTTTAAGGCGGGATGGGAGCTGTACCTTCTGCTCAGTGGAACAGCCGCTGTGGTCAACATCTCCTTGTTTGTGGTAACGAAGTTCGGGGTTGGATCGCTGGTAGCCGGCATAGGCTGGTTGATGTGGTGCATCAGGGCTGTCATCCATGCCGGAATGTTGACGGACGTACTCTGCGACACGCTGTGCTGGATCTTGCTGTCCTAGATCTGGTCCGCGAATGTTGCTGCGTCTCTCACAATCAGGATCTTTCATAGCTTACAAATACTCTGCTTTAGCAATTGCAGCTGCTGTCTCTTTGTCTGCCGCAAGTCTTTCTAGCTCTGCTTGCAAACGTGCAGTTTCGGCTTGCAGGCTTGCGGTTTCGGCTCTCTCTCTGCCTGCAGACGTGCGGTTTCGGCCTCTCTCTCTGCCTGCAGACGTGCGCTTTGGGCCTGCAGACGTGCGGTATCTGCATCTTGCTCTGCCTGTCTCAGCTTTAGGCGCATCTCTCTTTCGGCGAAGGAGGACCTTGCTTTGGCTGCCTCGGCTTCAGCACGGGCGACAGCAGCGAGCTCTGCTAATGACGACCTGCTGGAGCTTGCTCGTGACCTTGCTTTGAGTGAGGATGTGCTGTTTTGAGACATTGTGCGCTTAGCTGCGTACTGCTGAGTATATTAGCGGGAAACAGTCTGTGCGCGGAGGCTTCCGCGTGGCGGGAATGATGAAGCACTTGATGGTGGGCTGTACTCTTGGTACTTGTGACTGTATGGCGGCCGCTGCAGTATCAGCAGGCAGTGCGGTGTGGGTACAAGCGGCTCCTTAAGTCGTATTCACTATCGCAGGCGTCTAGCATCTGTTTTACTGTTCTGCCTTCATACACGTTGATACGGTGTGCAATCTAGCATACAGCCTAAACCACGATTCTATCTTCCAAATAAGCAGACTGTTCTCTGTAGTCTAACTTGTTTATTGGTGAACAGTATAGAACATGCGCGGAAAAACTATAAAAATACAAATGACATAGATAAGTATTGGGCACACAGCTGACACTTTACAATTAATAGGAAAGTATACAGTATGATGCAAACTTTACACAGGATTCTAATAACATCTCCTATGCACTGGCTGCTTTACAGTTAATAACCTCCTAAGTAGTGTTGAGCGATAGTGCTCGATATCTAAAAATATCATATCGAAATTGTATCGCCGATAGCACTAAATATCGTCGATATCCGATTTCGATACCGGAAGTCCAATGTAAGTCTATGGGAACAAAATATCGCAACTAAAAAAAACCTTTATTTCCTTGTAAACACTAAATATACACACATAGAATACATATTGTGAGACAGTGAGGATATGTGGTGAATGGGGTGTACATTTCACCTAGGTTCTTTGCTAACTATAAGGGAAATATGTGGCTTTGTAGACCTGGTGGTAGAGAGAGGTCACTACACCTTGCATTCATTGCACACTTGCAGCTTAAACCTGAAGCCAATCAGCTGTTAATTAGGAAGCCAGAAATAGGTGTCTGCGGACACAGTCAGAGAGCTAGTTTAGCCTGGACACAGGGAGGTGTCCTGGCACAAGAAACAGTCTCCAAGAGTGTTAGAGCTGTCTTCAGCCTGGACACAGAGAGGTGTCCTGGCACAAGGAAGCAGTCTCTGTGAGAATGCATGCGGATAAGCTACTGAAGAGGAGGAGAGCCATCTCAGTCTGGGTGCAGGAAGGACCCCGGACATAGGAGTGTCTCTGTGAACCTCCATGCTGATGATTACTGAAGAGGAGGGGAGCTGTCTCAGTCTGGGTTAGAGGTACCCCGGACACAAGAGTGTCTCTGTGAACCTCCAGCATAATGACTACTGAATAGGAGTGGATCTCTCTCAAGTCTGGACGTCGGGTGGACCTTCAGACATAAGGAGGAGTATCTGGGAAACTCCATACTGGTAACATATATCATATGTGTTGTTTTGGGCACAGACTGATAGAGTCTGGGTTCCTGATAGAAAGGGACATTACATAAGTGTAATTTAGTGGCTAGACAAGCCTAGGTCTTTTGTTTATGCTTTGTTTTATCTGTGTGCTGTGGACTTTAATACAGTTAGTGCTGGAGTGTGCATGCAGCACAGTGGCAAGAGACAGCATTAAAGGTGAAGTCTATTGAAATAGCAACAGAGAAAAAAAAAGTGTGTCAGCAGAAACGTCTATTGGAAGCAGTCTTAAAGAGACAGTAGCCCTAATAGACTTTGAAAAGAAAAAAAAAAAAAAAAAGGGTGTTTTGCACAGCAGAGCTAAATTTTTCTATGGAAAAGACTGTAGAGTGTGTGTATGTCTTGAGTGAAGACTACCGTTGTGAAGACAGAGAAGTCTGACAGCATGGATGACAGCATGGAGGCGCTGTTTGAACAAATGGCGCAAGTTATTGTGCAACATAAGACTGCTGTGATTGAGACAGATGAGTCTGGCAGTATGGAGGGGTTCGTTGAGTACCTGGTACAGGCCCAGCGGAGCATGGAGCAACAGCGCCTGCAGCACCAGCAGCGCATGCAGGAGCACCGGCAGAAATTCCTGCAGCAGCAGCAGGAGAATAACCGGTTGTTGGAGCAGATTGCAGCTCTCCGCACCGCGTCTCAGAGTAATGTTGTGAAGGCACCTGACTTGTCCGATGTAAAGAAGGCGGTAAGACGGTCCCTGGAAAAGATGACACCTCGTGATGATGTGGAGGTATATCTCACTAGGTTTGAGAGACTGGCAGAGAAGGAGAATCTGCCCCTATCTGAGTGGGCCATGATGGTCGCACCCTATCTGATTGGAGTGCCCCAGGTGGCCTATGCTGACCTGAGCAAGCAGGACAGCGAAGACTATGCCAAGTTGAAGGCAGAGATTCGTACCCGGCTGGGTGTTACAGTGACAGCCCATGCCAGGGGAGTTAATGACTGGAGATACAGTTGGGAGTCTGCAGTCAGCAGGCCTGATTATGGAGTTGAAAAGGTGGTAGTGAACCGCTACACCCGAGCATGTCTTACAGTGAACCGCTACACCCGAGCATGTTCTCCTGAGGTACAGCCGTCTGAGAGGACGTCACTTCAGAGTTCCCGGACGTCGAACTCTCCGGTAAGAGCGTTCCAGCTGTTGGGGACATGGGGTATGCTGATAAGCGGGTTCAGGCCCGAGGGGACATGTGGGTGGAAGAGTGTGATGGACAGTGTTGGAGATGTCGTGAAATTGCAGCCAACTGTCCACTAGAGGGGAGCCTATGTGCCATGATGTTGGCAGATCCCTCTCTCTCTGCGCAGAACCTGTGTGTGTGACCACCGCAACCGAAGAGACTGGACCACAGGTGTCCCCGGTGGTTACAAATGGTTGCTCAGCGCAGGCCCTCTTGGACTCAGAGAGTCCAGTGACTTCCGTATGTGACAGCCTGATTGATAGGGACTTCATCCCTGATAAGCACTTGAGTATGGTGTGCATCCATGGAGACACCAAAGTCTACCCAGAGACTGCCGTGGACTTGGTCCCTAAACTCGGGGAGGTTTCATGTGAAGTGGGGGTAGTGAAGAACCTGGTGCACCCCGTTGTGTTGTGTAATGACTTTCCCCGGTCTAAGGATCTCTGGGGGAAGGGTGATTCTGATGGACAGTGTGATGAAGCCCCTACTGAGGGTACGCAGTCCCGAGGGGCGGAACACAATGTTAGTGGGCCGTTTATCTTGTGTGATAGTGATGATGATATTGATAATGATGATGATGCTAATCATAATAGTGATGATACTGATGATGACCGTGATAAAGATGAAATTTCTTTGCAGGTGATGTTGGGAGACGAGGATGGTGGTTCTCGGGAACCGAGTGTCCCTGACCTGCCTGTGTCCTGTGACAATTTTGGGAGAGAGCCGGTGCGAGACCCCACTCTTAAAACGGCACAGGAAAATGTAATTGTTCTGAATGAGGTTCCCCAAGAGCCTGGCTCTGAGGAGAGGTTTCCTCATGCTGCCATGAACAATAACCTATTGTTTAGGGACACTGAAGTCCAGGGAGAGGTCGTGAGTCAGCTCCTGGTACCTGAGCTATATGGAGGTATAGTGCTGGGGTTGTCACATACTTGAGGGACCAGATGGTGAAGTTAATGTTGAGGATAACATGTTAACTAAGGTTCCAGATCAAGATGTGAATGGGAATGAGTTGTATAACCCTGACAGTGAGCAAGATGTGAATGAAAATAAATTGTATACTCCTGAAAGTGAGCAGGATGAGAATGAAAATAAATTGTATGACCCTGACGGTGAGCCGGATGTGAATGAAAGTGAAGTGTCTAGCCCTGAAGGTGAGCCAGATGTGGCTGAGAAAAAGGGGTCAGACAGGGATAGTGGGAGTGATAATGAATCATCTGATGACAATAAAGCAACCAGTGCAAATGAGGAAGGCATGGTAGCAGAAGAGGTTGAGAGTCCTGAGAAGAAGGCTGATGCTGACCTTACAGCCAGACAGAAGATGCCATCTGAGGATGTTTTACAGTTGGAACAAAGAGAGCGACTACTTCCAGCCCAAGAAAGGGAGAGACGAGAGGCTTCCCTGGGGATTGGCAGTAGACGTGCTAAAACAATGAGGGGTAGAGATGACGCTTCTGTTAGCTCACGGCTGAGTGTGAGACCCGGTGGCGGACGAAAAGACAGAGAGTCAGACTCAGAGCTACCAGTAAGCTTGACTGGACGATGGACTCGTGGCCGCAACGACGGTAGGAGTCAGTTCGGGAAAGAAAGGTCGGGTGAGGTGACACCGACACAAGGACAAGGCCAACGTTCTGACCGCTGGGGGCGGGAGAGGCCTAACAAAGAGGTGATATTGAATAGTGCCCAAAATCAACTGAGACGGGGTGACTGGCAGAGGCGACCGAGGGGGATCTCTGGTTGGGTGGCAGGTGTTCGACCCCACAAATTTGAACAGAGGGGGCACTGGGTATGGCCCTCAGGATATGCATGGAGGCATGTGATGGATGGACGGTATGTATCGCAGAGGTGGGTGGCCCTGTGATGGAAGCCTGGATATATTTTGGTTCAGCAGATCTACTGCTGAGACTTGTGCTATACATTGGGAGGCTTCCAGGTGACTTGGAGAGCTGGGCGGGTCCAGTCACCTACAAACCCACCCAAGGGGTATGTGTCTAAATACCTAGGATAAAGTTGTATGCAGAGGGGACGGATGGGTAATGCAGCGCTGGCTGGCATCCATTTAATGGATCAGTGTGTATGTTTTGACTGTCCATGTTCCTTCCCCTCAAGCTGACTGGTTACATGACTGTGACATCACACAGTGTGTGTGTGTGTGTGTGTGTAAGGGTATAGAAACCCTGCTTAATGGAAAATATAGATGAATCTGATGTTGGCTATGACTTGAGCTGTGTTCACTGTCTCTTTAGGTTTGTTGACCAGTCCTCCGGTCTGGATGACCAGCCCTCCGGTCTGGAGAAGAGGGGGGGGGATATGTGAGACAGTGAGGATATGTGGTGAATGGGGTGTACATTTCACCTAGGTTCTTTGCTAACTATAAGGGAAATATGTAGCTTTGTAGACCTGGTGGTAGAGAGAGGTCACTACACCTTGCATTCATTGCACACTTGCAGCTTAAACCTGAAGCCAATCAGCTGTTAATTAGGAAGCCAGAAATAGGTGTCTGCGGACACAGTCAGAGAGCTAGTTTAGCCTGGACACAGGGAGGTGTCCTGGCACAAGAAACAGTCTCCAAGAGTGTTAGAGCTGTCTTCAGCCTGGACACAGAGGTGTCCTGGCACAAGGAAGCAGTCTCTGTGAGAATGCATGCGGATAAGCTACTGAAGAGGAGGAGAGCCGTCTCAGTCTGGGTGCAGGAAGGACCCCGGACATAGGAGTGTCTCTGTGAACCTCCATGCTGATGATTACTGAAGAGGAGGGGAGCTGTCTCAGTCTGGGTTAGAGGTACCCCGGACACAAGAGTGTCTCTGTGAACCTCCAGCATAATGACTACTGAATAGGAGTGGATCTCTCTCAAGTCTGGACGTCGGGTGGACCTTCAGACATAAGGAGGAGTATCTGGGAAACTCCATACTGGTAACATATATCATATGTGTTGTTTTGGGCACAGACTGATAGAGTCTGGGTTCCTGATAGAAAGGGACATTACATAAGTGTAATTTAGTGGCTAGACAAGCCTAGGTCTTTTGTTTATGCTTTGTTTTATCTGTGTGCTGTGGACTTTAATAAAACTGGTTGCGGCCAGTTTTTACCATAATTGCTGTCTGAATGAACTGTTTCCGTGCCATTCTGTCTACCCAGACAGCGATCCTAGAGCTAAAACCCCCTGAAATGTTACAATATATATATATATATACATGTCATTGTGACATATATATATACATATATTTATAGTTTATACACTTCTACATAGTAAAATAGACTCTGATTCAATTGCCGGGTAAAGCCGTGACATACCCCATAGAAGTCGACGGGCTCGGTGCCGAGTACCCCAAAAACCTCTGGCTCTGTGCGACTCAACTTGGGCGTCACGAACAGGATTCTGTAGCTCGCTATAAGCGAGTCCTGTGTGCCTGAATTGAACTGGTTTTGTGCTTGAGAATTGCTAAAATCATCAGAGAATGTATTTGCCATTTTTCCGCCATATCTGCGTCACGACGAGGCACTGGTGAAGAAGGGCGTGCTCTTCATGGGTGTACACACTCACAGTGACGCGAAAACGATGGCTCTAAATGGTACTGCAATGTAAGATCGTGCCCCACAGCTCTTGAGTTCCGCCTCCTCATCCTCCTCAGTGTGCGGAAACTAACACGAAGGTCCCGCCTCACTACAAAAGAGGGGCCCTCTCCAGATGCTAATGACACATGTGACTTGGCAGAGATGGCTAATGGACACGAGCAGAAGTGTGAAGGGATGGAGCAGTCAGAGCTCTCCCCCCATGGAAGCGACCTGATCGCCACGGAACCACCGTTGGGCACCCGGCCTGGAAACCCTCCTACGCTGCAAGAAGCGGAGGATACCCTAAGAGGCCTGGCCCGGCACCGGGAGGAGGTCGCCAGGATGGAAGCCAGCTGGCGTGCCCTAAAACTAAACTTGGAGCGGCGCCAATCCCTCTTACCTGAAGTGTCTGTACCGGAAGGTGAGGCACCCGTTCTAGTAGAGGAGTCCGTGCGGGCATCCCAGCCCTTGCAATGTGATCCGGTTGACGTTGTCGCAGTGGAGGCACCCGTTCGTGCAAAAAACGCTGCACCGGCAGCACCCCAGATCCCGCTGTCTGCCCCCGTCGCTGAGACAGAAGAAGCGACACCCGTCCTCATGGAGGAGGCCGCGCAGGCACCAGAGGTCTACCTGCCTGTACCGGAGCCCCGACTGTCATCTGTTCCAGAGCCGGCTGCTTCCTCCGCAGGTGAGCGCCGCCAGGACTGGGGGGCGCCAGGAGAGCTGCCGCAAACCGGACACTGTAAGCTGCAGTTTGATGGTGGAGACATGGAGATGCTGGAGGAGAATTTCAACCGGCGTCAGGAGGAAGAGTGGAGACGTTGGGAGAAGGAAGCAGAGCGACAAAGGGAGCAGCGAGAATCCCAAAAACTTCGCCAACGTCAGCTGGAGAAGGACCGGGCAGATAAGGACCGGATGAGAAAAGATAAAGGAACCCTGAGGGAGCCGCGGCGTAAGGGTGCAGTACGGAACTTTAAGTTAAAAGGTGGTTGGGGCTTCATCCAGGAGCCTGGACTTTATTTAGAAGTTTTTGTGAACCGGCGGGACGTGGAGGCTCACCTCCCAGAAGGACACCCGGGGAGGGACCTGTTGCCAGGAGACTTGGTGACTTACACCCGACACTGGGGTTACAATGGATGGTACGCCCTAAATGTTACCAGGTGCGACCCCTGGTCCCCAGAGTGTCAGGAACCTGTGAGACCCTCGGAGCCTTCAGCCTCCCACATCCAGGCCTCTGCAAAAGTGCCCACCCCACGCCGTAAATCTCCCCAGCCTCCCTCAGTGGTCTCCTCAGCAGCTATGGACATGATAAGTATAGCTGGCCCGTACCCGGCGCCTGTTAGGCCCCCTGGGGTTCGTACAGTCCGTGACATAGGGCTCCAGACCGGAGGGAGATGAAAGAGGTGGCCACACAGACCCAGATAGCGGGTCACGACTTGACTGTACAGGCCACACGACGTCATCAGGTCCTGGTGGTCCTTGGTGCCTCGGATGTTTGGCAAGCATCAGAAGAGTACCAGGTGGTACCTGGAACACCCCTGCCAAAGAATTATAAATAACCCGGACAGGGTCACTGTATGTAAATAGTTAAATTGTTTATGTACCCGGACGGGTGAATGTTCATAAAAAAGTTTTTTAATTTAATAAAAAAAAAAAAACACAGTTTTCATTACATTTATTACAGTGTCATCCTGCGACGCCATCGATCTCCTGTAAAAAAATGAAAAAAAAAAAAAAAGTATACCACCTGACCGACGCAGTCCATAGTAACGAGTGTCCCACGACGATCCAGCTCTGCTACATCAGAATGACAGGCAGAGCCTGCCATCCCGGCGCAGCACAGCTGATTACCTGCTTCACCGGCGGTGACGTCATCGGACTGACTGCTTTACGGCCGGGATTACCCAGCAGTTACTGCAGTTATCGCGAGAAACTGCATGTGACCGCCGGGGAAAGATGATGGCGGCCATGAAGCAGTCCAGGCCGTGACCGCCGGAGATCTTCTGCCAGGTAAGTGCCGCTGACTCCTGACAGACCCGACCGACGGACACTCACAGTGACAGTGACAAATCCGATTCCGGTATTCGATAAGACGAAAATATCGAAACGAATTATCGAAAGGCCGATAGAGCTAATATCGGCCGATAGCCGATATTTACATTATCGTATCGCTCAACACTACTCCTAAGCACTGCATTGCTAGAGAAGATATCGATCTTACCAGATATGCTTTATCAGGATAGCAAACTCAAGTTGGAGAGGTTACAGGAGAGCACATGAACACGTGTATTCCCTGAAATACAGTACAGACCAAAAGTTTGGACACACCTTCTCATTTAAAGATTTTTCTGTATTTTCATGACTATGAAAATTGTAAATTCACACTGAAGGCATCAAAACTATGAATTAACACATGTAGAATTATATACTTAACAAAAAAGTGTGTAACAACTGAAATTATGTCTTATATTCTAGGTTCTTCAAAGTAGCCACCTTTTGCTTTGATGACTGCTTTGCACACTCTTGGCATTCTCTTGATGAGCTTCAAAAGGTAGTCACCGCGAATGGTTTTCACTTCACAAGTGTGCCCTGTCAGGTTTAATAAGTGGGATTTCTGGCCTTATAAATGGGGTTGGGACCATCAGTTGTGTTGTGCAGAAGTCTGGTGGATACACAGCTGATAGTCCTACTGAATAGACTGTTAGAATTTGTATTATGGCAAGAAAAAAGCAGCTAAGTAAAGAAAAACGAGTGGCCATCATTATTTTAAGAAATGAAGGTCAGTCAGTCCGAAAAATTGGGAAAACTTTCAAAGTGCCCCCAAGTGCAGTTGCAAAAACCATCAAGCGCTACAAAGAAACTGGCTCACATGAGGACCACACCAGGAAAGGAAGACCAACAGTCACCTCTGCTTCTGCAGATAAGTTTATCCGAGTCACCAGCCTCAGAAATCGCAGGTTTACAGCAGCTCAGATTAGAGACCAGGTCAATGCCACACAGAGTTCTAGCAGCAGACACATCTCTACAACAACTGTTAAGAGGAGACTTTGTGCAGCAGGCCTTCATGGTAAAATAGCTGCTAGGAAACCTCTGCTAAGGACAGGCAACAAGCAGAAGAGACTTGTTTGGGCTAAAACGGCACAGGAAAATGTAATTGTTCTGAATGAGGTTCCCCAAGAGCCTGGCTCTGAGGAGAGGTTTCCTCATGCTGCCATGAACAATAACCTATTGTTTAGGGACACTGAAGTCCAGGGAGAGGTCGTGAGTCAGCTCCTGGTACCTGAGCTATATGGAGGTATAGTGCTGGGGTTGTCACATACTTGAGGGACCAGATGGTGAAGTTAATGTTGAGGATAACATGTTAACTAAGGTTCCAGATCAAGATGTGAATGGGAATGAGTTGTATAACCCTGACAGTGAGCAAGATGTGAATGAAAATAAATTGTATACTCCTGAAAGTGAGCAGGATGAGAATGAAAATAAATTGTATGACCCTGACGGTGAGCCGGATGTGAATGAAAGTGAAGTGTCTAGCCCTGAAGGTGAGCCAGATGTGGCTGAGAAAAAGGGGTCAGACAGGGATAGTGGGAGTGATAATGAATCATCTGATGACAATAAAGCAACCAGTGCAAATGAGGAAGGCATGGTAGCAGAAGAGGTTGAGAGTCCTGAGAAGAAGGCTGATGCTGACCTTACAGCCAGACAGAAGATGCCATCTGAGGATGTTTTACAGTTGGAACAAAGAGAGCGACTACTTCCAGCCCAAGAAAGGGAGAGACGAGAGGCTTCCCTGGGGATTGGCAGTAGACGTGCTAAAACAATGAGGGGTAGAGATGACGCTTCTGTTAGCTCACGGCTGAGTGTGAGACCCGGTGGCGGACGAAAAGACAGAGAGTCAGACTCAGAGCTACCAGTAAGCTTGACTGGACGATGGACTCGTGGCCGCAACGACGGTAGGAGTCAGTTCGGGAAAGAAAGGTCGGGTGAGGTGACACCGACACAAGGACAAGGCCAACGTTCTGACCGCTGGGGGCGGGAGAGGCCTAACAAAGAGGTGATATTGAATAGTGCCCAAAATCAACTGAGACGGGGTGACTGGCAGAGGCGACCGAGGGGGATCTCTGGTTGGGTGGCAGGTGTTCGACCCCACAAATTTGAACAGAGGGGGCACTGGGTATGGCCCTCAGGATATGCATGGAGGCATGTGATGGATGGACGGTATGTATCGCAGAGGTGTGTGGCCCTGTGATGGAAGCCTGGATATATTTTGGTTCAGCAGATCTACTGCTGAGACTTGTGCTATACATTGGGAGGCTTCCAGGTGACTTGGAGAGCTGGGCGGGTCCAGTCACCTACAAACCCACCCAAGGGGTATGTGTCTAAATACCTAGGATAAAGTTGTATGCAGAGGGGACGGATGGGTAATGCAGCGCTGGCTGGCATCCATTTAATGGATCAGTGTGTATGTTTTGACTGTCCATGTTCCTTCCCCTCAAGCTGACTGGTTACATGACTGTGACATCACACAGTGTGTGTGTGTGTGTGTGTGTGTAAGGGTATAGAAACCCTGCTTAATGGAAAATATAGATGAATCTGATGTTGGCTATGACTTGAGCTGTGTTCACTGTCTCTTTAGGTTTGTTGACCAGTCCTCCGGTCTGGATGACCAGCCCTCCGGTCTGGAGAAGAGGGGGGGGGATATGTGAGACAGTGAGGATATGTGGTGAATGGGGTGTACATTTCACCTAGGTTCTTTGCTAACTATAAGGGAAATATGTAGCTTTGTAGACCTGGTGGTAGAGAGAGGTCACTACACCTTGCATTCATTGCACACTTGCAGCTTAAACCTGAAGCCAATCAGCTGTTAATTAGGAAGCCAGAAATAGGTGTCTGCGGACACAGTCAGAGAGCTAGTTTAGCCTGGACACAGGGAGGTGTCCTGGCACAAGAAACAGTCTCCAAGAGTGTTAGAGCTGTCTTCAGCCTGGACACAGAGGTGTCCTGGCACAAGGAAGCAGTCTCTGTGAGAATGCATGCGGATAAGCTACTGAAGAGGAGGAGAGCCGTCTCAGTCTGGGTGCAGGAAGGACCCCGGACATAGGAGTGTCTCTGTGAACCTCCATGCTGATGATTACTGAAGAGGAGGGGAGCTGTCTCAGTCTGGGTTAGAGGTACCCCGGACACAAGAGTGTCTCTGTGAACCTCCAGCATAATGACTACTGAATAGGAGTGGATCTCTCTCAAGTCTGGACGTCGGGTGGACCTTCAGACATAAGGAGGAGTATCTGGGAAACTCCATACTGGTAACATATATCATATGTGTTGTTTTGGGCACAGACTGATAGAGTCTGGGTTCCTGATAGAAAGGGACATTACATAAGTGTAATTTAGTGGCTAGACAAGCCTAGGTCTTTTGTTTATGCTTTGTTTTATCTGTGTGCTGTGGACTTTAATAAAACTGGTTGCGGCCAGTTTTTACCATAATTGCTGTCTGAATGAACTGTTTCCGTGCCATTCTGTCTACCCAGACAGCGATCCTAGAGCTAAAACCCCCTGAAATGTTACAATATATATATATATACATGTCATTGTGACATATATATATACATATATTTATAGTTTATACACTTCTACATAGTAAAATAGACTCTGATTCAATTGCCGGGTAAAGCCGTGACATACCCCATAAAGTCGACGGGCTCGGTGCCGAGTACCCCAAAAACCTCTGGCTCTGTGCGACTCAACTTGGGCGTCACGAACAGGATTCTGTAGCTCGCTATAAGCGAGTCCTGTGTGCCTGAATTGAACTGGTTTTGTGCTTGAGAATTGCTAAAATCATCAGAGAATGTATTTGCCATTTTTCCGCCATATCTGCGTCACGACGAGGCACTGGTGAAGAAGGGCGTGCTCTTCATGGGTGTACACACTCACTCAGTGACGCGAAAACGATGGCTCTAAATGGTACTGCAATGTAAGATCGTGCCCCACAGCTCTTGAGTTCCGCCTCCTCATCCTCCTCAGTGTGCGGAAACTAACACGAAGGTCCCGCCTCACTACAAAAGAGGGGCCCTCTCCAGATGCTAATGACACATGTGACTTGGCAGAGATGGCTAATGGACACGAGCAGAAGTGTGAAGGGATGGAGCAGTCAGAGCTCTCCCCCCATGGAAGCGACCTGATCGCCACGGAACCACCGTTGGGCACCCGGCCTGGAAACCCTCCTACGCTGCAAGAAGCGGAGGATACCCTAAGAGGCCTGGCCCGGCACCGGGAGGAGGTCGCCAGGATGGAAGCCAGCTGGCGTGCCCTAAAACTAAACTTGGAGCGGCGCCAATCCCTCTTACCTGAAGTGTCTGTACCGGAAGGTGAGGCACCCGTTCTAGTAGAGGAGTCCGTGCGGGCATCCCAGCCCTTGCAATGTGATCCGGTTGACGTTGTCGCAGTGGAGGCACCCGTTCGTGCAAAAAACGCTGCACCGGCAGCACCCCAGATCCCGCTGTCTGCCCCCGTCGCTGAGACAGAAGAAGCGACACCCGTCCTCATGGAGGAGGCCGCGCAGGCACCAGAGGTCTACCTGCCTGTACCGGAGCCCCGACTGTCATCTGTTCCAGAGCCGGCTGCTTCCTCCGCAGGTGAGCGCCGCCAGGACTGGGGGGCGCCAGGAGAGCTGCCGCAAACCGGACACTGTAAGCTGCAGTTTGATGGTGGAGACATGGAGATGCTGGAGGAGAATTTCAACCGGCGTCAGGAGGAAGAGTGGAGACGTTGGGAGAAGGAAGCAGAGCGACAAAGGGAGCAGCGAGAATCCCAAAAACTTCGCCAACGTCAGCTGGAGAAGGACCGGGCAGATAAGGACCGGATGAGAAAAGATAAAGGAACCCTGAGGGAGCCGCGGCGTAAGGGTGCAGTACGGAACTTTAAGTTAAAAGGTGGTTGGGGCTTCATCCAGGAGCCTGGACTTTATTTAGAAGTTTTTGTGAACCGGCGGGACGTGGAGGCTCACCTCCCAGAAGGACACCCGGGGAGGGACCTGTTGCCAGGAGACTTGGTGACTTACACCCGACACTGGGGTTACAATGGATGGTACGCCCTAAATGTTACCAGGTGCGACCCCTGGTCCCCAGAGTGTCAGGAACCTGTGAGACCCTCGGAGCCTTCAGCCTCCCACATCCAGGCCTCTGCAAAAGTGCCCACCCCACGCCGTAAATCTCCCAGCCTCCCTCAGTGGTCTCCTCAGCAGCTATGGACATGATAAGTATAGCTGGCCCGTACCCGGCGCCTGTTAGGCCCCCTGGGGTTCGTACAGTCCGTGACATAGGGCTCCAGACCCGGAGGGAGATGAAAGAGGTGGCCACACAGACCCAGATAGCGGGTCACGACTTGACTGTACAGGCCACACGACGTCATCAGGTCCTGGTGGTCCTTGGTGCCTCGGATGTTTGGCAAGCATCAGAAGAGTACCAGGTGGTACCTGGAACACCCCTGCCAAAGAATTATAAATAACCCGGACAGGGTCACTGTATGTAAATAGTTAAATTGTTTATGTACCCGGACGGGTGAATGTTCATAAAAAAGTTTTTTAATTTAATAAAAAAAAAAAAACACAGTTTTCATTACATTTATTACAGTGTCATCCTGCGACGCCATCGATCTCCTGTAAAAAAATGAAAAAAAAAAAAAAAAGTATACCACCTGACCGACGCAGTCCATAGTAACGAGTGTCCCACGACGATCCAGCTCTGCTACATCAGAATGACAGGCAGAGCCTGCCATCCCGGCGCAGCACAGCTGATTACCTGCTTCACCGGCGGTGACGTCATCGGACTGACTGCTTTACGGCCGGGATTACCCAGCAGTTACTGCAGTTATCGCGAGAAACTGCATGTGACCGCCGGGGAAAGATGATGGTGGCCATGAAGCAGTCCAGGCCGTGACCGCCGGAGATCTTCTGCCAGGTAAGTGCCGCTGACTCCTGACAGACCCGACCGACGGACACTCACAGTGACAGTGACAAATCCGATTCCGGTATTCGATAAAACGAAAATATCGAAACGAATTATCGAAAGGCCGATAGAGCTAATATCGGCCGATAGCCGATATTTACATTATCGTATCGCTCAACACTACTCCTAAGCACTGCATTGCTAGAGAAGATATCGATCTTACCAGATATGCTTTATCAGGATAGCAAACTCAAGTTGGAGAGGTTACAGGAGAGCACATGAACACGTGTATTCCCTGAAATACAGTACAGACCAAAAGTTTGGACACACCTTCTCATTTAAAGATTTTTCTGTATTTTCATGACTATGAAAATTGTAAATTCACACTGAAGGCATCAAAACTATGAATTAACACATGTAGAATTATATACTTAACAAAAAAGTGTGTAACAACTGAAATTATGTCTTATATTCTAGGTTCTTCAAAGTAGCCACCTTTTGCTTTGATGACTGCTTTGCACACTCTTGGCATTCTCTTGATGAGCTTCAAAAGGTAGTCACCGCGAATGGTTTTCACTTCACAAGTGTGCCCTGTCAGGTTTAATAAGTGGGATTTCTGGCCTTATAAATGGGGTTGGGACCATCAGTTGTGTTGTGCAGAAGTCTGGTGGATACACAGCTGATAGTCCTACTGAATAGACTGTTAGAATTTGTATTATGGCAAGAAAAAAGCAGCTAAGTAAAGAAAAACGAGTGGCCATCATTATTTTAAGAAATGAAGGTCAGTCAGTCCGAAAAATTGGGAAAACTTTCAAAGTGTCCCCAAGTGCAGTTGCAAAAACCATCAAGCGCTACAAAGAAACTGGCTCACATGAGGACCACACCAGGAAAGGAAGACCAACAGTCACCTCTGCTTCTGCAGATAAGTTTATCCGAGTCACCAGCCTCAGAAATCGCAGGTTTACAGCAGCTCAGATTAGAGACCAGGTCAATGCCACACAGAGTTCTAGCAGCAGACACATCTCTACAACAACTGTTAAGAGGAGACTTTGTGCAGCAGGCCTTCATGGTAAAATAGCTGCTAGGAAACCTCTGCTAAGGACAGGCAACAAGCAGAAGAGACTTGTTTGGGCTAAAGAACACAAGGAATGGACATTAGACCATTGGAAATCTGTGCTTTGGTCTGATGAGTCCAAATTTGAGATCTTTGGTTCCAACCACCGTGTGTTATGTTTTGGTAGCTGAGAAGAGCAGGCAAAAACGGCAATACACCAGAGAGGTTGGAATCTATTGGATTGCAGTAACCGTGACTAACCACCACAACTAAAGGCAGCCGTGGAGCGTTCCTACGTTGGTCCTAGACGCCTCGTCACAGCCTGAGAGATTAACTGCACCTAAAGATAGAAAGAGGAAAGCTATCTGCCCTGGAGCAGATCCCCAAAGAACATAGGAAGCCCCCAAACATGTAATGGCGGTTAGACAAGAGGAAATACAGACACAGACAGAAAATAGTATGAGCAAACGCTGGGGCCCAATCTGCCTAGACAGAAAAGGATAGAAAGGATACTCACTGCAATCCAAAAAAACCCTAAAAAAAGCCAACGCTACTGATTGCAAAAACACCTGAGATCACACGACCTCTACCACCTAAATCAGTTCTCTGGTGTAACAAAACTAAGCCGCAACCACTGAAAAAACTGGAAAAGGCAAATGAACAAATAACAGTGGCTCCAGAGAACTGAGAGGAGCCCAAGCCCCCCGGGGGGAACCTGGCTAACCTCACAGAAATGCAGAGAAATCTGAAAAAGGTAAGCACAAAAACAAAAACAGAAAATATCTTATCTGAAAGCAGAAGAAGAGGCAAGACGCAGCAAGCTTCCAAGTGAACCAGGAACCACAGTTGAGACAAGAACAATTGATCACCGGCAACCATGATGGGAGGGAACCGCCCTTATATCAAGCCAATCTGTGACTCCTGATTGCCAATCCTCATTGAATGGTTCAATACTGTCTGTAACCACCAGAGGGAGCTTCTGCTCAGAATTCATTTCTAAAACATTCACAACAGTACCCCCCTTGAGTAGGGGTCACCGAACCCTCATTTGTGCAACCAGGTCGGTCAGGATGAGCTCGGTGATACGCACTGATCAGTCTCCTAGCATGGATGTCTGAAGCAAACACCCAAGAATTGTCCTCCTGACCATAACCTCTCCACCTAACCAAATACTTGAGTTTCCGTCTAGAAAAACGAGAATCCAATATTTTCTCAACCACATACTCCAGATTGCCCTCAACCAAAACAGGGTCAGGAGGCACAGCCATAGGAACCACTGGCTCGACAAACCTCTTCAATAAGGACTTGTGGAACACGTTATGGATCTTAAATGTCCCTGGAAGAAGTAAACGAAAGGAAACAGGATTAAGAATCTCCATGATCTTATAAGGTCCAATTAACCTAGGCTTAAACTTAGGAGATGCAACTCTCATAGGGATATTTCTTGAGGACAACCAGACCAAGTCCCCCACTTTAACCCCTCTCTGACATTAGACGTACTATCCCGTCCATAAAACCCGTGCCATTCTGCCCATGGACGGGATAGTACGTCATAGGCGATCAGCTGCGCTCCTGAGGGGAGCGCAGCTAATCGCCGCCGGGTGTCAGCTGATTATCACAGCTGACACCCGTGACTGTGTGTCAGGAGCGGTCACGGACCGCTCCCGGCACATTAACCCCTAGCACACCGCGATCAAACATGATCGCGGTGTACTGGGGGCACAGGGGAGGATCGCGCAGGGTGGGGGCTCCCTGCGCGCCCCCCTGAGACCCTCAGACCAGCGCGATGTGATCGCGCTGTTCTGAGGGCTTCCTCCCTCCCAGGACCTGGATCCAAGATGGCGCCGGGGTCCTGGAGGGAGGCGGCTTCCTCAGTGCCTGCTGAGAGCAGGCACTGAGAAGCCTGCTGCACTGCCTCAGCAATCGCTGGTGTGACAGTGTGCTGTGCACACTGTCACACCAGCGATTTGATAAAATACAGTGATGTCCCACCCTGGGACAAAGTAAAAAAGTTAAAAAAATAAAAATAAACTTGTTATAAAAAAAAAATCCAAAATAAATAAAAAAAAAAAAAAAATATTCCCCAATAAATTCATTTCTTCCTGTAAATAAAAAAAACAAAACAATAAAAGTACACATATTTGGTATCGCCGCGTCCGTAACGACCCCCCTATAAAACTGTCCCACTAGTTAACCCCTTTAGTGAACCCCTTAAAAAAAAAAAAAAAAACGAAGCAAAAAATCAATGCTTTATCATCATACCGCCGAACAAAAAGTATAACGCGCGATCAAAAAGACCGATATAAATAAACATGGTACCGCTGAAAACGTCATCTTGTCCCGCAAAAAACGAGCTGCCATACAGCATCATCAGCGAAAAAGTAAAAAAGTTATAGCTCGCAGAATAAAGCGATGCAAAAATAATTATTTTTTATATAAAATTGTTTTTATTCTATAAAAGCGACAAAACAATAAAAAAATGATATAAATGAGGTATCGCCATAATCGTACTGACCCGAAGAATAAAACTGCTTTATCAATTTTACCACACGCGGAACAATAAAAACGCCTCCCCCAAAAGAAATTCATGAATTGCTGATTTTTGTTCATTCTAACCTCCCAAAAATCGAAATAAAAAGCGATCAAAAAATGTCACCTGCTCAAAAATGGTACAAATAAAAACGTCAACTCGTACCGCAAAAAATAAGACCTCATATGACTCTGTGGGCCAAAATATGCAAAAATTATAGCTCTCAAAATGTGGCGTTGCAAAAAACAATTTTTGCAATAAAAAGCGTCTTTTAGCGTGACAGCTGCCAATCATAAAAACCCGCTATAAATAGTAAATCAAACCCCCCTTTATCACCCCCTTAGTTAGGGAAAAATAATAAAATTTAAAAAATGTATTTATTTCCATTTTCCCATTAGGGTTAGGGTTGCGGCTAAAGTTAGGGTTAGGGTTGGCGCTAAAGTTAGGATTAGGGTTAGGGTTGGGATTAGGGGTGTGTTAGAGTTAGGTTTGTGGTTAGGGTTGGGACTAGGGTTAGGGGTGTGTTGGGGTTAGGGTTGGAGTTAGAATTGGGGGGTTTCCGCTGTTTAGGCACATCAGGGGCTCTCCAAATGTGACATGGCGTCTGATCTCAATTCCAGCCAATTCTGCGTTGAAAAAGTCAAACGGTGCTCCTTCACTTCTGAGCTTTGCCATGCGTCCAAACAGTAGTTTATCCCCACATATGGGGTATCAGCGTACTCTGGACCCCAAGAGTTATTGTGCAATTTGTCCTATTTCTTCTGTTACCCTTGGGAAAATAAAAAACTGGGGGCGAAAATATCATTTTGTAACAAAAAAAATTATTTTTTTGTTTTTACGGCTG
This sequence comes from Oophaga sylvatica, assembly GCA_033576555.1. Taxonomy (NCBI): domain Eukaryota; kingdom Metazoa; phylum Chordata; class Amphibia; order Anura; family Dendrobatidae; genus Oophaga; species Oophaga sylvatica. Next base: position 108,841,880 of record JARQOD010000002.1, read on the forward strand.
TACATTATAAACTTCTGTGAAGCACTTGGGGCTTCATAGCGCTCACCACACAGCTAGATAAGTTCCTTGTGGGGTCTATTTTCCAAAATGGGGTCACTTGTTGGGGATTTCCACTGTTTAGGCGCATCAGGGGCTCTCCAAATGCGACATGACGCCCCCAGACCATTCCATCAAAGTCTGCAATCCAAAACGTCACTACTTCCCTTCCGAGCCCCAACGTGTACCCATACAGTAGTTTTCTCCCACATATTGGGTATCAGCGTACTCAGGACAAATTGGGCAACAACTTTTGGGGTCCAATTTCTCCTGTTACCCTTGTAAAAATAAAATATTGGGGCGAAAAAATCATGTTTGCAAAAAAAAAAAAATATTTTTTATTTTTACGGCTGTGCGTTATAAACTTCTGTGAAGCACTTCGGGGTTCAAAGTGCTCACCACACATCTAGATAAGTTCCTTGTGGGTCTATTTTCCAAAATGGGGTCACTTGTGGGGGTTTCCACTGTTTAGGTGCATCAGGGGCTCTCCAAATGCGACATGACGCACCCAGACCATTCCATCAAAGTCTGCAATCCAAAACGTCACTACTTCCCTTCCGAGCCCTGACGTGCGCCCATACAGTAGTTTTCTCCCACATATTGGGTATCAGCGTACTCAGGACAAATTGGACAACAACTTTTGGGGTCCAATTTCTCCTGTTACCCTTGTGAAAATAAAATATTGGGGGCGAAAAAAATCATTTTTGTAAAAAAAAAAAGATTTTTTATTTTTACGGCTGTGCGTTATAAACTTCTGTGAAGCACTTTGGGGTTCAAAGTGCTCACCACACATCTAGATAAGTTCCTTGTGGGGTCTATTTTCCAAAATGGGGTCACTTTGGGGGGTTTCCACTGTTTAGGCGCATCAGGGGCTCTCCAAATGTGACATGACGCACCCAGACCATTCCATCAAAGTCTGCAATCCAAAACGTCACTACTTCCCTTCCGAGCCCTGACGTGCGCCCATACAGTAGTTTTCTCCCACATATTGGGTATCAGCGTACTCAGGACAAATTGGACAACAACTTTTGGGGTCCAATTTCTCCTGTTACCCTTGTGAAAAATAAAATATTGGGGGCGAAA
>JARQOD010000002.1:108843098-108874572 GCA_033576555.1 Oophaga sylvatica
TAAAAATATCGGATCGGAATGGTATCGCCGTATCACTAAAATATCGGCGATACCCGATACCGATACCGGAAGTCCAATGTAAGTCTATGGGAACCAAATATCGACATTAAAAAAAACCCATTCTTGCCTTGTTGGTTAATTGTACATGAAGGAAAACAACAAAGAGTAATGTAGAATGTATTGGGGGAGGTTGAGGAGACAATAAAGGCATACATGTTTAACCCAATGCATTGGAATAGCATTAATATATTTTTTTTTGGAAATACGTTTGGATTGACGAACAAATTGACAATGTTGTTAACCTTTTTTCTATTTTGGCAAATATGTATGTTTCACAACTTCCATGCTCTTCACCTTTTTAACTTTTGCCAGTGCCACACTTTCTCCTTCATAATCTTCAGCAGCATCATCTTTCTCATCAAATTATTCTTCATCTTCACCTTCTTAATTTTCTTCTTAAACTTCTTGCTATTCATGTTTTTGCTTACATTACTCATATTGTTATTATTAAACTATTAATCTTCTTCATATTCAAATTCTTCATCTTCTTCCTCTTCATCTTCTTCATCATATTCTTATTTGTGACAGAGATTCCTGTACTTGTAATCTGTAAAAGTATGAATTTTTCATCCTTCCGTTTTGCTGTCACAAAAGATTTAAATTACAACAGTATTTGTCCGTGTTCAGTTTAGCCTGCAGCAGCAGGCATTTTCCAGGGGCACCACGAGGAGGAACGGACTCATCCCCATACACTGCTTAGTCTTCTTCTGCTTAGAATTTAGAGCATATATTTTGCTCTTCATTTTGGTCTTATACTTCATGTTCTTCTGCTTTTTGATCTTCTGCTTATTGTTCTTCTGTCTCTTGTTCTGTATCTTGTAGTTTGTCTTAACCTTCTTTGTCCTGTTGGTGATCTTCTTCTGGGTAATCTTTTATTTTTTCTTTGTGATGGTGTTCAGGCTGGTTGGCTTCATGCTCGTCGTCCTTGTTGTCGTCATCTTCTTCTGGGTGGTCTTTAAGGTCGTCTAATTTCCGAGAACCAGCTGACGTTACTGGAACCCGGACGGGTATCAGATGGAACAAGAGACAATGGAAGTAACGAGGACCAGCTGACTGTGCTGGAACCCGGAGGGGCAGCAGAAGGAAAAGAGGCAATGTCACAACCGAGTACCAGCTGACGTTACTGTGACACGGTTACTAAGCAGGAGGTACCTGTGCTCCAAAGCACTACCAAGGACCAGCAGACGTTGCTGGAACTCGTATACGGAGATGGAGGCACCTAGGCCAAAGGCACTGGGGAGAACCAGTTGATGGTACTGGACCCCGGACGGGTAGCAGAAGGAAAAGAGGCAATGTCACAACCGAGTACCAGCTGACGTTACTGTGACACAGTTACTAAGCAGGAGGTACCTGTGCTCCAAAGCACTACCAAGGACCAGCAGACGTTGCTGGAACTCGTATACGGAGATGGAGGCACCTAGGCCAAAGGCACTGGGGAGAACCAGTTGACGGTACTGGACCCCGGACGGGTAGCAGAACGCACCCATGAAAATGTAAGTTGACAGGACGCAAGCCGTCCGCAGTTACCGAATCACACAGTCCTACAGTGGGTGCTTGTCCTATTGTCACAATGGAAACAGCCTTTATTTACATATCCCACAGCACACATAGGAATCACCTAAACTGCAGGCACCATAGAGTCGGCTAACCCGAATGCAACACGACAGCACAACTTATTGGAGGATAATTGACGTTCACACTGCCAGGAAACAGCTGTCGTGCTGTAACCAGGCTGGCCAGGAGTCAGTACCCCTGCCAATTACTTACGAGCAACAAATGGCGGTGTTGTAGCCCAGGGAGTAGAGTTCAGGTGGTAGAAAGATGAACATAACAGGAGACATGGAAAACGTTGCCAAACAGTTATTTAATCTGAAAACGGACAGGCAAATTCAGGTGAGATCCATGCCTTGTTCATTTTCAGAAAAGTAAGCCGGTCTACATTCTCTGAGGATAGTCGCATGCGACGGTCTGTTAGTACACCACCTGCAGCACTAAAGACGCGCTCAGATAATACACTGGCAGCAGGGCAAGCCAGCACCTCCAATGCATACTGGCTAAGCTCTGGCCATGTATCCAACTTAGAGACCCAAAATTTGAAAGGGGAAGAGGCATCTGGGAGTACACTTAGAGGGAAAGACAAGTAGTCTGTCACCATCTTACGGAAACGTTGCTTCCTGGTGACTGGAGCCGTCTCGGATGGTGTAGACCTTGCTGGCGCTGTCACAAAACTTCGCCACATTTGTAACATACAGCTCTTGCCCTGTGCAGAGGCGCTGCTTGTGCTCCCTCTTGTTGTAGAGGTGTCTACACTGCCTCGACGCACAGAGCTGCTTTGTAAAGCAGTAGCAGCAGCAGCTCTCTCGGCTGGAATGTACAACAGTATGGATTGCACCAGTTTGTCTTGGTACTCCCGCATTTTACGGTCCCGGTTCACCGGTGTGATGAGGGTTTGTAAGTTGTCCCGGTAGCGAGGGTCTAGGAGGGTGTACACCCAATAATCTGACATGGTGAGAATGTGGGCGATGCGGCGGTCGTTTCTCAGGCACTGAAGCATGAAATCAACCATGTGCTGCAGACTCCCAACTGGCCAACAAAAGCTGTCCTCTGGATCACCCCACCCTCGCTCTACATACTGACTAGAGCGTTGTGTACCTCCCTCTGTAGGGATTTCTTCCTCCTCCATTGACTCCTCCTCATCCTCCTCACAAAGTGAGCCCTGCCCAGCCCTTTGTGAGGAACCACGTTGCGCTGACTGTCCTGAAGGTAATTGAATTTGTGACTCCTCATCCTCCACCACTTCCAAAACCTCTTCCTTTAGTGCTTTCAGTGATTTCTGAAGCAGGCAGATAAGGGGGACAGTCATGCTGACTAGTGCATCATCTGCACTCGCCATCCGCGTTGAGACATCAAACGCACGCAAAACGTCGCAGATGTCCTTCATAGAGGCCCACTCAGTAGTGGTGAAGTGTGGACGGCGCAAAGAGCGACTTGATTGCGCCTGATGCAGCTGATACTCCATTACTGCTGTCTGCTGCTCACACAACCGCTCCAACATATGTAACGTGGAATTCCACTTGGTGGGTACGTCACATATGATGCGATGTTCAGGAAGGCGAAATCGGCGTTGCAGAGCAGCAATGCGCAATCTGGCTATGCTGGAACGTCGCAAGTGAGCGCACTCTAGGCGGACCTTCTGCAGCAGTCCAGCAAGATCCGGATAGTCCCTCAAAAAACTCTGCACGACCAAGTTGAGCACATGTGCCAGACATGGTATGTGAGTAAGGTTGCCAAGGCCCAGAGCTGCCACCAGATTTCGGCCATTGTCACACACTACCAAGCCTGGCTGGAGATTCGCAGGCAAAAACCACACGTCGCTCTCCTGCTTGATGGCATTCCAGACCTCCTGCGCTGTGTGGCTTAGATTCCCCATTGAAATCATTTTCAGGACGGCCTGTTGACGTTTGGCCACGGCTGTGCTCATATCGGTCGCAACAGGTAAGCGTTCACGGGTCCATGAGGAGGTATACCATGATGGCTCGTGCAGCGATGATTCTGAGGAACTGGAGTAGGAGGAGGAATCAATGTGTACAGACTGGATTCCTGCAATCCTTGGAGTTGGCAGAACACGTACAGCGCCACTGGCAAGATCTGTACCCGGCTCCACAACATTGACCCAATGGGCAGTGAGGGAAAGGTATCGTCCCTGGCCATGGGTACTGGTCCACGCATCGGTGGTCAGGTGGACCCTGCTACTGACGGCGTTTAGTAGCGCATGTTTAATGTTTCCCTCGACATGTTTTTGCCTGCTGAAATAAAATCGGCTTGGCACATTATATTGTGGGACTGCCAATGCCATTAAGTTCCTGAAACTGTCAGTCTCCACCAGCCTGAATGACAGCATTTCAAGGGACAGGAGTTTTGCAATGCCAGCATTCAGAGCCTGTGCTCGTGGATGGTTTGCCGAGTATGGCCGTCTTTTATCCCATGCCTGTGGTACCGATGGCTGTTTTGTGGCCTGGGAGTGTGACGATGACTGTGAACTTGCTGCTGTGGGTGGAATAACAGTTTGTCTATGGACAACAGTGACCGAGGTTCTTCCATGGAGATCCTGTGAGGAAGCCGAACCAGGTGTGTGTGAGCTGGAGGTAGAGGCTCCAACACGACCTGAAGATGTAGGTGCTGCTGTAGGTTGGCCTACATCTCCAGTGTGTCTTTGTAACTCAGCTACGTGCTTTGTCCGTACATGTTTCCACATATTTGTGGTATTCAGGTTACTGATATTTTTACCTCTTTTAACTTTTTGCTTACACAGCTTGCATTTAACATAGCAAATATCATCTACAAGTCTGTCAAAAAAGGACCACGCAGTGCAAGTCATGGGAGCGCCAATTTTGACATTTGTAAGAGAACTGCTCCCAACAGGTGCCAAACTGGAGGCTACAGGCAAGCGAGTCTGCAGCCTACCTCTCCCTCCTCTTTGTACCGTTGGGCCAATCTCTTCCTCAGAGCAGCTCCCACCACCTTCCTGTTGCTCACGCCATGTTGGGTCTCGGACTTCATCATCTCCACTACCCTCTTCCAACACCTGCTGCTGTTGGATGGTCTGGGCAGCACCATGCTCCACAAAACCTGGCACCTGAGTCTCATCATCATCAAGAGATGCGTTCTGCGGTGTGCTGTCCATCGGCACTGGCTCACCCGCCTCTTCAGATTGAGAGAGACACAGCTGTTGCGCATCACTGCATACTCACTCTTCTTCAAATTGCAGAATGCTGCTTGCCTGTGCCCGTGTTTGTGAGCCAACAGATTCTGAGAACAGAATCAGAGACTCAGCTGGCTCCTGTACAGAACTCTCTGACTGCCTGGGCAATTTGACAGGCGGTGAACAGACAGATGGTTGCTCAACAGTGTTGTGTTCCTGAGAGGAGGTGGAAGGAATTGAAGTCGATGCATTGGCTGCCATCCAACCAACAACGGCTTCAATTTGTTCTTCCCGCAGCAGGGGGGCACGCCGAGCTCCTACCAAAGTGCGCATAAAGGAACGCTCACGGGGAAAACTGGTGGATGCTGTGTCACTGAGGGCGGCAGCAGCCACAGAATCCCCACGTCCTCTCCCTGCTGAAACTCCACGGCCACGACCACGTGCCTTACTCACTGACTTCTTCATCTTGGTAGATTGATAAAGAAAGTCAGAAAAGTTATAAGGCCTAAGTGTGGTTATTACGCAGAGACTGAAGTGAACACTGAAACACAACTGTTCACAATCTGTGAAAGGCTACTCCTTTGTCTACTTCTAAAGTGTTTGCAACCAATGTATTGGATACGGATGGAAGCGCGTCACACTAATAGATTATATTTATTTTAAATGGAATGGAGCAGAACCAGTTGGAGAGAAATGACAAGGATGAGGCACTGAGACACGCTCAGCAGAGTACAGCAGCAGTGCTTGAACAAGTAACTGGACGTGATGTGCACTCAAAAAATAAAAACACAGACTGAAGTGAACACTGAAACACAACTGTTCACAATCTGTGAAGGCTACTCCTTTGTCTACTTCTATAGTGTTTGCAACCAATGTATTGGATACGGATGGAAGCGCATCACACTAAAATTTAAATTGCATGGAGCAGCAAGAATTACACTGAAGAAAAAAAAAAGAGTCTGTGAGTGACATGTGCAGATGCCTACAGACAGCGTTGCATGCAGAGCAAACTGCAGCGTCACCTGCACTCACACACACCTTGCAGAGCTGTTAAAACAACACTGCAGGCAAAAGGAAGCTTTACACAGCGGTTGGTGCTAGCCTGCCTAAAGCACAGTACACTAAATCGCAATCTCTAACTGTCCCTCAGAGTCAGCACAGCAGCGTTCTGTCCCTTACTGAATTCACAGCACAGTGACGCTAAAATGGCGGCGGCGCCTTTTATAGTGCATTCTGACATCATTTCAGCATCCAATCACAGCCATGCCATTAGTTAACATGACCGCAGCAGTACAGGATGTGCCCACACTTCTTAGGATTCCTCATTGGCTGACTAAAATCACATTGCCTCTCAAAAAATTATGGGAACTTCCGATTCCGGTATACGATATATGGAAAATATCGGAACTAAGTATCGAAAGTCCGATACAGCTAATATCGGCCGATACCCGATACTTGCGGTATCGTATCGCTCAACACTAATATCACATTAACACTTTACCCAACTGGGGTACCATACTTCAAGCATGTAAACATCATCATAAAACATTTTCAATAAAGTGCAATTCTTCATAACTTTTTACAGTTCAGTAAACCCTGTCCGGGTCCTACTGGTCTTCTTTAAACATGGCAGCATCTTCCATACCTGCAGCTGGAAGCATACTGTGCGTTCTGTAACGCATCACAATAAGATCGTGTCCTGCTACCGGTGTCTGAGTAGCTACAGTTCTCATTTCAACTCCGACTTTGCGATTTCCTGGAGGCCTGACAGGTGCCTCACCTATGCTTCGGCTCTGCAGCGTTTCCAGTGGTGACGCAGATGTGCGGTCTGGCTCAGTTGAGAGCGCACTTGCAGTCGCTGCGCTCTTTAGCGTTGCAGAATGGGACGCAGGTGCGCGGCCGGGCGCTGGTGTGGCTGGGGCCTGGGACGATGAGACGAGGGGTGTGTTTCCGGCTTCAGGGACTGGGTCGCTGACTCGGGAGACATTCAGGGCATACCACCCCTTAAGACCCCAGTGCCGCGTGTAGGTGACAACATCCCCAATTAACAAATCCCGTCCCGGGTGCCCTTCTGGCAGGTGTGACTCTACATCTCTGCGATTTACAAAAACCTCCTGGTGCAGGCCTGGTTCATGGATGAATCCCCAGCCTCACTGGAGTTTGAAGTCTCTAATGGCCCCCTGGCACCGTGGTTCCCGGAGCGTACCTTTGTCTCGCCTGACGATCTCCTTGTCAGCAAGATCTTTCTCCCGGTACCTCTGGCGAAGCTGCTGCGCCTCTCGCTGCTCCCGCTGCTGCCGCTGCTCCTGGCGTCGCCACTCGTTCTCCCTCTGGGCGGCGTACTCCACGTCGTCCAGGAGCTCCATCTCCTCCCAGTCGATCTCCATCGCTTCGGGCAGGATCTCCTCCGTCGTCCCCACCGGGGGACTGCATTCCGCTGCGGTCTCTGGTTCCAGGCCTGGCTGGCATTCCGGTCCGGGCAGGGCCTCCTCAGCCTCCTCTATTCCAGCCGCGTCTTCTGCGGGGTCAGGTACAGCTCTTTTGGGGCCGGCCTCCGGTTCTTCTTCAGCCGCTGGTTCCAGTACTGGCGCGGGTGGCAGTTGCGCATCTTGTGGGGAAAGCAGCACGTCCCACAGCAGCCGCTGTTTCAGGGCACGCCAGCTCTGCTCCATCGCCTCCATTTCTGCGCGTTGTCGGGCCATATCCCTCAGCACCTCATCCAATTCATCCACTCTCTGCATACTCGGATCGTTGTCCCGACCTGGGGACGGTTCAGGCACAGGCTGCAACTCTTCAGGGGAACGGGGTCTGCGCACCGCCATTCCTCCACACAGCGACTCCTGTCCTTCCGCCATCTCACTCCAGGCCAGACTGTGTGTTTCATCTGGAACACTCTGGATTTTTCCGTGGAGGCGGGACTTTCACTTTCTCTTCTTAGCATAGAGGATGAAGAGGAGGCGGATCTCCCTTGCAGTGGGGCAGGCTCGGATATTGTAGTAACATTTAGACAGGGCGCCCATTACTTTCGCGCCACAGGGGGGGTACGCCCACGAATACACGCCCTCCTTCTTCACCAGCGCCTCAGGGCGCGAATATGGCAGCAAAATGGTGGAAAATGGCGCCAAAAATCACAAAAACGCAACACAGTCTTTTTGCACAACAACAGTCCATTTAGGCACACACGACTCACATATAGCGAGCTTCGTATCCTGTTCGTGACGCCAAAAGATGAGTCGCTCGTACCAGGGCCTTGGGGTACTCGGCACTGAGCCCGTTCACTTCAATGGGGGATGTCACGGGTAGCGCAGCTCAGTCCGTTGCCCTGGGCGCTCACTAAAAAGGGGATATTTACAGGGGATGATAGAAATGTTCGTGACGCCACCTGTGGTTCCTGGTCAGGGTGACCAGCGCTGCAGGGTAGATCCTCTGAGGGTTTTGGGGCAGCAAGGTGTTAAGTCTCCCACAGGCGAGACTGATCCCTCAGGGTATATGGCGGTGTAAGGGTGCAGGAGCAATAATGCAGACACACACAAGACAGTCTCTTTCTGTACCTTTACTGGTGGTAGATTCAGGCACGTCCCGGGAAGCTGTTCAGGGTGGAGGATGCACGTCCAGTAATCCACTGAGTAGGTGTAGGGCCTCCTTACTTCTTTATGTGTCTGAGTTTCTGACTTGTATAAAACAAAGCCTAACTCCGTCTTTTCAGCTACACCCGGCTGACCTTGTGGTGGAGCCTTCTTGTGGACAGAACTAAGTCTCTATGTGCAGCATCCTGCTAGACTCCTGTTCTTCCTGACCCCGGTTACGTATCAGCACTGCTGGGCCCCTCTGTGACCTGTAGTCCAGCAGGGTCTCCGGTTTTTCCTACTAGTCTTGAAGAAGCTAGCAAGCTCGGACCCGGTGTCCGGTGGTGCAGAGTGGAGGTAAGCTATCAATGCTGTCGACCTCTGTCACTCTCTCTTTCCCTTTTCCACTTGCCTGTCGTCCTACTCACACCTTTAACATAAGCACAAGCAGCAGTAGATGTCAGCTTTCTTTATCTTCACCGCTCTCCAAGCGTCGGCACGCTTACTTAATGAAACGCTCACTGAAGCTCTCTCAGTGGACTCAACTTTGACCAGACTAAGTGGCGATTCGTCCCACTACTACTGGACTCCACGATGTAAGCTGAGTATATGCTGAAGTCTTCAGGCTTTCAAATAAGCCTTTCTCTGGCTAGTCTTTCCTTCTCAGCTCGTCTGAGGTAACTAGCTTGTCTGCTTTGCAACACACTCTGACACAGACTAATCTAATCTGGCTAATCTCCCCCTCTGTCGTCTGAGGAGATCTGAACTAGACTACGACTAGATCAAGACTAGGCTACTGCTGTATCTCTCCACACCCTTATATACCTGCGTACTCTAAAGGGCTCCCTCTGGTGGCACCAGGGAAATGTGAAGTGTGAATGATTATCAGGTGATTGTGAATTACCTTTCATGCATCCTCCAGGGTAACATGTGGCACCAAGCGCAGCTGGGCTACACATCCCCCCTAGTTAATATCAGCACTCCCGGGCTGAAAAAGAAAACAATTTTTATAATATCAACAATAACATAACTCATCCCTTGCGGGAGGTAAGGACACTTGAACGTTACAATGTATACAAATTAGCAATAGTAAATATCAAATACTTTCAAAGTGCAAATATATACAGGATTCTTGTGGAGGACCAATACCAAACCTCCCACGGTGGTCCTGGGTGGGCTGCAGGACTTCTTTGCTGCAAACCTCACTCAAGGTCATACCATACGGGTTTTGTTTCTGAGGTAGAATGGCTTACGTAAAACCAAGAAGGGGCACTGAGTGCGAACTATTTACAATACAGTTCTGTGCTGCAAGAGTCCTCAGCACGCAGTCCTTCATAAGAAACACATTTCACATATCACATTAACACTTTACCCAACTGGGGTACCATACTTCAAGCATGTAAACATCATCATATAACATTTTCAATAAAGTGCAATTCTTCATAACTTTTTACAGTTCAGTAAACCCTGTCCGGGTCCTACTGGTCTTCTTTAAACATGGCAGCATTTTCCATACCTGCAGCTGGAAGCATACTGTGCGTTCTGTAACGCATCACAATAAGATCGTGTCCTGCTACCGGTGTCTGAGTAGCTACAGTTCTCATTTCAACTCCGACTTTGCGATTTCCTGGAGGCCTGACAGGTGCCTCACCTATGCTTAGGCTCTGCAGCGTTTCCAGTGGTGACGCAGATGTGCGGTCTGGCTCAGTTGAGAGCGCACTTGCAGTCGCTGCGCTCTTTAGCGTTGCAGAATGGGACGCAGGTGCGCAGGCCGGGCGCTGGTGTGGCTCGGGCCTGGGACGCTGAGACGCGGGGTGTGTTTCCGGCTTCAGGGACTGGGTCGCTGACTCGGGAGACATTCAGGGCATACCACCCCTTAAGACCCCAGTGCCGCGTGTAGGTGACAACATCCCCAATTAACAAATCCCGTCCCGGGTGCCCTTCTGGCAGGTGTGACTCTACATCTCTGCGATTTACAAAAACCTCCTGGTGCAGGCCTGGTTCATGGATGAATCCCCAGCCTCCCTGGAGTTTGAAGTCTCTAATGGCCCCTGGCGCCGTGGTTCCCGGAGCGTACCTTTGTCTCGCCTGACGATCTCCTTGTCAGCAAGATCTTTCTCCCGGTACCTCTGGCGAAGCTGCTGCGCCTCTCGCTGCTCCCGCTGCTGCCGCTGCTCCTGCTCCTGGCGTCGCCACTCGTTCTCCCTCTGGGCGGCATACTCCACGTCGTCCAGGAGCTCCATCTCCTCCCAGTCGATCTCCATCGCTTCGGGCAGGATCTCCTCCGTCGTCCCCACCGGGGGACTGCATTCCGCTGCGGTCTCTGGTTCCAGGCCTGGCTGGCATTCCGGTCCGGGCAGGGCCTCCTCAGCCTCCTCTATTCCAGCCGCGTCTTCTGCGGGGTCAGGAACAGCTCTTTTGGGGCCGGCCTCCGGTTCTTCTTCAGCCGCTGGTTCCAGTACTGGCGCGGGTGGCAGTTGCGCATCTTGGGGGGAAAGCAGCACGTCCCACAGCAGCCGCTGTTTCAGGGCACGCCAGCTCTGCTCCATCGCCTCCATTTCTGCGTGTTGTCGGGCCATATCCCTCAGCACCTCATCCAATTCATCCACTCTCTGCATACTCGGGTCGTTGTCCCGACCTGGGGACGGTTCAGGCACAGGCTGCAACTCTTCAGGGGAACGGGGTCTGCGCACCGCCATTCCTCCACACAGCGACTCCTGTCCTTCCGCCATCTCACTCCAGGCCAGACTGTGTGTTTCATCTGGAACACTCTGGATTTTTCCGTGGAGGCGGGACTTTCGCTTTCTCTTCTTAGCATAGAGGATGAAGAGGAGGCGGATCTCCCTTGCAGTGGGGCAGGCTCGGACATTGTAGTAACATTTAGACAGGGCGCCCATTACTTTTGTGCCAAAGGGGGGGGTACGCCCACGAATACACGCCCTCCTTCTTCACCAGCGCCTCAGGGCGCGAATATGGCAGCAAAATGGTGAAAATGGCGCCAAAAATCACAAAAACGCAACACAGTCTTTTTGCACAACAACAGTCCATTTAGGCACACAGGACTCACATATAGCGAGCTTCGTATCCTGTTCGTGATGCCAAAAGATGAGTCGCTCGTACCAGGGCCTTGGGGTACTCGGCACTGAGCCCGTTCACTTCAATGGGGGATGTCACGGGTAGCGCAGCTCGGTCCATTGCCCTGGGCACTCACTAAAAAGGGGATATTTACAGGGGATGATAGAAATGTTCGTGACGCCACCTGTGGTTCCTGGTCAGGGTGACCAGCGCTGCAGGGTAGATCCTCTGAGGGTTTTGGGGCAGCAAGGTGTTAAGTCTCCCACAGGCGAGACTGATCCCTCAGGGTATATGGCGGTGTAAGGGTGCAGGAGCAATAATGCAGACACACACAAGACAGTCTCTTTCTGTACCTTTACTGGTGGTAGATTCAGGCACGTCCCGGGAAGCTGTTCAGGGTGGAGGATGCACGTCCAGTAATCCACTGAGTAGGTGTAGGGCCCCTTACTTCTTTATGTGTGTGAGTTTCTGACTTGTATAAAACAAAGCCTAACTCCGTCTTTTCAGCTACACCCGGCTGACCTTGTGGTGGAGCCTTCTTGTGGACAGAACTAAGTCTCTATGTGCAGCGTCCTGCTAGACTCCTGTTCTTCCTGACCCCGGTTACGTATCAGCACTGTTGGGCCCCTGCGACCTATAGTCCCACAGGGTCTCCGGTTTTTCATACTAGTCCTGAAGAAGCTAGTAAGCTCGGACCCGGTGTCCGGTAGTGCAGAGTGGAGGTAAGCTATCAATGCTGTCGACCTCTGTCACTCTCTCTTTCCCTTTTCCACTTGCCTGTCGTCCTACTCACACCTTTAACATAAGCACAAGCAGCAGTAGATGTCAGCTTTCTTTATCTTCACCGCTCTCCAAGCGTCGGCACGCTTACTTAATGAAACGCTCACTGAAGGTCTCTCAGTGGACTCAACTTTGACCAGACTAAGTGGCGATTCGTCCCACTACTACTGGACTCCACGATGTAAGCTGAGTATATGCTGAAGACTTCAGGCTTTCAAATAAGTCTTTCTCTGGCTAGTCTTTCCTTCTCAGCTTGTCTAAGGTAACTAGCTTGTCTGCTTTGCAACACACTCTGACACAGACTAATCTAATCTGGCTAATCTCCCCCTCTGTCGTCTGAAGAGATCTGAACTAGACTACGACTAGACCAAGACTAGGCTACTGCTGTATCTCTCCACACCCTTATATACCTGCGTACTCTAAAGGGCTCCCTCTGGTGGCACCAGGGAAATGTGAAGTGTGAATGAATATCAGGTGATTGTATTACCTTTCATGCATCCTCCAGGGTAACATGTGGCACCAAGCGCAGCTGGGCTACACAGTAAAAGTACCTTAGAAGTAGGTATTTCAAGGATAAGGCACTTAATGGAGACAATTGATGAATGCCCCTGTTAACAATTGCCAGGTACTAGGGTAGAAGAAAAGTACATAGATCAATATGGGGATAAATGAGATTTATCATAAAAGAATCCAGCTATAGGGCTTCTATTACCTGTCACTGTGGCTAGTAAGGTAGACACTAAAGGCGTTATGAGCCAGAAGAGGAGTAATGCTGGAGGAGGAGAAAGAGTACTGTGAAGACACCTGAATTGCTGTATCATGGTGGGGTATGATAGCACATCTCTAAAGTACCTGTAAATACCTGTACGATGGGGCGTTCAGTGAGGCGGCGCTCCTGCGCCCTGCCACGGCTGCTGGATGCGGCTGTAGGTGGACACAGGGCGAGCCCTGTTTAAGTAGTGGCACCGTGTCACGCCGGCCCGGAAGTACGTCACCCGGACCGGAAGTGACACGGCGCTATAGTATTGGAAGATCGCGCATGCGCGATGCCTGTCTTATTCGCCTTATTGGTTGCTGGCAAGGAATAAATGGGCGTGAAAAGCAGAGAGGAGCAGAGAAGAATGCGAAAGTGTGGAGGAGATCCATATAGGGAGAGTAACATATGTTGGTAATAGGAAAAAGAAATAGCAGAGCAGCAGAAAGACAATATATAGGAGAATATAGGCCGGTAAGTAATTAAGCAGAGGAATAAAAGAAAAGAAAAAAAGAAAAAACTTCATGATGGATAAAAAGGAGAATGGTAGAGAAATAAAAACAAAAGTCATGAGTGGAAAAATACAGATAATTAACTATGACCTGAATTCCTTATTAATTCATAGTTGCTGAAAATTGGAAAAAAAAATTTAAAAAATAATAAATGTAATCAAAAAACAAAACCAAAATAAGGAAAAAAGGATGAGAAAAAAGATGGGCATGAAAAATAAAAAATGAAAAAATAAAAATAAAATGGAAAAGGAAAAATAAAAATAACTAAAATAATAATAAAAAAAGGTAAAAATAAAAAGTAAAAAATAAAAAATAAAATGAAAGACTAGAGGAAAATAATTATTGTGGAAAAAACTTACCGGTTAAGGATAGTAATCAGCGAGTCTGAAAGTTGAATAAGAGATATGATTAGAGAAGCCAGTTGATTTCCCTATTAAGACCCCTAGGGGACAACGTATCCAGTTTATAGATCCAGTACGTCTCCCTGAGTTTCAGATGTCTGATCTGGTCACCACCTCTCCGTAATTTCGGTACCTGTTCGATTATTTGAAATTTTAGTTGTGCTACTGAGTGTTTGCACTTGATGAAGTGATCTGGAAGGGGTAGCCATATTTTGTTGGTGCGTATTGTGGATTTATGGCTTGTAATCCTGTCTCTCACATGCTGCATGTTCTCACCCACGTACAGGAGGCCACAAGGGCATTTTATGACGTAAACAACAAAATTGGAATCACATGTGTAGAAGCCTTGTATAGGAAAGGACTTTCCTGTACGTGGGTGAGTTACAGTCTCAGACTTAATGACATTGGAGCAGGAGGCACAGTTTAGGCAAGGGAAAGTGCCATTCCGGCGTGAGGCAAGATAGCATTTTGTTGGGATAGATTGTGTGCTGCCAATATCCGCCCGTACCAGTTTGTCCCTGATGTTGGGTGCCCTTCTACTGCACATAAGAGCAGGATTGCGTTCTTCAAATTTCCCATTGCGGGAAGTAATGTTGCGCCAGCTTACGCCAATGCTTTTATGCATTCCTTTGAAATTGATCACATTTATTCTACTCAGACCTACCAAGACCACGTTAAATGCTATCATCGTTACATTGACGATGTCTTTTTCATTTGGACGGGCCCTCACGAATTACTGACATCATTCCATACTTATCTGAACTCAATAGACCCTGATTTACAATTTACAATCCACCATGATACTGGGAGTATTCCATTTCTAGACACCCTGGTCATGAAGGATTCGCAAGGTAAACTCACCACTGATCTATACGTGAAACCAAACGATTGTAATAGTCTCTTGCACTATTCCAGCAGTCACCCAAAACCAAAAAGAAATAGTCTACCAAGGTCACAATTTTCACGCATTGCTAGAATAGTGACAGATCCTGACCTTCTCAATACTCGTTTAAATCAGATGTCGGCTAAATTTGAAGAACGCAATTATCCTTCCAGACTCCTTGAATCTGAGAGAGCACGAATTCAAAACCCCCCAGAATCAAATCCACCGACTATCAAACATGAGCGAGTGCCATTTGTCCATACCTACCACCCCCTGATGTTCAAAATTCATTCCATTATTCGTAAACATTGGTCACTACTAACAAAAGCATATCCATCCATTTCAGCATTTTCCAATCCTGGTCTTATGTGCAGTAGAAGGGTACCCAACATCAGAGACAAACTGGTACGGGCGGATATTGGCAGCACAAAATCTATCCCAACACAATGCTATCTTGCCTCACCCCGGAATGGCACTTTCCCTTGCCTAAACTGAGACCACGCAGCATGTGAGAGACAGGATTGCAAGCCATAAATCCACAATACACACCAACAAAATATGGCTACCCCTTCCAGATCACTTCATCAAGTGCAAACACTCAGTAGCACAACTAAAATTTCAAATAATCGAACAGGTACCGAAATTACGGAGAGGTGGTGACCACATCAGACGTCTGAAACTCAGGGAGACGTACTGGATCTATAAACTGGATACGTTGTCCCCTAGGGGTCTTAATAGGGAAATCAACTGGCTTCTCTAATCATATCTCTTATTCAACTTTCAGACTCTCTGATTACTATCCTTAACCGGTAAGTTTCTTCCACAATAATTATTTTCCTCTACTCTTTCATTTTATTTTATTTTTACTTTTTATTTTTACCTTTTTTATTTTTTATTTTTAGTTATTTTTATTTTTACTTTTCTATTTTATTTTTATTTTTTCATTTTTTATTTTTCATGCCCATCTTTTTTCTCATCCTTTTTTCCTTATTTTGGTTTTGTTTTTTGATTACATTTATTATTTTTTTAATTTTTTTTTCCAATTTTCAGCAACTATGAATTAATAAGGAATTCAGGTCATAGTTAATTATCCGTATTTTTCCACTCATGACTTTTGTTTTTATTTCTCTACCATTCTCCTTTTTATCCATCATGAAGTTTTTTCTTTTTTTCTTTATCTTTTATTCCTCTGCTTAATTACTTACCGGCCTATATTCTCCTATATATTGTCTTTCTGCTGCTCTGCTATTTCTTTTTCCTATTACCAACATATGTTACTCTCCCTATATGGATCTCCTCCACACTTTCGCATTCATCTCTGCTCCTCTCCGCTTTTCACGCCCATTTATTCCTTGCCAACAACCAATATGGCGAATAAGACAGGCATCGCGCATGCGCGATCTTCCAATACTATAGCGCCGTGCCACTTCCGGTCCGGGTGACGTACTTCCGGGCCAGCGTGACACGGCGCCACTACTTAAACAGGGCTCGCCCTTTGTCCACCTACAGCCGCATCCAGCAGCCGTGGCACCATAATACAGCGATTCAGGTGTCTTCACAGTACTCTTTCTCCTCCTCCAGCATTACTCCTCTTCTGGCTTCAGTGTCTACCTTACTAGCCACAGTGACAGGTAATAGAAGCCCTATAGCTGGATTCTTTTATGATACATCTCATTATTATCCCCATATTGATCTATGTACTTTTCTTCTACCCTAGTACCTGGCAATTGTTAACAGGGGCATTCATCAATTGTCTCC
The DNA here is from genome assembly GCA_033576555.1 of Oophaga sylvatica. Lineage (NCBI taxonomy): Eukaryota > Metazoa > Chordata > Amphibia > Anura > Dendrobatidae > Oophaga > Oophaga sylvatica. The sequence continues at coordinate 108,859,590 of JARQOD010000002.1, forward strand.
ATTAAGTGCCTTATCCTTGAAATACCTACTTCTAAGGTACTTTTACATTCTCCCTAAACTTTTCTCTGTGTATTATTATTTATAATTGCCAACAATTTATACATTATTTACACACAGTGGCCTCCATATTATTGTTGCATGCATACTAGTATACTTTTGTTCATGTCTGGAATTTTCTGCCAATCTTCCACATCTAGACTTTGTAAATATTGCTAATAATATTGTAGATATGTTTATATGTATATAGGTGTTGATGTGTTATATCTCACTGACTGCTTTTTCTAATTTCTCAACAGTACCCCATGACTAAGATCCGGGAGGATCGAAACGTCGGGTATTAGTTTATGTATGGGTATTTATGTCTATCTATCCTGCTCATGTTACGTGGCACTATTTTCTCTTTGATGTGGAGAACTACAATAAATATCACTTTTTTTGCATTCATTCAGTTTATGTGTGCGGTGAATTATATTCCTTGAGTTGTCTTGGTACCTACATAGGTCCAATTTCACCAGCACCTCTATAACCTCTTGACCTGTGTGCACACCCATTTCCTATTACTGATCTGTGTTCACAGCAGCAGCAGTAGTTCCCCAATCCCTGTCCCAGTTTCCCCCCTCCCCTCTACCCACCTGTGTTCACTGTTAGTGACATCCGATTTTCTTTTAGAAAAAAATAATAGTAAGTACAGAGTAGCTTTATAGGTAAAGAAGTAGCATTTTCTTTTGGAAAAAAAAAAAGAATTGTTTGCGCCGAGTAAATTTTTAGGTAGTGCATAAGGAGAGCGTACTTCGCATTGTTAGTGATGTTCGTCTGTTATTCCAGATTTCATGGACAGCTCAGGAATTCAATTTGATGTTACAAAATGGGGTCATGTGTTGGGGGTTCCCACTGTTTAGGCACATCAGGGGTTCTCCAAACGTGACATGGTGTGCACAGACGATTCCATTAAAGTCTGCACTTCTTTCCTTCCCAGACCTGCGGTGCGCCCAAACAGCAGTTTTCCCCCACATATGGGGTATCAGCGAACTCAGGAGAAATTGCACAACAAATTTTGGGTCCATTTTTCCTGTTACTCTGGTGAAAATAAAAAAAATTGGGGTGATTTTCTATTTTCACAGTTCAAATTTCTGTGAAGCACCTGGGGGTTCAAGGTGCTGACCACACATCTAGATAAGTTACTTGAGGGGTCTAGTTTCCAAAATAGGGCCACTTGTGGAGGGTTTCTACTGTTTAGGCACATCAAGAGCTCTCCAGACGCGACATGGGGTCAGCTCTTGATTCCAGCCAATTTTGCGTTCAAAAAGTCAAACAATGCCCCTTCCCTTCAGAGCTCTGCCGTGCGCCCAAACAGTGTTTTTCTCCAATATATGGGGTGTTGGCACACTCAGGAGAAATTGCACAACAAATTTTGGGGTCCACTGTGTCCTGTTATCCTTGGTAAAATAAAATAAATTGGGTCTAAAGGAAAATTTTTGAGAAAAAGTTAAATATTCATTTTTTCCTTCCACATTGCTTCAGTTCCTGTGAAGCACCTGAAGGGTTAATAAGCTTCTTGAATGTGGTTTGAGCACCTTGAGGGGTGCAGTTTTTAGAATAGTGTCACTTTTGGATATTTTCTGTTATATAGGCCCCTCAAAGTCACTTCAAATGTGATGTGGTCTCTAAAAAAATGGTTTTGTACATTTTGTTGTAAAAATGAGAAATTGCTGGTTAAGTTTTCACACTTATAACTTCCTAACAAAAAAAATATGTGTGATGATTTGGTAGCTGAGGAGAGCAAGCAAAAAAAGGAAATACACCAGAGAGGTTGGAATCTATGGGATTGCAGTACCCTGACTAACCACCACAACTAAAGGCAGCCGTGGAGCGTACCTACTTGGTCCTAGACGCCTCGTCACAGCCTGAGAAGCTAACTACACCTAAAGACAGAAAGAGGAAAACTATCTGCCCCGGAGCAGATCCCCAAAGAACATAGAAAGCCCCCAAACATGTAATGGCGGTTAGACAAGAAGAAATACAGACACAGATAGAAAATAGTATGAGCAAACGCTGGGGCCCAAACTTCCTAAATAGAAAAGGATAGGAAGGACACTTACTGCAACCCCAAAAAACCCTGAAAAGTACCAACTCTACTAATTACAAAAACACCTGAGATCACACGACCTCTACCACCTAAATTAGTTCTCTGGTGTAACAAAAACTAAACAGCAGCCACTGAAAGAACTGGAAAAGGCAAATGAACAAACAACAGTGGCTGAACTAAACTGAGAGGAGCACAAGCCCCCGGAGGGGACCCGGCAGACCCCCACAGAAGTGCAGGACAAAATGCAAAAAGCAAGCACAAAAAACAAAAAGAAGAAAATGTCTTATCTGTTAGCAGAAGATGCAGGCACGAAACAGCAGGCTACAAAGTGAACAGGAATCAAAGATGAGACCAGAACAATTGATCACCGGCAACCCTGATGGGAGGGAACCTCCCTTATATAAGACCAGTCAGTAACACCTGATCGCCAATCTTCCCAATCTTCATTGGATAGTTCAGTACTGTTTGTAACCACCAGAGGGAGCTTCTGCTCAGAATTCATTTCTAGCACATTCACAACAGTACCCCCCCCCTTGAGGAGGGGTCACCGAACCCTCATTTGAGCAACCAGGTCGGTCAGGATGAGCTCTGTGATACGCACGGATGAGTCTCCTAGCATGGATGTCCGAAGCAAACACCCAAGAATTGTCCTCCTGACCATAACCTCTCCACTTAACCAAATACTGGAGTTTCCGTCTAGAAAAACGAGAATTCAATATTTTCTCAACCACATACTCCAGATTGCCATCAACCAAAACAGGGTCAGGAGGCACAGCCATAGGAACCACTGGCTCGACAAACCTCTTCAATAAGGACTTGTGGAACACGTTATGGATCTTAAATGTCCCTGGAAGAAGTAAACGAAAGGAAACAGGATTAAGAATCTCCATGATCTTATAAGGTCCAATGAACCTAGGCTTAAACTTAGGAGATGCAACTCTCATAGGGATATTTCTTGAGGACAACCAGACCAAGTCCCCCACTTCAAACCGAGGACCATCAGTCCTATGCCGGTTGGCAAACCGCTGGGCCCTCTCCTGAGAGAGGGACAACCTCTCCACTACCTGGTCCCAAATCTGCTGCATACGCTCCACAACAGAGTCAACACCTGGACAGACAGAAGCTCTCCGTCTGTCCTGAAGAAAATCGAGGGTGAAACCCAAAATTGCAGAAAAATGGGACATCAAAGTGGCAGAGCTAGCCCTATTATTAAGAGCAAACTCAGCCAAAGGCAAAAAAGAGACCCAGTCATCCTGATCAGCAGACACAAAGCATCTCAGATAAGTCTCCAATGTCTGGTTTGTTCTCTCAGTTTGTCCATTGGTCTGAGGATGAAAAGCCGAGGAGAAAGACAATTGAACACCAGTTTAGAACAAAAAGTCCTCCAAAATCTGGAAACAAACTGGACTCCTCTGTCAGACACAATGTTCTCAGGAATGCCGTGTAACCGAACCACGTGCTGAAGGAACAAAGGCACCAATTCAGAGGAGGAAGGCAACTTAGGTAATGGCACAAGATGTATCATTTTGGAAAACCTATCACAAATCACCCAGATAACGGTCATTCTCTGAGAAACAGGGAGGTCGGAAATGAAATCCATAGAGATATGGGTCCATGGTCTCTTGGGCACAGGCAATGGCATCAACAAACCACTAGAGCGAGATCAAGGCTTGGAGCGAGAGCAAGTCCCGCAGGACTGCACAAATTCCCTGACGTCACGAGACAAAGTAGGCCACCAAAAGGACCGACTAACCAAGTCTCTGGTACTAAAAATTCCGGGATGACCGGCCAACGCGGAACAATGAATCTCAGACATCACACTCTTTTTCCATCGGTCTGGGACAAACAATTTCCCAATAGGGCAGCGCTCGGGTTTATCCTCCTGACACCCTTCCAGAGCCAGTCTCAAATTGGGCGAGATGGCGGAAAGAACTACACCCTCTTTCAAAATAACAGCAGGATCAGATAACTCAGGAGAGTCCGCAAGGAAACTCCTCGAGAGGGCATCCGCCTTAACATTCTTAGGCCAGGAAGAAAGGAAACCACAAAATTAAAACGTGTGAAAAACAAGGCCCACCTGGCCTGTCTAGGATTAAGTCGCTTGGCTGATTCCAGATAAACCAGATTCTTATGGTCCGTGAGGACCACCACCTGATGTTTGGCTCCCTCCAGCCAATGTCTCCACTCTTCAAAAGCCCACTTCATGGCCAATAACTCCCGATTACCCACGTCATAATTACGTTCAGTTGGAGAAAATTTTCGAGAGAAAAAGGCACAAGGGTTACTTTTAGAGGTCTCTGGATCTCTTTGGGACAAAACGGCACCTGCCCCAATCTCAGAGGCATCAACCTCCACCTGAAACGGCAGAGAAACATCAGGCTGCCGTAGAACAGGAGCAGAAGTGAATCTCTGCTTAAGTTCCTGAAACGCAGAGACTGCCTCAGGAGGCCAATTCACCACATCAGAACCCTTTTTGGTCAAATCAGTCAATGGTTTAACAATAACAGAGAAATTACCAATAAATTTACGATAAAAATTGGCAAAACCCAAGAATCTTTGAAGAGCCTTTAGTGAAGTAGGTTGGACCCAATCACAGATGGCCTGAACCTTGACCGGGTCCATTTCAATAACAGATGGGGACAAAATGAATCCCAGAAATTAGATCCTCTGTAGCCAAAAAGACACTTTGATCCCTTCACATACAGAGCATTCTCTCTCAAAATCTGGAACACAGTCCGAACATGTTTCACATGAGAGTCCCAGTCATTGGAAAAAATCAAGATATCATCCAAATAAACAATCAGAAATTTATCCACAAAATCCCTGAAAATGTCATTCATGAGGACTGGAAGACAGAAGGAGCATTAGTGAGCCCAAAGGGCATCACTAGGTACTCAAAATGCCCCTCTGGGGTATTAAATGCCGTCTTCCATTCATCCCCTTGCTTAATGCGAATAAGGTTATATGCCCCCCTGAGGTCAAGCTTGGTAAACCAAGTAGCACTTTTCACCCTGGAAAACAGGTCAGAAATCAAGGGTAACGGATATTGATATTTCACAGTGATATTGTTCAAGAGACGATAATCAATACACGGCCTTAATGAACCATCCTTTTTGGCCACAAAGAAAAAACCGGCACCCAAGGGTGAAGAGGATGGTCTGATATGACCCTTCTCCAATGACTCCTTGATATAAGACCGCATAGCGTCATGTTCAGGTACAGACAAGTTAAAAAGGCGACCTTTAGGGAATTTACTACCCGGCACTAATTCAATAGCGCAGTCATAGCTCCTATGGGGGGCAAGGATGCAGATTTACTTTCGCTAAACACATCAGAAAAATCAGTCAAAAAGTCAGGAACATCCTGAGCCTGGGGGAGGCAGAAAAAACAGGAGTGTTGGTATTAACACATTGGCAGCCCCAACTGGTTACAGACACAGATTTCCAATCCAAAACAGGATTATGAGACTGTAACCAAGGGAAACCCAGTACGATAATGTCATGCAGATTATACAGCACCAAAAATTTGCAACTCTCCTGATGATCAGGTTCAACCCTCATTATCACCTGAGTAGAGAACTGAGGTTTATTCTCAGCCAAAGGGGTAGAATCGATCCCCAGTAGGGGAATAGACTTCCGTAGGGGTATCAAGGGAAACCCACAACGTTTAGCAAAATCAAAATCCATCAGGTTAATAGCTTCTCCCGAATCAACGAAAGCCTGAGCAGAAAATGTGGACAGGGAGCAAATCAGGGTAACAGTCAACAAAAATTTAGTCTGAACACTACCCAAGACAACTGAGCGTGCAAAACGTCTTCCCCGCTTAGGGCAGACTGAAATAGCATGAGAGGCGTCACCACAGTAGAAACATAACCCATTGCGTTTTCGAAACTCATGACGCTGTGCCCCAGAAGCCACTCTATCACACTGCATGGGTTCAGAAGCTGGTTCACAAGGCAACACTATTCCACGCATACCTCTACGCTCACGCATACGTCTGTCAATTTGAATCGCTAATGACAGAATCATTGAGACCAGAGGGGACAGGGAATCCCACCATAACATCCTTTACATTCTCTGACAGACCCTTCCGAAAAAGGGCTGCCAAAGCATCGTCATTCCATTTGGTCAGGACTGCCCACCTTCGGAATCTCTGACAGTATAACTCAGCGTCCTCAAGCCCCTGATTTAATGCCAACAAGGCTTTTTTAGCTTGATCAGTGACATTAGGCTCATCGTACAATAACCCCAGAGCCTGAAAAAATGCATCAACATTACTGAAAACAGGATCCCCAGGTGTCAGGGAAAAAGCCCAATCCTGAGGATCGCCGCGCAGGAGAGAGATGACAATTTGAACCTGCTGTGCTGCGTTCCCTGAGGACTTAGATTTCAAGGCAAAAAACAACTTACAGTTATTTTTGAAATTCAGAAATTTAGCTCGATCCCCCAAAAATAAATCTGGCATGGGGATCCTAGGTTCCACAACCGGCAACCTAGCAAGATAGGTAGCAATACTCCGAACTTCAGTGGCAAGCTGATCCACACTGCCAGACAACTGTGCAAACTCCATTGAGAGAAAAAAAAAATTCTCCTCAGCACCCAGAGATACAGAGGGAAAAAAAAAAATCTCTGACAACTCTGACAATCTTCTTTCTTTAACACTATTTTTCCCTTCTGTGAGTACCATACAAATATCAGTTTTTGGGCCGGTGATACTGTTATGATTTGGTAGCTGAGGAGAGCAAGCAAAAAAAGGAAATACACCAGAGAGGTTGGAATCTATGGGATTGCAGTACCCTGACTAACCACCACAACTAAAGGCAGCCGTGGAGCGTACCTACGTTGGTCCTAGACGCCTCGTCACAGCCTGAGAAGCTAACTACACCTAAAGACAGAAAGAGGAAAACTATCTGCCCCGGAGCAGATCCCCAAAGAACATAGAAAGCCCCCAAACATGTAATGGCGGTTAGACAAGAAGAAATACAGACACAGATAGAAAATAGTATGAGCAAACGCTGGGGCCCAAACTTCCTAAATAGAAAAGGATAGGAAGGACACTTACTGCAACCCCAAAAAACCCTGAAAAGTACCAACTCTACTAATTACAAAAACACTTGAGATCACACGACCTCTACCACCTAAATTAGTTCTCTGGTGTAACAAAAACTAAACAGCAGCCACTGAAAAAACTGGAAAAGGCAAATGAACAAACAACAGTTGCTGAACTAAACTGAGAGGAGCACAAGCCCCCGGAGGGGACCCGGCAGACCCCCACAGAAGTGCAGGACAAAATGCAAAAAGCAAGCACAAAAAACAAAAAGAAGAAAATGTCTTATCTGTTAGCAGAAGATGCAGGCACGAAACAGCAGGCTACAAAGTGAACAAGAATCAAAGATGAGACCAGAACAATTGATCACCGGCAACCCTGATGGGAGGGAACCTCCCGTATATAAGACCAGTCAGTAACACCTGATCGCCAATCTTCCCAATCTTCATTGGGTAGTTCAGTACTGTTTGTAACCACCAGAGGGAGCTTCTGCTCAGAATTCATTTCTAGCACATTCACAACAATTATGTTTCAAAAATGTTCAAAAATTGTGCTGATGTAAAGTAGACATGTGGGAAATGTTATGTATTAACTATTTTGTGTGACATAACTCTCTGATTTAAGATCATAAAAATTAAAACTTTGAAAATTGCTAAAGTTTTGCCAAATTTCCGATTTTTTCACAAATAAACGCAAGTCACATCAAACAATCTTACCACTATCCTGAAGTACAATATGTCACGTGAAAACAGTCTCAGAATCAGTAGGATCCATTGAAGCGTTCCAGAGTTAATACCTCAAAGTGACACTGGTAAGAATTGAAAAAACTTGGCCTGGTCAGGAAGGCAAAACAGGCTTTGGGGTGAAGGGGTCAAGGAGCACATAGAGTGCACATCTTTGGATCTTTGCCATCTTTATGATGTAAAAGGCCTCCAAAGGCCTTACCAAGACCAATTATTGAAGACATTAATATAAACTGTATGTATACAGGTGCTTCTCACAAAATTAGAATATCATCAAAAAGTTAATTTCTTTCAGTTCTTCGATACAAAAAGTGAAACTCATATATTATATAGAAAAATATTTAGAATTGAGAGTCCTCACTGGTTGATACCTTTTAATGGCTAACGGAAAAGATGATAACAAATTGCAAGCTTTCGAGACTACTCAGGTCTCTTCATCAGGCCAAGACTTTGCCTGATGAAGAGACCTGAGTAGTCTCGAAAGCTTGCAACTTGTTATCATCTTTTCAGTTAGCCATTAAAAGGTATCAACCACTGAGGACTCTCAATTCTAAATATTTTGCTATCTACTGGCTAACACGGTATGAAGATACACATCTTTCCTATATTATATAGAGTCATTACAAACAGAGTGATCTATTTCAAGTGTTTATTTCTGTTTATGTTGATGATTATGGCTTACAGCCAATGAAAACCCAAAAGTCATTATCTCAGTAAATTAGAATAATTAACAAAAAACACCTGCAAAGGCTTCCTAAGAGTTTAAAAAGGTCCATTTGTCTGTTTCAGTAGCTACACAATCATGGGGAAGACTGTTGACTTGACAGATGTCCAGAAGGCAGTCATTGACACACTCGACAAGGAGGGTAAGTCACAAAAGGTCATTGCTAAAGAAGCTGGTTGTTCACGGAGTGCTGTATTCAAGCATATTAATGCAAAGTTGAGTGGAAGGAAAAAGTGTGGTAGAAAAAGGTGCATAAGCAAACGGGATAACTGCAGCCTTGAAAGGATTGTTAATAAAAGGCCATTCAAAAATTTGGAGGAGATGCACAAGGAGTGGACTGCTGCTGAAGTCATTGCTTCGAGAGCTTCCACACACAGATGTATCCAGAACATGGGCTACAAGTGTCGCATTCCTTGTGTCAAGCCAACGCCAGAAGCGTCTTACCTGGGCCAAGGAGAAAAAGAACTGGACTGTTGCTCAGTGGTCCAAGGTGTTGTTTTCAGATAAAAGTAAATTTTACACTTAATTTGGAAATGAAAAGGACCCAGAGTCTGGAGTAAGAGTGGAGAGGCACACAATCAAGCTGCTTGAGGTTTAGCCTAGTTTCCACAATCAGTGATGGTTTGGGGAGCCATGTCATCTGCTGGTGTAGGTCCACTGTGTTTTATCAAGACCAGAGTCAACGCAGCCGTCTACCAGGAAATTTTAGAGCACTTCATGCTTCCCTCTGCCGACAAGCTTATTGGAGATGGAAATTTAATTCTCCAGCAGGACTTGGCACCTGTCCACACTGCCAAAAGTACCTGGTTTTAAAACAACAGTACCACTGTGCTTGATTGCCCAGCAAACTTGGCTGACCTTAACCCATAGAGAATCTATGGGATATTGTCAAGAGGAAGATGAGAAACACCAGACCCAACAATGCAGACGAGCTGAAGGCTGCTATCAAAGCAACCTGAGCTTCCATAACACCTTAGCAGTGCCATAGGCTGATCGCCTCCTTGCCATGCCGCATTGATGCAGTAATTGATGCAAAAGGAGCCCCAACCAAGTATTGAGTGCATTTACTGAACATACATTTCGGTAGGCCAACATTTCGGATTTTAAAATCATTTTTCAAGCTGGTATTCTAATTTACTGGAATAATGACTCAGTAAACTGGAGACACTGTCAGGTTGGCACCATTATACTGATTAAAATGATACCTGAGTTGATGAAATCCTTGTTGTGGTTGTTGTTTATTTGCAGTTTTCAGTTAATGAGATTCTCGTGCTTCGGGATGGCCTGTGGGCAGGACTTTATGTAGTGCTCTGCTTACGTATTCATCCTTATTGCTTATGACAGGTCAGTACTACTGCTCAGGTGCTCTGCCGGCCGGGCCGCCATCAGGGCATTACTGCCCTTACTGGTGTATGGGACCCAATGAGCAGAGGGGGCCTGCAGCGGGTCCCCTCTGTTCTGCTCACCTGGCACCATCGGCAGGATACTGCCGCTTCAGTAACTGACCGCGCGTCTTCCGACGCACGATCAGTTAAAATCTGTTGTCGTGCAGGAGATTCTTCCCGTATTGTCGCATGGCAACTGTTAACAGCCACCAGCCAATCAGAGGCCGGCAGCTGACATCAGTGCGCACGTCGCCGGCGCATGACGTCACTGTCATAGGCCGGAACGATGCTGCGCGCCTCAGCCGAATCGTAGGTGAGGACATCGCTGGAGCTCGGTCAGGTAAGGAAAAACTTTTTTTTTGTAAAGCCGTGGTATGGGGCATATTATGCCGGTATGGAGGTGCATTATACTACTATGGGGGAAGGGAAAGGGGATGCATTATACTATGGGGTGCATTATACTATGGGGTTGCTGCATTATACTGCTATGGTGCTGCTGCATTATACCACGGGGTGCATTAAACTTCTATGGGTGCATTATACTATGGGGCTGCTGCAATATACTATGGGGTGCATTATACTCCTATGGGTGCATTACACTATGGAGCTGCTGCAGTATACTATGGGTGCATTATACTCCTATGGGGCTGCTGCTTTATACTGCTATGGAGCTGCTGCATTATACTCCTATGGGGCTGTGGTATTATAGTACTATAGGGTGCATTATAATAATAATAATCTTTATTTTTATATAGCGCCAACATATTCCGCAGAGCTTTACAGTTTGCACACATTATCATCGCTGTCCCCGATGAGGCTCACAATCTACATTCCTTATCAGTATGTCTTTGGAATGTGGGAGGAAACCCACGCAAACATGGGGAGAACATACAAACTCCTTACAGATGTTGTCCTTGGTGGGATTTGAACCCAGGACTCCAGCGCTGCTAACCACTGAGCCACCGTGCCACCACATAGCATTATACTGCTATGTGGATGCATTATACTACTATGTGGGTGCATTATACTATATATGACTATGGGGTACATTATACTACTATGGGGGTGCATTATACTGCTATATATGACTATGGGGTACATTATACTGTTATGGATGACTATGGGGGCAATATGGAGAAATATGGGGGAAGTATGGAGAGACATGAAGCAGAATGGGAGGACACGTGGGGTCCAGAATGTGGGATATTATTACTGTAGGGGTTAATTAAAGGATATTTTTGAGGATACTGTTTTCAGTGTGGGGGGTAGATGTCCTGTTATTGTGCAGGGCGACACGGTCGCTTTTTTTCTTCATCTGTGTAGTGTAGAGGTTGGAGAAAAATTGGGAAATATGCTCTAGATAACTGTGTTATTTTCTGCAGAGACAAGTCCTGGCTGGAAGAAGTGATGGTGGTGTGCGCTGGATGAAGATGAAAAGCGAAGATGAAGGACATAACTAGTGACATCACTGGTGAGTCAGTGTGTTACCTGTACACTGACACTATACACTGTATACTGTACAGTCATGGACAAAAGTTTTGAGAATGACACAAATATTAATTTTTACAAAGTCTACTGCTTCACTTTTTCTAATGGCAATTTGCATATACTCCAGAATGTTATAAAGAGTGATCAGCTTAACAGCAATTACTTGCAAAGTCAATATTTGGCTAGAAAATGAACTTTATCCCCCAAAACACATTTCAACATAGGTGTGGGTGTTGATGAGGACATGGCTGGAGATTAATCTGTCATGATTAAGTAAGAATGACACCACTGGACACTTTAAAAGGAGGATGGTGCTTGGCATCATTGTTTCTCTTCTGTTAACCATGGTTATCTCTAAAGAAACATGTGCAGTCATCATTGCAATGCACAAAAATGGCCTAACAGGGAAGAGTATCGCAGCTAGAAAGATTGCACCTCAGTCAACAATCTATCGCATCATCAAGAACTTCAAGGAGAGAGATTCCATTGTTGATAAAAAAGGCTCCAGGGCGCCCAAGAAAGACCAGCAAGCGCCAGGACCGTCTCTTAAAAGTGTTTCAGCTGCGGGATCGGGCTACCGACAGTGCAGAGCTTGCTCAGGAATGGCAGCAGGCAGGTGTGAGTGCATCTGCACGCACTGTGAGGCGGAGACTCTTGGAGCAAGGTCTGGTCTCAAGGAGGGCAGCAAAGAAGCCACTTCTCTCCAGAAAAAACATCATGGACAGACTGATATTCTGCAAAAGGTACAGGCAGTGGACTGCTGAGGACTGGGGTAAAGTTATTTTCTCTGATGAATCCCCTTTTCGATTGTTTGGGACATCAGTAAAACGCCTCATTCGGAGAAGACAAGGTGAGCGCTACCACCAGTCTTGTCTCATGCCAACTGTTAAGCGTCCTGAAACCATTCATGTGTGGGGTTGCTTCTCAGCCAAGGGAATCGGCTCTCTCACAGTCTTGCCTAAAAACACAGCCATGAATAAAGAATGGTACCAGAATGTCCTCCAAGAGCAACTTCTCCCAACCCTCCAAGAGCAGTTTGGCGATCAACAATGCCTTTTCCAGCATGATGGAGCACCTTGCCATAAAGCAAAGGTGATAACTAAATGGCTCAGGGAACAAAACATAGAGATTTTGGGTCCATGGCCTGGAAACTCCCCAGATCTTAATCCCATTGAGAACTTGTGGTCAATCATCAAGAGACGGGTGGACAAACAAAAACCTAAAAATTCTGACAAAATGAAAGCATTGATTGTGCAAGAATGGACTGCTATCAGTCAGGATTTGGTCCAGAAGTTGATTGAGAGCATGCCAGGGAGAATTGCAGAGGTCCTGAAGAAGAAGGGTCAACACTGCAAATATTGACTTGCTGCATTAACTCATTCTAACTGTCAATATAAGCTTTTGTTACTCATATGTTTGCAATTATATTTCTGTCTGTGATAAAAACATCTGTCAAACACACATAAAAACCAGACGGCAGCAGATCATGTGAAAATATAATAGTTGTGTCATTCTCAAAACTTTTGGCCATGACTGTATACAGAGCTCCTGTATATAATGTGACTGGTGATCACTGTATTACCTGTACACTGACACTATATACAGAGTTCCTGTGTATAATGTGACTGGTAATCACTGTATTACCTGTACACTGACACTATATACAGAGCTCCTATGTATAATGTCACTGGCGATCACTGTTTTACCTGTACACTAACCCTATATACAGAGCTCCTGTGTATGTCACTGGTGATCACTGTATTACCTGTACACTGACACTATATACAGATCTACTGTGTATAATGTCACTGGTGATCACTGTATTACCTGTCAACTGACACTATATACAGTGCTCCAGTATATAATGTCACCTCTGATCACTGTATTACCTGTACACGGACACTGTATACGAAGTACAGACCTCCTGTGCATAATGACACTTATGGTGATATTATTATTGTGTTTTTTATTAATGATCAGCATTGTAGTATTCGGTCACTATGTTGTGGTAATATGTGATCTGGTAATGGTGTGGCTGTATTTGTTTCTTGTATGTGCTATTATTTGGCCACTATGTGGTGGTAATATGTGGTCTGGACATGGTGTGGCGTTATTTGTTCCTTGTATGTAGTATTTTTCAGTCACCATGTGGTAGTAATATGTGGTCTGGACATGGTGTGGCGGTTTTTGTTTCTAGTTTGTGATATTATTGGTCATTTAAAAATTCAAAAATAAATAAAAATATACCTAAATTCTATTGTATATTTTAACAAATGTTTAGTAAGTTACTGTAGAGTAGAGCCGGCCAAAAGAGTCTACCTTGTCATACTGGCAGATTAAAAAATCTTTTGGCCAAAACCAAAGCTGCTGGTTATGTATGTGGTGATGGGAACTGTTAGGCCGGCGTCACACACAACCACAAAAAATCGGTCCGTTTTAGACGGTCGATTGTCGGATCAAAATGCAAACATCACACATGCTTCTGTCATCCGATTTTCCTTCAAAGATGCGATTTAGTCGCATGTGTGTGTACCTTGTAACATCCGATTTTCATCCGACTTGCGAGATTTTCTCGCAGGCTTGCAAAACTGACATATAATGGATCCAAAAGAATAGTATTTCAATCACAAAAAAAATAATAGATATATACACATAGAACAATATATATATATATATATATATATATATACATGTCATTGTGACATGTATATATACATATATTTATAGTTCCTAGACTTCTACATACTGTTATAGCCGCTAATTCAATTGCCGGCTTCTGTGAAATCACAGAAGCCGACATGAAATGATACATTGTTTCCACACAGTTAACCATGTCATTTCCTGTATTTTGATATTTGTTTAGAACTTACAATTACATGAGTGTATTTGTGCAAAATTTCAGACATGTAGGGGTTAATTAAAGGTGTAATTTCGTTGAAAAAAAATGCGTGGGCTCCCGCTGTATTTTCTCCACCAGACAGACAAAGCAAAGCGAGTGGGGGCAGATAATAACAGCCTAGGGAGGGTACATTTTTTGTGCCCCCCCTGGCTACTAACATCTGCCCCCAGACACCCCAGAAAGGGCAAATCTATAATTAGATTCGCCATTTCTGGCACTTTGCCCGTCTATTCCCATTGCCCTGTAGCCTTGGCGAATGGGTTAATAATCTCACCTTACTGTCACCTTAATATTGAAAGGTGACCTTAAGGCAGGTTAATAATTGAGAGCTGTCAATTAGACAACTATCAATTATTAATCCTATTGAAGTAAATTAAAAAAAACACAGACACATTAATAAAAATTAATTTTAATGAAATAAAAACACATTTTTTGACCATATTTTATTTTACACTTAATCCGTGCGAAGCCATTGATCTCCTAAAATAAAGATAAAAAAATAAAAAAACATTATTCTTACCTATTCCGCTGATCTGTCACGTCCCATGCTGTAATCCTTCACAAAGGGTTAACTAGCTTTGAGCCAAGCAGTGCAAGTAATCCTGCATGCTC
>JARQOD010000002.1:108874672-109074532 GCA_033576555.1 Oophaga sylvatica
AATAGACCCACAAATCTTCTACTGCTAAGAAATTAAATATCAATTTCAGAGCTGATACATCAGAAAGAATAGAGGTAAGTATAAAATGTTCATATGCAAAGCACCAAAAGAAAAAAAATCTTACTAATGGCTAAAAATATATCCCTGTATAAGTGCTGCCGTAAGGGGTTTGGTGAGCACTAATAGCCATATTGCTCCTCTTTATGCAGCTTCACTATATAATTTCATAAGGCAGGAGCAGAGGTTCACCACATTGCTGTCTGGCAGTAAATGCAGTGCTTTCCACGTGGCTTTGGGTGTGACATATAATGGACAGCCGAGCTGGCTGCCTCTGCTGGCATTGTTAGGGCTGTACACCAGATCCCAGACTGGGCTGCATCTCGGGAGGTGACACTGACTCGTATTCGGCTATAGTAAGTACACTGTTGTCTAGTCCCATGTATAGTGTGATATACTGATTATTCACTAACTTGTAGCTTACTGCAGTAATATGGGGATATATATATTTTTATATATGTATGCGTCTATAATAGTTTGTGATTCATTTTCCATCCACCATGACGTTAATATTCAAGCATTATCTGTGTACCATTATGGATGTTAATTACGGTAGTTTGTGATTAATTTCCATCCATCAAGACGTTAATATTCAAGCATTATCTATGTACCATTATGGATGTTAATTAATTTTTTAAGATCCTTTTACACGACTAGTTGCAAAGTTTTGCCTGCTTGGACTAGGTCCGAGCAAGCTGACAGCAATACGCCTAATTACATGAAGAAAAGCAGAGTCATCAGAGGCCCGTAAAGACTTGTCTATTTGTGAGCGTGTTCCTAATTGTCATTGGCAGCATAGTGAAATCAGATGTCCTGTGCCGGAAACGTGATGTGATTTGGGAATTGAAATCTCTTTCTCTGATGTTTTGGTTCAGTGTTAAATGTAACCAGATGGCATATTTTGTTAGAAATACTGGTACGACCTAGTCTGGGAAGCTTCCCTTTCCATCGATCAGCGGGCAAATGCTTTAGAAACCCCCGGCTTCTGGCTGTTCATAACCCAGGTATGTTATAGCCATACAAATCAATGACATGTAAACAGCGAGAGGTGCTCTTTAGGGCTCATGCAGACGTCCGTGCAAATCGGTCCGAGTATGGACCGCTAATGAACTCCGCGGACTGCTAGGCGAAGGGTATGCATGACTGTAGGAAGGGGGGCACCCTCAAATCCTGGAGATTTTATTATCAATATTTATATTCATCGAATTAGACTCGGTGTTACCCTTTTAGAAACAGGAATCCATTTGTGTGCCTGGTTATTATTACCGTATGGAGCGTGGAGTTTAGGAAAAATATAACTTACTGTCTCTTCCTCTTTCTCCTAGCTGGAGAGATGGCAGAAGCAAATCTACAGGCTCAGGGAGTATAATACAGGGTTTATTATTACCTCACGGAACTGGGCAGTTTTCACTTTTCATATCATGTGCTAGTGTCCTCTACATCACATACAGAGGGGCGTTTTACCTCAGACTTTGTGCTCCTCCATTATCTACCTCATGTACAGTTGTAGGGTCATCTACATCACATACAGAGGGGCGTTTTACCTCAGATTTTGTGCTCCTCCATTATCTACCTCATGTACAGTTGTAGGGTCATCTACATCACATACAGAGGGGCGTTTACCTCAGATTTTGTGCTCCTCCATTATCTACCTCATGTACAGTTGTAGGGTCATCTACATCACATACAGAGGGGCGTTTTACCTCAGATTTTGTGCTCCTCCATTATCTACCTCATGTACAGTTGTAGGGTCATCTACATCACATACAGAGGGGCGTTTTTACCTCAGATTTTGTGCTCCTCCATTATCTTACCTCATGGGGTTACCCCGTTTGTGTGTCAAACTACATACAGGCATACAGAGGGGCGTTTTACCTCAGATTTTGTGCTCCTCCATTATCTACCTCATGTACAGTTGTAGGGTCATCTCATCACATACAGAGGGGCGTTTTACCTCAGATTTTGTGCTCCTCCATTATCTACCTCATGTACAGTTGTAGGGTCATCTTCATCACATACAGAGGGAGTTTTACCTCAGACTTTGTGCGCCTCCATTATCTACCTCATGTACTGTTGTAGTCTCATCTACATTACATACAGAAGGAAGTTTTACCTCAGACATTGCATGCGCCTCCATTATCTACCTCATGTAATGTTGTAGTCTCATCTACATTACATAC
Source organism: Oophaga sylvatica (assembly GCA_033576555.1). Lineage (NCBI taxonomy): Eukaryota > Metazoa > Chordata > Amphibia > Anura > Dendrobatidae > Oophaga > Oophaga sylvatica. The sequence goes on from JARQOD010000002.1 coordinate 108,876,910, forward strand.
AGAAGGAAGTTTTACCTCAGACATTGCATGCTCCTCCATTATCTACCTCATGCACTGTTGTAGTCTCATCTACATTACATACAGAGGTACAAAGGAAGGTTTTACCTCAGACATTGTGCTCTCCCATTATCTACCTCATGTACCAACCTTACACATTGCCCCTGTATTCACACTGCAGGAATGGCAGACATCTCATGAAGTGATGGTAATACCATATTTTGTGGACTAAAAGAAGCACCGGATCATAAGACGCATTTTTTGGAGGAAAATAGTAAAAAAAAAGTTCTATAAAATGGTGGTGCGTCTTAGTTTGATTTTACAATAGCTTAGGCCTCTTTCACACTTCAGTCGTGTGACGTCCGCCAAAGAGTGAAAATGGCGGATCCGCCAGAAAAGTGCAAAAACGGATGCAAGCGGATCACTTTTCTGACGGATCCGTCATGAACTTTTCAACCCGGAAAAAGACATTTTGTACCCGGAAAATGCAGGTACACATGTCCGGACCGAGGGGAGAGAGAGAGACCCCGAACAGTTTTGTCAGCATTTTCAATGCTTCTCTATAGAAGCGACGGATCTGCTGGCGGATTCCGTCAAAGACGGATGCCAGCGGATCCGCCGCCCCATAGGCAGCCATTATACAAAATGGCGGATGCGGCGGATCGGCCTTAGTCCGCCACTTTGGCGGAACAAAAATCGTTGCATTGGACATTTTTCTGAAACGACGGACGCCAAATTTTTGGCGGATCCGTCAAAAAACGGACCTAGCGGACGACCTTCCGTCAAAATCCGTCACTAATGCAAGTCAATGGGAAAAAAGCGGATCCGCCAAAAAAAATGGCGGATCCGTTTTTTTCACATTTTGACGGATTTTGACTGACGTCGCACGACTGAAGTGTGAAAGAGGCCTTACCAGGAGGGGCGGCTGCGTTGGAGGGAGGGCCCATGAAGCAGGTGGCTTCAGGAGTGGGGCGATGTTGGGTTAGACTTTTTGTGGGAATTTCTGTCATTCATTCCATTGAGGAACATAATATGTTACATCTGACCCAAAATCGGCAGGTTCAGCCAGCTTTTTTCAAATGTTTTTGCAAGCCTTTAATTGGAGTTAAGGCCTCTTTCACACTTCAGTCGTGCGACGTCCACCAAAGGGCTCATACTCACTGGCTGGAAAAAAATCGGTCCGTTTTCTGGACGGAAAAAACGGTACGATTCTAGTAAAATGTCATGCGATTTGCATGCGATTTTAAATCGCACCATGCGTTTTTCATCAGTTTTCCATCTGTATGCAATGCGATTTTAACATGAACTTTTACATAGAGCAATTATCTCTATGTAAAAAGTCATGTAAAAATCACATTGTAAAAAAAAAATGTACACAAAAAGCAAATAATTATATAATATTATATATATATATATATATATATATATATATAATATATATATAATATATATATATATATAATAATAATAATATATAGGTCATACACTTCTGCATAGTATAATAGCCGCTAATTCATCCCCGGCTATACTGTAAAATCACACTGACAGCTTTAATAAAGAATAGAAACAATACATATACACACATAGAATACATATATATATATATATAGATATATATATGTCATTGTGACATATATATATTGTAAGCTTTTCAGGGGATATAGCTCTGGGATCGCCGTCCGGGTAGACAGAGTGGCACGGAAACAGTTCATTCACAGACAGAAGTTCTGGTAAAAACTGGCCGCAACCAGTTTTATTAAAGTCCACAGCAAACAGAACATAATCAAAACCAAATCATAAACATAAGACCTGGGCTTGTCCAGCCACTTACTACACTTAGATAGATTTCCCTATCTATCCGGGACCAGACTCTAACAGCCTGGGCCAAAACAACACATATGTTCAGCATTTACCAGCATGGAGTTTCACAGAGTCTCCTCCTTGTGTCTGAAGGCACCTTCAACGTCCAGACTTGAGAGAGCTCCCCTCCTATTCAGCAGCTATCCGCATGGATTCTCACAGAGACTACTCCTGTGTCCGGGTACATCGAGCACCCAGACTGAGACAGCTCATACTCCTGGAGACTCCTTCTTGTGCCTGGACTCCTTGTCCAGACTAAGCGAGCTCTCTGTCTGTGTTCGCAGACACCTACTTCTGGTCTCCTAATTAACAGCTGAGTGGTTTCAGGCCTGAGCTGCAAGTGTGTACTGAATGTAAGGTGTAGTGACCTTTCTCTACCACTAGGTTTACAAAGCCATACATTTCCCTTATACCAGTCAGCAAAGTATCTAGGTGAAATGTACACCCCATTCAACACACATACTCTCACTGTCTCACATATCCCCCCCCTCTTCTCCAGACCGGAGGGCTGGTCATCCAGACCGGAGGGCTGGTCAACAACCCAAAAGAGACAGTGAACTCTGGACCAGTCATGGCCCTCATCAGCTTCATCTTCACTACTGTCATCTGTATCTTCACCTGAGCCATAGCCAACATCAGCTTTCTCTTCATCTGAAGCATCCGCAGTACCCTGTACCCTCCCAGGCCTATGCTCTCTGCGGGCCTCGGGTATCCTGCAAGGTTTCATCTTGACCTTAGGGCCGGGCTCAGTTTCGATATAGTGCCTGGCCAGAGAAGTACGACCCGGCACATCAGAACACTTCTGCTGACTCTTCCTCAGAAACTCACGTACCTCCTGTCCTTGGTGCACTGACCATGTGTCACCAACTATCACAGAAGGTATGGGGGTTTTTCACTTTTCTCTAGTTCCCCTTGAACCCTCTTTAGCACATATATTTTCTTGAATATCGGTTGACTCATAAAGTCTATTTCACAGACCTTAAGCTCCTCTGCCATGGTCTCTGACCATTTTAAGCTACACTGTTCAAATGATTGGGACTCTAGAAGGAGCTGATCGTTTTTCTTTTGCAGTACACATAAATCATCCGCTAAGTCTCCAGCTGAATTGTAATGTTCTACCGTGACAACAGCATTCTTATATAGAGCCTTAGACTTATTGAGCAGCATTTGCTCTTGCAACGAAGAGATTCCCTGTATCCTTCCTTTTACTTCATTGACCTTCTCACGAAGATGCTCATGGCTTTCATCACACTCCTTCATCACAGTTTGAAGTTTTTTCTGAGAAGTCATCAATTCATCTGGTACCTGTTGGACGTCTTTTATGTCTTCGGCCCCTTCTTCAGGCTCTTCTGGTAGAACATGCTCAGAAGCCCTACCGTCAGTCTTACATTCTACCTCTTCAGTCACATCATTATGGTCTCCAATATTTCCATTTATTCCGGCTTTCAAGTTCTCCTTGATAGCTGCATCTTTATACTCAGAACCCGCCGGATTCTTCTCTTCCACCACGTTCTGCATCCCATCTGAGCTCCCGTGTGTCTGCAGCGGCAATGGAGTGACACATCGCTTTTCCCATTTGTTGGGACGTGGCTCCGATGTAGACTCCATGAAAGTGCGCTTGAGCTCACCAATGCCAGCCTGATGTCTCAAAATCTCATCTTGTGATTTATCCAGATCCTTGGTGTCACTCGGGAACACCGCTGGGGCTCCGGGCGCCGAACTTCCAGCCTGAGCTTCATGAGTTGCAGCTACTGATCCGAACCGTAACCCGTCCACGCCGCTGTCTTCGGCAGAAACAGATTCCTGGACATAGTCAGTCCCCATATCTTCAGTCTTGTTCCTCACAGCTTCACTTGAGACCTCAGCTTCTGATGAGGCATCTGGCTTGGTGACTACCACTTCTATGGCTCCTTCCACCTCTGCAGCATCTCCCTCAGAGTCCCTGGCATGATGCAGATCCACACCACACGTCGACAACTTCCCACTTCCAACAGCCTCCACTTGTGCTGTGTTCAGTCTCAGAGTCCTGCCTTCAAAGCTCAGCTCTCCTCCTTTCACCTTAGTCTTCGCCAGGGAACCGGCCAACTGTAAAACATCTTCAGATGCCATCTTCTGTCCGGCTGTAAGGTCAGCATCAGCTTTCTTCTCAGGACTCTCAACCTCCTCTGCTACCATGCCTTCCTCATTTGCACTGGTTGCTTTATTGTCATCAGATGATTCACTATCACTACCACTATCCCTGTCTGACCCCTTTTTCTCAGCCACATCCGGCTCACTTTCAGGGTTATACAATTCATTCTCATTCTCATCCTGCTCACTTTCAGAGTTATACAATTCATTCTCATTCACATCCTGCTCACTTTCAGGGTTATACACTTCATTTTCATTCACATCCTGCTCACTGTCAGGGTTATACAATTCATTCTCATTTACATCTTGATCTGGAACCTTAGTTAACATGTCATCCACAACATTAACTTCACCATCTGGTCCCTGGTTTCCCTCAGGTGGTCCCTCAAGTATGTGACTATGTGACAACCTCAGCACTATACTTCCATATAGCTCAGGTACTAGGAGCTGGCTCACGACCTCTCCCTGGACTTCAGTGTCCCTATACAACAGGTTATTGTTTATGGCAACATGAGGAAACCTCTCCTCAGAGCCAGGCTCTTGGGAAACCTCATTTAGAACATTTATATTTTCCTGTGCCGTTTTAAGAGAGGGGTCTCGCCACTGCTCACTCTCAAAATTGTCACAGGACACAGGTAAGTCAGGGACACTCGGTTCCCGAGAACCACCATCCTCGTCTCCCAACATCACCTGCAAAGGAATTTCATCACTATCACAGTCATCATTATTATCAATATCATTATCATGATTATGATCAGTATCATCATCACTATCATGATCATCATCATTATTATTATCAGCATCAGCATCATTATCATGGTCATCATCATTATCATGATCATCATCATCATTATCATTATCATCATCATCATCATCATTATCACATAAGTTTAACGGCCCACTAGCATTGTGTTCCGCCCCTCGGGACTGCGCACCCTCAGTAGGAGCTTCATCACACTGTCCATCAGAAACATTTTTCCCCCAGAGATCCTTAGACCGGGGAAAGTCATTACCCAATATGACGGGGTGCACCAGGTTCTTCACTACCCCCACTTCACATGAAACCTCCCCGCATTTGGGGATCAAGTCCACGACAGTCTCTGGGTAGACTTTGGTGTCTCCATGGACACACACCACACTCAGGTGTTTATCAGGGATGAAGTCCCTATCAATCAGGCTGTCACCCACGGAAGTCACTGGACTCTCCGAGTCCAAGAGGGCCTGTGCTGGGCAGTCATTTACAACCACCGGGGACCCCTGTGGTCCAGTCTCTTCGGCTGAGGTGGACACACACACAGGCTCTGCGCAGGGAGAGAGGGATCCGCCAACATCACAACACATAGGCTCCCCCTCTATTGGACAGTTGGCTGCAATTTCAAGACATCTCCAACACTGTCCATCACACTCTCCCACCCACACGACCCCAACAGCTGGAACGCTCTTACCGGGAGAGTTCGGCGTCCAGGAACTCTTAAGTGACGACCTCTCAGACGGCTGGTCACGGAGGCAGTCTTTGGTGGCGAAGGCCCTCTCCATCAGGCTGACCAGACGATTGGCGTCCTGGTGGTCTCCTTGTCCGACCTCTGGCTGTACCTCAGGAGGACGTGCTTGGGTGTAGCGGTTGTAAGCTTTTCAGGGGATATAGCTCTGGGATCGCCGTCTTGGGGAGACGGAGTGGCATAAAGAGACCATTCACAGACAGTGGTTCTGTTAAAAACTGGCCGCAACCAGTTTTATTAAAGTCCACAGCAAACAGAACATAAATTAAAACAAAATCATAAACATAAAGCCTAGGCGTGTCCCGCCACTAATTACACTTAGATAGATTACCCTTTCTATCCGGGTCCAGACTCTAATAGCCTGTGCCCAAAACAACACATATGTTCAGTAGTTACCAGCGTGCAGCTCACATGAGGCTCCAATGGCGTCTGTAGTCAGATCCAGACTGAGAGATAGAGCCCCCTCTGAACTTCTCAAGCAGGTACTTATGGCTGCCTAATTAAGCAGCTGTGTTCACTCCGGGTTGCAATGCAAACCTGTCCCAGATAGGAATGGAATGAACACCGCACTGACAACCTATTTTATGCGCCCCAGCTAAGAAACCTGGGCGAGATATACACGCCGTCCAGCACACACCCCTTCACTGTCTCACATATCCCCCCCCTCTTCTCCAGACCGGAGGACTGGTCAGAAATTCCGAAGAGACAGTGAACTCTGGACAAGGCATCAGCATTACCCTGTAATTTCCCAGGTCTATGCTCAACCGAGAAATTGAACTCTTGAAGTGAAAGGAACCACCTTGTCACCCTGGCATTCCTTTCCTTGTTCTGCTTCATCCATGTCAGAGGAGCATGGTCTGATTGCAATTTAAATCTCCTACCCAAGAGGTAATACCGTAGGGAGTCCAGCGCCCATTTGATTGCGAGGCACTCTCGCTCCACAATGGCATAATTTTGTTCAGCCGGTGTCATTTTTCGACTTAGATACAGGACTGGGTGTTCTTCACCCTTCACGACCTGTGATAACACTGCCCCTAACCCCACATTAGAGGCATCAGTTTGAACAAGAAACTCTTCCCTGAAATTAGGGGTGACCAGAACTGGTCTTTGACACAAAGCCATTTTCAACGACAGAAATGCTTTTTCTGCTTCCGGATTCCAATTTATCATTTTGGACTTCCCCCCTTTTGTCAGGTCAGTCAATGGGGCAGCAATGGAGGCATAATTTGGTACGAATCTGCGATAGTACCCAGTGATGCCCAAAAATGCTTTGACCTGTCGTTTTGTGAGGGGTACAGGCCAGTTTCGAATTGCCTCTACTTTATCGATTTGTGGCTTGATCAGTCCTCTGCCAATCACATAGCCCAAGTACTTGGCCTCTTCTAGGCCAATTGCACATTTCTCTGGGTTTATGTTCAGCCCAGCTCCGCCTATCGAGTCTAAGACGGCTTGTACCTTAGCGAGGTGGCTCTCCCAATCAGAACTGAAAATTACCACATCATCCAGGTAGGCAGCTGCATAGGCTTGATGCGGGCGTAGGATCTGGTCCATAAGCCTCTGAAAGGTAGCTGGGGCTCCATGCAACCCGAATGGCATCACCAGATACTGAAACAAACCTTCCGGGGTTGCAAAGGCCGTTTTTTCTTTTGCCTCCTCAGATAGGGGTATCTGCCAGTACCCTTTTGTCAGATCGAGGGTTGTAATATAACGGGCACCCCCTAACCTCTCGATTAGCTCATCTACCCGTGGCATCGGGTATGCGTCAAACTTTGACACTTCGTTCAACTTTCTGAAATCATTACAGAACCTCCAGGTTCCATTAGGTTTTGGGATCAGAACAATCGGGCTACACCACTCGCTTTGGGCCTCCTCAATGACCCCGAGGTCTAGCATGCGTTTGATTTCAGTAGAGACTATCTTTCTGCGGGCTTCTGGAATTCTGTACGGTTTTATTTTGACCTTAGTACCGGGCTCAGTCTCGACATGGTGTTTTACGAGAGAAGTCCGGCCGGGCAAGTCAGAAAACCTCTGCCGATTTTTCTGCAGAAACTCCCGTACTTCCTGTTTTTGGTGCACGGACAATGTCTCACCAATGGTCACAGGAGGTAGAGATGGTTTTACCCCTTTCTCTACTTCACCCGAGGCCAACAATGCCTCTCTGTCCCTCCAGGGCTTGATCAGATTGATATGATATATCTGGTAGGGCTTCCGTCTCCCGGTTGGTGTACTTTGTAAGTAACCTCGCTCACTTTTTGTACGATCTCGTATGGACCATGCCACTTGGCCAAAAACTTACTTTCTACTGTGGGAATTAGAATTAGGACTCGATCCCCGGGGTTGAAAGACCTAATTTTTGCTGACCGATTATAGACTCTGCTTTGAGCTTCTTGGGCTCTCTGCAGATGATTCTTCACTAATGGCATAATTTTAGCCATCCTCTCTTGCATCTGGGCAATATGCTCTATAACACTCTTGTATGGAGTTGTCTCGGTTTCCCAAACCTCCTTGGCTATGTCCAGCAAGCCCCGCGGATGCCGACCATACACCAACTCAAAGGGAGAAAATCCCGTAGAGGCCTGGGGAACCTCTCTGACCGAAAACAATAAGTAGGGTAACAGGTAGTCCCAGTCCCTCCCATCTTTCTCTACTGCTTTTTTTAACATATGTTTTAATGTTTTATTAAAACGTTCAACCAACCCATCCGTCTGGGGGTGATACACAGATGTCCGAATGTGCGAGATTTTAAGCAACTTACACAGTTCCTTCATCACTTTGGACATAAAAGGTGTGCCTTGGTCCGTGAGGATCTCTTTAGGAATTCCTGTCCTGGAAAACATATGAAAAAGTTCCCGTGCAATATTTTTAGATGCCATATTTCTTAAAGGGACCGCCTCGGGGTACCGGGTTGCATAATCAAGGACAACTAAGATGTATTGGTGTCCCCTGGCTGATTTTACAATAGGACCTACCAAGTCCATTGCTACCCTTTCAAAGGGTATTTCTATAACCGGCAGCGGGATTAATGGACTCCGGAAGTGAGACACCGGAGCATTTATCTGACACGAGGGGCAGGTTTTACAATAATCCTCTACATCTCGATAAACCCCGGGCCAGTAAAACCTCTGAAGAATTCTTTCCTGGGTTTTGTCCATCCCCAGGTGCCCACCCAGCACATGGTTATGGGACAAACCTAACACCATACTTCTATATGACTTAGGTACTAGGAGCTGACTCACGGCCTCTCCCTTTACTTTAGTGACCCTATATAGCAGGTCATTGTTCATGGCAAAATGGGGAAATTTTTCATCAGAGCCGGGCTCTTGTGGGATCTCATTCAGAATGGTTATATTCTCCCTGGCATGTTTAAGAGTGGGGTCTTGCAATTGCTCACTCCCAAAATTGCCACGGGACACCGGTAGGTCAGGGACATTCTGTTCTAGAGAAACATCCTCCCCCTCCCCCAACATCACCTGAAATGGAAATTCATCATTTTTTTTACAGTCATCATCATTATCAATATCATTATCGTGATTACTATCAGCATCAGCATCATTATCATGGTCATCATTATTATCATGATCATCATCATTATCATGGTCATCATTATCACATAAGTTTAACGGCCCACTAGCCTTGTGTTCCGCCCCTCGGGACTGCGCACCCTCAGTAGGAGCTTCATCACACTGTCCAGCAGAAACATTTTTTTTCCAAAGACCCCAAAACAGGGGAAAGTCACGACCCAATATGGCGGGATGCATCAAGTTCTTCACTACCCCCACTTCATATGAGATCTCCCCGAGTTTTGTGACGAAGTCTGAGGAGGTTACTGGGTAGACTTTGACGTCTCCATGTATGCACACCACGCTTAGGTACCTATCTGTGACGAAGTCCCCATCAGCCAGACTAGCATGTATCAGAGTCACTCGACTTCCTGAGTCGAGTAGAGCCTGTACTGGGCACCCATTTATCACGACCTGACACAGCTGTGGGCCAGTCTCCTCGACTAGGGTGGCCACGCACACGGGCTCGGCGAGGAACGAGAGAGACTGTCCAGCGTCACAGTCCATAGGTTCCCCCACTAGTGGACAATTGGCTGAAATATGACCTTGTTCACGGCATCTCCAACACTGTCTCAGGTCAGTGTGTTCAGACGGGGAGACCTTCCTAGGTCTGGGTTCTCCTGGTAGGTAAGTATCACCCTTCCGCTCATACATGTCCCCTCGGGGCTGACCCGGACTATCAACAGCCCCCCTTGCCCCCACAGCTGGAACCCTCTTACCGGGAGATGACGGAGGCCGGGTATTCCGAACTGATGATCGCTCGGACGGCTGGTCACGTAGATAGTCTTTGGTGGCGAAATACCTTTCTATTAGGCTGACCAGTTGATCGGCATCTTTGGGGTCTCCCTGTCCGACCCAGAGCTGGACCTCAGGGGGAAGGGCCCAGATGTACCGGTCCAGCACCACCTTTTCAACCATTTGGGCAGGGGTGCTGACGTCAGGTTCCAACCACTTCTTTACCAAAGAAATCAAGTCATACATTTGTGAGCGAGCAGGCTTGTCTCGCCTGTATCTCCAGTTATGGACTCTCCTGGCACGGACTGCCCTCGTCACACCCAGGCGGGCAAGAATCTCCGCTTTCAACTTAGTATAGTTTTTGCTGTCCTGCTCGCTGAGGTCAAAATAGGCTTTTTGGGGTTCCCCAGTCAAATAGGGCGCAACCACCATAGCCCATTCAGATTGTGGCAGATTCTCCTTCTCTGCCAGTCTCTCAAATATAGCCAGATATGCCTCCACATTGTCATGAGGCGTCATCTTCTGCAGAGTCTGTTTTACCGCTTTTTTTACAGCGGATAATGCCGGTAACCCGACATCTTCATTCGGGGACGAGGTGCTAGGAGTTTTTTTTAGTGCTGCAAGCTGCTCCAGTAACAACCGGTTGGTTTCCTGCTGTTGCTGCTGGCTCTGCTGGGCCTCTAGGTGTTGTTGCTGTATGGCCTGCTGTTGCTGCTGCATGGCCTGCTGGGCCTCTAGGTGTTGTTGCTGCATGGCCTGCTGTTGCTGCTGCATGCTCTGCCGTTGTTGCTGCATGGCCTGCTGATGTTGCTGCTGCATGGCCTGCTGGTTCTGGGCCAGCTGCTTAATGAGCTCCTCCATACTGCCGGACATCTTGGGCTGGCTGACAGCCTTCACCCAAGACATATACACTCCACAGTCTTCTCCACAATAAGTTCAGTTTTGCGGTGCAGACACCTTTTTTTTTTTTTCAAAGTCTTCAGCCACTGTGCTGCCCCAGCATTCAAGCACCAATTGTAAGCTTTTCAGGGATATAGCTCTGGGATCGCCGTCTTGGGGAGACGGAGTGGCATAAAGAGACCATTCACAGACAGTGGTTCTGTTAAAAACTGGCCGCAACCAGTTTTATTAAAGTCCACAGCAAACAGAACATAAATTAAAACAAAATCATAAACATAAAGCCTAGGCGTGTCCCGCCACTAATTACACTTAGATAGATTACCCTTTCTATCCGGGTCCAGACTCTAATAGCCTGTGCCCAAAACAACACATATGTTCAGTAGTTACCAGCGTGCAGCTCACATGAGGCTCCAATGGCGTCTGTAGTCAGATCCAGACTGAGAGATAGAGCCCCCTCTGAACTTCTCAAGCAGGTACTTATGGCTGCCTAATTAAGCAGCTGTGTTCACTCCGGGTTGCAATGCAAACCTGTCCCAGATAGGAATGGAATGAACACCGCACTGACAACCTATTTTATGCGCCCCAGCTAAGAAACCTGGGCGAGATATACACGCCGTCCAGCACACACCCCTTCACTGTCTCACACGGTCCACTATCACCTTTTCAACTCCATAATCAGGTTTGCTGACTGCAGACTCCCAACTGCATCTCCAGTCATGAACTCCCCTGGCACGGGCTGTCACCGTAACACCCAGCCGGGTAAGAATCTCCGCTTTCAGCTTGGCATAGTCTTGGCTGTCCTGCTCGCTCAGGTCAGCATAGGCCCTTTGGGGTTCTCCAATCAGATAGGGTGCGACCATCATGGCCCATTCAGATAGGGGCAGATTCTCCTTCTCTGCCAGTCCCTCAAACCTAGTGAGATATACCTCCACATCGTCACGAGGTGTCATCTTTTTCAGGGACCGTCTTACCGCCTTCTTTACAGCGGACAATGCAGGTGACTTTGCAACATTACTTTGGGACGATGCGCTGCAAGTCTTTTGTAGTGCTGCAACCTGCTCAAAAAACAACCGGTTATTCTCCTGCTGCTGCTGCAGGAATTGCTGCTGGGCCTGCTGCATGCGCTGCTGGTGCTGCAGGCGCTGCCGCTCCATGCTCTGCTGCATGCTCCGCTGGGCCTGGACCAGGTACTCAACGAGCTCCTCCATACTGCCGGACTTATCTGTCTCAACCACGGCAGTCTTATGTTGCACATTAACTTGCGCCATTTGTTCAAACAGCGCCTCCATGCTGTCATCCATGCTGTCAGACTTCTCTGTCTCAACAACGGCAGTCTTCACTCAAGACATACACACTCCACAGTCTTTTCCACAGAAAATTCAGCCTTGCTCTGCAGACACTTTTTTTTTTTTCTTTGCAAAGTCTATTAGGGCTACTGTCTCTTTAAGACTGCTCCAATCAGATGTTTTTTGCTGACACACTTTTTTTTTCTCTGCTGCTGCTTCAACAGACCTCTCTCCTTTATTGCTGTCTCTAAGCCACTGTGCTGCACGCACATTCCAGCACCAATTGTAAGCTTTTCAGGGATATAGCTCTGGGATCGCCGTCCGGGTAGACGGAGTGGCACGGAAACAGTTCATTCACAGACAGCAGTTCTGGTAAAAACTGGCCGCAACCAGTTTTATTAAAGTCCACAGCAAACAGAACATAATCAAAACCAAATCATAAACATAAGACCTGGGCTTGTCCAGCCACTTACTACACTTAGATAGATTTCCCTATCTATCCGGGACCAGACTCTAACAGCCTGGGCCAAAACAACACATATGTTCAGCATTTACCAGCATGGAGTTTCACAGAGTCTCCTCCTTGTGTCTGAAGGCACCTTCAACGTCCAGACTTGAGAGAGCTCCCCTCCTATTCAGCAGCTATCCGCATGGATTCTCACAGAGACTACTCCTGTGTCCGGGGTACATCGAGCACCCAGACTGAGACAGCTCATACTCCTGGAGACTCCTTCTTGTGCCTGGACTCCTTGTCCAGACTAAGTGAGCTCTCTGTCTGTGTTCGCAGACACCTACTTCTGGTCTCCTAATTAACAGCTGAGTGGTTTCAGGCCTGAGCTGCAAGTGTGTACTGAATGTAAGGTGTAGTGACCTTTCTCTACCACTAGGTTTACAAAGCCATACATTTCCCTTATACCAGTCAGCAAAGTATCTAGGTGAAATGTACACCCCATTCAACACACATACTCTCACTGTCTCACAATATATATACATATATTTATAGTTCATACACTTCTACATACTGTAAAAGCCGCTAATTCAATTGCCGGCTTTTGTGAAATCACAGAAGCCGACATGAAATGATACATTGTTTACACGCAGTTAACCATGTCATTTCATGTATTTTGATATGTGGTTTTAAATTACAATTACATAAGTGTATGTGTGCAAAATTTCAGACATGTAGGCGTTAATTAAAGGTGTAAATTCGTTGAAAAAAAATGCGTGGGCTCCCGCTGTATTTTCTCCACCAGACAGACAAAGCAAGCGAGTGGGGGCAGATAATAATAGCCTAGGGAGGGTACATTTTTTTGTGACCCCCCTGGCTGCTAACATCTGCCCCCAGACACCCCAGAAAGGGCAAATCTCTAATTAGATTCGCCCTTTCTGGCACTTTGCCCGTCTATTCCCATTGCCCTGTAGCGGTGGTGAATGGGTTAATAAGGGGTTAAAGCCACCTTGCAATTGAAAGGTCACTTTAAGCCAGGTTAATAATTGAGAGCTGTCAATTAGACAACTATCAATTATTAATCCTATTGAAGTAAATAAAAAAACACACACACTTTAAGAATAAATAATTTTAATGAAATAAAAACGCATTTTTTTGACCATCTTTTATTTAACTCTTAATCCCTCGAAGCCCTTGATCTCCTATAATAAAGAAAAAATAATAAAACAACATTATTCTTACCTATCCGGCGATCTGTCACGTCCCATGCTGTAATCCTTCACAAAGGGTTAACTAGCTTTGAGCCAAGCAGCGCAAGTAATACTGCATGCTCAGCTGAAAGCTCCTGAATGAATGAGCTTATCTCCTGCCGACAGGAGAGGATGTGATTAATGAATCAAGCTTAATTGATTGCGTCCCACTTTCACTTTAGGTCAGGTCAGGGTGACCTGACCTGAAGTGAAAGTGGCAATAAATCAATTAAGCTCCACTAATTAATCATTTCCTCTCCTTTCGCTGGGAGAGGAACTTATTCATTCGGGGGGGTAACAGCTCAGCAGGCAGCATTAGCTCCCTGCTAGCTGTAACCTGTTAACCCTTTCTGATGGATTACAGCGTGGGACCTGACTGTGCATCGGATTGGTAAGAATAATTTTGCTTTTTTATTTTATTTTTATTACAGGAAATGGTTTTAGCAGGAAAATAAAATATGGTCAAAAACTGTTTGATTATTTCATTAAACTTTTTTATTAAAGTGTGTGTGTTTGATTTTTCTTTCATACAATAGGATTAATAATTGATAGTTGTCTAATTGACAGCTCTCAATTATTAACCTGGCTTAAAGTGACCTTTCAATTGCAAGGTGGTTTTAACCCCTTATTAACCTATTCGCCACCGCTACAGGGCAATGGGAATAGACGGGCAAAGTGCCAGAAAGGGCTAATCTAATTAGAGATTTGCCCTTTCTGGGGTGTCTGGGGGCAGATGTTAGTAGCCAGGGGGGGCACAAAAAAATGTACCCTCCCTAGGCTATTATTATATGCCCCCACTCGCTTGCTTTGTCTGTCTGGTGGAGAAAATACAGCGGGAGCCCACGCATTTTTTTTCAACGAATTTACACCTTTAATTAACCCCTACACGTCTGAAATTTTGCACACATACACTTATGTAATTGTAAGTTAAAACCATACATCAAAATACATGAAATGACATGGTTAACTGTGTGTAAACAATGTATCATTTCATGTCGGCTTCTGTGATTTCACAAAAGCCGGCAATTGAATTAGCGGCTATTACAGTATGTAGAAGTGTATGAACTATAAATATATATATATGTATGTGTCACAATGACATGTATATATATATATATATATATATATATGTATTCTATGTGTATGTATCTAGTGTTTTGTGAGCTGTCAGTGTGATTTTACAGTAGCCGGGGATGAATTGCCGGCTTTTCAAAGGAGACTGGTGCGTATAAATCGGACAGCACTCGCATGGTGCGAGTGCTGTGCGATGATTTCTCGCACCCATTGACTTGCATTGCCGATTATCATGCCAAAATCGCATCAAATCGCAGCATGCTGCGATTTTTTTCTCACACCAATTTCTGATGAGAAAAAAATCGCAAATGTGAACTCACCTATTGAATAACATTGGTCAGATTTTAATCCGATTTTTTTTCGGCTGAATATCATCCGTTTTCGGCAGCCAGTGAGTATGAGCCCAAAGAGTGAAAATGGCGGATCCGCCAGAAAAGTGCAAAAACGGATGCAAGTGGATCACTTTTCTGACGGATCCGTCATGAACTTTTCAACCGGAAAAATAAATTTTCTACCCGGAAAATGCAGGTACGCATGTTCGGACCGAGGGAGAGAGAGAGAGACCCCGGACAGTTTTGTCAGCATTTTCAATGGTTTTATATGGAAGCGACGGATCTGCTGGCGGATTCCGTCAAAGACGGATGTCAGCGGATCCGCCGCCCATAGGCGGCCATTATACAAAATGGCGGATACGGCGAATTTGCCATAGTCCGCCATTTTGGCGGACCAAAAAAACGTTGCTTTGGACGTTTTTCTGAAATGACGGACGCCAAATTTTTGGCGGATCCATGAAAAAACGGACCTAACGGACGACCATCCGTCAAAATCCGTCACTAATGCAAGTCAATGGGAAAAAAGCGGATCCGCCAAAAAAAAATGGCGGATCCGTTTTTTTCACATTTTGACGGATTTTGACTGACGTCGCACGACTGAAGTGTGAAAGAGGCCTAAGTGAGGAGGTCTCTGTTTTCTAAAGGAACCCAAAATCCAATCTCACGTTTAAAGGGAATCTGTCTGTAGGATCAAACCTCCTAAGCCATCTGGTCATGTAGAGGTAGGAAGTTGTATAAAATTATACCTTTCATATTTGTGATCTGATATTTTATTCCAGAGAAATCCATGTTTTTCTTAATCCCTTTATGACCTTTGACGTATCCATACTTCCAGGTCGCCTGGTACTAACCGACATTGGACATATTGATACGTCATGGCGATTGTGGGTGCAAAAGAGGCTGTGAGCGCGATCGCTGCCAGGTGTCAGATGATTCTGGCAGCTGACACCTGGCATTCAGTATTCAGTGCAGAGTTAGTGTCCACACGGCTCCCGGCACTTTAACCCGCTAAATACTACAACCGATAGGCTAGCAGAGAGATGGAGCCACCTCTGCTCTCCGATCGGCACCCTGCACCATAATCGCGAGGGGCCAATCGTTGCCATGGTGCCCCGACGACACATCCGGATCACCAGAGCTAGCAAACTTGCTTACATATAGCAAATTTGTCAGTGCAGCGCTGAAGGTTTGCTATGCTTTACAAGCAATCATACTGCAAAAATTGAAAGGCTGGGGTCACACACACCGTCAACTAAATCGGACAGTTTTAGTGGGAAGATTATCGCAGAAAAGCTTCATGAACATTGATGCGTGTAGCATCCGATTTTCCCTACCCATAGACTTGCATAGGCGATTGTCGACCCACAATCGGTGACAATCGCAGCATGCTGCGATTGCACTCGCACGTTTAAAACTGATCACAAAAAGTCTGATACTGGGAGCTGCTCCATTGATTAACATTGGTCCGACTGCAATGCTATATTTCATCGCTTTGCAGTGGTACGATTTAGTCGCCAGTGTGACCCCAGCCAAAGTCCTATAGTGGGACAAAGTAAAAAAGTGAAAAAAAAAAAGTAAAAATATTTTTTTAAGAAATCACAAAATAATAAAAATTACAAATATATTGTACCCAACAAAAAAAAAAAAACAACAAAGTACATATATTTGGCATCACCATGCCCGGTATGACCCAACCTATAAAACTGTCATACTAGTTAATCCATTTAGTGAGCACTGCAAAAAAAAGCAAAAAAAACACCATCTTGTCCCACAAACATAATCTGCCATACAGCTCCATCAGCGGAAAAATGAAAAGTTATAGCTCTCAGAATAAAGCGATGCAAACATAAGTATTTTTCTATAACATAGATTTTATTGTGCAAAAGCGCTAAAATATAGAAAAAGATATCAATGTGGTATCGATGTAATCGTACTGACCCGAAGAATAAAGCTGCCTTATCAATTTTACCACTCGCAGAACGGCATAAAAAAACAAAAATAAAAACAATTCCTGAATTGCTGTTTTTTCTCAATTCTGCCTTTCAAAAATCGGAATAGACAGCGATCAAAAAATGTCATGTGTCATGGTACCAATAAAAACAGCAACTTGTCCCACAAAAACATGCTCTCACATGATTTTGTCAGCCGAAATATGGAAAAATTATTGCTCTCAAAATATGGCGATGCTTAGTTTTTTGCTAAAAAAAAAAAAGCATGTTCTAATGTGTGACAGCAGCCAAACAGAAAAAAAACTAAATAAATCTGTCATCGCTGTAATCGCATCAACTGGAAGAATAAAGTCGTCCAATCACTTATGCTGCACGAGGAACCGCGTAAAAAATAAATAATGACAATAAAAAAGACCATGATTAAGACTCTTCGTCGAAACGCGTAGGTCTAAGACCTCCTTCTTGTACTGTCATATTGCCACTAAGTTCTTCATGAAGCATTTTTATATTGCTAAATTAAAAGCTAAGGTTTAATTACCGTATATACTCGAATATAAGCCGACCCGAGTATAAGCCGAGGCACCTAATTTTACCACAAAAAACTGGGAAACCTTATTGACTTGAGTGTAAGTCGGGTATGCATTGTCCCCATATCCTTATCCTGGTATGCATGACTCCTCATCCCTATCTTTTTATGCATGGATCCTCATCCCCATACTGGTATGCATGGCCTCCTCATCCCTATACTGGTATGCATGGCCTCCTCATCCCTATTCTGGTCTGCATGGCTCCTCATCCTTATTCTGGTCTGCATGGCTCCTCATCCTATCATGGTCTTCATGTCTCCTCATCTCTATCCTCGTATGCATGGCTCCTCATCGCTATCCTTGTATGCATGGCCCCCATCAAAAAACATTAAAAAAAAGTAAACCATCCTACTTAGGCCGGGTTAACACTTGCGAGAAACTCGCACGAGTCTCGCACCTTTATACCTGGCACTGACGCCGGCACTCGGACCAGAGTGTTCAGCTGCATAGAAATACATGCAACTGCACACTCCAGTCCCCAGTGCTGGCGGCAGTGCCCGGTATTGAGATGCGAGACTCGTGCAAATTTCTCGCAAGTGTGACCCTGGCATTACTGTCCCTGCGCTCCCTCCCTTGTTCCGGTACCATCAGCTGATTTATGCTTGTAAGCAGCACATGGCAGTGACGTATTGCGCTGCCTACAGGCCGAGGACAGCTGCCAGAATACTCAATGGTCCCCACACCAGGACTATGTACGTGGAAGGCAGTGAGTATTCATTTCTCTTTAGCAGCGGGCACAGGCTTTAGCCACAGCAGACGGCTCCTGCCGCCTGTGACCCGCTACTCCACCACTGCCACTCCCCCTCCATCTTCTAAGACCCTCACTTCGAGTATAAGCCGAGAGGGGCGTTTTCAGCACAAACAAAAATGTGCTGAAAAACTCGGTTATACTCAAGTATGTACGGTATATACAAGCCTTCTCGCTGAGTTTCTCCTACCTTCTCATGAAAAAATAAATAAAACCAATTCTTTACCTGCTGTTGATTTGTTCATTTTGCCTTCCAAAGATCGCAGTAAAGCTTGGCTCAAATTTATCCTGCGCTCTGCGCTGAGAGTTTACACCGGGGTTTCCATGTAAATCTCTGAAATACGTGATTCAGACGGAACCCCTGGCAGAGGATTCCCTATAATGAGACAGATGGAGACACTGTAGATGCCGTCTGGTCTATAATTCAGCAGTGTCCATCTTTTTAGGTGTTTGTAAAAAAGTGGTTTGCCACTGTTTTGTGCACCTCTGAAAAGAAAGACAACGCTGATCAGAGGCCAGACTGAATCCAGAGTAACTCTAGTGCTTCATTGTAGCGAATGGATCCTTCGGGGGTTTCATCTGAATCGCGTCACTCAGAGATTTAGATGGAAATCTGAAAGTAAGTGCTCAGCGTAGAGCACAGGACAAATGTGATCCCAAACGTTACGTAAAATTTTCCCAATAAATGCTTCAACTTAATCCACAAAAAAGTCTCCACTGAGGTCCATCATCTATCAATGGAAATATAGGGGGCTTCCAAGTTGCTGGTAGCACAAAGGCTCTGGAAAAGCAAAATGGCTCCTCACCCTACCCAAAAGAAATTCAGCAAATTGTGCACTCCCAAATCCAAATGCCCCCCTCCCTTCTGAGCCCCACAGTGGGCTTAAACCACATTTAGCATCCACATGTTTGGGATTTCTGTAGCGATGAGAGCCCACCTAATTTACGGGTGCATGTCTCCAGAAGCATGAGCTGGGAACAACATACTGGTCGCTACAACATACTGGTCACTACAACGGCAGTTTGCAATTTTCTATCAGCAGCATCCACTGCTGCCTGTTTGTGGAAAACACCCATGGAGTCAAAATCGTCATTACTAGTGATGAGCAAATGTGCTTGGTAATGCTCATTACCCGTCCAAGCATCACTGTACTCGCGGTACTCGGCGAGCAGCGAGGATTTCCGTGTTTGCTCGGCGGGAGTACTGGTGCACACCCCACATTTTTGGCACTCTTTAGAGCGCCAATCAACATGCAGGAATTGTCTGCCACGCACTGTAATGCCACAGCCTTCTTTGTTGTGGCATTACAGTGATTGGCTGGTCGCACAGCGTCATCAGGTGTATAAGAGACGGGTGGCGCCATGCTTGGCTCTATCTGCTCTGGAATTAGCGAGTGTAGTAAGAGCTGCTGCCGAGATAGGGTCAGATTTGGGGGTCTATAAGGTAGTGTGGGTATACCATCAAAGAAGACACAAATCCAGCTTAATCAACAGTTCTTCTAAGGCAGGGGTCTCAAACTCAATTTACCCGGGGGCCGCTGGAGGTAGAATCTGGGTGAGGCTGGGCCGCATCAGGTTTTCCACAAGAAAAGCTCTTACAAAAACATTCCAATGTTATCAAATGTCCCAATGGGGACAGTGTTGATGATGAATGTATAGTGCTGTGGAGTTAATAGCGCAATATCAATGAATTAAAATTATCCTTAATATTATGTTACAATACCAGGATCTGAGGATTTTCTGTTTCGAGGTCAAGAGCTCTCTGATGTGATGTTGCTGCCTGTCTCGCTGTCTTCCTCTTTTGACACTGCAGTGTGGTGGACAAGTAAACATTAACTGGTTAACAGCAAGAAGTCATTCCCCCAGCGCTCATTCTCCCCCAGCGCTCATTCTCCCCAGAGCTCATCCTCCCCCGAGCTCATCCTCCCCCAGTGCTCATTCTTCCCCAGCGCTCATTCTCCCCAGAGCTCATTCTCCCAGCGCTCATCCTCCCCAGCGCTCATTCTCCCCAGAGCTCATCCTCCCCCAGCGCTCATCCTCCCCCAGCGCTCATTCTCCCCAGAGCTCATCCTCCCAGAGCTCATCCTCCCCAGCGTTCATCCTCCCCCAGTGCTCATTCTCCCCCAGCGCTCATCCTCCCAGCGCTCATTCTCCCAGCGCTCATCCTCCCCAGCGCTCATTCTCCCCAGAGCTCATCCTCCCCAGCGCTCATCCTCCCCAGCGCTCATTCTCCCCAGAGCTCATCCTCCCCAGAGCTCATCCTCCCCAGCGTCATCCTCCCCCAGGCTCATCTCCCCAGCGCTCATCCTCCCCAGCGCTCATTCTCCCCAGAGCTCATCCTCCCAGCGCTCATTCTCCCAGAGTCATCTCCCAGCGCTCATCCTCCCCAGCGCTCATTCCCCAAGCTTCTCCTCCCCAGCTCATCCTCCCAGCTCATCCTCCCCCAGCTTCCTCCCCAGCGTTCATCCTCCCCAGCTCATTCCCCCATTGCTTTTTCCCCATCACTCCCATCATTGCTTTTCCCCATCACTCCCATCATTGCTTTTCCCCATACTCCATCATTGCTTTTCCCATTGCTTTTCCCCATTACTCCCATCATTGCTTTTCCCCATTACTGCCATCATTGCTTTTCCCCATTACTGCCATCATTGCTTTTCCCCATACTCCCATCATTGCTTTCCCATTACTGCCATCATTGCTTTTCCCCATTACCCCATCATTGCTTTTCCCCATTACTCCCATCATTGCTTTTCCCCATTACTGCCATCATTGCTTTTCCCCATTACTCCCATCATTGCCTTTCCCCATTACTCCCATCATTGCTTTTCCCATCACTGTTTTCCCCATTGCTTTTCCCCATTACTGCCATCATTGCTTTTCCCCATTACTGCCATCATTGCTTTTCCCCATCGCTCTCCCACACACACACACACACACACACACACACACACACACACACATACACACACACACACACACACACACCACCTCTCACCTGTCCGCAGCATCACCGGGACACACACACACACACACACACACACACACACACCACCTCTCACCTGTCTGCAGCATCACCGGTGCCCGCACTTCCTCGCTCTGACAGAGCAGGCCGCTGAATGATGACGTCATTCAGCGGCGCTGCTCTCTGTGTCAGAGACAGGAAGCGCGGGCAGCAGCAGGAGATGAGGTGAGTATGCCCGGCGCCGCCATCTTTCTGTAGTACCGCTCATTAAGCTTATGAATATGGGCGGCACGCCTATGAGAGGAGTGGCGTCCATATTCATGACCTTAATGAGCGGTACTGCCAGTGACTGGGATTTCACATGCGGTGTTTCTCGCATGTGAGATCCCAGCCGAGGGCCGCAAAGTATGTACCGAGGGCCCATGAGGTGGGGGCCGCAAACTCGTGTCCCGAGGGCCGCAGTTGGCCCGCGGGCCGCGAGTTTGAGACCCCTGTTCTAAGGACTAATTACGGCATATATAGATTGCAGTTCTAGGTAGACAGGGAGTGTATGTGCGTATATACATATCAGTGCAAGGCATGCACGCACTGTATGTGGGTATGTAGATCTCAGCAGCAGACAGACAGGCATTCTATGTGGCATCTTTATTTGCCCACATCAAGAGGGTCCATTCTATTACTGTCTGCTACTGCGGCCTATTACATATATTGACCGTATATACACAGCCCTAGGTGTCAGTGAGCAGCAAATTTTTTTGGCATCTTAATCCTGATTATTTTTTTCCAAAGCAATCCAGAACCCCTTTTTTTATCTAATTGCTTGTTGACACTGCAGAATACAGGCAGATCCTTTTCATAGTACAGCGTGAAAATACAGCTATTTTAAACGGGTTTGCCTGTCCAAGGCCTGACATCTAAGTGCGCCTAAAAATCTGGCATTTTTTGTGGTACTGTAGAATTTTTTTGGAGTGTCTTATAAAATTTTTTGACACCATTTTGCTGCCCAAAAAATATTTATCTGCCCAAAAAATATTTAGCTACAGGGCAGATATACTACACTGGGTTTTGTCCACCACACGGATTGCATATCATTGCGCTAAAAATTTTCCCATTTCAGGCCTCCATAGAATTTTTTTTATTGTGTCACTCATAGCCTACTTATTGACACAATTTTGCTGGCCAAAAAAAAAATACAGGGCAGATATTTGAAAATGGGCTCTCTTTGTCAGACGCCTGATCTATCAGTGTGATAAAAATTGTGACATTTCAGGCATACATTCCCTTTTTTTGCTGTCTGTTACCCTATTTGTATACAGTCTTTTTGGGTATAAAAAAAAAATCCAGCCCACATATTGACCAGTGTGTTATCTGTGTCAGACGCCTATCTCTCTGTGTGCTAAAAATTGTGGCATTTCAGGGCTACATTACACTGGATTTGCTGTATGTTACCCTATTTTTATACAGTCTTTTGGGGTAAAAAAAAATAAATTCAGGCCACATAATGACCAGTGTGGTATTTGTGTCAGACTCCTATCTCTGTCACGATCCACTTTTGGATCTGTGACAGATCTTGCTTTCCATGGTGAAACCCTTTTCCTTTCAGGGGATCGGGGGTTAATGTCAATCTTTTCCCCCGGTGGCCCCTGGTGTAATTACATTGCTGCTGACTTGTCAGGAGAAGGTGGAGACCACTCCCTCCATCCTTTAAAAGGTCACCTGAGCTCATCTGACTGTTGGTGATATTGCTTCTTTTGAGACCAACCAAGCTGGAGCCAGGAGCTGCTGAGCGCAGTGGGGCTTCTGCTATTTCCCTGTTCTGGTGCCTTACTCTGCTGTGCGGTGCATTGCAGCAGAGAAAGCTAAGTGTTATTATTTAGTTATTTATCCCCTAGGTGTCAGTCTTTCCTTTTGTTGTTTTGGTGTTATTCACATTATTCCCTGTCTCACCTCCTGGGGAGGAGGTTGGTGGGTTTAGCTCAGGGCTAAACAGGAGACAGGGACAGGTCGGTGGCTTGGGCCTCACTACCTTCAAGTGTACCCCCAAGTTAAGGAAAGACAGGGCCCTTCCTTAGCCTTAGGGGCAGTTCAGGGGCCAGGTTCATTGTCCCCTGTATTCCTACAACTGCCCAGTGACAATCTCTCTGTGTGCTAAAAATTGTGGCATATCAGGGCAACATTCCCCTTTTTAGCTGTGTCTTACCCTATTTGTATATAGTCTTTTGGGTAAAAAAAAAATCCAGCCCACATATTGACCAGTGTGTTATCTGTGTCAGACGCCTATCTCTCTGTGTGCTAAAAATTGTTGCATTTCAAGGCTACATTACACTGGATTTGCTGAGTGTTACCCTATTTGTATACAGTCTTTTTAGGTAAAAAAAAAATCCAGCCCACATATTGACCAGTGTGTTATCTGTGTCAGGCGTCTATCGCTCTGTGTGCTAAAAATTGTGGCATTTCAGGGCTACATTACACTGGATTTGAGGAGTGTTACCCTATTTCTATAGAGTCTTTTTGGGTAAAAAAAAAAAAATCCAGTCCACATATTGACCAGTGTGTTATCTGTGTCAGACATCTATCTCTCTGTGTGCTACCAATTGTGGCATTTCAGGGCTACAGTACACTGGATTTGCTGTGTGTTACCCTATTTTTATACAGTCTTTTAGGGTTAAAAAAAATAAATCCAAGCCACATAATGACCAGTGTGGTATCTGTGTCAGACTCCTATCTCTCTGTGTGCTAAAAAATTGTGGCATTTCAGGGCTATGTTACACAGTTTTTTCTTGGCCTTACCACAGTTATTGAGAACAGTTTGTTAAATAAAGTACATTCCAGATATTTGAAAGTGTGTTTTTCCTGCACATGAATCACATCTAAGTTTACTCCCAATTCAGTCTTTTTTATTGAACGTGAAAATATTGTACTCCATTTAAAATGGGAAAGGCGCGTGGCAAGGGACGGGGAAGTGGACATAATGGTGATGGTGCATGCAGAGGAAGAGGCTGTGGGCAAGCTGCAATTGTGCCACAACAAACACCCACATCTTCTTGCAACAGATTCCTGTCAGAATTCATAAAGGACGGCAGAACAGCACTCTTGACACCAGAGCAGTGTGAAACGGTAGTTGGTTGGATGGCGGATAATGCTTCCATTCACTTGGCCATCACCACCAGCACCCTGTCTTCCACACAGTCAAGTCTGAGTAGCCGTGTCTCTAGCATATTCCTCACACTGATCCTCCTTCCTCCTCCCATGCCGAGCGCCCGCAGACAACTGATCCCACACTTGGACACTCCGAAGAGCTGTTCACTTGTCCATTTATAGATTCGGGCCTCTCGCCCGGTCCACTTGAATCGGGGCAAACTGAGATTGCATGTAGCGATGCCCAAATATTTGAGCAGCCACGTTCACACGAAAGCGACAGTGGGAATGTGTCACAAGAGGTGGACGATGATGAGACACAATTGCCAGAAAGTTAGGAGGAGGACCAGTGTGCGCAAGTGGAAGAGGAGGTGGTGGATGATGTAGTAACTGACCCAACCTGGCAGGAGGACATGCAGAGCAAAGTCAGCAGCACACAGGGGGAGGGAGGCGTAGCACCACAACAGGCAGGAAGAAGCACTGTGGTGGCGGCAGACAGAAGGCGGGCAACTGTTCCTCGTAACACCAACACGACAGAAGTTGTCAGTACAACTGTTAGGTCTTCCCGAGTCTGGTTGTTTTTTAAAGACTCTGATGATAACCCCATACAGGCCATTTGCACCACCTGCCATGCCTGCATCAGCAGAGGTAGCAAAACTACCAGCCTGACCACCACCAACATGATTAGGCACGTGCCAGTGAAGCACCCGACTTTGTGGGCTGAACCCCAGGGTACAGGAACAGTGTCTTCGGGTGACACCACTGCTTCTTCCACTGTTGTGCGTGGAAGCCAATCCCCTGTCCATGGTGCCTTCTAAGATGCCTCCTGTCCTGCACCTGTCGTTGCACACACTCAACTACTACCATCAGCAAGCACGTCCTTGTCCCAGCACAGCCTTCAGTTGTCCATACCCTTGGAACGCAAGTGAAAATATGCAGCCAACGCCCCACAGGCCACAGTACTAAATTCACACATTTCTCGTTTGCTTGCGCTAGAAATGTTGCCTTTTAGGCTCGTGGAGACGGAAGCTTTCTGCAACCTGATGATGGCGGCCGTCCCAAGGTACTCTGTCCCCAGCCAACACTATTTCTCCCAGTGTGCCGTCCCGGCATTACACAAGCACGTTTCCCACAACATTACCCGTGCCCTCAACAATGCAGTTACAGGGAAAGTACACTTAACCACAGACACATGGACAAGTGCTTCTGGGCAGGGACAGTACATCTCGCTGACGGCACACCGGATTAACATAGTGGGAGCCAGGACCCAGTCTGACCTTGGGATGGAACATGTCCTACCAACGCTGAGGATTGTGGTCCCTAGGTCAATCAGGGTTCCCCCACAGTCTACAGGTCCTGCACGTCATCCTCCTCATCTTCAGCCTGCATCTCTGAAATGACCACATCAGTCGCAAGCTGGAAGCACTGCAGCACTGCCTCAGCCAAGCGGCAACAGGCTGTGTTGAAGCTAATATGCTTAGGTGACAATCTTCACAATGCTGAAGAGTTGTGGATAGCTCTGAAAGAGCAGGCAGATATGTGGCTGACACTGCTGAACCTACAGCCAGGCATGGTCGTGTGTTACAATGGCCGGAACCTGGTGGCGGCTCTGAGGCGAGCTCACACACGTACCATGCCTGGCTCATGTGCTTAACCTCATGGTTCAGCGGTTTCTCAAAACCTACCCGGAGCTGCCGGATCTGCTTGTGAAAGTACGCCGCCTGTGTGCCCATTTTAGAAAGCTACACCTTCAGCCGCCCTTGCAGTGCTTCAGCAGCATTTGCAGCTTCTGGCTCACCGACTGGTGTGTGATGTCCCCACGCGTTAGAACTCTACACTGCATATGCTGGAAAGGATTTGTGAGCAGAAGAGGGCAGTTGTTGACTACCAGCATCAACAAGGCCGTCGGTATTCAGTTCAGACTCCACACATAAGACCTCAGGAGTGGACATGAATGTCAGACATTTCTACCATCCTACAAAACTTTGAGGAGTCCACCAAGATGGTGATCGGTGATGACGCCATAATTTGCGTCACCATCCCGCTTCTCTGTATTCTGAAAAGCTCCCTGCTCACAATGAAAGAGGATGCATTGCATGCGGAGCACGATGAGATGGAGCAAGGAACCATACAGGGTGATTACACACAGCCCAGCCTCATGTCATCCCAACGTGGATTGGTTGACAATGAGGAGGAGGAAGAACAGGGGCTACTTTCCTGCGCTATAGATGGTACTATAAGCACAGCTGTCATACCATCTGTTCAGCTTGGCTGGCCTGAGGACAGGGAGGAGGAGGACAGCAAGGTCATCGTCGTCCTGTTGGTGAGGACACGGAAGGCTTGCCAGTTACCAGTCTGGCACGCATGGCAGACTTTATGTTGTGCTGCCTTTCCCTTGACCCTCGCATTATCAAAATTTTTGCTGACACTCAGTACTGGTTGGTGACACTTCTAGACCCACGCTACAAGGAGAACTTTCAATCTCTTATTCCAGAGTCAGATAGGTGTGTTAAAATGATGCAGACCCAGAGGGCGATTGTTGTGGAATCACTGAAAAAATTCCCATCTGAAAACACTGGCGGCAGAGGTCACAGTTCGTTGGACAACCAAGGAGTAGAGGCGAGATAGACCCAACTACAATCTAGCAGAGGCAGGGGAACACTGGCAAAGTACTGGTACACTTTTCTCAGACCCTCTCATCGCCCTGGCCCAGAGTCGCGGGGTAGTCTCACAAGGCCTGGAGAGTTTGGGAAGATGTTGAAGGAGTACCTTGTGACTGTACCAACGTCCTCCGTGATTCCTCTGTGCCTTTTAGTTATTGGGTATCCAAGCTGGACACGTGGCATGAACTGGCTCTCTATGCCTTGGAGGTCCAGGCCTGCCCAGCCACTAGTGGTTTGTCAAAGCGGGTTTTTAGTGCCGCTGGTGGAATTATAACTGATAAGCGCATCCGATTGTCAACTGAAATGCTGACTCTTATAAAAAATGAACAAGGCCTGGATTGGGGCAAACCTCCAATACAGTGTATTTTTAGGGGAGGTGTATTACCATGCAACTCTTCACACCCACACATGGGTATATGTTTCCTGACTTTGGTGTGTTATTATCCTCCTCCTTCTCTTCATCCTCATCATCCACCACTATAACACGAGGGTGACCTTGGTCCGTGATGCAACAACCAATAGAAATTTTTTCGAGGGTGTTTTGATGCCCGTTCCAAAAATGTTTACACTCTATGTTGAGGTGTCCTCCCCAGGGGAAAATGTTTTTCAGCCTATGCACTTAGTGTATGAGCATTACAAGTATAGGAGACCCACTCCTTTAAATTGGGAAGACCTTTTTCGAAGGCCATACTCCACGTCTCTTCCTACACCTCCCCTAGATCACCAGAGTGACCGTGATCCGTGATGAAATAGCCACTACATTGTTTTGCAAGGGTGTTGGATGTCTGTAACAAAAAATATTTACACAGTAGGTTGATGTGTCCCCCTCCCAGAAGAAAATGTTTTTCAGCCTATGCACTTAGTGTATGGGCATTACAAGTAAAGGAGACCTGCTACTTTAAAATGGGAAGACCTTTTTCGCAGGCCATCCTCCACGTCTCTTCAGATACCACCACTAGAACACCAGGGTGAACGTGTTCCGTGATGCAACAGCCACATAATTTTTTGGAAGAGTGTTTATGATGCCCGTAACAAAAATGTTGAGACAATATGTTGATGTTCCCACAGGGGGAATTGTTTTGTCAGCCCATACACTTACTGTATGGGCATTACAAGTATAGGAGACCCGCTCCTTTGTAATGGAAACAGATTTTTAGGAGGACTTCATACACATCTCTTCCAAGTGGTATTTTGGTTTGTCCAAATTTGGGGCAGGCCTTGCATTCAATGCATAGGCTAACAGTATGGCCGAACATAATGAATAATGTGATCTTGATTTTCCTGTGGCCATCCAGTACGTGGGTTCAAAGGCTTATTGGGGTGCGTTTGAATTTGGTGCAGGGCGGGCTTTGCATTCAATGCATAGGCAAATAGTATGGGAGACCCATTTCCTAATAATGTGAACTTTGTTGGTTTTTCATCTTCAACAATGCAATTCTTCAATGCCAATTCTTCAGCCTCAACACTGCAATGCTAAAATGCAGGGTCTTCTGCCTCACCACAGCAATTCACCAATGCAGGTTCTTAAGCCTCAACAGTGCAATTATCCACTGATGGTTTTTCAGGCTCAACACTGAAATGCTTCATTGCAGGGTCTTTAGCATCAACACTGCAATTGTCCACCGCTGGGTCTTTAGCATCAACACTGCAATTGTCCACTGCGGGGTCTTCAGCGTCAACACTGCAATTTTCAACTGCAGGGTCTTTAGCGTCAGCACTGCAATTGTCCACCACTGGGTCTTTAGCATAAACACTGCAATTGTCCACTGCTGGGTCTTTAGCATAAACACTGCAATTGTGCACCGCTGGGTCATTAGCATAAACACTGCAATTGTCCACCGCTGGGTCTTTAGCATCAACACTGCAATTGTTCACTGCCGGGTCTATAGCATCAAAACTGCAATTGTCCACTGCTGGGTCTTCAGGCTCAACAATTCACTGCATAGCCAAACAATATGGGAGTAACAAATTAATAGGAACAATGCTTTCAGGTGGTGTCATGGGTGCATCGCCACGAGGATCGTCGCGATTGCACATTCTGACTTCTCGCAGCTGAGTTGCTGTTACTTTGTGTTTGGTGGTGAGGGAGTTAATTTTACCTAGCTCTTTGCTAAGACTAGGTCCAGCCTCGCCCGGCTGCTTTTGATTATTTACTAATTAGCTTCCTTTATATTCCTGCCAGTCTGTGTGTTAGATGCCAGTGAAAGCATTCATACAGACTGCAGATAGGATCGGTTCTGAGAAGACTTAAGCTAAGAGTTCCTTTGTTGTTTCTCCTCACCTTGCTTATAGTTTATCTCCTAGACCTTTGGTGTTCCCTCTGTGTTTATATGTTGTATGCAAGACAGTATTTACTTTATCCCCTGTCTGTCTCGTTTGTCTTTACTGTTGGTTAACCTTTACCTGTCCATTCCCTATGGTGGTAATCAGGGTCCTTCTGAGGACTAGATTACAGTGGTCAGGGATTTATAGGAGACAGGGTTTACGCTGGCGGCCTGGACCTCTGTACCATTAACAGTACCTCCAGGTAGAGGGACTAGTCAGGACCCCAGTTTAGGGTCAGCATAGACCCCGGTCCACCTCTAGCCAGAGACAGCGTGAAAAGGATTCAGTATTGACCCACAGGATATTATGTCAGGTAATACTATGCTATATATACATGTTAATGTTATCTATTTATATGTTATATAGAAAGTTGTCCCACTTGATAGATTACTGACATTATTTATATATATATCTGCTAGACAGCGTGACATTTTCACCGGCCATACTAAAGATTCTCCCCAGCTACCATGGATTCAGTGGCCCAGATTGCCCTGCAGTTGCAGAAGTTGTCCTTGGAGCTTGCGGACATTAAGTCCAAGGTTTTGTCCCCCCCGGAGCAAACCAGGTCTGAACCTAAGGTTGCTCTCCCAGACAGGTTCACTGGTGGGCGGGACAAATTTTTTACCTTCCGGGAGGCATGTAAATTATACTTTCGGCTGCGGCCTCGGTCATCGGGGAGTGAAGAGCAGAGGGTGGGAATTGTCATCTCGCTCTTACAAGGGGACCCTCAATCCTGGGCGTTCTCTCTTCCCCCGGGTTCCCCGGCCCTCCACTCAGTAGATCGATTTTTTGCTGCCCTGGGTCTGGTGTATGATGACCCGGATCGGGTCTCCCTTGCTGAAACGAAGTTACGTAGGATACAGCAGGGAGATCGTCCGGCAGAGGAATTTTCTTCTGAGTTCCGTAGATGAGCCACAGATACTCAGTGGAATGACCAGCTCTTAGGAGCCAGTTTTGTCAAGGGTTGTCTGACAAATTAAAAGATGTTTTGGCTCAGTATGATTCTCCTCCGTCACTGGAGGCTGCTATGGCCCTTGCTATTCGCATTGATAGACGGCTTCGGGGAAGGTGCGAGGTAACTCCGCCCCCTGTTATGACTCCACCCACTACTAAAGTCCTTTATATTGAGGTTCCCCTGGCTTGTTCTGAGGAACCTATGCAGTTGGGAGGGACATCATTTTGTAGGAGGGAATCAGCGGTGCGCCGCAAGACAAGAAGGTGTTTCTTCTGCGGGAGAGAGGGACATTTTGTTGGGGGGTGTCCCTTCCGTGCCTCATTGAGCAAAAAAGTCACCGAAAAACTGTTAATCCCAGGTTGTGTGGTGGACAACAACCTGGGAGTAGGTATTTCGTCCCCAGGTCCGTCTCAATTTCTCGTGCCTGCGGAGGTGGTGGTTGGTGCGAGAGTTGAGAGGATTTCTGTTCTTCTTGATAGTGGGTCTGGGGCTAATATGGTGGACGCTCGGTTTGCCCAGGTGCAAGGTATGCAACTGAGTGTATTGGCCAAACCGATCCCTATACTTTCTATTGACGCCAGACCTCTCGGTCAAGGTAGCTTTGTACAAGCTGTTCATAACATAGACCTTCGAGTAGGGGCAATACATAAAGAACAGTTGTCTTGTTATGTGTTGGAGGGTCTTCCTACTCCTATTGTGTTGGGACTTCCTTGGTTGGCTAAACATAACCCAGTGATTGATTGGCAATCCAGAGAGATAAGCCAGTGGGGTGAATTTTGCAAGAATAACTGCATGAGCACGGTCATCAGTGCGGTCGTGCCTAGGACCTTGCCTCCTTTTCTGGAGGACTTGGGGAATGTGTTCTCAGAGGAGGGGTGTCAAGAGTTGCCTCCTCATCGCGCGTATGACTGCTCAATAAAATTGCCGCCTGATGCCTTATCTCGTAGTTTCCCAGGGGCCGGTAAGACGGATGACCCGGTTCCTATCTTACAGGAGGGAGTGGTAGTGTCGGCTGTATGCTCTGAGCTTGAGGAGGAGGTATTGGAGGCTCAGGGGGACGCCCCTGTAGGACCTCCAGGGAAACTGTTTGTTCCTAATCAGTTAAGACAAAAAGTTATCGAGGCACATCATAATTCTGTTTTAGCAGGACATCCAGGGAGTAAAGCAACTGTGGATCTCCTTTCTCGCCGGTTTTGGTGGCCTAACTTAAATAAAGAGGTAATAACTTTTGTCGCGTCATGTGGAGTTTGTGCTCGCTCTAAGACCCCACATACCCGTCCGTCTGGGGTTCCTGAGGAGGAACGATTCTCATCGTCACTTGCTTCAGTTTGGAGAGGAGTGCTGAATGGTCTGAGTGCTATGGGGAACCGTTTCAAGCGGAGGGCTGATAGGAGGAGAGTGTCTGGTCCGGACCTAAGTGTGAACGATCTGGTGTGGTTGTCTACCAAGAATATAAAACTCAAGGTTCCCTCCTGGAAACTGGGTCCCAGGTTCATCGGTCCATACAGGATCAGTTCTATAGTTAATCATGTGGCATTTCGTCTGGACCTCCCTCCTATGTTTAAAATCCATAATGTGTTCCACAAATCGTTGCTTAAAAGGTACGTGG
The DNA here is from genome assembly GCA_033576555.1 of Oophaga sylvatica. Taxonomy (NCBI): domain Eukaryota; kingdom Metazoa; phylum Chordata; class Amphibia; order Anura; family Dendrobatidae; genus Oophaga; species Oophaga sylvatica. The sequence goes on from JARQOD010000002.1 coordinate 108,908,917, forward strand.
CGCCAGTTATACCGTCGCCTCTGCCCCCCCCTCCGGTGGTGGTCAATGGTAGCTTGGAGTTTCAGGTGTTGAAGATCATTGACTCACGTCTGAATCGTCGGTCCCTTCAGTACCTGGTTCATTGGAAGGGGTATGGTCCTGAGGAGAGGACGTGGGTCCCTGCGTCGGAGGTTAACGCAGATCGATTGGTTCGGACCTTCCACACAACTTACCCGGGCAGACCTGGCCCTGAGGGTCCGGAGGCCCCTCGTAGAAGGGGGGGTACTGTCATGGGTGCATCGCCACGAGGATCGTCGCGATTGCACATTCTGACTTCTCGCAGCTGAGTTGCTGTTACTTTGTGTTTGGTGGTGAGGGAGTTAATTTTACCTAGCTCTTTGCTAAGACTAGGTCCAGCCTCGCCCGGCTGCTTTTGATTATTTACTAATTAGCTTCCTTTATATTCCTGCCAGTCTGTGTGTTAGATGCCGGTGAAAGCATTCATACAGACTGCAGATAGGATCGGTTCTGAGAAGACTTAAGCTAAGAGTTCCTTTGTTGTTTCTCCTCACCTTGCTTATAGTTTATCTCCTAGACCTTTGATGTTCCCTCTGTGTTTATATGTTGTATGCAAGACAGTATTTACTTTATCCCCTGTCTGTCTCGTTTGTCTTTACTGTTGGTTAACCTTTACCTGTCCATTCCCTATGGTGGTTAATCAGGGTCCTTCTGAGGACTAGATTACAGTGGTCAGGGATTTATAGGAGACAGGGTTTACGCTGGCGGCCTGGACCTCTGTACCATTAAACAGTACCTCCAGGTAGAGGGACTAGTCAGGACCCCAGTTTAGGGTCAGCATAGACCCCGGTCCACCTCTAGCCAGAGACAGCGTGAAAAGGATTCAGTATTGACCCACAGGATATTATGTCAGGTAATACTATGCTATATATACATGTTAATGTTATCTATTTATATGTTATATAGAAAGTTGTCCCACTTGATAGATTACTGACATTATTTATATATATATATATATATCTGCTAGACAGCGTGACAGGTGGCCATCAAGTGCGTGGGTTCAAAGGCTTATTGGGGTGTGTGTTACTTTGGTGCAAGGCAGCCCTTCCATTCAATGCATAGGCTAATAGTATGGCAGTGCCAAAATAATAATGTGAACTTGGTTTTCCTGTGTCCAGCCAGTACGTCGGTTCAAAGGCTTATTGGGGTGCGTGTTACTTTGGTGCGGGGCAGGACTTACATTTAATGCATAGGCTAACACTATGGGAGACCTATTTTCTTACACTTGGAACACTTATTCATGAGTCCCTCCTGTACGTCTCATCAAAGCGGTATTGGGGTGTGTCGTAATTTTTGGCAGCCCAGCCACTCAATGTACAGGCAATAACAGTATAGGAGACCCACTGTTTAATAATGGCCCTTTAAGAATAGTAATGCCGACTGATGCCACTATAAAAATAGGCTCTGTGACTTTAAAAGTCCCTCCTTTATAAATGAAACAAGATGTGACCGATGATGTGTCACACACCACATGACCAGCTAAGTAAATGCATTTGCATTGTTTGTAAGCAATGGTAACGTTGAAAAACGTATCAAAAATACAACGTGTGAACATAGACAAAGTGGTGGAGGAACATTTTTGCTTTGGGTTAATTATTTTGCCTTATATAAAAGTCATTACCCTGGAAAGGATGTTCCTTGACAAATTTCCCAGGAAAATCCATTTTGGTTTTGTTTTTGCATGTTTTTTGGTGCGCCTGTAAAAATGGTGTAAGACTCTGACAACATTGTTCACAGCTGTGACCTGGGAGTCAGAAATGCTTCCAGGGGCATTCCCCATGATGTTCCCAAGTCATTTGAGCATTGTTTCTATCATTTTCTGACGTTTTTAGACTTTAAAAGGCTCTGTATATGGAGTCCGCAAACTATTCTAGAAAAATCTGCGCTCCAGAAGGCAAATAGCGCTCCTTCGCTCCCGAGTCTCGCCGTTTGGCTAAGCAGTGCTATACAGTCATATATAAGGTATTTACACATTCAGCAGAAATTGACAAATTTGGTGACATTTTTTTTACCCATTTCCCAGTGTGAAAATGTAAAATTTGGGGCTAAGATGATCACTGCACCCCTAGATTAATTCATTGAGAGAATAATGTTTGTGGAATTAATGGTGCTATGTAAATGAGTCAAATAAAAAATAAAATAAATAAATGTAGTTTGTAAAATAGTGTCTCTTTTGGGGGTTCTGCTGTTCTGGTACCTCAGGGGCTCTGCCAATGTGACATGGCACCCTCAAACCAGTCCAGCAAAATCTGACCACCAGTATGGCGCTTCTTCTCTTCTCAACTTTGCACTGTGCCTCAAAAGTAGTTTTCGACCGCACATGGGGTATTGGCGTACTCAGGAAAAATTGCACAACGAGTTTTGGGTTCCATTTTCTCCTGTTATCCTTGTGAAAATAAAAAATTGAGACTAAAATAACATTTTTGTGGGAAAAATGTGATTTTTTTATTTATTTTATTTTTATTTTCATGGCTCTACGTTATAAACTTCTGCGAAGCACCTGGGCATCTGAATACATTCCTTGATGGGTCTAGTTTCCAAAATGGGGTTATTTATGGGGGTTTCCACTGTTTAGGCATATCAAGGGCTCTCCAAATTCGACATAACACCTGCAGACCATTCTATCAAAATTCCAAAATGTCACTCCTTCCTTACTGAGTCCTGCCGTGCACCCAAACAGTAGTTTTTCAGGTTGTAGGCGTTCCACTGTTTAGGCACATAAGGGGCTCTCCACAGGTGACATGGCGTCCACTAATTATTCCAGCAAATTTTGTATTCAAAAAGTCAAATGGCACTCCTTCCTTTCCGAACCCTACCATACACCCAAACAGTGGTTTTCCCCCACATATTGGGTGTCGGCGTAGAAATTGTTCAACAATTTGTATTGTGCAATTTCTCCTGTTACCCTTCTGAAAATGCAAATTTGCGGCTAAAAAACATTTCCGTGGGAAAATTTTTTATTTTTTATTTTAACGCTTCAATGTTATAAACTTCTGTGAAGCACCTCTGGGTTAAAGGTGCTCAGGACTCATATAGATAATTTCCTGAGTGGTCTAGTTTCCAAAATGGTGTCACTTGTGGGGGGTTTCAACTGTTTAGTCACATCGGGGCCTCTCCAAACACATCATGGTGTTCGCTAATTATTCCAGCACATTTTACATTCAAAATGTCAAATGGCGCTCCTTCCCTTCCGAGCCCTGCCATGCTCCCAAACAGTGGTTTTCTACCACATATCGGGTATCAGTGTACTCAGGAGAAATTGCACAACAAATTTTAGGGTACATTTTTTGTGTTTAAAAAAATGTGTCTAAAGTAAATTTCTGTGAAAAAAAAGTTAAATGTTCATTTTTTCCTTCCACATTCTAAAAATTCCTGTGGCGCACCTGAAGGGTTAATAAACCTCTTGATTGTGGTTTTGAACACCTTGAGGGGTGCAGTTTTTAGAATGGTTGTCACTTTTGGCTATTTTCTGTCATATATCATATAGACCCCTCAAAGTCACTTCAAATGTGAGGTGGTCCCAAAAAAAAATGGTTTTGTAAATTTTGTTGAAAAAATGAGAAATCGCTGGTCAACTTATAACCCTTATAACTTTCTAACAAAAAAGAAAGTGTCTAAAATTGAGCTCATACAAAAGTAGACATGTGGAAAATGTTATTTATTATTACTATTTTGTGTGACATGACTCTCTGATTTAACCCCTTACTGTCCATTGACGTGCACAGTCCGTCATGGCCGGGTGTCAGTTCCGGCACCAGGACGGATTGTGCACGTCATGCCTTTGAACTACCACTGCGTGTCAACACGCAGTGGTAGTTCAGTGCCGACAGCTATCTATGACAGCTGACAGGCACGGCAAGAGGTGCGGAGACCTTTGCAGTCGGTCCCCGCACCCACAGCGCTGTGATTGGTCAGTCAATCTGACTGACCAAACACAGCAGCGATCGGGCAGAAGAGGCTGAAATTTCAGCCTCTCCTGCCCGATCAGTGCAGGAGCTCAGCGCTGCAGTGGCCGAGCTTCCTGCACTGACAGCCGGGAGCGGCGTCCGCGCCGCCCCTGGCTGTTAACCCCCTGACTGCTGCGATCGAGCGCGATCGCAGCGTTCAGGGGGGAAGGCAGAGGGTCGGGAGCTCCCTCTTCCTCAGATCGGCGTCCTCGCAATGTAATTGCAGGGCCCGATCTCTGCCTTGATGACCCGGGGTTGTCATGACAACCTCCGGGTCATCTAGCTACGGAAAGCCGCTGTGACCATGCTCACAACATGGTCACAGCAGCTTCCTCCATTGGTATAATGCATTGCAATGCTGGAGCATTGCAATGCATTATGCCTGCAACAAAAGTGAAAAAGTGAAAGTCCCATAAAGGGACTAGGTAAAAAAAAAACATTTTTTAAAAAAATTAGTAAAAAAAAATATTAAAAAATAATTTTAAAAAATTCCCCTAATAAATACACATTTTTATGTAAACAAAAACAAAAAAATACACGTTTGGTATCGCCGCGTCCGTAAAAATCCCATCAATAAATGCGTAGCCCTAGTGAACCCCTGTGAACCAGTGAAAGCTGTAAAAAAAAAAAAAAAAAAGTAGTAAATTATACTTTTTCCAAGCGGTATCATCATACCGCATGAGGAACGGCATAAAAAATAAAACCAATTCTTCACCTTTTGTGGATTTGTTCATTCTGCCTCCCAAAGATCGCAGTAAGGCGATCACAGTGGTTCCTCCACACATATGGGGTATCAGCGTACTCAGGACAAATTGCACATCAACTTTTGGGGTCCAATTTCTCCTGTTACCCTTTAAAAATAAAAATTTGGAGGCAAAAAGATCATTTTTGTGGAAAAAAATATGATTTTTTTATTTTCACGGCTCTACATTATAAACTTCTGTGAAGCACTTGGGGTTCAAAGTGCTCACCACACATCTAGATAAGTTCCTTGGGGGGGTCTAGTTTCCAAAATGGGGTCACTTGTGGGTGGTTTCTACTGTTTAGGCACATCAGGGGCTCTCCAAACGCGACATGACGCCAGCAGAACATTCCATCAAAGTCTGCATTCGAAAACGGCGTTCCTTCTCTTCCAACCTCTGCCATGCGCCCAAATAGTGGTTTACGCCCACATATGGGGTATCAGCGTACTCAGGACAAATTGCACAATAACTTTTTCGGTCCTGTTACCCTTTGGAAAATAAAAATTGGGGTGAAAAGATCATTTTTGTGGAAAAGATATGATTTTTTAATTTTACGGCTCTACGTTATAACCTTCTGTGAAGCCCTTGGGGGTTCAAAGTGCTCACCACACATCTAGATAAGTTCCTTGGGGGGTCTAGTTTCCAAAATGGAGTCACTTGTGGGGGGTTTACACTGTTTAGGTACATCAGGGGCTCTCCAAACGCGACATGGTGTCAGCTCTCGATTCCAGCCAATTTGACATTCAAAATCTCAAATGATGCTCCTTCCCTCCTGAGCACTGCCGTGCGCCTAAATTGGTCTTCCTCCACACATGGGGTATCCGTGTACTCATGAGAAATTGTGCAATAAATATTGTGGTTCATTTTCTCCTGATACCCTTGACAAAATTAAAAATAATTGTGTCGAAAGAAAAATTTTGGGGAAAAAAGTTAAATGTTCATTTTTTCCTTCCACATTGCTTCAATTCTTGTGAAGTACCTAAAGGGTTAATAAACTTCTTGAATGTAGTTTTGAACACCTTGAGGCGTGCAGTTTTTAGAATGGTGTCAGTTTTGGGTATTTTCAGTCATATTGACCCTCAAAGTGACTTCAAATGTGAGGTGGTCCCTAAAAAAAATGGTTTTGTAAATTTTGTTGTAAAAATGAGAAATCACTGGTCAATTTTTAACCCTTATAACTTCCTAACAAAAAAAAATTTTGGTTCCAAAATTGTGCTCATGTAAAGTAGACATGTGGGAAATGTTATTTATTAACTATTTTTGTGACATATCTCTCTGATTTAAGGGCATAAAAATTAAAAGTTTGAAAATTGCACAATTTTCTAAATTTTCGCCATATTTCCGTTTTTTTAATAAATAAACGCAAGTTATATCGAAGAAATTTTACCACTAGTATGAAGTACTATATGTCAGGAGAAAACATTCTCAGAATCGCCAAGATCCCTTGAAGCGTTCCAGAGTTATAAGCACATAAAATGACTGTGGTCAGAATTGTAAAAATTGGCCTGGTCATTAACCTACAAAATGGCTTGTTCCTTAAGGGGTTAAGGACATAAAAATAAAAAAATTTGAAAATTGCAATATTATCGACAAATGTCCTTTTTTAACAAATAAGCACAAGTCATATCAAAGAAATGTTACCACTATAATGAAATACAATATGTCACACAAAAATATCCTCAGAATCAGTGGGGTCAATTGAAGCTTTCCAGAGTTATTACCACAAAGTGATGTGTCGACCCGCCACCACAATTGTGGGTTACCAGGGCAATGGGGTACTCAGAGCCGAGCCCGTAGAAGTCTATGGGGATTGTCACAGGTAGCTGTGGCTCGGTCTGTGGCCCTGGCGGTCTGGCGTATGTTGGGGATGTATTTACAGGGGATAGGTTTATATACAGTTCGTGACGCCACCTGTAGTATTCTGGTAATTAGTACCAGCGCTGCTGTAGATCTCTGAGGGGATGGTGAGGCAGCTAGATGTCGGGTCCCCTACAGGTGGGACTGGTCCCTCAGATCGGTAGTTAGGTAGGGATTGTGCAGGCATGCAATAATAACTCAGTCTCACACCGTCAGTGTCTTTCCATACCTTTACTTGCAAGATGGTAAGGCAGGTCCCAGGGAGGCTGATGGGGTTGATGGAGGATGAGCTTTGAGGCAACAGCTAAGCAACTTAGGGGCCTCCTTTACTGTCCAATGAAGATGAGTACGACCAGCCTGAAGCGTAGTCCCCTCTATGATTCCAGCTTATCCAAAGCTGTGCTTCCCAGTCAATTTAGTGTTAGGAGCCTTTCTATGAGGGAGCTGAATTCTTATTTTGTCCTGCAGAGACTCAAAGTCTTCACTTCCCCTGACCCCAGTTACGTACTGACTATAAGGGGTGTTTGCCGCGACCTAGGGTCCGGTAAATCTCTGGTTTTCTCTTCACTATGCTTGTAGCTAATAGTGATCCTTCGGTCCCCAGTAACCGGTAGCAATGTGCAGGACTCTTCCAAGCCAAACGCACTTTTCCAATAATCTTCCTTCCACTTTGCCCTTCGATTTGCTCAACTCTTAATAGATAGTTCAGTCTTTCTTCCAGTGGGGCACAGCTCTGACTAGACTAAGGTGAATTAGACCACCTGTACCAGCCTCCACGTTCTGAACTGATGACAGGCTCAAACTGGACACGTCTACTCTGTCCAAGGACAGGAAACTGACTGACTAGAAAATCACTCCCTTCCACACCCCTGCTGGGTGTGTCAGAAGTGTCCATGATGTCATGAAGAGACCTTAACTGTTACCTCTCCACTCATCCTCCTGGTATTGTGTACCAGGGCTACACATTCCCCCATGGTAAACGACAGCACTCCCGGGCTGTAAAATATAAAGAGACATTTTTGTTTATGCATGAAAACATTAACAATAACATTAATTCGTCCCATCCGGGAGGTGAGGATGTCTTGAACGTTGCGAACAATAACATTATAAAGAAATACAAATATTAAATAGCATTCAATAAATATACGGTATACTTGTGAAGGACCCGCACCAAACCTTCAACGTGGGTCCTGGGTGGGCTGCAGGACATCCAAATGCAGACCTCACTCAGTGCCACACCACACGGGTTTTTGTATTCAGAGGTAAGTCAAGGTTTCATGTGAAACCATTAAAAAAGGCACTTTAGTGCAACTATTTACAGGATACAGTTTTTGGGCTGGCTCAGTCCTCAGCCTCTGAGTCCATTGTTAAACGAAGACATAATAGGGAAAAACACATTTATATATATAGACTTTTACAATGTTCACATAAATTCGTTATAACTACTGCTGATATCTAATGGGTAACTTTGGTGGTTCGCTCTGATCTACGTGGTGTAACTTCAGGTATATCAAGTTGCGATCTGTCTGCACTGCGTAACGGCAAACTATAGAACTGCCTTAATCTTTCTATGGATCTGGCAAGCGTACTGATGGCTGGGCGGTGTGAGTCAGCTTCACCAGGGGATCCCATAGTATGGGGCGCTGCTACAGATGATCCATCTTGAGGTTCCACAGGTTGAGGTGTTGCTGGGATGGGTAACTCCTGAGCGGGCTCAACTGGCACCACAGGCACAACTGGAGGTAAAACTTCCTCTTGTGGCTGATAAAACTGCAACACTGGAATTATCACAGCATCTCCCAGTCGGGGCCAATCCGCAGGAAAATCTCCCAGATCGGTGTGTATGACCTCTTCCTTTCTTTCTCTTTGATTGAGGACAGGGTTCTTTTCACAACTCTTTAAGTGTTCTGGACACAACTTCAAATGATCTCTGGACACAGTGGTTGTTGTTCTTCCTCCGTCTTTACTGACGACACAAACTTTTCTGTTGTCATATTTAGAATCTTGTATGACGTAGGGTTCTTGCTCCCACTGGTTATCCAGTTTGTGCATCTTCCTTTTTCTTTTTAATACTACCTCTCCAGGCATCAAAGGCTTGGCAGGAGCATTTCTGTTGTAAACATCTTCCTGTTTCTCCCGTGCCTTATTGAGACTTTCCTCCACACAGATTTGTACTCTTCTGTATTGCTCTTGCCGATTGACGTCCCAGTTTTCAACAGCGTCGTCTGCCTCCGGTTCTACCACTCCAAGTTCTAAATCCATTGGTAGTTTTCCGGGCCTTGCTCTCATAAGATAGGCGGGAGTGCAGTTAGTTGAGCTTACAGGTATATGATTATACAAATCAACCAAATCAGGCAGTAAATCCGGCCATCGATTCCTGTCTTCCAACGGTATGGATCTCAACAAGTCAAGGACAATATGGTTCATCTTTTCACAAAGACCGTTGGTTTGAGGGTGATATGGTGTTGTTCTTATTTTCTTGCACCCGTACATATGACAGAATTCCTTGAATAAATCAGCTTCGAAAGCAGGTCCCTGATCGGTTAAGACTTGCTCGGGATACCCATGCGGTCTGCAGAAGCTTGCTTGAAAGGTCTTCGCGGCCGTCACTGCGGTCTGGTCTTTCACTGGAACAACCACCAGAAATCTGGAGTAATGGTCCACCATGGTCAAGGCGTATGAGTATCCAGCTCTACTCGGCGACAGTTTGACGTGGTCCAGGGCCACAATCTCCAGGGGACGAGTCGTCCGGATAGGTTGCAGGGGTGCCTTCTGACTACCGTAGTCCTTTCTTCTGAGACCACAGGGTCCACAGTTCCGACACCACCTCTCGATGGAGCTGCGCATCCCTACCCAGTAGAACCGGCATCTCAACAGGGTCTCCAGCTTTCTCCAGCCAAAGTGTCCTGCTTGATCGTGGTACGCTTCCAACACCATTGGGACGTCTGCCTTGGGGACCACGATTTGCCAGACCATCTCATGGGTTCTGGGGTTGACGTATCTTCTGCACAACTTCTCACGGTATAGGAACAACCTGCTTTTCTCGTTCCACAGGAGCTTGGCTGACATAGGTGCATCCTTTTCCAAGGAGGAACCTTCCTGTTTTAACAACTCCTTGATGCGGCTGACCACTGGATCACTGTCCTGAGTCTCTTTCCAGCTGTGATGGGGTAAAGGATTTAATGTTGCACCATACTGCTTTCTGTGAACTCGATGCTCGTGGACTACCCCATTTCGATGGAACGCGGGTAGCTCAATTTCTTCCAGGTCGTCCGATTCTTCTTCCGTATCAGAGTCATGCGGCATTCGGGACAACGCATCAGCATTGGCATTCTTTCGACCTGCCCGGTACTTGATAGTAAACTGGTAATTGGACAACCGAGCCATCCATCGCTGCTCCATGGCACCCAGCTTGGCGGTTTCCAGGTGCGTTAAGGGGTTGTTATCTGTAAACGCAGTGAACTTATTGGAGGCCAGATAGTGCTTAAATCTTTCAGTAATGGCCCAGACCAGCGCCAGAAACTCTAGCTTGAAGCTGCTATAATTTTCCGGATTCCTTTCAGTTGGCCTGAGTTTTCTGCTGGCATATGCGATGACTTTTTCTTGGCCATTCTGCTTCTGACTGAGAACTGCTCCCAAACCTTCATTACTGGCGTCGGTGTACAACAGGAACGGTTGGCTGTAATCAGGATAGGTTAAGATCTCATCACCTGTCAGGATCTCTTTCATCTTTTGGAATGCTTCAGCCTGTTCTTTACCCCAATTAAAGGGAGGGTTTCTGCTCTTTAAGGATTGTCCTACCAGGAGGTCCTGTAAAGGAGCTGCCTTCTTCGTGTAATCTTTCACGAATCTCCTGTAGTAACCCGTTAGTCCCAGGAACTGTCGCACTTCCTTAAGGTTCTTCGGCTCCAGCCACTTCTGGATGGCAGTGACTTTCTCTGGGTCCGGCGCTACTCCTTCCGAACTGACGATGTGCCCCAAGTATTGTACCTTCTGTTTGAGTAGATGGCATTTTGAGGGTTTTAATTTCATCCCGTACCTGGACAGGGACTCGAATACTTCTGCCAGGTGCTTCAGATGGTCCTCATATGTCTTGGAATACACGATAACGTCGTCTAGGTATAGCAGCACGGTTTCAAAATTGAGATGTCCCAGACAGTTTTCCATCACTCTCTGAAATGTTCCTGGGGCACTACTGAGCCCAAACGGCATTCTGTCGAACTCACAGAGCCCCATTGGGTGGTGAAAGCCGTTTTCTCACGATCCTCCTCAGCCACAGCCACTTGCCAGTAACCACTAGTCAGATCAAGGGTAGAAAAGTAGTTAGCCGTTTTCAGAGCAGCTAATGATTCCTCTATACGTGGTAGCGGGTATGCATCCTGTGTGTTTATGCGGTTCACCTGCCTGTAATCCACACACATTCTCATACTACCATCTTTCTTTTTAACCAGAACTAGAGGGGCTGCCCAGGGGCTACAACTATCCCTTATCACCCCAGCTTTCTTCATATCATTCAACATTTCTTTAGCCTTCTGATAATGAGCTGGAGGTATGGGCCTATACCGCTCTTTGATGGGAGGATGACTGCCTGTAGGGATATGATGTTGTACTCCCTTAATGATCCCAAAATCAAGTGGATTTTTGCTAAACACTTGGGCGTACTCTTGCACCACCCGTAATACCCCTTGCTTCTGGTGAGCGGGAGTGGTGTCCGTCCCAACATGGAGTTGCTGACACCATTCCGCCACCTGAGTTGCTGGGTCATTGTCCTCCTCTATTTGACAGGAGTCTAAGGACTCAGCCGGGAGAATAGAATTATTATCAACAGCATGAAGTTTAGCAATGGTTGCATAACGGGGTAAATTTACCTCATCATCTCCCCAATTGAGAAGCCGTACCGGTACTCTTCCATTCACCACTTCTACTACTCCTCTAGCAGTCATAAGTGTAGGTCTATGTTCTGAATGGTGGGGTTCTACTACAGCTTGGTAATTCTGTCCTCTCAGACCTATGGCTGCCCTGCACCAAATGATCATTTCACTCATTGGGGGTATCACAATAGGATCTGAGTCAGTGACCCGTACATTACCAATTTCGCCGTCGGTAAGCTTCGCTTGCTGCTGACACACCAGGGCCCGGATCTCTCTTTGGATTACTCCTCTCTGCCTTGGTCGGGCAATCTCAGCGAGCTGTTGGAGCAAGAACACAACTTCTCCCAAACAATTACCGATAATGTTAGTACCCAAAATGATATTTAAACCGTTCTCCTCATTTACAGTCTTTACTACCAGAAGCCCTTGGTCTTTCAACTCCTCTCTGCCCACTTTTACATCTACACATTTTGTTCCGAGTACTTCTACAGGAAGACCATTCGAAGCATACACAGTAAAGTCAAGGCTCGGAGGTTTAAGAGTGTCCATTGACCAGTACTTGGTATATAGAACATCAGGTATTAGGGTCACCTGGGACCCAGTGTCTAACAATGCTGGAACAGCAATACCATCTAGAATAATAGACAGGTAGGGTCGCCCGCCCACATACCTGCGGTTCCAGTCTAGGGGGCCTGACGGGTATTCTCCTGGGTGTTGGCCCTTGGACCCAGGTTCTGCCCGTTTAAAGGACACTGTGGAGACAGATGACCTTTCCGGTTGCAGCGATAACAGACGATCTCTCGACGAGAAGGGTGTTGATCAGAGGTTGCTCCTGGGGGTGGCGTTGTCCTCCTCCGGGGGGGCGACGTCTTCTTTCTTCTCCGGTGCATCCACGGAACGTCCTCTGGGCAGTCAGCTAACAAGATCTTCCCTTCCTCCTCTTTCCGCAGCTGCAGGGCACTCATCACAGCGGCCAGATTTTTAGTCAGCTGGCGCACCTCTGAGCGCAGACAGTCCAATTCACTAGGAGGTGTCACCTGCGCTTTGGCTTCAGCCACTAGCGGGGAAAAGGGGGTTACTGCCGGTTCCGGAGTGACTTCACCCTGATGATGTTGGGTGGCCACCTCAGGTTTGCCCAGGGGCCGCAGCCCTTTTATTGCCATGTCCTTTAGGGCATCAAAGGTAGCATCAGGATGATCTAAGGACCACCAATTCACAGTTCTGCGTTCCTCTGGGGATCTCAATCCCTGTATAAATTGTTCTTTCAGCATTCTATTCTCGTCGATAGCATTTAAATGGTTAATTTGCTTGAGGGCTCTCAGGGCTCCCTGTAGTCGGCAAGCATAGTCCCGGATGCTGTCACCTGGCTGTTGTGAACAGTGATAGAAGGCCATCCGGAGATCCGTTTCTGTGCGGTCTTCAAATATGGCATGTAGCTTCAGGAAGATCGCAGGTACCGACTCCTGATCAACGGTATCCCAAGTCTCCACTTCCCTCTCAGCAGCGCCAGTTAGCTGCCCTATTAGCACAGCAGCTTTTTGTCTCTCAGGCATGGAGTACATTTCTAGGATGCTGCATAACTTCCGCTTGAAGCCTGCTAAAGTGCCTGGCCCACCGCTGTATTGGGGAAGCCATTTCGCTCCAGGCATATATGGGAGCGTTAGTGGCATGATCGGGACTACCGGACTGGGTGCAGGGCCTGCGCCCCCATCTGGCGCTACAATACCAGACGGTGCGGGATTGGGGCCTCCGGCCGGGGCCGCACTGTCAGCCGGTTGTTGTGACATCTTAGCGCCCCCTTGGTTAAACGGAGCCTACCGGTTTCAGACGCTGCTATTTCACAGGCACCGCAGTGGGAACAGGACCTTCGTCGCAGGCGCTCTGATGTCAGAGCGTTCACTTCCTGTTGCAGGACCTGCCGCTGAGTCAGAGCCGGAGGCGTGTCCAAGACTTTGCGCGCTCTTTCAGGTACGCCCACCTTCTTCTCCAGCGCCTGAGGGCGCGAATATGGCGACAAAAATGGCGATTTTGGCGCCAAAAGTGCAAACAGTCCTTTTTCACCAAAACACTCCACAGGCACACAGGGCTCGCAATGCTGCAAGTTTCGTATCCTGTTCGTGACGCCAAGTTTTTGTGTCGACCCGCCACCACAATTGTGGGTTACCAGGGCAATGGGGTACTCAGAGCCGAGCCCGTAGAAGTCTATGGGGATTGTCACAGGTAGCTGTGGCTCGGTCTGTGGCCCTGGCGGTCTGGCGTATGTTGGGGATGTATTTACAGGGGATAGGTTTATATACAGTTCGTGACGCCACCTGTAGTATTCTGGTAATTAGTACCAGCGCTGCTGTAGATCTCTGAGGGATGGTGAGGCAGCTAGATGTCGGGTCCCCTACAGGTGGGACTGGTCCCTCAGATCGGTAGTTAGGTAGGGATTGTGCAGGCATGCAATAATAACTCAGTCTCACACCGTCAGTGTCTTTCCATACCTTTACTTGCAAGATGGTAAGGCAGGTCCCAGGGAGGCTGATGGGGTTGATGGAGGATGAGCTTTGAGGCAACAGCTAAGCAACTTAGGGGCCTCCTTTACTGTCCAATGAAGATGAGTACGACCAGCCTGAAGCGTAGTCCCCTCTATGATTCCAGCTTATCCAAAGCTGTGCTTCCCAGTCAATTTAGTGTTAGGAGCCTTTCTATGAGGGAGCTGAATTCTTATTTTGTCCTGCAGAGACTCAAAGTCTTCACTTCCCCTGACCCCAGTTACGTACTGACTATAAGGGGTGTTTGCCGCGACCTAGGGTCCGGTAAATCTCTGGTTTTCTCTTCACTATGCTTGTAGCTAATAGTGATCCTTCGGTCCCCAGTAACCGGTAGCAATGTGCAGGACTCTTCCAAGCCAAACGCACTTTTCCAATAATCTTCCTTCCACTTTGCCCTTCGATTTGCTCAACTCTTAATAGATAGTTCAGTCTTTCTTCCAGTGGGGCACAGCTCTGACTAGACTAAGGTGAATTAGACCACCTGTACCAGCCTCCACGTTCTGAACTGATGACAGGCTCAAACTGGACACGTCTACTCTGTCCAAGGACAGGAAACTGACTGACTAGAAAATCACTCCCTTCCACACCCCTGCTGGGTGTGTCAGAAGTGTCCATGATGTCATGAAGAGACCTTAACTGTTACCTCTCCACTCATCCTCCTGGTATTGTGTACCAGGGCTACACAGTGACACTGGTCATAATTGTAAAATTTCTCATGGTCATAAATAGCCTTGGGGAGTAAAGGGGTTTTCCCATGAACAAAGTTAATTTTAAAGTTGATTTTAATCAATACATCTTGGAATAATGATAATTTCCACAATTGGTTTAAAAAAATGTTACTGTGCTGCTGTAATCTTATAAAGATTTCCCTGTTATTTACTGTGTTATGGCTGTGTCTCACCGTACTGGGACATCGATCATACCATATCTCCTGAGCAGGGGAGGAAGCAAAAGAAGAATACAGATAGCACAGCAGGGGATCACAGCTGATTCTTTTGTGAGATAAAGCTTGCTTTTAAAAAATGTTTTAACTCAAAGAGAGAATTTTTTGCGATCCTGTGCTGTAACACAAGTAAGGCCGGCGTCAGACACAACTACAAAAAATCGGACCGTTTTAGTCGGTCGATTATCGGAACAAAATGAAAACATCACACATCCGCCTGGCATCCGATTTTCCTTCAAAGATGCGATTTAGTCGCATGTGTGTGTACCTTGTAACATCCGATTTTCATCCGACTTGCGAGAATTTCTCGCAGGCTTGCAAAACTGACATATAATGGATCCAAAAGAATAGTATTTAAATCACAAAAGAAAGAATAGATATATACACATAGAACACATATATATATATATATATATATACATGTCATTGTGACATATATATATATACATACATATATTTATAGTTCTTACACTTCTACATACTGTAATAGCCGCTAATTCAATTGCCGGCTTTTGTGAAATCACAGAAGCCGACATGAAATGATACATTGTTTAGACACAGTTAACCATGTCATTTCCTGTATTTTGATATATGGTTTGAACTTACAATTACAGAAGTGTATGTGTGCCAAATTTCAGACATGTAGGGGTTAATTAAAGGTGTAAATTCGTTGAAAAAAAATGCGTGGGCTCACGCTGTATTTTCTCCACCAGACAGACAAAGCAAGCGAGTGGGAGCAGATAATAATAGCCTAGGGAGGGTACATTTTTTTGTGCCCCCCCTGGCTAATAACATCTGCCCCCAGACACCCCAGAAAGGGCAAATCTCTAATTAGATTTGCCCTTTCTGGCACTTTGCCCGTCTATTCCCATTGCCCTGTAGCGGTGGCGAATGGGTTAATAAGGGGTTAAAATGACCTTGCAATTGAAAGGTCACTTTAAGCCAGGTTAATAATTGAGAGCTGTCAATTAGACAACTATCAATTATTAATCCTGTCGACAGTGATATTGCCTAGTGTACATTCATTCTTATCAGCACCAGCTTCCATCTCCAATCTCAGTAATGTAACAATCCGTCTTCACTGAATACAGATTTTACCTATGAATTGATATTCTAGAACTCTGTTACTCTGAGTCGCCCGTAGCCAGGGCCTGTGGGGTACTCGGCACCGAGCCCGTTTACTTTAATGGGGGATGTCACGGGTAGCACAGCTCGGTCCGTTGCCCTGGGGGCTCACCTCAATAAAAAGGGGATATTTACAGGGGATTATAGGTTTGTAGAAATGTTCGTGACGCCACCTGTGATACCTGGTCAGGGTGACCAGCGCTGCAGGGTAGATCTTCTGAGGGGTTGTTACTGGGCAGCAAGGTGTTAAGTCTTCCACAGGCAAGACTGATCCCTCAGGGTATATGGCGGTGTAGGGGTGCAGGATCAATAAGGCAGACACACACAAGAAAGTCTCTTTCTGTACCTTTACTGATGGTAGATGCAGGCACGTCCCGGGAAGCTGTCAGGGTGGAGGATGCACGTCCAGTAATCCCACTGAGTAGGTGTAGGGCCTCCTTACTCCAGTTGTGTGAGTTTCTGACCTGTATAGAACGAAGTCTAACTCTGTCTTCCTCAGTTATACGCCCGGCTGACTTTGTGGTGAGGCCTTCTCTAGGATAGAACAGTGTCTCTGTATGCAGGGCCCTGCTAGACTCCGTCTTCCTGACCCCGGTTACGTATCAACACTGATGGGCCCTTGCGACTTGAAGTCCCACAGGGTCTCCGGTATCTCCTACTAGTCGTGTAGATGCTAGCAAGCTCGGACCCGGTGTCCGGTGGTGCAGAGTAGAGGTAAGCGATCAATGCTGTTTCAACCTCTGTCACTCTCTTTTCCTTCCACTCGCCTTTCGTCCTACTTTGACCTTCAGCATATGCACACTAGTCTGTGGTAACCTGAAATCTGATCTCGTCTGAGGTAACTGCCGTTCTGAGATGTTCAGACTGTTCTGAGGTAACTAGACTTCTGACGAGTTCTGAGGTGACTCACGTGTCTACACTGCCTTATATGCTGCGGAAGAGCTCCCTCTGGTGGATCTGGGAACTAGTGCAGATGTGTTGTGTGCATATAGGTCATTGTGGGTTTACCTTGGTTACATCCTCCTGGGAACATGTGGCTCCAGACACAGCTGGGCTACACATCCCCCCCTAGTTATCATCAGCACTCCCGGGCTGAAAAAGAAGTAAATTTTATAACATTAACATAAACAATAACAATAACTCTTCCCTTGCGGGAGGTGAGGACACTTCAAACGTTGCAATAAATACAAGTAACATATATACAGTATTTACACAATTCTTATTTACATTTATACACTTGGACACTTGTTTACTGGCTTACATTTGCTAGGCCTACTCTTGGTACCTAACAGGTAACCTTCCTTTTGTCATGCGTACTGACCTACGGGGTGTTGCGTCAGGTATTGTAGCATCTGGCCTATCTGTCCTACGTGCCGGTAAACTGTAATACTGCCTTAACCTCTCTAGGGATCTGGCAAGCATACTTGTGGCTGGGCGATGCGGTTCTGTTTCGCCAGGGGATTCTTCTTCCTGAGACCCAACATCTGAAGGTTCCACGTTTTGAGATTCCATTTCTTGAGACTCTACTTCTTGAGGTGCTTCAGGAGCAGGTTCCTCTTGAACTATTTCTTCTGCTGCGGCAACTGGCTCAACTTGACGTTGGACTGCTTCTTGTGGTTGGTAAAATTGAAGTACTGGAATAATCACAGCGTCCCCGATACAAGGCCAATCTGCAGGAAAATCTCCTAGGTCCGTGTGTATGACTTCACCTGGTTTCTCTTTTTCCATAACAGGTTCTTCTTCGTGAAGCTTTAACATGTCTGGACACAGTTTTAGGTGGTCTCTTGATAAAGTGGTGGTCGTCTTTCCTCCATCTTTGCTAATGGTACAGGTTTTCCTGTTGTCAAACTTTGAATTTTGCACGACATATGGCTCTTTTTCCCATTGATCATCCAATTTGTGCATTCTTCTTTTCCTCTTCAGCACAATTTCTCCAGGTACAAAAGGTTCAGCTGGCGCACTTTTGTTGTAGTTTTCCTCTTGTTTTTCCCTTACTTTACTGAGACTATCTTCCACGCAGGCTTGTACTCTCCTGTACTGTTCCTGTCGGTTCGTGTCCCAATCTTCAGTAGTAACATTAGCTTCTAGTTCTACAACACCAAGTTCCAAATCCATGGGCAGCTTTCCTGGTCTTGCTCGCATAAGGTAGGCTGGAGTGCAGTTGGTGGAACTCACAGGTATGTGATTGTACAGATCTACCAGATCAGGTAGTAGGTCTGGCCACCGATTCCTCTCCTCAAGTGGTACCGTCTTCAGCAGATCAATGACTATGTGATTCATCTTTTTACAGAGACCATTTGTTTGGGGGTGGTACGGTGTGGTTCTTATCTTCTTGCATCCGTACAAATGACAGAACTCTTTAAACAACTCGGCTTCAAAGGCAGGACCCTGATCAGTTAACACTTGCTCTGGATATCCATGGGGCCTGCAGAAATACGCTTGAAACGCCTTTGCTGCTGTTTCAGCTGTCAGATCTTTGACAGGGGCGACCACCAGGAATCTGGAGTAGTGATCCACCATTGTCAGGGCATATGAGTATCCTGACCGACTGGGTGACAACTTTACATGGTCCAAGGCCACGATCTCCAAGGGACGAGTGGTCTTGATGGGTTGCAGGGGTGCTTTCTGGCTGCTGTAGTCTTTTCTTCGGAGGCTACAGGACACACAGTTTTTACACCATTTCTCGATGGAACTGCGCATTCCCACCCAGTAGAAACGACACTTCAGCAGGGTTTCCAGCTTCTTCCAGCCAAAGTGCCCCGCTCGATCGTGGTAGGCTTCCAACACCATCTGGATGTCCGTTCTGGGGACTACTATCTGCCATACCATCTCATGGGTTCTTGGGTTGACGTACCTTCGGCACAGCTTCTCTCGGTAGATGAACAGCCGGCTTCTCTCATTCCACAGGTGCTTTGCTTGTTGAGACGCATCCTTCTCCAAGGAGGAACCTTCCTGAGTTATCAGCTCCTTGATACGGCTGACAACCGGGTCACTGTTCTGGGTCTCCTTCCAACTGTGGTGAGGTAAAGGGTTTTAACGTCTTACCACGCTACCTCCTGCAGGCTTGTTGCTCGTGGATCATCCCATTTCTGTGGAATGCAGGTAGCTCAATCTCTTCTAGGTCATCCAATTCCTCTTCCGTGTCGGACTCATGCCGCATTCTGGTCAAGGCATCAGCGTTGGCATTCTTACGGCCCGCCCTGTACTTGATTGTGAATTGATAGTTCGACAGCCGAGCCATCCAGCGTTGCTCCATGGCTCCCAGCTTGGCTGTTTCAAGATGGGTCAAGGGGTTATTGTCAGTGTAAGCAGTGAACTTGCTGGAGGCTAGGTAATGCTTGAATCTTTCGGTAATGGCCCAGACCAATGCCAGGAACTCCAACTTGAAGCTACTATAGTTCTCTGGGTTTCTCTCGGTCGGGCGGAGCTTCCTGCTTGCATATGCGATGACTTTCTCCAGACCATTTTGCTTCTGACTGAGGACAGCTCCCAATCCTTCGTTGCTGGCATCAGTGTACAGCAGGAACGGCTGGCTGTAGTCAGGGTAGGCTAAGATCTCATCGCCTGTCAGGATCTCCTTCATCTCCTTGAATGCCTCAGCTTGTTCTTTACCCCAGTGGAATGGAGAATTTCTGCTCTTGAGGGATTGTCCTACCAGGAGGTCCTGCAGAGGCGCTGCTTTCTTGGTGTAGTCCTTTACAAACCTCCGGTAGTAACCTGTCAGTCCCAGGAACTGGCGCACCTCCTTGAGATTCTTCGGCTCCAGCCATTTCTGGATGGCAGTGACCTTCTCGGGGTCTGGCGCTACTCCTTCTGAGCTGACAATATGTCCCAAGTACTGTACCTTTTGTTTGAGCAGATGGCACTTTGAAGGCTTCAGTTTCATCCCATACTTGGACAGTGACTCGAATACCTCTGCCAGGTGCTTCAGATGATCCTCATACGTCTTGGAGTACACAATTACGTCGTCCAGGTACAGCAACACGGTTTCAAAATTGAGATGTCCCAGGCAACTCTCCATCACTCTCTGGAACGTTCCCGGGGCACTGCTGAGTCCAAACGGCATCCTGTCAAACTCACAGAGTCCCATCCGGGTGGTGAAAGCCGTCTTCTCCCGATCCTCCTCAGCCACAGCTACTTGCCAGTACCCACTAGTGAGGTCAAGGTGGAAAAGTAGTTAGCAGTTTTTAAGGCAGCTAAGGATTCTTCAATGCGTGGTAAAGGGTATGCATCCTTATGTGTAATGCGATTCACTTGTCTGTAATCTACACACATTCTCATGCTTCCGTCCTTTTTCCTGACTAAGACTAGAGGTGCTGCCCAGGGACTACAACTATCCCTTATCACCCCTGCTTCCTTCATGTCACGCAACATCTCCTTAGCTTTCTGGTAGTGTGCTGGAGGTATAGGCCTGTACCGCTCTTTAATGAGGGGATGGTTGCCTGTAGGGATATGGTGTTGCACTCCCTTAATTGTCCCAAAGTCAAGTGGGTGTTTGCTAAATACCTGCGTGTACTCCTGTACCACTCGAAGTACTCCCTGTTTCTGGTAGGCTGGAGTGGTGTCTGTCCCGACATCGAGCTGCTGACACCAATCCTCCACCTGGGTTGCTGGGTCATTATCCTCCTCTGATTGGGGGGAGGCTAAGGACTCCATAGTGAGAATGGAGTTGTTATCTACTGTATGTAATTTAGCAACTGTGGCATAACGTGGTAAATTCACTTCATCTTCTCCCCAGTTGAGAAGACGTACTGGTACCCTCCCATTTCGTACTTCCACTACCCCTCTAGCAGTCAAGAGTGTAGGTCTATGTTCTGAACAATGGGGCTCTACTACTGCTTGGTAGTTCTGTCCTCTCAGACCTATTGCTGCTCTACACCATATAAGCATTTCACTCATTGGGGGTATCACAATGGGGTTCGGGTCTGTTACCCGAACATTACCAATTTCACCATCTGTCAGCTTCGCTTGCTGCTGGCACATTAGGGCCCGGATCTCCCTCTGGATCACTCCCTGTCATGTGTGCATCGCCACGAAGATCGTCGCGGTTGCACATTCTGACTTCTCACAGCTGAGTTGCTGTTTCTTTGTGTTTGGCAGTTAGGGAGTTAATTCTGTCTGTGCTCAGTTCTGGGACTGGGTGCAGTTTCTCCCGGCTGCAATTAATTATTTGTTGATTGGTTTCCTTTAAATCTCTGGTTGTCTGTGTTGGGAGTTGCCAGTGAAATTCTTCATGCAGACCACAGATAGGATTGTATCTGTATAGACTTAAGTTAAAGAGCTCCTTAGTTGTTTTAAGCTCACCTTGCTTAGAGTTTAATATCCCAGATCATTTATGTTCCTTCTGTGTTTGAGTGTGTATGCAAGTCTGTGTTTTCTCCAGTCTGTCTTATATGTCTAATCTGTGTATTTAGCAGAGATCAGCCCATATCCCTTTGGTGGTAATCAGAATCCTTCTTAGGACTGATTACAGGGTTCAGGGACTGATAGGAGACAGGGTTAGGCTGGAGACTTGGACCTCTGAACCATTATCAGTACCTCCAAGGTGAGGGATTAGTTAGGACCCCAGTTTAGGGTCAGGTTAGACCCCCGGTCCTCCTCTTTCCTGTGACAGTGTATCAAGTCCTCAAGATTAACCCTGAGTTCAACGGATATCGTGTCAGGTAAATCTATTCTATATTTACATGCTGATGTTGCTAATCTATATGTTGTATAGAGTGTTGTTCTTTTAAGAATAGTTTACTGACATCGTACACATATCATAAGACCGCGTGACATTTTCACTGGCCCATAAAATTATTCCCAGTTGCCATGGATCCAGTAGCCCAGCTGGCTCTGCAGTTGCAGGGATTATCCATGGAGCTGACGGACATTAAGTCCAAAGTTTTGTCTCCCTCGGAGCAAACCAGATTTGAACCTAAAGTAGCTCTCCCGGACAGGTTCACTGGTGGGCGAGACAAATTTTTTACCTTCAGGGAAGCATGTAAATTGTATTTTCGGCTTCGGCCTCGATCATCAGGGAGTGAAGAGCAGAGAGTGGGAATTGTTATCTCGCTCCTACAAGGGGACCCTCAATCCTGGGCCTTCTCCCTTCCTCCGGGATCCCCGGCTCTACAGTCAGTAGATCGATTTTTTACTGCCCTGGGTTTGGTATATGATGACCCAGATCGGGTCTCTCTTGCTGAGACAAAATTACGTAAGATACAGCAGGGAGATCGTCCGGCGGAGGAATTTGCTTCTGAGTTCCGTAGATGGGCCACAGATACTCAGTGGAATGACCCAGCTCTTAGGAGCCAGTTTTGTCATGGGCTTTCTGACAAATTAAAGGACGTTTTGGCTCAGTATGA
Source organism: Oophaga sylvatica (assembly GCA_033576555.1). Lineage (NCBI taxonomy): Eukaryota > Metazoa > Chordata > Amphibia > Anura > Dendrobatidae > Oophaga > Oophaga sylvatica. The sequence goes on from JARQOD010000002.1 coordinate 108,931,344, forward strand.
TTCTCCTCCATCACTGGAGGCTGCTATGGCCCTAGCTATCCGTACTGATAGACGGCTCCGGGAGAGGTGCGAGGTAACTCCGCCCCCTGTTGTTACTCCACCTACTACTAAAGTCCCTTATGTTGAGGTTCCCCTTGTCTGTTCGGAGGAGCCTATGCAGTTGGGAGGGACATCATTTCGTAGGAGGGGATTGGCGGTACACCGCAGGACTAGAAGGTGTTTCTTCTGCGGGAAAGAGGGACATTTTGTTGGGGGATGTCCATCCCGTGCCTTGTTGAGCAAAAAGTCGCCGGAAAACTGTTAATCCCAGGTTGTGTGGTGGACGACAACCTGGGAGTATGTATTTCGTCCGCTAGTTCTTCTCAGTTCCTTGTACCAGTGGAGGTGGTGGTTGGTACGAGAGTGGAGAGATTTTCTGTTCTTCTTGATAGTGGGTCCGGGGCTAATCTGGTTGACGCTCAGTTTGCTCAGGCTCAAGGTATGCATCTGAGTGTATTGGTCAAACCGATCCCTATATTCTCCATTGACGCCAGGCCTCTCGGCCAAGGTAGCTTTGTTCATGAGGTTCATAACATTGACCTTCGGGTAGGGGCAATACATAGGGAACTATTATCTTGTTATGTGTTGGAGGGTCTACCTACTCCTATTGTGTTGGGACTTCCTTGGTTGGTTAAACATAACCCTGTGATTAATTGGCAGTCCAGAGATATAAGCCAATGGGGGAGTTTTGCAAAAGTAACTGCATGAACACAGTCATCAGTGCGGTCGTGCCTAGTACTTTGCCTCCTTTTTTGGAGGACTTTGGGGATGTGTTCTCTGAGGAGGGGTGTCAGGAGTTGCCTCCTCATCGCGTGTATGACTGCTCTATTACTTCCTGATGCTAAGTTACCTAAAGCTAGGTTATATAACCTTTCTGGTCCTGAGAGGCAGGCTATGAAAGATTATATTTCGGAAAGTCTGGCCAAAGGGCATATTAGACCTTCATCTTCCCCAGTGGCCGCGGGGTTCTTCTTTGTGAAGAAAAAAGATGGAGGCCTACGCCCTTGCTTGGATTTCCGCGAACTTAATCGGATTACTGTTCGAGATCCGTATCCACTCCCTCTGATTCCTGATCTCTTCAATCAAATTGTTGGCGCCAAATGGTTCTCTAAATTGGATCTCAGGGGGGCGTATAATCTGATTAGGATAAAAGAGGGGGATGAGTGGAAAACGGCGTTTAACACGCCGGAGGGACATTATGAGAACCTTGTCATGCCTTTTGGTCTGACTACTGCACCAGCAGTATTCCAACATTTTGTTAATGACATTTTTCGTCATCTGGTGGGGCTGTTTGTGGTCGTATATTTGGATGACATTTTAATTTACTCACCAGATCTTGTGTCTCACCAGGAGCATGTGAGACAGGTGTTGCAGATCTTGCGAGACAATAAACTATACGCCAAACTGGAAAAGTGTGTATTCGCCGTACAGGAACTTCAGTTTTTGGATTTCTTGGTGTCAGCCTCCGGTTTCCGTATGGACCCTGAAAAGGTGAGAGCAGTGCTTGAATGGGATCAGCCAGAGGATCTTAAGGCTCTGCAGCGTTTTCTGGGGTTTGCTAACTACTACCGGAAATTTATTTGTAATTTCTCATCTGTTGTCAAACCTCTCACTGACATGACAAGAAAAGGGACGGATTTTTCTAAATGGTCGGACAAAGCTTGCCAAGCTTTTTCCTCTTTGAAAAAATGTTTTGCTTCGGCACCCGTTCTCATCCAACCAGATGCATCACAGCCGTTCGTTGTGGAGGTGGACGCGTCTGACGTAGGGGTGGGTGCAATATTGTCCCAGGGTCCGTCCCCTGGTAAATGGCATCCGTGCGCTTTCTTTTCTAAAAAATTGTCGTCCGCCGAAAGGAATTATGATATCGGCAATAGGGAACTTTTGGCCATTAAGTTGGCTTTTGAAGAATGGCGTCACTTTTTGGAGGGGGCAGTCCACCCGGTCACCGTCATTACTGATCACAAGAACCTGCTGTATTTGGAATCTGCTAAGCGTCTGAATTCCAGACAAGCTCGATGGTCGTTGTTTTTTACCAGGTTTAATTTTGTTGTCACTTATCGCCCTGGATCTAAGAATGTTAAGGCGGATGCCTTGTCTCGCAGTTTCCCAGGGGCCGGGAAAATGGATGACCCGATTCCTATCCTTCAGGAGGGGGTGGTAGTGTCGGCTGTATGTTCTGAGCTTGAGGAGGAGGTGTTAGAGGCTCAGGGGGACGCCCTGCAGGACCTCCAGGGAGACTGTTTGTCCCAAATCAGTTGAGACAAAAGGTTATTGAGGCACATCATAATTCTGCTTTAGCAGGACATCCAGGGAGTAAGGCTACTTTAGATCTCCTTTCTCGCCGGTTTTGGTGGCCTAACGTTAATAAAGATGTTTTAACTTTTGTCGCGTCCTGTGGGGTTTGTGCTCGCTCTAAGACCCCTCATACCCGTCCGTCTGGGACCCTCTTACCCTTGAAACTTCCGGAGCGTCCATGGACTCATTTGTCTATGGACTTCATCACGGACCTTCCTCAGTCGTCAGGGAAGACTGTCATACTGGTGGTTGTTGACAGGTTCAGTAAGATGGCACATTTCATTGCTCTTCCTGCCCTCCCTAATGCTAAAACTCTGGCGCAGGTGTTCATTGGGGAGATTGTGAGACTTCATGGGTTGCCTTCTGATGTGGTGTCAGATAGGGGGTCTCAGTTTGTGTCCAAGTTTTGGAGGGCATTTTGTTTACGTCGGGGGATGCAATTGTCATTTTCCTCGGCTTTTCATCCGCAGACCAATGGTCAGACAGAGCGTCTGAATCAAAGCCTAGAGACTTATCTTCGGTGTTTTGTCTCAGAGAACCAGGAGGACTGGTCTTCTTTCTTGCCTCTGGCAGAGTTCGCTCTTAACAACAGGCGGAGCGAGTCCACTGGTAAGTCCCCGTTTTTTGGGGCATATGGTTTTCATCCCCAGTTTTGTACATTCAATGGGGGGGGCCCTTCTGGGGTTCCTGAGGAGGAGCGTTTCTCGTCGTCACTTGCTTCAGTGTGGAGAGGTGTATTGAATAATCTGAGTGCTATGGGGAACCGTTATAAACGTATGGCTGATAGGAGGAGAGTTTCTGGTCCAGATCTTAATGTGAACGATCTGGTATGGTTGTCTACCAGGAATATAAAACTTAAAGTTCCCTCCTGGAAGCTGGGCCCCAGATTCATCGGGCCGTACAGGATCAGTTCCATAATTAATCCTGTGGCATTTCGTCTGGACCTCCCTCCTACGTTTAAAATTCATAATGTGTTCCACAAGTCATTACTTAAGAGGTACGTGGCACCAGTCATACCATCACCTCTACCTCCTCCTCCAGTGGTGGTCAATGGTAACTTGGAGTTTCAAGTGTCAAAGATCATTGACTCACGTCTGAATCGCCGGTCCCTTCAGTACTTGGTGCATTGGAAGGGGTATGGTCCAGAGGAGAGGACGTGGGTTCCTGCGTCTGACATTAACGCAGATCGTTTGGTGCGGACCTTCCACAGAACTCACCCGGGCAAACCTGGCCCTGAGGGTCCGGAGGCCCCTCGTAGAAGGGGGGGTACTGTCATGTGTGCATCGCCACGAAGATCGTCGCGGTTGCACATTCTGACTTCTCACAGCTGAGTTGCTGTTTCTTTGTGTTTGGAAGTTAGGGAGTTAATTCTGTCTGTGCTCAGTTCTGGGACTGGGTGCAGTTTCTCCCGGCTGCAATTAATTATTTGTTGATTGGTTTCCTTTAAATCTCTGGTTGTCTGTGTTGGGAGTTGCCAGTGAAATTCTTCATGCAGACCACAGATAGGATTGTATCTGTATAGACTTAAGTTAAAGAGCTCCTTAGTTGTTTTAAGCTCACCTTGCTTAGAGTTTAATATCCCAGATCATTTATGTTCCTTCTGTGTTTGAGTGTGTATGCAAGTCTGTGTTTTCTCCAGTCTGTCTTATATGTCTAATCTGTGTATTTAGCAGAGATCAGCCCATATCCCTTTGGTGGTAATCAGAATCCTTCTTAGGACTGATTACAGGGTTCAGGGACTGATAGGAGACAGGGTTAGGCTGGAGACTTGGACCTCTGAACCATTATCAGTACCTCCAAGGTGAGGGATTAGTTAGGACCCCAGTTTAGGGTCAGGTTAGACCCCCGGTCCTCCTCTTTCCTGTGACAGTGTATCAAGTCCTCAAGATTAACCCTGAGTTCAACGGATATCGTGTCAGGTAAATCTATTCTATATTTACATGCTGATGTTGCTAATCTATATGTTGTATAGAGTGTTGTTCTTTTAAGAATAGTTTACTGACATCGTACACATATCATAAGACCGCGTGACACTCCCTTTTGCTTTGGCCTGGCAACTTCGGCGAGCTGTTGGAGCAAAAACACAACTTCTTCCAGACAGTTACTGATAATGTTTGTACCTAAAACCACATTTAAGCCATTTTCCTCATTTACAGTTTTTACTACTAAGAGTCCCTGGTCCTTCAGCTCCACTCTGCCCACCTTTAAGTCCACGTTTTTGGCTCCGAGTATTTCAACAGGGAGACCATTAGAGGCGTACACAGCAAAGTCAGGGCTTGGGGGCTGGAGACTGTCCATGGACCAAAACTTATTATACAGGACATCAGGTATGATGGTCACCTGAGATCCAGTGTCCAGCAGGGCAGGGATTGCGATCCCATCCAGGATGATGGAGAGGTATGGTCTTCCTCCCACAAACCTGCGGTTCCAGTCTGAGGGGCCTGAAGAGTCTAGTCCTGGGTGTTGGCCCTCGGACCCAGGATCTGCTCGTTTAAAGGACACTGTCGGGCAAGATGACCTTCTCCGTTGCAACGGTAGCAGATGATCTCTCGGCGAGGATGGTGCTGATCGGGGTCGCTCCTGGGGGTGGCGTTGTCCTCCTCCGGTGGGGCGACGTCCTCCTCCTCCTCCGGCTCATCCAAGGGACATCCTCTGGGCAGTCAGCTAGCAGGATCTTTCCTCCTTCCTCCTTCCGCAGTTGCAGGGTACTCATTACAGTGGCCAGGGTTTTGGTCAGCTGGCGCACTTCTGAGCGCAGACAGTCCAACTCAGTAGGGGGCGCCACCTGCGTTTTGGCTTCCGCCATCAGCGGGGAAAAGGTGGATGCTGCTGGCTTTAGAGTGGCTTCACCCGGGTGACACTGGGTTGCCACCTCGGGCTTCTCCAGGGGTCGCAGTCCTTTTATAGCAATATCTTTTAGGGCATCAAAGGTAGCGTCAGGATGATCCAAGGACCACCAGTGCACAGTTCTGCTTTCAGCTTGGGACCTCAGTCCCCGTACAAATTGTTCCTTCAACATTTTGTTTTCATTGAGGACACTTATGGGGTTAACCTGTTTGAGAGCTCGCAGGGCCCCCTGTAGTCGGCAGGCGTAGTCCCTAATACTGTCATCTGGTTTCTGGGAGCATTGGTAAAACCTCATCCGGAGATCTGTTTCAGTGCGGTCCTCAAAGATAGTCTGTAGCTTTAAGAATATCACAAGCACTGATTCCTGGTCTGCAGCTGTCCAAGTCTCTACTTCCCTTTCTGCAGCACCAGTCAGTTGTCCCACTACCACTGCAGCTCTTTGTTTCTCTGTCATAGGGTACATGTCCAGTATGCTGCATATTTTGCGCTTAAACCCTGACAGGGTGTCTGGCTTACCGCTATACTGAGGGAGCCACTTTGCTCCAGGCAGGTATGGGAGCGTCAGCGGTACTATCGGGGCCACCGAACCTGGTGAGGGGCCAGCGTTTCCATCCTGCGCGGCAGCGCCGGCGGGTAAGTCATTGGAGCGGTCGCCCTGGGCCGCGCTATCAGCTTGCGGCTGCGACATGTCTGCGCCCCCCTAGTTAAGCGTTGCCTACCTTCTCTGAAGGCTGCAGCTCTGCAGGGCACAGCGATGTAGAAGGACCTGCATCCCCGGCGCTCTAACGTCAGAGCGTTCACCGAAGCTCTCCACAGGACCTGCCGCCGCGTCAGCGTTGGGGGCGTGTCCGGGATTCAGCGTGCTTTCTGCAGGTACGCCCCTTCTCTTTGCGCTGTAGCGCTGCAATTTGGCGGGCAATGGCGGACAATTGGCGCCAAAAATCACAACAACAGCAACACAGTCTTTTTGCACAAAAACAGTCCACTTCAAGCACACAGGACTCGCATATAGCGAGCTTCGGATCCTGTTCGTGACTCCAAGTTTAAGGATGAGTCACCCGTAGCCAGGGCCTGTGGGGTACTCGGCACCGAGCCCGTTTACTTCAATGGGGGATGTCACGGGTAGCACAGCTTGGTCCGTTGCCCTGGGGGCTCACCTCAATAAAAAGGGGATATTTACAGGGGATTATAGGTTTGTAGAAATGTTCGTGATGCCACCTGTGGTACCTGTATACAAAAAAGGTTGCACTCTATCGTGCCAAAGCAAGTCAATGTGAAATATGAAACATGAATAGCAATATGGCTTTTGAATATTTTGAATATTAGAAAAAAATGAATGAGACGCTTTGCACAAAATTTGGCCAAATAATGCCTGCCCATACACCAACGTCAAGGTGGTCTCAGAACGTATGGGTCCCTGCCTATGTGAACATACCTCTATTAGGCTGATATCTGAATTCCTGGGTGAATGTGGACACCTCTGTCAGTAAAGCTTGCCTTTTCTGGGTGAGCAGGAACCTGCTATAATTAAAATCACCACATGGTGATGGGCGGAGTGCTCGGTCAGTAAGCTAACATAGAAGTAAAAGAAAACTGACTGGCACATCCAAACCAGTGTGAATTAGGTGCAAACCAGGAGCAGCTACCTCCATAGACAATATACAAAAAAAGGTTGCACTCTATTGTGCCAAAGCAAGTCAATGTGAAATATGAAACATGAATAGCAATATGGCTTTTGAATATTAGAAAAAAATGAATGAGACGCTTTGCACAAAATTTGGCCAAATAATGCCTGCCCATACACCAACGTCAAGGTGGTCTCAGAACGTATGGGTCCCTGCCTATGTGAACATACCTCTATTAGGCTGATATCTGAATTCCTGGGTGAATGTGGACACCTCTGTCAGTAAAGCTTGCCTTTTCTGGGTGAGCAGGAACCTGCTATAATTAAAATCACCACATGGTGATGGGCGGAGTGCTCGGTCAGTAAGCTAACATAGAAGTAAAAGAAAACTGACTGGCACATCCAAACCAGTGTGAATTAGGTGCAAACCAGGAGCAGCTACCTCCATAGACAATATACAAAAAAAGGTTGCACTCTATGTGCCAAAGCAAGTCAATGTGAAATATGAAACATGAATAGCAATATGGCTTTTGAATATTAGAAAAAAATGAATGAGACGCTTTGCACAAAATTTGGCCAAATAATGCCTGCCCATACACCAACGTCAAGGTGGTCTCAGAACGTATGGGTCCCTGCCTATGTGAACATACCTCTATTAGGCTGATATCTGAATTCCTGGGTGAATGTGGACACCTCTGTCAGTAAAGCTTGCCTTTTCTGGGTGAGCAGGAACCTGCTATAATTAAAATCACCACATGGTGATGGGCGGAGTGCTCGGTCAGTAAGCTAACATAGAAGTAAAAGAAAACTGACTGGCACATCCAAACCAGTGTGAATTAGGTGCAAACCAGGAGCAGCTACCTCCATAGACAATATACAAAAAAAGGTTGCACTCTATCGTGCCAAAGCAAGTCAATGTGAAATATGAAACATGAATAGCAATATGGCTTTTGAATATTAGAAAAAAATGAATGAGACGCTTTGCACAAAATTTGGCCAAATAATGCCTGCCCATACACCAACGTCAAGGTGGTCTCAGAACGTATGGGTCCCTGCCTATGTGAACATACCTCTATTAGGCTGATATCTGAATTCCTGGGTGAATGTGGACACCTCTGTCAGTAAAGCTTGCCTTTTCTGGGTGAGCAGGAACCTGCTATAATTAAAATCACCACATGGTGATGGGCGGAGTGCTCGGTCAGTAAGCTAACATAGAAGTAAAAGAAAACTGACTGGCACATCCAAACCAGTGTGAATTAGGTGCAAACCAGGAGCAGCTACCTCCATAGACAATATACAAAAAAAGGTTGCACTCTATCATGCCAAAGCAAGTCAATGTGAAATATGAAACATGAATAGCAATATGGCTTTTGAATATTAGAAAAAAATGAATGAGACGCTTTGCACAAAATTTGGCCAAATAATGCCTGCCCATACACCAACGTCAAGGTGGTCTCAGAACGTATGGGTCCCTGCCTATGTGAACATACCTCTATTAGGCTGATATCTGAATTCCTGGGTGAATGTGGACACCTCTGTCAGTAAAGCTTGCCTTTTCTGGGTGAGCAGGAACCTGCTATAATTAAAATCACCACATGGTGATGGGCGGAGTGCTCGGTCAGTAAGCTAACATAGAAGTAAAAGAAAACTGACTGGCACATCCAAACCAGTGTGAATTAGGTGCAAACCAGGAGCAGCTACCTCCATAGACAATATACAAAAAAAGGTTGCACTCTATCGTGCCAAAGCAAGTCAATGTGAAATATGAAACATGAATAGCAATATGGCTTTTGAATATTAGAAAAAAATGAATGAGACGCTTTGCACAAAATTTGGCCAAATAATGCCTGCCCATACACCAACGTCAAGGTGGTCTCAGAACGTATGGGTCCCTGCCTATGTGAACATACCTTTATTAGGCTGATATCTGAATTCCTGGGTGAATGTGGACACCTCTGTCAGTAAAGCTTACCTTTTCTGGGTGAGCCATCTGGCACCCCCGCGCCCGTTAGCGGAGGAGAGCGGTGTCAGCGCCGCCACTGGGCCCCCCCCGCTTGCTGGCACAATACTTACCTCTCCCGTGATTCCGCTGCCGCAGCTCCGGGCTCCAGGGGGCGCCGTCGCTTCCTCTCACAGCAGCGCCGCTGAATGACGTCATCATTCAGTGGCCGGCTGTGGCAGAGAGCGCGGACGCTGAACAGGTAAGACGTCTCTGTGTGTGTCTCTGTGTGTATGTAGTGCGGTGCTTTGTGTGTGTGTGTGTGTGTATGTGTGTGTGTATGTATGTGAGAGAGTGCTTGTGCTGTAGTGCTGTCTGTGTGTGATGATGGGCAGGCATTGATGATAATGGGCAGGCATTGATGATAATGGGGAGGCATTGATGATAATGGGGAGGCATTGATGATGGGGAGAAGATGATGATAATGGGCAGGCATTGATGATAATGGGCAGGCATTGATGATAATGAGCAGGCATTGATGATAATGGGGAGGCATTGATGATAATGGGGAGGCATTGATGATGGGGAGAAGATGATGATAATGGGCAGGCATTGATGATAATGGGCAGACATTGATGATAATGGGCAGGCATTGATGATAATGGGCAGGCATTGATGATAATGGGCAGGCATTGATGATAATGGGCAGGCATTGATGATAGGGAGAAGATGATGATGGGCAGGCATTGATGATGATGGGGAGGCGATAATGATGATGGGGAGGCGATGATGATGATGGGGAGACATTGATGATAATGGGGAGGCATTGATGATGATGGGGAGGTGATAATTATGATGGGGAGGCGATGATGATGGTGGGCAGGCATTGATGATAATGGGGAGGCCATGATGATGATGGGGAGGATATGATAATGGGCAGGCATTGATGATGGGGAGGAGATGATGATGATGGGGAGGCCATGATGATAATGGGCAGGCATTGATGATGGGGAGGAGATGATGATGATGGGCAGGCATTGATGATGATGGGGAGGAGATGATGATGATGGGCAGGCATTGATGATAATGGGGAGGCAATGATGATGATAAGGAGGCAATGATGATGATAGGGAGGCAATGATGATGGGGAGGAAATCATGATGATAATGGGGAGTCTTTCCACAGCGCCCTTTCCTGAGCCGTAACAGTGCAGAACGCAGTACAGCGCAGAGGAGAGCTCCATATTTTGTATGGAGCATTATATGGGGACCAGTATCCTGTATGGAGCATTATATGGGGACCAGTATCCTGTATGGAGCATTATATTGGGTCCAGTATTCTGTATGGAGCATTATATGGAGACCAGTATCCTGTATGGAGCATTATATGGGGACCAGTATCCTGTATGGAGCATTATATTGGGTCCAGTATTCTGTATGGAGCATTATATGGGGGGTGACATCCTGCATGGGGTATTATATGGGTGATAAGGGGGAGACTGTGGTGCCCATAATATTGTATGGAGGACTGTACTGTCCAGTCTGTACTGTGCGCTGTGAGGATTTGGCGGTTTTTGAGCTATTGTACAATTTACAATAGATATCACTCATGTAATGGAAGAAGTGAAGTATTTGGCATTGTACTATACCCATATTTCTCTGCAGTATCTGTGCATCATGAATCGTGGTCTGTGTTAAAGGGGCCCACTGAGGCTCTTTCGCCCGGGGCCCATAAAAACCTGGAGCCGGCCCTGCTAGGACCCCTACTCTTCTCCATCTACACCCTCGGCCTGGGACAGCTCATAGAATCCCATGGTTTGCAGTATCATCTCTACGCCGACGACACGCAGATCTACCTATCTGGACCTGACCTCACCTCCTTACTGACCAAAATCCCACAATGTCTGTCTGCTATTTCTGCTTTCTTCTCTGCTCGCTTTCTAAAACTGAACATGGACAAAACAGAATTCATCATCTTTCCCCCATCTCACTCTACCCCCCCACCAGACCTGTCCATCAACGTCAATGGCTGCTCACTTTCCCCAGTCCCGCATGCTCGGTGCCTCGGGGTGATCCTCGACTCTGCCCTCTCTTTCAAGCCACATGTCCAAACCCTTGCCTCCTCCTGCTGTCTCAAACTCAAAAATATTTCCCGGATCCGTGCATTCCTCGACCATGAAACTACAAAAACACTAGTGCATGCCCTCATCATCTCCCGCCTCGACTACTGCAACCTCCTACTCTCTGGCCTTCCCTCTAGCACTCTGGCACCACTCCAATCCATCCTGCACTCTGCTGCCTGGCTAATACACCTGTCTCCCCGTTATTCCCCAGCCTCTCCTCTCTGCCAAGCCCTTCATTGGCTTCCTATCGTCCAGAGGCTCCAGTTCAAAACCCTAACCATGACCTACAAAGCCATCCACAATCTGTCTCTCCATACATCTGTGACATGGTCTTCCGGTATATACCCACACGCAACCTTCGATCCTCTCAAGATCTCCTCCTCTACTCCCCTCTTATCTCTTCTTCCCACAACCGCATACAAAACTTCTCCTGTGCCTCTCCCATACTCTGGAACTCTCTACCCCAACACATCAGACTCGCGCCTTCCATGGAAACCTATTGAACCACCGCACGACCAGCTCTATCCTCTCCTAGTGTATCCTCACCCATCCTTGTAGACTGTGAGCCCCTGCGGGCAGGGTCCTCTCCTCTTCTGTACTTGTGTGTGCCTTGTATTGCTCACGTTTACTGTACTTGTCTATATTCGCCCCTTTTCACATGTAAAGCGCCATGGAATAAATGGCGCTATAAAAATGTATAATAATAATATTTCCCGGAGGAGCATTAAGGCTTAAAAGTCTCCTCACCTAGGCATGTCAGGCTTGACGTGTCGCTCTCTTCAAGGAGGAACGTTACCTCCTAGGTCCCAGTTGGACACCTCTCACCCAGCAAAACCAGATCTTACACTTTGCTTGGTTTTGGCTTTTATCCTAAGTCATGAGACAAGGCTCGTTAGAGAGTCGATATTGACTTTTAGGATTGCTACTTCCTATAGGTGGCACTAGAGTCCTAGTCCTTTTCCTCTCTGAAGAGACAATTTTCATATTTCCCAGAGGAACATTGTGGCTTAAAAGTCTCCTCACCTTGGGATGTCAGGCTTGACGTGTTGCTCTCCGCGAGGAGGAACGTTACCCCTTGAGACCTGTTAATTGAGAATTTTTTGAAAATGAATCATGAGACTAGGAAGAGAAAGAAGCAGGTTTATCTCATAAGTTATAGTACAAAGTTGCTTATTTTCATGTGTAATATTGATTTTTGAATACAAATTAAACTGACAATTACTCTTTAACCCATTCATGACCTTTGACGTAAGTTTACATCATGGTCGGGAAGGGGTTCACGACCTATGACATAAACTTATGTCAAAGGAACCTCTGTTCATCGTGTCTGCAGTACCTGACAGCAGGGCACCGGGACTCATTGTTATGGGAGGGTTTAGCTGCCTCCGCAACTACGATTGTTGTGATTGGCTGTTCAGTTTTGAGTAGGGGGTACAGGACATGATAGGACAGCTTATACTCTTTCTATTGTTGGAAGTATTAACTCTGACTGTGTGACACACAGAGCATTGGGAAAGCATTTTGAATCACAATAGCGGTGTGTGCTCTCTATATTGATTTAGGAGCCTGTGCAATATCTATTGTAAATCAATTTGCCCAGTAGTTACTTTACACACTCATGCTATATAATTGTGTTCCTTTTTCTCTTTTTGTGCAATTGTAGGGGGGTGGCACCTCGGCAGCATCAACGCTGAGCGGGTGCGCCATTCCATTGAACAATAGGTTACCAATCTCTGCAAATCGGTAGGGTTACTAGTAGGGATTGATAGGGTAATTGTAGTCTTCTTTTCCCACCTATTAATATTTATTCAATTCCTGAGGTTTATGCTAATTGACACTCGCTGGATTTAACTTTCAAGGCCCTCTTTATGTAGTTCAAGTGAAAATTGTGTATGTCAAATATATCTGACATAAATATATGTGTCTCTTTACCTATTTTTTTCCCATATGTTTAGTGCTGTATTTAAAGGGAATCTGTCACCATTTTTTTGGCATATCATGTTAAAATATCATTCAATTCAGTGCCAACTCTGCATTATAACAGTACTTTTGATACCCCTCGACTCCCACCTTTGATCAATAAATATCGTTTATATTCCTCCCGCGGTATATGTAAATTAGCTCAGTCCGGTCCGATGGGCGGGGCTTATTGTCCGTCTCTAAACCCTCCTGTCTTGCTCTACTCATTTCTTTCTTGCTCTACTCATTTCTTTCTTGTAATTCCTGCGTTCGCGTATTGTTACAGCGTGTGCGCATTCAAACGGTCTTTTGCACATGTGCAGCATGCTTTGCCCAACTGTAGGCAAAGTATAAAATCAGTATTGCACATGTGCCGGCATACGCGATTGCTTTCTATGTACCGGAAGTATACTTCGTACTGGAAGTATACTTCCGGACCATAGAAAATAATCGCGTATCCCGGCGCATGCACAGTACTGTTTTCGGCTTTGCCCACAGTTGGGCAAAGCATGCTGCGCACGCGCGAAAGACCGTTTGAATGCGCACACGCGGTAACTGCGCGAACGCAGGATATTCACAGAAAATAATACGCACAGCAAGCCAAGGAGGAGGGTGGAGATGGACTATAAGCCCCACCCATCGGGCCGGACCAAGCTGATTTACATACACAGTGGGAGGAATATAAACGGTATTTATTGATCAAAGGTGGGGAGTCGAGGGGTATCAAAAGTACTGTTAAAATGCAGAGTTGGCACTGAATTGAATGATATTTTAACATGATATCCCAAAAAAGTGGTGACCAGATTCCCTTTAACTATAGAAGGAGTATGTAGTAGGGCACTCTGGGAGATTGACATGCTGCAGGGGTGCCATATCGCCAACATTGGGGTGACGACCCTGCGGCCAGGGAACAAAAAGCAAATGGTATCTTCCCCTTTTCTTACCTGGTCCTTTATATAGAATAACATTGGTTTAACCCTGAGTGATATATATATATATATATATACTGCACTCCTATTGGTCTATATAAACTTTTAAAATTTGTTGTATGTGTTTTTGAGTCTCTCAAGTTTTTAATGAATTATTAAGTTACCTTCTAGGGGTTATTTGTTTTTGGTTCACGAGTTATTGAGACCCCTTTTTCAATCTTTAATTTGGTTTTGTCTTGATGTCTATAGGTTTACCTGAGCAGCCACCCTCCATATAGTAATGTAGTCATGGTGGTGACAATTGCTCAGTATATCATCTGTACTCTACAGGTTTGTGTAAATGGTTAATATCCTAAAGCCACCGATTTCCAGCTACTTGGCAGACATAGAGCTCTGGTTTTCATTTGTACTTAGGCACAAAAATATAAGAGGATTGTATAAAAGCTTTCCATAGTTTGTGGGTTGATGTTTCTCGTAAAAGTGATTTAGAAAGAACTGCTGGAAGTTTTAATGGCAGTATTTACTGGTGTGTACTGGAAGATAAAACTTGTGGTTTTCAAAGATTGATTCTTAATTCTAAGTTTCTATGGCCTTGGTATTCTAGTATACTCTCCAATATTATTATTTCAAATCTGGACCCTCTCTCTGACATGCACACTTTCTTTAAAGGGAACCTGCCGGCAGGATTGTGCACAGTAACCTACAGTGTCAGGGCGGCGCGTTATACTGATTAAAATGATACCTTGATTGATGAAATCCGTCTTGTTGTTTTATCTTTATTTTCAGTTTTGAGTTAATGATATGCTCAAGCTCTGTGGAGGCTTCATGTGGTGCTCTGCTTAGGTATTCATAATGCAGACTGCTTTTCAGTTTTGCTGCTAATGTGCAGGTGCGGGCGATGCCATCTTGGAGGAGGAAATTTTTTTTCTTCTCTAGCAAGATGGCGCCGCCAGCGCATGCGCAGTAGCAGCTATCAGATCACCTCTATATACATCCTATGTCCATTAGGTCTTTATTATATATGATGACTGGGTGTATAGGTTTAGTATATATGTTATACTGCTTGATATTTTGGATTAGTCTGGTGGACCTCTGTCTGTTAATCTTCCTTATTTTGAAATTTTGTTACACTGTTAGATTATTTTTAATGCATTTTTTTCTAATAAATATTCTTGTTTTAATTTCACTGGTAGTTTATGGTTAATCCAGTTTTCTCTTTGCTATGAGCACATAATTCGGAGTACTTCATCGCCTGATGTTACGGTATTATTATCTTATGGGGGTACACTAGATTTTAGTCCAGGGGTCCTCAAACTTTTGAAACAGGGGGCCGGTTCACTGTCCCTCAGACCATTGGAGGGCCGGAATATAGTTTTAAAAAAAACTATGAACAAATTCCTATGCACACTGCACAGATCTTATTTTGAAGTAAAAAACAAAACAGGAACAAATACAATATTACAGTATACAAAATACCAATATATATACAGCGCTGCCAAAAAAATATACCAGCAATAAAATTGCCCACACAGAGACATACAGACTGCACTGCCCATCAATGCAGTCTGACCAGTGCCCATCAATGCAGACTTGCCAGTCCATATCATTTGAGCCTCACCAGTGCCCATATTGGTGGAACTCCGCTTTTACCTCAGGCTCAGACTGGTGTGGTGTGAGAGTCCCCAATAGGCAGGTAAATGTCCCCAATAGGCAGCATATGTCCCCTATAGGCAGATAAATGTCTCCAATAGAGGCAGGTAAATGTCCCCAGGAGGCAGGTAAATGTCCCAAATAGGCATGATAGACCGGACCTGACTTTAAAATAAAAAACAAAAAATACCAGTACTCACCTATGCCCCCCGCTGCTCTGAAGAGGCGCCCGCTCGACTCCGTCTTCTTCTGGCACAGGCGGCGTGATGTCATCAGGTCGCGCAGGTGGCTTGATGACAATCACATCGTCTGTGCTGCATACGGAGGGCCGCAAGTCTTCCGGAGTGGCAGTGCATCGCTTTTCCTCACCACCTCGTCATTCCACCCGCGATTACAGGGCCCGCCGGCATTGAACTGTAATGAAATTCAATGTCGGCCGGGTCCAGGGGCCGGTGTAGATGAGGTAGGAGGAACAGCTGCTCGGGGCCCCTTGAGACGGGCTGGATAAATGTCCTTGGCGGGCCATAGTTTGAGGACCCCTGTTCTAGTCCCTTACCCTGTGATTTATATGTGCTTTTGGGATATTTTCTTATTAATACAACACCTGGCAAAAATTATGGAATCACCGGCCTTGGAGGATGTTCATTCAGTTGTTTTATATTGTTGAAAAAAAAAACAGATCACAGACATGGCACAAAACTTAAGTCATTTCAAATGGCAACTTTCTGGTTTTAAGAAACACTAAAAGAGATCAAGAAGAAGTAATGTAGTAGTCAGTAACAGTTATTTTTTTTAACCAAGCATAGGGTAAAAATTATGTAATCACTCAATTCTGAGGGAAAAAAATATGGAATCACCCTGTAAATTTTCATTCCCAAAACTAACACCTGCATCAAATTAGATCTGCTTGTTAGTCTGCATCTAAAAAGGAGTGATCACTAGAGATGAACGACTTTGCCTCCGGGAGGGTCGAGTCGGGTTTCGGACCACCCGACTATCCCAAAAGTCGAGTTGAACGAAATCGGCCGACTAACTTAAAAAGTCGAAGGTCCGACTGAAATGCCAAACGACCCCAATGCAAGTCAATGGGGAAGAAAAGTCGGCAGTCAGTGGAGGACAGTAAACACACCTACAGTGCCCATTTCAATGCCAACGACATCAATTCTTATTACTTAAGCTTGTCAACCTTAATTTACTTTATAATAATAGTAACTCATTGAAAACTGGGGGTTATTTGGCTAAAGTTGTGGGGGGGGCAGGGCTGGCTCCAGGTTTTCGTGGGCCCCGGGCGAAAGAGTCTCAGTGGGCCCCTTTAACACATACCACAATTCATGATGCTCCGATAAGGCAGAGAAATATAGGTATAGTACAATGCCAAATACTTCACTTCTTACATTACATGAGTGATATCTATTATAAATTCTACAATAGCTCAAAAACCGGACAGTATAGTCCTCCATACAGTATTATGGCCACCACATAGTGCGCCATACAGAATAATGAGCCCCATATATTGCTCTATAAAGAATAATGAGTCCCATATATGATGCTCCATACAGATTAATGGGCCCAATATAATGCTTCATACAGTATAATGAGCCACATATATTGCTCCATACAAAATAATGAGCCCCATATATTGCTCCATACATAATTGGTCCCATATAATGTTCCATACAGTATATGATGAGCTTCACATAATGCTCCAGTATATGATGGTCCCATATAATGTGCCATACAGTATAGGACAGTCCCCATAGAGTATAATGAGCCCCACATATTACTCCATACAGTATAATGAGTCGCATATAAAGCTCCATACAGTATATGATGGGCCCCATATATTGCTCCATACAGATGGGCTCCATATAATGCTCCATACAGAATAGGCCCCATAGGTGCTCCATATGATGCTCCCTCCATATATAAAGGGCCCTATATGATGCCCCATAAATAATGAACCCCATATGATGCTCTAGTATATGATGGGCCCCATATATGATGCTCCAGTGTATGATGAGCCCCATATACTGCTCCAAATATAATGGTCCCTATATATAATGCTACAGTATATGATGGGCCCCATGGATGATGCTCCAGTGTATGATGAGCCTATATAATGCTCCAAATATAATGGGCCCCATATGATGCTCCAGTATATGATGGGCCCCATGGATGATGCTCCAGTGTATGATGGGCCTATATAATGCCCCATATATAATGGGCCCCATATGATGCTCCAGTATATGATGGGCCCCATGGATGATGCTCCAGTGTATGATGGGCCCCATATATAATGCTCCAGTGTATAATGGGCCCTATCTATGATGCTCAAGTGTTTGATGGGCCCCATATATAATGCTCCAGTGTATAATGGGCCCTATCTATGATGCTCAAGTGTATGATGGGCCCCATATATAATGCCCCAGTGTATAATGGGCCCTATCTATGATGCTCAAGTGTTTGATGGGCCCCATATATAATGCTCCAGTGTATAATGGGCCCTATCTATGATGCTCAAGTGTATGATGGGCCCCATATATAATGCTCCAGTGTATAATGGGCCCTATCTATGATGCTCAAGTGTTTGATGGGCCCCATATATACTGTAATTCTCCAGTGTATACACCATGTTTCAAATTATTATGCAAATTGGTTTAAGTGTCATAGTGGGTTTTTTTCGTAAATGAAACCCATTGATGGTATTGGGTCTCAGGGTTCTTTGGATCACTGAAATCAATCTCAGATACCTGTGATAATTAGTTTGCCGTGTGAGTCTAATAAAAGGAAAACTGGATGTTCCACACTATTAAGCAGGCCGAGTTTTCAAGTAACATGGGAAAGAAAAAGGATCTCTCTGCTGCTGAAAAGCATAAAATAGTGCAATGCCTTGGTCAAGGGATTAAAACATTAGATATTTCCCGAAAACTTAAGCGTGATTATCGTACTGTTAAGAGATTTGTTGCTGATTCTGAGCACAGACATGTTCGTCCTGATAAAGGCAGAATGAGGAAGGTTTCTGCCAGGCAACTTCATAGGATTAAGAGAGCAGCTGCTAAAAAGCCATTACAAACCAGCAAACAGATATTTGAAGCTGCTGGTGCCTCTGGAGTCCCTCGAACCTCAAGATGTAGGATCCTTCAAAGGCTTGCTGTGGTGCATAAACCTTCTATTCGGCCACCCCTAAACAGTGCTCACAAGTAGAAATGGTTGCAGTGGGCCCATACATACATACATACATACATACATACATGAAGACTAATTTTCAAACAGTCTTGTTTACTGATGAGTGTCGAGCAACCCTGGATGGTCAAGATGGATGGCGTAGTGGATGGTTGGTGGATGGCCACCATGTGTCAACAAGGCTGCGACGTCAGCAAGTAGGTGGAGTAAATAAGTGCTGGGGCCCTGAGCAAGCAGGGGGGCACACTCGTGGGCGCCGGCACTGGCACAGGGACCCTCATAGTACGCAGGTGTCTCTGACGGCGAATGGGCCCCCCCACCTGCTCAGGGCCCCAGCACTTGCCCGTGTATGCCAGGTGCTGACGCCGGCCCTGGGGGGTACAGCCCAGTTAGGGAGGTGGAAAAACTGGCATATGTTGAGGTGAAGGATGGACATTCAGCAGCTGCAAATGAAGGAATTGGAGAAGTCGGAGGAAGAGGAGGACAAAGTGAGCCATTTTGCTGGCAACCTATGTGTCATCAGGGGAGGTGGTACAAAATCCTTAGAAACCCAGGCATGGTTCATTTTTTTTTTTTAAATCAGATACATTTTTATTTAACCAAATTCAAGGTACAAAACAATAGAACAAAAATCGCAATGAAAACAATTAACAATGGTCATTAGTTTCAGAAATTCCTTCCCTCCTCTCCCCTCCCCCCATTGCATACAAGAGCAGCAAATAATGCATGGTGTAACATAAGTTCAGGATCATCTTCTCTCCACCCAGGGTGTCCACAGTGTATCAAATGTTCTTATGCTTTTTCTCTTAACGTAAATGTCTTTTTCCATATTCACAATATAGTCAGACTGTCTGAAAAATTCCCTCAATGTCGTGGGTCTTCATTTATCCAGTATATTGCGATCAGTTTTCGCGCAATATATAATAATCTAGCTATAGCCACCTTATATTTATTATGTACCTGGACCTCCTCCACATACCCCAGTATACACACCACAGGATCCCTTTCAATCCTACAAGCATACGCTCGTCCTATCGCATTAAGCACCGCCGTCCAATATGGGTTCAGATTTGGACACTGCTATAACATATGGAGAATTCCAGCCCCCTCCAATCGGCACCGAGGACACTCAGAAGTCTGTCTCAGACCCGCTCTATAACAGCCGTTCAGGAGTCCTATATACTCTATGGAGTACATATATCTGCGAGAGTCTGCCCGGTTCACTCAGCGATAATTGGGGTATATATTCCAGAATCACTTCCCATTTATCTTCCTCTATCCTACCCAACTCCTCCTCCCATTTCCCCTGTGCTCTAATAGGATAATTATTTAAAAAGGTATACATTAGATCCTTATAAATGCCTGACACTACCCCTTTTGTCCCCCCCTCTGCACAGACATAATCAATCAATATATCCTTGTGAATCTCCATATTCATTGTCCTACTCTGCGTAACATAGGCATGCCTAAACTGCCCATATTGAAATCTGCAGACCTCCGGTAGCCCATAATCTGCCTGCAACTTTCCAAAGGGCACCAGTCCCTGCGCGTCCTGCACCTGAACCATGTACTGTATTCCCAGGCTCATCCAATTTTTAAATTCTCCCATTTTAACAAATTCCGGTAAAGTCTCATTTTGCCATATCGGGGAAAAATTTGTCAAGTGTTCCAAACCCCTAATCTTTTTAATTGCCTCCCAGACTTTATGTATCAGCGCTAAAGTAGGATACATCAAACCCAACTTCCTAAACCTTCCTGCCTCCAACCCCTGAACCAAGGGATCCCTCCCCATCACCTGAACCAAGACCCTTTGTATTGAACCAGCCCCAGACACATCCCTCCACCCTCTCATCTGTTGGCCCTGATCAGCTAAGTAGTAAATCCAAGGGTTCGGAAGCGCCAGTCCCCCTCCATCCTTGGGCCTCTGCAATATCTCAAGTCTGATCCTTGGCTGCTTTTTACCCCACACAAGATCCCTAAATATAGAGTCAATAGTACGAAACCACCGCCTAGGGAACCAAATAGGGGCATTGTGCAAGACGTATAGCAGTTGGGGCACTAAAATCATCTTAATCAGATTGATTCTTCCCACTACTGAAAGATACAGTTTACACCACGCCCCTACTTTACTCCTAAACTTACTCAGCAGTGGGGTCAGATTCAAATCTGCATAGCTGGAAATCGGAAGTGCCACCTGAACACCCAGATATTTAAACTGTCGCACCACTGCCAACCTACTACCCTCCCCCGACACTGGCAAATCAACAACACAATCATCTACAGCCATGACAGTGGATTTTCCCCAGTTAATTTCTAAACCCGATATAGACCCAAATGTTTTAATAATTTCCATTGCTCTCAACAACGACTCTCCGGAATCCTCCAAAAAAAGCAGCACATCATCCGCATACAATGACACTTTTTCCTCTACCAAGCCATATTTGAACCCTTTAACCGAAGCCGTCCTCCTAATTGTCTGCGCCAGGGCTCCACTGCCAAAGCAAAAAGTAGCGGGGACAGTGGACACCCCTGCCTAGTCCCCCTATGAAGCGCAAAACTCCCAGACATTTGCCCATTAACTCTGACCCTAGCGGTTGGGGAAGTATATAGCAACCGTATCCATGAAATAAAGGTCGACCCAAAACCAAAGCGTTCCATAACCCTCCAAAGATACTGCCACTCAACACTATCAAACGCTTTACGCGCATCCAATGAAACCACGACCCTACTGCCCCTATTGTCCGACGGCAGCTGCAAATTCAGAAAAAGTCTACGCAAATTTATCGCCGTAGACTTATTTGGCATAAATCCGGATTGGTCCGGATGGACAAGATCCTGAACCACACTCGCCAAACGGCTAGCCAAAATTTTGGCCAAAATCTTTACATCTACCGTCAGCAACGAGATGGGCCTATAAGATTCTGCCAACCCCGGATCTCTTCCCTCTTTCGGAATGACCACCACCAACACCTCCCTCATGGACGCCGGTAATTCACCCTCCCGAAGAGCCTCTTCAAAATCTTTTTGCAGTCTGGGTGTTACCATCTCAATTAATTGTTTGTAAATTTCACTAGGGACACCATCTGCCCCCGGGGCCTTATTATTAGCCATAGATGTAATAGCCATTTCAATCTCTTCTTTTGTTATGGGCACCTCCAATCTCCCCCTATCACTGTCTTTAATCCTCGGGAGCCCTGCTTCCTGAAGAAAACCCTCTATATCCCCAAATGAATCCCCCGATCCCGAAGAATACAACTGATTATAGAATCGTCTAAATTCCTCCAAAATACACTCTGTGTCCTCCACCTACCTTCCCTCATCAGTCTTCAATTTATATACATAAGAAGATTCCTTCTGGCCGCTACCACCACTGACAACAGATGCCCCACTTTTTCACCTTCATCATAAAATTGCGTTTTCTGGAAGCCCTTCCTCCTCTCCGCTTTCCTCAAATACACCTTATTAACCTCTTCCTGTGCACCCCTTAGCCTACTCTGATTTTCTGCTGACGGGTCCAGTACCATAACCCTCTCCACCCTCTCCAAGGTTTCTATCATTTTCCTGTCTTCTAGTTGAGACTTCGACTTACACCTGGAAATCTCTCGAAACAAAAGACCCCTTAGGACCGCTTTCATAGCGTCCCACACCACCCGACTATCAGCACTCCCTTCATTAATCCGCCAATACTCCTCCAATTCTTCCTTTATAATATTCATATCAATATATCCAGCCACACTGGGTTCAACTTCCATCCAACTCCCTTCCCAATCTTCCCCCCATCCGTCTAATGGACAATTCTATAGGCTTATGGTCGGAAATCACCCTTGGGAGGTATTCCACTCCACAGACCAGTTGTGTCATTAGTTCATTTCCCAGTGCCATATCTATTTGTGAGAGAGACCCATGCGTCGCAGAATAACAAGAGTAGCACACCACATTCTCATTTCTCACTCTCCACAGGTCCATCATTCCGATCTCTTTAATATAATTCCCAAATGCTGTCAATTTCTTAGTGCTTTTACCTGCACTCTGTTTATGTCTATCCCACCCCTCATCCATAACATTATTGAAATCCCCAATAATAAGTAATGGTAATCCCGTACCCCGCTTAAATAATTCCATAACCTCACATAACTTTTTCCCGCTATATGGCGGTGGTATGTACATAGCTACTATACATAGTGATTGCCCATAGATTTTACAGACAACAAAAACATACTGTCCTTCACTATCAACATGGCTTTCAATTTCTTCAAATGGCGTAGACGCTCCTATTAATAAAGAGACCCCTCTAGCATATGAAGAGTATGTGGAATGATATGCTCTCCCAATCCACCTCCTCTTCAACACCTCCACCTTTTCCCGTAGTAAATGAGTCTCCTGGAGGCATAGAATATCCGGTCTCCTCTTTCTAACATATTCCATGATCGACGTTCTTCGTGTTCCCTCAGACAGTCCTCTTACATTCCAACTAAGGATTTAATTCTGTCACCCATCATACAATTCTATACATACAAGTTCCCGACCCTTGAAAATATCGTGCAGCTCTCCGTATGCAATAAAACTCTTCCCTAAACAATTAACCCCTCTCCTCTCCCCATATACAGTAACCCAACAAACCATAACAATTCTCCCGTAGTATTTCTCTCTCTTACCAGAGAGTGGGTACTCCAACGTCTAGCTACCCTATAAACGTTACCGGCATGGTTCATTTTAATGAAGGTGAGATAACCAACATTTTGGGTCAACAGCTGGGTCCTTCTTTCTGTCAGGATTGATCCAGCAGCACTGAAGACTCTTTCTGATAGCACACTACCAGCAGGGCAAGCGAGCTCCTGTAAGGCATATTGTGCCAATTCAGGCCAGGTGTCCAGTTTACAGGCCCAGTAGTCAAAGGGGAATGAACTGTGAGGGAGAACATCGATAGGGGAGGAGAGGTAATTTTGAACCATAGTTGACAACTGCTGTCTCCTGTCTGTTGCAATTGATTCAGTATTACCAGTCGTGTGAGCGTTACTCGAGAAATCAGTCCACAACATGGTCATGAAACCCCTGTCTCCAACGCCACTTCGGCTGTGTTCACCACGAACACCTCTTCCATTTGGCCCAGTATGGCTCGTGGTAGAACCTGCCCCGCTGCTGTGTGCTGGAAATGCCTCAAACAGACTGTTTACCAGAGTTGCTTGTTTGTTCGCCAATATTAGTTCTAGGTTCTCCTGTGACATGATGTTCTGTAATTTGCTTTATAGCGTGGATCGAGGATGCTGGCCAACCAGTAGTCGTCATCCTTCATAATTTTGGCAATGCGGGGGTCCCTTTTTAGGATCCGCAAGACATAATCACGCATGTGGGCCAATGTTCCAGGTGTCAATGATGCACTGCCAGTGGTGGGTGAAGGAGCACTTTCTGCTAAATCCACATCCCTCCAGTCACGCACAAACCCTGTACCTGACCTTGGCAAGCCAACATTTTCTCTTGCCCCCTGAGAAGCATCCTCCTCCCCAAAATAATCATCCCCCTCATCCTCCTCCTCTCCTTCCTCCACCTCGTCCAGGACAGTTCCCTGAGCAGACAATGGCTGACTCATCAAGGCTTCCCTCCTCCTCCTCTTCCTCCTCCACTGCAGACGCCTGATCCTTAATGTGCGTCAAAGTTTGCATGAGCAGACGCATAAGTGGGATACTCATGCTTATGATGGCGTTGTCTGCACTTACCAGCCGTGTGCATTCCTCAAAACACTGAAGGACTTTACAGAGGTCTTTCAGCTTTGACCACTGCACACTCGACAACTCGATGTCTGCCCTCAAACTGCCTGCCAGTGTATCCCCACACAAATGCATTACAGCCTGCCTCTGTTCGCACAGACTCTCAACCATGTGCATGTTGGAGTTCCACCTTGTTGCAACGTCTATGATTAGGCGGTGCTTGGGGAGGTGGAGCGATCGCTGCAGCCTCTGCATACGACTGGAGTCTACGGGCAAGCGACGGATGTGCGAGCACAGTCTTCGCACCTTATGGAGCAGGGCTAGTAACTCTGGATAATTATTTATGAAGCACTGCACCACCAGGTTCAAGGTGTGAGCCAGGCAAGGTTTGTCTCTGAGTTTTGCCAGGGCTATGGCCGCCACAAAATTACGGCCGTTATCACTAACTACCTTGCCTGGCTCAAGATGTAGACTGCCCAGCCATGACTCAGTTTCTCGCTGCAAGTAGTCGGCCAGTACCTCCGCGGTGTGTCTGTTGTCGCCCAAAGACATCATCTTTAAAACAGCCTGCTGACGCTTACCACTAGCTGTTCGATAGTGGGACACCTCGTGTGCAACACTGGCAGCTGCGGATGGAGTGCTTGTGCGACTGCGCTCAGTCGACGAGCTTTCGCTTCTGGAGGAGGAGGAGGGTCGAACGCCTACGGCCAACTGTTGCCTATACCGTGGGCTAGGCAGCACTGTCCCACCGCCGCTGTCCCCTGTGGACCCTGCATCCACCACATTAACCCAGTGCGCAGTGATAGACACGTAACGGCCCTGGCCATGCCTACTGGCCCATGCATCTGTTGTGAGGTGCACCTTTCCACTCACTGATTGTTTGAGTGCATGGACAATGCGGTCTTTCACATGTAGGTGGAGGGCAGGGATGGCTTTTCTAGAAAAGAAGTGCCGACTGGGTAGGTCATAGCGTGGGACAGCGTAGGCCATGAGCTCTTGGAACGCTGCGCTTTCAAACAAACGGAAGGGCATCATCTCTAATGAGATCAGTTTGCTAATGTAGGCGTTCAAAGCCAGTGTACGCAGATGAGAGGATGAGTATTTTCTTGTCCTACTCAGAGTGTCTGCTAGGGTGAGCTGGACTTGAGAGCTGCATATGGGGGAACTAGCGGTGGACATGGCGGACTGAGAGGGGGTTGGTGATGGTGATGGTGGTGGTGGTGATGGCCTAGATTCAGTCTTTCGTTGGAAAAACATTGGGATTCCCTGACTGCTTTGGCCTTGCGACGACACCTCAACATTTCTTGCTGGTGGTATGCTAATCGGTGGGCTTACAGTGGGGGAAGCGATGTAGCGTTGCTGGCTACCTTTAGTCGGAGCAGGTGCACATGTGCTACCTGAGAATTTGTAGTCCATCCACGCTTGCAAGTGCATGGTGTTTAAATGTCTAAGCATGCAACTTTAAAGATGTATATCTTTGTACCGTGTTAGCCAGTAGATAGAAAAATATTTAGAGTTGAGAGTCCTCAGTGGTTGATACCTTTTAATGGCTAACTGAAAAGATGGTAACAAATTGCAAGCTTTCGAGACTACTCAGGTCTCTTCATCAGGCTAGACTAACTGATTTCAATCCATATTTCCAGACTCCCCACTACTGTGTTTTAGGCAGCCCCCAAATCTAAGAAGCATTATTGTCAGAAGTTCCCTGTCCTCCCCAACAGCTGCAGGAACCTTTCCTTGCAACAAGAAGAAATGCAAAACCTGTCCATTTATAATGACCACGGACAAGATAAAGATCCCCAACTCCCATCGGGACTACAAGATCCCAGGTACTTTCAGCTGCATCACATCTAATGTGGTGTACCTAATTATATGTACTAAATGTCCAACTGGGGGTCTGTATGTGGGAGAGACCGGGCAAAAACTGAGAACAATGATGAATTCTCATCGCCACACAATAAGAGAAAAAAGAATGGATCTACCTGTGGCAAAACATTTTTGCTCCCCTGGTCATAGAATGTTGGATATGAAATTACTTGTACTGAAAGGTAATTTCACATCTCAGAGACACAGAAGAGTTTGCGAATACAAATTGATGGTGACCTTTGACACTCTTAATTCTGGAATGAACCTGTCACACGGATTTATGACGTTTTACATCAATTAAGGAATTTACTCCAAAGACCCTGTGAAAACATCACAAAACATTACCAGACCCCAATCAGAGGGCAATAAAACTTTCACACTCCTTATCTATGAACTGTTCCAATATTTATGCTCATCCCTCTGCCATAATGACTATTCTGCTTCACGTCACTTGTCTTACATATTGCATTTCTTTTTTTCTGTGCTGTGTTGTGTATAAATATGTGATTCTTCAGATTTTGTATTAGTCTAGCCTGGTGAAGAAACCTGAGTAGTCTCGAAAGCTTGCAATTTGTTACCATCTTTTCAGTTAGCCATTAAAAGGTATCAACCACTGAGGACTCTCAACTCTAAATATTTTTCTAAGCATGCAACTGGTATTCAAATTTCGGACATTTTTCCCTCTGCTAAAGGTCCTTCCACACTTCTTACAGATAACCTTTGCCTCATCAATAGGATTTTGGTCAAAAAAGTGCCACACTGCACTCTTCCTACTATGGTAAAACTTTTCAGGGCTTGCACACTGTGCTAATTTGACCATCTGGCCAAGCTGTCCTGCAACTCTTTTTGTTGTTTTAACACGGTTTTGGACTGCTACGGGCCTGCCAGATAACCGCAGCTGCGATGTCGATGCCTGCTGCGAATCCTCCTCCTCTTCTGAGCTATTGCCAGCGGCACCCTCTTCCCCCAATGGATGCCAATCCGGGTCAACAATTGGGTCATCCATCACCTCCTCTTCAATTTCATCGGCACCTTCCTCTGTGTCACCGTGTAAGGTGGTATAGTTTGTGGGAAGGGGCACCTGAGTTTCATCAGGGTCAGATTCTGGCTCAGTAGACTGCGACAGCAATGTAGTGCTCTGGGTGAATGTACCAGCAAAATCATATAGCAGTGGCTGTGCATCAGTGCACTCCATGTCATATTCATCTTGGACTGGGGAATTCAGGATTTGACGTGATAACCCAGGCATGGTATGTGAAAAGAGCTCCAGGGAGTAATCTGAAGTGTGGCCTGCCGCATCCTTCACTTTTGTTGGGGGTGAAGGACACAAGGAAAGGTGTCGTTCCTGACCAGGAGCCTGCACTGACGACTCAGTGATGGCAGTTTTTTAAACTTCAGAAGAGGAGGCGATAGAGCTGGAGGCTGTTTCGGCAATGTAAGCTAAAACCTGTTCCTGATGCTCCGGCTTTAAAAGCGGTTTACCTACTCCCAGAAAAGGGAGCCTTCCACGCCTTCTGGAGCCAGACGATGACGCAGGCTCAACACCTCCTGCCTTAGGCGCTATTGTGCTTTTGGCACTACCAGCAGATGCACCACTACCACCATCAGTACTAGCTGGCCCCCCCCGCCCACGTCCGCGGCCTCTTCCACCATACTTCCTCATGTTTGGGAAAATGTAACAAAAATACCAGCAGATATATGGTACTGTATCAGAAGCGTACAGCTGTATACAGTGTACGGGAAAATTGAAATCTCCATATATATTTCCGCAGTCACACACAGACGCTCACTCAGTATGGATCTGACCAGAATACAAAAAGCATAAAAAAGGTACTGTATCAGAAGACACCAGGTGTATATAGTATAGGGGAAAATTGAAATCTCCATATATATTTCCGGAGTCACACACAGACGCTCTCTCAGTATGGATTTGACCGTAATACAAAAGGCAGAAAAAAGGTACTGTATCAGAAGATACAAGGTGTATATAGTATAGGGGAAAATTGAAATTTACATATATATTTCCGCAGTCACACACAGACACTCACTCAGTATGGATCTGACCAGAATACAAAAAGCATAAAAAAGGTACTGTATCAGAAGATATCAGGTGTATATAGTATAGGGGAAAATTGAAATCTCCATATATATTTCTGGAGTCACACACAGACACTCACTCAGTATGGATTTGACCAGAATACAAAAGCATAAAAAAGGTACTGTATCAGAAGACACCAGGTGTATATAGTATAGGGGAAAATTGAAATCTCCATATATATTTCCGGAGTCACACACAGACGCTCTCTCAGTATGGAATTGACCGTAATACAAAAGGCAGAAAAAAGGTACTGTATCAGAAGATACCAGGTGTATATAGTATAGGGGAAAATTGAAATTTCCATATATATTTCCGCAGTCACACACAGACGCTCACTCAGTATGGATCTGACCAGAATACAAAAAGCATAAAAAAGTACTGTATCAGAAGATACCAGGTGTATATAGTATAGGGGAAAATTGAAATCTCCATATATATTTCCGGAGTCACACACAGACGCTCTCTCAGTATGGATTTGACCGTAATACAAAAGGCAGAAAAAAGGTACTGTATCAGAAGATACCAGGTGTATATAGTATAGGGGAAAATTTAAATCTCCGTATATATTTCCGTAGTCACACACAGACGCTCACTCAGTATGGATTTCACCAGAATACAAAAAGCATAAATAAGGTACTGTATCAGAAGATACCAGGTGTATATAGTATAGGGGAAAATTGAAATCTCCGTATATATTTCCGGAGTCACACACAGACGCTCACTCAGTATGGATTTGACCAGAATACAAAAAGCATAAAAAAGGTACTGTATCAGAAGATACCAGGTGTATATAGTGTAGGGGAAAATTGAAATCTCCGTATATATTTCCGGAGTCACACACAGACGCTCACTCAGTATGGATTTGACCGTAATACAAAAGGCAGAAAAAAGGTACTGTATCAGAAGATACCAGGTGTATATAGTATAGGGGAAAATTTAAATCTCCGTATATATTTCCGTAATCACACACAGACACTCACTCAGTATGGATTTCACCAGAATACAAAAAGCATAAATAAGGTACTGTATCAGAAGATACCAGGTGTATATAGTATAGGGGAAAATTGAAATCTCCGTATATATTTCCGGAGTCACACACAGACGCTCACTCAGTATGGATTTGACCAGAATACAAAAAGCATAAAAAAGGTACTGTATCAGAAGATACCAGGTGTATATAGTGTAGGGGAAAATTGAAATCTCCGTATATATTTCCGGAGTCACACACAGATAGTCAGCATGTATTTGTCCGTGATACCAGCCTGTACATGGTAGTGTGTGAGGAGCGTACAGCTCTATAAGGTAAAACAAAAAACAAGAAACAAATATCCTAAAATAAAACAAAATAAAAAATATATTGCAAAACATGCATGAAGTTGTAATAATAATAATAAGGGTATTTGGTAAACATAATTTTGATCAAAAGAATGTACAAGCCATCCCGCCACGTCAAGGCAACCCTTTGTGGAACAGTCCTACTCTAATATTAAAAACCTTTCCACTTGTCAAGTGACGTAAATGTGAACAAGGCAGAGGGACTGAACCCACCAGTTGAAGCATAGGCCAGACAGGATGGATTTTTCAGCTCAAAAGCAGGGCGGTCACACCCTTATATGCACAAGATGCACTAAGAACTAAATGAAAAACTGGGTCTGAACTGAAAAAGTAAGTTGATGTGTATGCAAAATGTAAATGCATATCAAACACATGACCATTAAACAGAGAAAACAAAAAACAAGAAACAAATATCCTAAAATAAAACAAAATAAAAAATATATTGCAAAACATGCATGAAGTTGTAATAATAATAATAAGGGTATTTGGTAAACATAATTTTGATCAAAAGAATGTACAAGCCGTCCCGCCACGTCAAGGCAACCCTTTGTGGGACAGTCCTACTCTAATATTAAAAACCTTTCAACTTGTCAAGTGACGTAAATGTGAACAAGGCAGAGGGACTGAACCCACCAGTTGAAGCATAGGCCAGACAGGATGGATTTTTCAGCTCAAAAGCAGGGCGGTCACACCCTTATATGCACAAGATGCACTAAGAACTAAATGAAAAACTGGGTCTGAACTGAAAAGTAAGTTGACGTGTATGCAAAATGTAAATGCATATCAAACACATGACCATTAAATAGAGAAAACAAAAAACAAGAAACAAATATCCTAAAATAAAACAAAATAAAAAATATATTGCAAAACATGCATGAAGTTGTAATAATAATAATAAGGGTATTTGGTAAACATAATTTTGATCAATTTTGACAAGTGGAAAGGTTTTTAATATTAGAGTAGGACTGTCCCACAAAGGGTTGCCTTGACGTGGCGGGATGGCTTGTACATTCTTTTGATCAAAATTATGTTTACCAAATACCCTTATTATTATTATTACAACTTCATGCATGTTTTGCAATATATTTTTTATTTTGTTTTATTTTAGGATATTTGTTTCTTGTTTTTTGTTTTCTCTGTTTAATGGTCATGTGTTTGATATGCATTTACATTTTGCATACACATCAACTTACTTTTTCAGTTCAGACCCAGTTTTTCATTTAGTTCTTAGTGCATCTTGTGCATATAAGGGTGTGACCGCCCTGCTTCTGAGCTGAGAAATCCATCCTGTCTGGCCTATGCTTCAACTGGTGGGTTCAGTCCCTCTGCCTTGTTCACATTTACGTCACTTGACAAGTGGAAAGGTTTTTAATATTAGAGTAGGACTGTCCCACAAAGGGTTGCCTTGACGTGGCGGGATGGCTTGTACATTCTTTTGATCAAAATTATGTTTACCAAATACCCTTATTATTATTATTACAACTTCATGCATGTTTTGCAATATATTTTTTATTTTGTTTTATTTTAGGATATTTGTTTCTTGTTTTTTGTTTTCTCTGTTTAATGGTCATGTGTTTGATATGCATTTACATTTTGCATACACATCAACTTACTTTTTCAGTTCAGACCCAGTTTTTCATTTAGCTCTATAAGGTGTGGGAAAAAATGAACGCTCAGTAACTGTGCAGAAATAAAGAATAAAAGTATTAGTGCTGTGTAAAAAGCTGTCTGCACAGCAGTGTACACACAGCAATACAGCTAGCAGGCAGCCTAATAATCAGCACTGCTGCACACAAGAAAATCCTCCCCTGTCACTGCACACTAACTGTACAGCACAATTGCTATCAGCACAAGCACATAAGAACTTCTCTTTCCAGCCCTAACACTCTCCCTACTGATAAACAGCGTCAGCAACCTCTCCCTACTGTTAAGATGGGCAGAAGTAAAATGGCGGTCGGCGGTCAGGGCTTTTATAGACACTATGACGCCCCCAAAGCAAGCCAATCACTGCAATGCCCTTCTCTAAGATGGTGGTGGACGCTGCCCATGTCATCTCGTTGCCCACAGTGTAAGTCCTTGCTCATTGGCTGAAAAAAGGCGCCTGCAAGCATTATGGGAAAACCGACTTTGGCGCTCGGGTCGACGACCGCATGGCCGACTTCACGCTATGGTCGGATTTCTCTCGGCGAAACTTGACTTTGGTGAAAGTCGGCGACTTATGAATCTGACCGACCTGTTTCGCTCAACTCTAGTGATCACACCTTGGAGAGCTATTGCACCAAGTGGACTGACATTAATCATGGCTCCAACACGAGAGATGTCAATTGAAACAAAGGAGAGGATTATCAAACTCTTAAAAGAGGGTAGATCATCACGCAATGTTGCAAAAGATGTTGGTTGTTCACAGTCAGCTGTGTCTAAAATCTGGCCCAAACACAAACAACATGGGAAGGTTGTTAAAGGCAAACATACTGGTAGACCAAGGAAGAAATCAAAGCGTCAAGACCGGAAACTTAAAGCAATATGTCTCCAAAACAGGAAATGCACAACAAAACAAATGAGGAACGAATGTGTGGATACTGTAGTCAACGTCTGTGATCGAACTGTAAGAAACCCCCTAAAGGAAATGGGATTTACATACAGAAAAGCTAAACAAAAGCCATCATTAACACCTAAACAGAAAAAAACAAGGTTACAATGGGCTAAGGAAAAGCAATCGTGGACTGTGGATGACTGGATGAAAGTCATATTCAGTGATGAATCATGAATCTGCATTGGGCATGGTGATGATGCTGGAACTTTTGTTTGGTGCCGTTCCAATGAGATTTATAAAGATGACTGCCTGAAGAGAATGTGCAAATTTCTGTGGAGTCATTGATGATATGGGGCTGCATGTCAGGTAAAGGTGCTGGGGAGATGGCTGTCATTACATCTTCAATAAATGCACAAGTTTATGTTGATATTTTGGGGTCTAGGGGGTAAGGTTTCTCCTTATGGAGAGTGACATACCAGCTCTGGCGTGTCGAGGTAAGGAGGCTTATTCGCCGTGCAATGCTCCTCTGGGAAATTTTAATATGCAAATTGCCTCTTCAAACAAAGAGGACTTGTACTCTTTAGCGCCACCTATTGGAAGCAGCGATCCTACAAGTCACAATCAACCCTTTAACGAGTCTTGTAATATGACTTAGGATAAAAGCCAAATGACACTTTTCTTATCCCATCAATTGAAAGGATGTTTGAGGACGATGAAGTCATTTTTCAAGATGATAATGCATCCTGCCATAGAGCAAAAACTGTGAAAACATTCCTTGAAAAAAGACACATAAGGTCAATGTCATGGCCTGCAAATAGTTCGAATCTCAATCCAATTGAAAATCTTTGGTGGAAGTTGAAGAAAATAGTCCATGACAAGGCTCCAACCTGCAAAGCTGATCTGGCAACAGCAATCAGAGAAAGTTGGAGCCAGATTGATGAAGAGTACTGTTTGACACTCATTAAGTCCATGTCTCAAGAGACTGCAAGCTGTTGTAAAAGCCAGAGGTGGTGCAACAAAATGCTCGTGATGTGTTGGAGTGTTTTTTTGTTTGTTTGTTTTTCATGATTCCATAATTTTTTCCCTCACAATTGAGTAATTCCATAATTTTTCCCTATGCTTGGTTAAAAAAAATAATCATTACTGACTACCACATTATTTGTTCTTGATTTCTTTTAGTGTTTCTAAAAGCCATAAAGTTGCCATTTGAAATGACTTAAGTTTTGTGCCATGTCTGTGATCTTTTTTTTTCAACAAAATAAAACAACTGAATGAACATCCTCCAAGGCCGATTATTCCATAATTTTTGCCAGGGGTTGTATATAAACTCTACAGGGTGGTTTGTCTGGGACACTGTATGCCAGGGGTGGACAACATTTTTTGGTCCAAGAGCCATATTGCCATACTGAACCAATCCCAAAACCGCAAACATTTTTAAAGGGGCACTTACATAAATACAAGACCACCACTGCCCCTCTCCATAATGTCCCCCCTAGACTTCCCCTCTTCAAAATGTCCCCCTTGCACTGCCCCTCTCCATGATGTCCCCCTCTGCACTGTGCCCCTCTCCATAATGTTCCCCTCGCACTGCCCCTCTCCATAATGTCCCCCCTGCATTGTCCCTCTCCATAATGTCCCCACTGAACTGCCTGTCTCCATAATAGTCCCCTCAAACTGCCAATCTCCAAAATATCACCCCAAAGCACTGCTTTCAATATCTCCCCCACATTGCCTCGCTGCATAAAGTCCCCCCACCCAACTGCCCCTTGCTATATTATGCCCCCTTTCAAAATTCCCCCTAATGGCCCCATAATGATCTCTGTTGCCCCATAATGTGCCCTCCCAGTAACCCCAACCCTTCTCTCCCCCGCCTCCTCATCTAAAATAGCACATTTAATCTTCAGCTCCTCCAGCAGCAGTGTGATTAGGTCAGAAGCGTGCTGACCTCACAACACTGCTGCACAGTGGGGCCAGGCTGATAAATGCTTCTCTGCCCCAGCCCCGGCACCCAAGTGTTCAAATGTAATCGCAAAATATGATACAACATAACTCAGGTTGGTCAGTTATTTCCTAGTCCAAAGCAATAATACATTACACCTAGCCTTATTATTAACAACAGACATACCACCGATAAAGTCCAAAAATAATTGAGCAAGATAGCAGTTGCATAGAGTGGTAAAGACAAATCTAAATTGGTAGTATTCCTTTTGGAGGTTTTCTTGGCAAAGGCTTAGTGAGTTTGCTTATTCTGCATCTTTAATGCCCCTCAACAACCTACCCAGGCCTTTTATCTGAACCACCCCAAGAATGGTGCTACTAATGAAGCTTCTTAACATTCCACACCGTTTAATACCACATTTATGAAGTATG
This sequence comes from Oophaga sylvatica, assembly GCA_033576555.1. Taxonomy (NCBI): domain Eukaryota; kingdom Metazoa; phylum Chordata; class Amphibia; order Anura; family Dendrobatidae; genus Oophaga; species Oophaga sylvatica. Next base: position 108,965,841 of record JARQOD010000002.1, read on the forward strand.
ACACCCTAAGAATGCCTCTCCCATACACATTGATGTTCCTAGATTGCCCCCTTACATACCCAGTATGATTACTCACAGTGTCCTCACACGGCATTATTCCCGTACAGTGCCCCTCACACACATGGGAATGACCTAAGTGCTCCTCAACAATGATGCGCCACACACAGTATGATGCCCTGTCTGTTCCCCATCACAAAGATATGCCCACAAATGATGCTTACAGTAGCCCCAACACAGTATGATGTCCCCACAGCCGCACTACATAGTATGATGCCCCTGAACTCCACTGGTGAATCTAAAAATAATAATTCTCCTAGCCCCATTTCCATGAAAGGTGGAGCAGATCTACTGTGTCTATTCCTGGTAGAGTAGGCGCGATATGGTGATATCATTGTGCTTCCTACACCAAGGCTCGGATGGAACAGGTGAAATGTGGAGCTAAGAGCTGATGGCTCCTTGCTTCACTATTATATTCAACTCCATCTGTGTCCCAAAGACGCAGATACAATTAAAAGCAAAACCTGCTTCCCACCTCTAGGGTCAACTCGCCATACCCAGGACGGTTGCACTTGATCTGAAAAGGCTAACATGCTTGACTTCATTGCGCTCTTTCCCTAATCCTAGCTCTCTCAGGAGAACACTCTCTATCAGGACGGACTCTACCCCTTTATAAGCAGCTGGTCCACCATGCCCAGTACTGTGACAGAGGCAATCTCCCCTCCATAATCAAATACAACACATGATAACTTAGCTCTTGCTATTTTATTTCATACATGTCTCTTAATCCGTTGTTAACATATGTGTTTCTTTGTGGTTTTGCTGCCTTCATTCTGAGTGCACAAAGTGTACAGTCTAATATGAAACAAGTAAAATCATTGCATAAACATGAGTGTGTGGAAATCGCATGTACGCGGGATGCAGTGACGAGACTGAGACGGAGCAAGCTTTAAACTGAAACTTTATCTGATGATCAGGAAAATAACAAGGGCTAGCAGGGATTCTCCTCACAGGGAAACTATATACCAACACACATTAACATAAGCGAACGGCTATTAGGAAAGTGCCATTACCTATAAGCAGTGGCGTACCGTCAATTGTAGCAGACCACGCAGCTGCTATGGGGCCCGGACAGGTGAGGGGGCCCGTGACGGCTGCTGCGGTTTGGCAGCTGTGCTGACACAGTACTACCAGGGCAGGGGAGGCGGGGGAGGCGAAGCGCAGCTGTGTGCTTTATACTCACCTCCTACTGGCGCGGTCTCTGCCCTGCTCTTCTCCCACGGTCTCCGGCGCCTGTGTTCAGCGGTCAGGTGGTACCGCTCATTAAAGTCATGAATATGTGCATATTCATGACTTTAATGAGCGGTACCACCTGACCGCTGAACACAGGCGCCGGAGACCGCGGGAGAAGAGCAGGGCAGAGACCGCGCCAGGAGGAGGTGAGTGTAAGGGATATTTACCTGTCCCGTTCCACCACTGCGCTGCTGTGTGCTCGCATCCTCTCTTGCTGTGAATGTTCAGGCAGAGGGCGCGATGACGTAGTTTGTGCGCGCCGCGCCCTCTGCCTGAGCATTCACTGTGGAGGACCCAGAAGACAGCGGCGGTCAGCGGTGCACCGGGTGACAGGTAAATATCACAGGTGCCGGGAGGTGAGTATGTCTTTTTTTTTTTTGTTTCAGCAGCTGCGGCAGTATAAGGGACGTATACTATGGGGTACAATCTATGGAGCATCTATGGGGGCATTATCTATGGAGCATGATGCATCTATGGGGGCACAATCTATGGAGCATCTATGGGGGCATAATCTATGGAGCATCTATGGGCAGCATCTATGGGGGCACAATCTATGGAGCATCTATGGGGCATAATACATTTTTTTTGTTAAATGTGTCTCCTCACTGTGCTGGCACTTTACATTTACAATGGCTCTGGCTTTTTTTTTTTTTTGGGGGGGGGCCCATTCAGACTTTTGCTATGGGGCCCCATGATTTCTATGTACGCCCCTACCTATAAGGCCACGATAGGGCCGACTAGAAGTCCTAGAACTAGATTAAACAATAAACGGAGTGTCACTTAACGGCTCTGACGTCCTGCAGAGTCGTAGTCCGGTGGATGTCCGTTTGGCGTCTCGGCCGCTGGGCCCAGCCGACGAGGAGCTGCTGCAGACCTCGGGCGTCCGTACACCCAGGTGTTGATGGGGCGCAACAGGCCTTGGAGAAGCACGCTGGCGTAGAGTCCGCCCCTCCCGGGGACCGAGATGGCGGCAGCTGAATGCTCTGCTGGGTAGGCCGCAACCGCGGGCTGCAGTGGGACAATGGCGGTCGCGGCTGGAGGCAGGCAGGCCACAACCATGGGCTGTAGTGAGGCAGCGGCGGTCGCGGCTGGAGGCAGGCAGGCCGCAACTGCGGGCTGGGGTAGAGCAGTGTCAGGTGAGTGCCTCACAGGTCTCCCTCTTCTATGCACCGCTCGGGTACGTCCTCTCCACTCCCCTCAGGTCTCTCTCCCCTTACTCCTGTCTGTCTCCGTGGCAACTCCCCTCTGCTGATCTCCTGTGCTCCTTTTATATTGGCCCCGCCCCACACCCTTCCAGAATAGTCTCTGCTTTCCCCTCTAGTTCCTTCCCCGGGCACCTTCTCCTTAGGAACTTATGAGACAGCCCCCTTGGTTCTGGCCCGGGCACACAGCGGGGGCCCACTCCCCTACATTCCCCCATCCTTTGAGCTCGCCAGTCCTCGGGCGAGGGTTTGGGGGGTTTTGTGTCAATATGTTGGCACTGTAATTGTCTCTGCCACACGAACTGATCCTGTTCATATTGCTCGGGGGGTTTGCCTGCGGTAGATCGCTCGGAGAGTCGCGGTTCAGTGGTCGGGATAGAGTCCTCTGGGGTGGTGGTAGATGGCTGGGCAATTGGGGTCGCCGGGGCATGGGCCCTGGTAGTGTCCGCTGGTCTTATAGAATAGTCCTCTTCATCTTCATCATCTCAAATGGCTGTTGCAGGGGCTGAAGTCTGCGCTGAAGGGTCTGGGGTCCGCAGAGTAGCCACACCCTGCGCGGGGTCTGCGGACATACATGGTCGTAACATATAGCGATGCACCACCCAGATGAGTTGATTCCCTTCTTTATCTGAATGTATTTCATACACTGGCCCGTCTGGACTTATTCATCGTAGATTTCGGTAGGGGCTTTCTTCCCATCGGTGGCTCAATTTGCTTAGGGGCCGCTGATCTCATACCAGCACGCGATCTCCTTTTTGAAATTCAATGGGCTGCGACGTGGTCTTTTCAGGGTATTCCAGGTCTTGGAGTTTGGTCTGCACTAGTCTATGCATAGTCTGCAGATGATACCGATGGTCCCGGACCCAGGAGGGAACCCCCGCCCATGGCTGTTCTTCCTTGGGATCCAGCTCTACCTCGGTAATCCCCTTGCCTTCCAGACCAAAGAGCAGCGTGTACGGGGTGTACCCGGTGACCTGATGCACCCGGTTATTACATACCCAGACCAGTTCGGGGATGTATTCAGGCCATCGGGTTTTCTGATCGTCTTCCAGGGTCCGTAACATCTGAATTAGAGTCTGGTTGAACCGTTCGCAGGCCCCATTCCCTTGCGGGTGATATGGTGTGGTCCGGGATTTGTCAAATTCCATACAGGCGGTGCAGTTCCTCCATTACCTGCCCCAGGAAGCAGGCTCCTTGATCTGAGTGGATGCGTTGCGGGCAGCCATACACGTGAATAAAGTTTTTACAGATAGCATAAGCGGCCGATTCTGCTGTCTGGGGGTCACCACGGCAAACTTGGTAAAGTGGTCCACCATGCCTAGCCAGTGCTGATATCCCTGGTGAGCCGGACTGATGGTTAAGTAATCCACCATTAGCAGTTTGAGGGGCGCGGTGGTTACAATTGTTTGTATGGGGGCTCGCTGCTCTGGTGGTTTAGTCAACTCACACAGGCGGCACTTACGGTACACTTCTTCTATTACAGCGTGTAACCGGGGATGGTAGGCTATTCGCTGTAGCCACTGGAAGGTCTTTTGCACCCCGAAATGAGCCCCTTTTTCATGAGCCTCTCAGGCAATGTCAGCCAACAAGGCTCCCGGTACCACCACCTGCCAGGTTGCGGTGGGCTCAGCATGTAGGCTTGCCTTACCGTACAATAGCTTTCTTGATCACCAGTCTTTCCCATTGGCGGAGCAATAGGACAATGTCCGTTGAAAGCATTTTCCTTTGGGCGTCTTTGGGGAGTTGTCCTTGAGCGACCCACCGGCGGAGGGCGCTAATTTCGCTATCCTTTTGTTGTTGACAGATCCATTCATCCCGAGATTGCTCGAGAATGCCCCCTTCCGGTTTTGCACAGGATTGCTCCCTTGCGTTTGCTGTGATCTCGGTGGGTTTTAACCCCTTAATCCCATTGGACGTACTATTCCGTCCATGTGACCTGGTACTTTATTCCCAGAGACGGAATAGTACGTCCAAGGCGATCAGCTGCGCTCCCGGGGGGAGCGCAGCTGATCGCCGCCGGGTGTCAGCTGATTATCACAGCTGACACCCGGCCCTATGTGCCAGAAGCGGTCACAGACCGCTCCCGGCACATTAACCTCTGGCATACCGCGATCCCTGCGCGCTCCCCTGAGACCCTCAGAACAGCGCGATGTGTCGCGCTGTTCCGAGGGACTCTCCTCACTGCAGAACCCGGATCCAAGATGGCCGCAGGCACTGAGAAGCCTGCACCAGTGCCAGAGCGATTGCTGGTGTGACAGAGTGCTGTGCACACTGTCACACCAGCGATCTGACCCTACACAGTGATGTCCCACCCTGGGACAAAGTAAAAATGCAAAAAAAATAAAAATAAGAAGTGAAAAAAAAAAATTCCTAAATAATGAAAAAAAATATATATTCCCCAATAAATTCACTTCTTTAATGTAAAAAAAAAAAACAACAATAAAAGTACACATATTTAGTATCGCCGTGTCCGTAACGACCCGCCCTATAAAACTGTCCCATTAGTTAACCCCTTTAGTGAACCCTAAAAAAAAAACTAAAAGCCAAGTCTAAAAAACAATGATTTATCATCATACCGACGAACAAAAAGTGGAATAACACGCGATCAAAAAGACGGATATAAACAAACATGGTACCTCTGAAAACGTCATCTTGTCCCACAAAAAACGAGCTGCCATACAGCATCATCAACGAAAAAATAAAAAAGTTATAGCTCGCAGAATAAAGTGATGGAAAAATATTATTTTTTATATATAATCGTTTTAATTGTATAAAAGCGCCAAAACATAAAAAAATACAAATGAGGTATCGCCGTAATCGTACTAACCCGAAGAATAAAATCGCATTATCAATTTTACCACACGCGGAACGGTATAAACGCTCCTCCCCCAAAAGAAACTCATGAATTGCTGGTTTTTGTTCATTCTGCCTCCCAAAAATCGTAATAAAAAGCGATCAAAAAATGTCATGTGCCCAAAAATGGTACCAATAAAAACGTCACCTCGTCCTGCAAAAAATAAGACCTCACATGACTCTGTAGGCTAAAATATAGAAAAATTTTAGCTCTCAAAATGTGATGATGCAAAAACTACTTTTTACAATAAAAAGCGTCTTTTAGCGTGTGACAGCTGCCAAACATAAAAACCCACTATAAATAGTAAATCAAACCCCCCTTTATCACCCCCTTAGTTAGGGAAAAATAATAAAATTAAAAAAATGTATTTATTTCCATTTTCCCGTTAGGGTTAGGGTTGGGGCTAAAGTTAGGGTTAGGGTTGGGACTAGGGTTACGGGTGCGTTAGGGTTAGGTTTGTGGTTAGGGTTATGATTTTTTGTTGGGATTAGTGTTAGGGGTATGTTGGGGTTAGGGTTGGAGTTAGAATTGGGGGGTTTCCACTGTTTAGGCACATCAGGGGCTCTCCATATGTGACATGGCGTCTGATCTCAATTCCAGCCAATTTGGCGTTGAAAAAGTCAAACGGTGCTCCTTCCTTTCTGAGCTCTGCCATGCGCCCAAATAGTAGTTTACCCCCACATATGGGGTATCAGCATACTCAGGACAAATTGCACAACAACTCTTGGGGTCCAATTTCTTCTGTTACCCTTGGGAAAATAAAAAATTGGGGGCGAAAATATCATTTTTGTAGAAAAAAAATATGATTTATTATTTTTATGGCTCTACGTTATAAACTTCTGTGAAGCACTTGGGGGTTCAAAGTTCTCACCACACATCTAAATAAGTTCCTTTGGGGGTCTAGTTTCCAAAATGGGGTCACTTGGGGGGGTTTCCACTGTTTAGGCACCTCAGGGGCTCTCCAAACGCGACATGACACCCGCAGACCATTCCATCGAAGTCTGCAATGAAAAACGTCACTACTTCACTTCCGAGCCCCGACTTGTGCCCATACAGTAGTTTTCTCCCACATACAGGGTATCAGCGTACTCGGTACAAATTGGACAACAACTTTTGGGGTCCAATTTTTCCCCTTACCCTTGGGAAAATAAAAAATTGGTGACTAAAAGATCATTTTTGTGGGAAAAAATTGGATTTTTTGTTTTCATGTCCGGGCACTATAAACTTGTGTGAAGCACTTGGGGGTTCAAAGTGCTCACCACAGATCTAGATAAGTTCCTTAGGGGGTCTAGTTTCCAAAATGGGGTCACTTGTGGGGTGTTTCCACTGTTTAGGCACATCAGGGACTCTGCAAACTGAACATGACATCCATCAAAGTCTGCATTCCAAAATGTCATTACTTCCTTTCCGAGCCCTGCCGTGCGCCCAAACAGTATTTCCCCCCACATATGGGGTATCAGCGTACTCAGGACAAATTGGACAACAATTTTTGGAGTCCAATTTCCTTGGGAAAAATCAAAAATTGGGGACTAAAAAATAATTTTTTGTGGAATTTTTTTTATTTTTTATTTTCACACCCAGGCATTATAAACTTTAGTGAAACATTTGGGGGTTGAACATGCTCCCAACAGATCCAGATAAGTTCCTTAAGGGGTCTAGTTTCCAAAATGGTGTCACTTGTGGGGGGTGTCCACTGTTTAGGCACATCAGGGGCTCTCCAAACGCGACATGGCATACAGCTAATTCTGCGTTGAAAAAGTCAAACTGCGCTCCTTCCCTTCCAACCTCTGCCATGCAACCAAACAGTGGTTTACCCCCACATATTGGGTATCAGCATACTCAGGACAAATTGCACAATAACTTTTGAGGTCTTGTTACCGTTGGGAAAATAAAAATTGGGGTGAAAAGATCATTTTTGTGGAAAAAATATGATTTTTTAATTTTACGGCTCTACGTTATAAACTTGTGTGAAGCACTTGGGGGTTCAAAGTGCTCATCACAGATCTAGATAAGTTCCTTAGGGGGTCTTGTTTCTAAAATGGTGTCACATGTGGGGGTTTCCACTGTTTAGGCACATTAGGGGCTCTCGAAACGCGACATGGCGTCCAATCTCAATTCCCGCCAATTTTGGTTTGAAAAAGTCAAACGGCGCTCCTTCCCTTCCAAGCCCTTCCGGGCGCCCAGACAGTGGTTTTCCCCCACATATGGGGTATCGGCATACTCAGGAGAAATTGCAAAACAACTTTATTTATCCATTTTCTCCTTTTACCCTTGTTAAAATAAAAAAATTGTTTGTAAAAGATCATTTTTGTGACTAAAAAGTTAAATGTTCATTTTTTCCTTCCAAGTTGCTTCAGCTCCTGTGAAGCACCTGAAGGGTTAATAAACTTCTTGAATGTGGCTTTGAGTACCTTGAGGGATGTAGTTTTTAGAATGGTGTCACTTTTGGGTATTTTCTGCCACATAGACCCCTTAAAATGACTTCAAATGTGAGGTGGTCCCTAAAAAAAATGGTTTTGTACAACTTGTTGTAAAAATGAGAAATCGCTGGTCAACTTTTAACCTTATAACTTCGTAGCAAAAAAAAAAATTTGGTTTCAAAATTGTGCTGATGTAAAGTAGACATGTGGGAAATGTTATTTAGTAACTATTTTGTGTGACAATTTCTCTATTTTAAGGGAATAAAAATTAAAAGTTTGAAAATTGCAAAATTTTCAAAATTTTCACCATATTTCCATTTTTTTCATAAATAACCGCAAATAATATCGAAGAAATTTTACCACTATCAGGAAGTACAATATGTCACGAGAAAACAAACTCAGAATCGTGAAGATCTATTGAAGCGTACCAGAGTTATAGCCTCATAAAGAGACAGTGGTCAGAATTGTAAAAATTGGGGCGGTCATTAACGTGCAAACCACCCTTGGGGGTTAAGGGGTTAAAGTATACAGCGTTTCTTCTCCTTCTAGCTCTTCATCCCGACTCTGCCCTGGGACAGTGTGCCGGATCCAGGACAAGGCGTCAGCGTGAACGTTCTCTGCCCCTCTCTTGTAGACGATTTTGTATTTAAACTTGGCCATCCTGGCCACCCACCATTGCTCCAGGGCCCCAATTTGGCGTTTTCGAGGTGAGCCAGTAGATTGTTGTCAGTTCTTACCACCACCTCGGAGCCCGCTAGGTACTCCACAAATTGCTCCGTCATAGCCCATACTACCGCGAGGAGCTTGAGCTTGAAGGAGCTGTAGTTGTCAGGATTGCGTTCAGAGTCGTGAAGTGAACGGCTGCCATAGGCGATCACCTTCTCTCCGCCATCCTGCATCTGCGACAACACAGCCCCCAGCCCGTGCAAGCTCACGTCGGTGTGTAGAATGAACGGTTGCGAGAAATCCGCGTAAGCTAACACTGGGGCTCCTGAGAGTGCGGCTTTAAGGTCCTGGAAAACTCCTTCCTGTGGTTCACGCCACTGTACCTTGCAGTTGTTAGCACCGGCCGCGACTCCTCTTAACAAGTCTTGCAAAGCTCGTGCCCGGCGGGCGAAACTTTTGATGAAGCGACGGTAATATCCAGCCAGCCCCAAGAAGGCCCGCACATCCTTCACGGTCTCTAGGGTAGGCCACTCCTGTATCGTAGCAACCTTCTCCGAGACGGCCTCACGCCCTCAGCGGAGACCACATGCCCCAGATATTCAATTTGTGTGCGAAACAGGTAGCATTTTTAGGGCTTCACCTTCAACCCATATTTTTGTAACCGGCTGAGCACCTGGCCCAAACGATGAAGATGATCCTCAAACGTGGCGGCATAGATGATAATGTCGTCCAGATATATCAGAGTGGCTTCGAAGTTGAGGTCGCCTAGGCACCGCTCCATCAGGCGCTGAAAGGTTCCAGGAGCGTTGGCCAGTCCGAACAGCATCCGGTTAAATTCAAACAGTCCCATGGGCAGAATGAAGGCGGTTTTGGCTCAGTTTTCTTCGGACATTGGTACTTGCCAGCATCCGCTGGCCAAGTCTAAGGAAGAAAAATATTTCGCCTGTCCCAGGGCCGACAGAGACTCCTCTATACGAGGGAGCGGATATGAGTCTTTGATGGTGCAGGCATTCAACTTTCGGTAATCTACACAGAACCGCAGGGTGCCATCCTTTTTCCGGACCAACACTATGGGAGCTGCCCAGGGGCTCTGGCTTTCAAGGATCACCCCTTTTTGCAGCATTTGATTCGGCAGCATCTTTACCTCTTGGTATAACTGCGGTGGAATCTGCTGATATCGCTTTCTGATGGGGGCCGACCCTTCAGTGGGGATGTTGTGTGTAATGGCTGTGGTGCACCCAAAATCATCCTCATGACAGGCGAATACCTTCTGGTAATGGCCCAGGAGAGCTTCCACTTGGTGTATTTGGGCTGGGTCGAGGTCAGAGAGTTCGGCTCGCATTTTCTCCAAGATTGCTTGCCCCGCCTGCTCAGGTGAGGGCTCTGCGGTCCGGACGGTGTGCACAGTTACAGCCCAGGGGTCCTTTGGATTCACTCCCATCTGCAAAGTCGAAGGCGGGAGCTGCTCTTCCAGTGGTTTTACCACTTTTGCCATCTCTAAACGGGGCTTCAGGTGAATGTCCTGGTCCTCCAGGTTGACACATCGCATGAGGACGGTCCCTTTCGCACGGTAGCCAGGGTGCGAGCCACCAGGAGCCCGGAGGGTAGACGCTCGAGGAGGCCTGGTTCCACCTGCAACTCTACTCCTTCCAGCGGTATATGGGCCCGGACGGGTAGAGCAACAACTGTCTGTCCTGGTGGTAGCACCAGCTGAGGAGCTGCAGGCGTAGTCACCCTCCCCAGCACCTCTCCCTCCTGGCAAGCCTCCTGAACTTGCGCTCCCCGCACCAGCTGCTGGAAGACCTGCCCCTGCAGGGTACTGGAGCTCCATCGCTTCAACGTCTCCTGAGCAGGTTCATGGAAAAGGAGACTGCCGAATTCTTTCAGTACATTCATGCCCAGGGTGACGACGTGTCCATCAGTTTCGCCTCCCTGAGTTAGGACCACGCCTCGCCGGCCCAATTCCTTGCCGCACATCGAGATTTGCATCCAGGCTACTCCAGTAACGGGTATAGGCAATTGATTGGCAGCCACTAGTTTTATCATGGACCCCCAGTGGGGTCTTGTGGTTTCTGGAAAATGCTGCCGGAAGTAAGTCTCGGGCATAGTGGTGACCCCGTTACTACTATGCAGCACATGGTACGGCCTTCAATTTCCGCCCAGACCAGTGGGCACATCGCAACTAGTTCCTCGGGACTTCGGGACTGTTCTGGCTCCGAGCGGCGTCCCACCGGCTCAGAGACCTTTAGTTTAATGGCTGCCGGGATGGGTTCTTCCCCCGCCAAGGACACTCCCGGGAGAAGTGACCCGCTTCACCACAAACAAGCGACAGGCCGTGATGGCTGGCCACCCCGTGCGTTACGGGTCCTCCAAGTTGACATGTTCGGCCCTGGTAGGCCGCCTCTAGCACCGGCCTTTCTTTTCACTTCAGCTAGTTCACCTCTGATATTCTCCAGCTCCTGTCGCATTTCCCCCACCCACAGGGGCTCACTGATGGCATTCAGAGAGGCTTCAATGCTCTGGGCCTTCCCCACGGGGCTGTCACCTTTTGCTCCTGCTCCCGCGCGTGGGCCTCACTCCCTACCCCAGAAAAGGTCAACCGCGGGTCTACCCGTATTCGTTCTCGCAAGGCTTGCTTAGTCAGGGGGTCGCGCATTCCGGTCACCAAGAGGTCATGCAGGGTAATGTCAAGGGGCCCCACGCCTACCCCGTCTTCCACTGGATGGCCGTATAGAGCTCCTGCACCACAATCATATACTGAGTGACCGTCTCCCCCTCTCCCTGCATGCGGCTGAACAGTCGGGTTCTCAGTTCCCCTACATCAGTCGGGTCCCCGTGGGTTTCCTCCAAGATCTGCATTACCCTGACAAAAGTATTCCATTGTCCCAGGGGCCTTAACATCAACAGAGTCCCAAGCCTCTCCCTCCAATGCCATGATGGCCACCTCGGCCTCCAGATCAGGGGTCTTTGGGTGCATTCTGAACAACCCCTGCATTCGCTCTGCCCAGCTCCACAGCATGGTATTACTGGCCGTAAACTTGGGCAAGTTGTTCAGCATGGCCCCCAACGTCAGACTAGTCGGGGGGCCACTATCAACCCCCTGATCTGCGGCTTCGCTGCTTGCGCTCGGAGACTGCATCCAGCCGACTACGCCAAATGTGGAAATCGCAGGTACGCGGGATGCAGTGACGATACGAAGATGGAGCAAGCTTTAAACTGAACCTTTATCTGATGATCAGGAAAATAACGGGGGCTAGCAGGGATTCTCCTCACAGGGAAACTATACACCAACACACATTAACATAAGCAAACGGCTATTAGGAAAGTGCCGCTACCTATAAGGCCACAATAGGGCCGACTAGAAGTCCTAGAACTAGATTAAACAATAAACGGAGTGTCACTTAACGGCTCTGACGTCCTGCAGAGTCGTAGTCCGGTGGATGTCTGTTTGGCGTCTCAGCCGCTGGGCCCAGCCAACGAGGAGCTGCTACAGACCTCGGCCGTCCGTACACCCAGGTGTAGATGGGGCGCAACAGGCCCTGGAGAAGCACGCTGGCGTAGAGTCCACCCCTCCCGGGGACCGAGATGGCGGCAGCTGAAAGCTCTGCTGGGTAGGCCGCAACCACGGGCTGTAGTGGGACAATGGCGGTCGCGGCTGGAGGCAGGCAGGCCGCAACCGCAGGCTGGGGTGAGGCAGGCCACAACCGCGGACTGTAGTGAGGCAGCGGCGGTCGCGGCTGGAGGCAGGCAGGCCGCAACCGCAGGCTGGGGTGAGGCAGGCCACAACCGCGGACTGTAGTGAGGCAGCGGCGGTCGCGGCTGGAGGCAGGCAGACCGCAACAGCGGGCTGGGGTAGAGCAGTGTCAGATGAGTGCCTCGCAGGTCTCCCCCTTCTGTGCACCGCTCAGGTACGTCCTCTCCACTCCCCTGCAGGTCTCGCTCCCCTTACTCCTGTCTGTCTCCGTGGCAACTCCCCTCTGCTGAACTCCTGTGCTCCTTTTATATTGGCCCCACCCTCACACCTTCCAGAATAGTCTCTGCCTCCCCCTCCAGTTCCTTCCCCCGGGTACCTTCTCCCTAGGAACTTATGTGACAGCCCCTTGGTTCCGACCCGGGCACACAGCGGGGGCCCACTCCCCTACATTTGCACAAACGTTTACCAGTGACCGCATACAACTGACAGTGGCGGTGGTAAGTGTTGGACCATCACCAATCTGGTATTGATGACCTGTCCTAAGGATAGGTCATCAATATATGTCTGGAACAACCCGTTTAAGAGATTTGTTGCCTCTAACATGTATTTCTGTGGCATCTTATGTATGTATAAATTGTAAAATGGTGCACAAGAAGAAAAGGAGTGGTGGAAAAACCACCACAAAACCACGACCACAGATCAAGTTATAGTAAAAATACAAATTTATTGGATATAGAAAGGACACAGGAAAACGACAAATGACTAACACTAGGTGAGTCCGGGCAGCGGCACAACATGGACGACACACCACACGTCAGAGCCCACTAAGGACATTGGATAAGATACCATGTACCGTAATAACAAACATCTGTAATTATATAAGAAAATACATATGGTACATGGAGAAAAAATGTGGAAATCCAGATGTAGAATGATTTGCCATATCAGCAAGCATATATCCACATAGTTGTTATATAAATATCGAATAATAATATGGCATACAAAATTGTAAATATCTCAAATGCAGGATGTTAGCAAAAATATATGATATCACATAGATAAACCATTGAATGCCAGCGCAAATCTCAATGTAATAATTGCGATAATTAGTATAGAGTGGATATGCATATCAGGTCACAAAAATAAGCTATACATGCTTACAATTCGCCCCCTGACGAAGGTTCTTCCGAAACGTGCGTCGGGGCAGACGCACCCCACGCTGGATCCCCGGACACGCCATCTGCTTTTCTGGTCCATTTATTGAGTATGACTTTCTATTTGCACAAGCTGCTATGACTCTTTTCTAGTTTGCCTCCTTTGCCACTCCTGCACTTGCAGATATATGAGACTGGCTTGCTGTACATGCTACTCCTGCACATGCAGTTATATAATGTTGACATTGTAAGCATGTATAGCTTATTTTTGTGACCTGATATGCATATCCACTCTATACTAATTATCGCAATTATTACATTGAGATTTGCGCTGGCATTCAATGGTTTATCTATGTGATATCATATATTTTTGCTAACATCCTGCATTTGAGATATTTACAATTTTGTATGCCATATTATTATTCGATATTTATATAACAACTATGTGGATATATGCTTGCTGATATGGCAAATCATTCTACATCTGGATTTCCACATTTTTTCTCCATGTACCATATGTATTTTCTTATATAATTACAGATGTTTGTTATTACGGTACATGGTATCTTATCCAATGTCCTTAGTGGGCTCTGACGTGTGGTGTGTCGTCCATGTTGTGCCGCTGCCCGGACTCACCAAGTGTTAGTCATTTGTCGTTTTCCTGTGTCCTTTCTATATCCAATAAATTTGTATTTTTACTATAACTTAATCTGTGGTCGTGGTTTTGTGGTGGTTTTTCCACCACTCCTTTTCTTCTGTTCGTTTTCCAATAGATCTTTAAATAGTCCTATATGGCCATTAGGGATTTTTGTCTATATTACATAATGGTGATTATATCTATTGTGTCATTATATACCAGTCTTCTCTACCTTAAAATGGTGCACAAGTATGGACACAACCTTTAAAGTCTAAACCAGAAGCCTTACCATTATTTTAATTATGTTAAGTGCAGTAAAAAAAATAAATGTTTACTATACAAAGCTTCTGGTCATAGATCATAAGGAGAAATGATAAAATCTTATTTCAGACACGGTAGGAGGCTAAAGACAAGATTGTAACCTACATTATACAGAATTATCACTGCAAGACAATCTTACTGACCAACAGAGGAAATGCATCTGTCAGGTTACATAAGGTTAATTGCCAATAAAGCCCGGTCTAGTGGGATAATGTAGCATTACTTTTCTCCGCAGCAGAGACTATAATGAGCATTGTTATGCAGAAATATAGTGATTTTCTAAATGGAAGACTCAGTCCATTAACTCTGGAATTTCAACCATTACATTTCAAATATGTGTGAATAGCAGAAATCACATCTTTGATATGATACAGTTAGACATATTGGGATCCACAGATTTAAGGTATGTTCGCATGGAATTTTTCTCATGGACATTGGGGCATATTTCATTTCAAGCCAAAATCTATATGGAAATCACCTTCAAATGCCTCCCACTGTTTAAAATAAGAAATCAGCATTCCAGTTTGTCACTTATTAATGTTGTTTGAGTACTGATTACTCCCAGAATCCATGTCAGATAGCCACCCTTGGAATACCCATGCAGAGTGGGACTAAACTACATGTGACTGGTGGCACAAGAAACACAAGAGTCAGCCTCATATTTTTGGGCAAATAATAAAACAAATGGTCCATGAAACACTCAATTCTTATTTCCAAACGCATGTAAATGGATCGCCTGCCAGGGCAGTGGGGTACTCGGTACCGAGCCGCTTCTTAAAGGAGCAGTGTCACAGCGGCAGTGACCTGGTCCGTGGCCCTGGGTGTCCAATAGAAGGGGAATATTTACAAGGGATAATAGATATTGTAAAAGTGTTCGTGACTCCACCTGTGGTTTCTGGTCAGAGGTGACCAGCACTGCAGGGCAGATTCTCTGGGACTGATGGTAATGTAGCAGAGTTGGTAAAGCTCCCCGCAGGTAGAGCTATGTCCCAGGCAGATGCAAGGTAAGGTAGATGGTAAAGATGTAGTATTTAGCAAGGGATGTAGCAGTGTTGAGTGGGTGTTGCAGGAAGAACTTGAGAAGACACAGTCAGATGCCGTTTCCAAAGCTTTACTCACAGTTCTGCAGGCAAAGTGTGCAGGGCTCAGGTTACAGATGGTGCTGGAGTTGGTCAGCCTGAAAGCAATTTGGGAATCTCCTTATTAAGGTGGGATGTGAGGCCTCCTTTCTAGCGCTATTCTCTGAGGTACTTGCTGCTGTAAGCTCTGTTCAAGTTCCTCTTTCTGTCTGTGACTAAAGTAGAACTCCACTCTCATGACAGGCAGCTGTAGCCTGCTTCAGGGATCGCTCCTGTATGGCGTCTCCGGCTCACACGTGCTGCTGTGTCGTCGAGTCTCAGTTGGGGCAGAGAACCTGCTGTCTTCTGCCCTCCGGATTCTGCTGCTGGGGCTTTAGTTACCCATTCAGCCTCAGACTCCGGGGTCCGGTTTCTGGGCTCAGGACTAGGGCTGAGCTCAGCTATAGCTCCAGTCCCTCAGCTTATCTCCAACATGTCCTTCCTCAGCTCTCCTCAGACACCAACTAACTCCTACCCCAGCCATAATGTTCCAGAGAAGCTCCCCTGAAATCAGGTGTTAGAGCTCCTCCTTCTGGTCTGGAGTAGGAAAAGTGTTGTATGTTGTGCGTTACCTGTTAAGGGGATACTTCCTTGCTTTCAGGCATGACATCACTCCCCCTTGGAGGGAGGCAAGGTCACTGTGGCAACCGAACTCCTAGGGTGCCACATAAAGCGCTGCCTCGCAGGCGTCAAAACGTAGTCAATGAATTTGAAACGAGCACTTATAATTAAACAGTAGAACTTTTATTTTAGATCCTTTAAATCATCTTGCAATGTACTCCAAGCTTTCATATCTTCATCGCCCATGCATTTCAAGTTCTTGTCGTCAACCTGAACAATTAGCAAGGATCTATAATAAATTATGCTATTTAACCCCTTCACCCCCAAGGGTGGTTTGCACGTTAATGACCGGGCCAATTTTTACAATTCTGACCACTGTGTCTTTATGAGGCTATAACTCTGAAACGCTTCAATGGATCTTCGCGATTCTGAGACTGTTTTCTCATGACATATTGTACTTCACGTTAGTGGTAAAATTTCTTCTATATAACTTTCATTTATTTTTGAAAAAACGCAAATATGGCGAAAATTTTAAATATTTTGCAATTTTCAAAATTTAATTTTTATTCCCTTAAATCAGAGAAATATGTCACAGAAAATAGTTAATAAATAACATTTCTCACATGTCTACTTTACATCAGCACAATTTTGGAAACAAAATTTTTATTTGTTAGGAAGTTATAAGGGTTAAAAGTTGACCAGCGATTTCTCATTTTTACAACAAAATTTACAAAACCATTTTTTTTAGGGACCACCTCACATTTGAAGTCACTTTGAGGGGTCTATATGGCAGAAAATACCCAAAAGTGACACCATTCTAAAAACTGCACCCCTCAAGGTACTCAAAACCACAATCAAGAAGTTTATTAACCCTTCAGGTGCTTCACAGGAGCTGAAGAACGTGGAAGGAAAAAATTAACATTTTACT
The DNA here is from genome assembly GCA_033576555.1 of Oophaga sylvatica. Taxonomy (NCBI): domain Eukaryota; kingdom Metazoa; phylum Chordata; class Amphibia; order Anura; family Dendrobatidae; genus Oophaga; species Oophaga sylvatica. The sequence continues at coordinate 108,982,686 of JARQOD010000002.1, forward strand.
TTTTAGTCACAAAAATGATTTTTACAAACATTTTTTTATTTTCACAAGGGAAAAATGAGAAAATGGACAGAAAAAGTTGTTGGGCAGTTTCTCCTGAGTACGCCATACCCCATATGTGAGGGAAAACCACTGTTCGGGCGCACGGCAGGGCTCGGAATGGGAGTAGCGCCGTTTAACTTTTCCAAACCAAAATTGTCTGGAATTGAGAACTGACCCCATGTCGCGTTTGGAGAGCCCCTGATGTCCCTAAACAGTGGAAACCCCCCACATGTGACCCCATTTTGGAAACTAGACCCCTAAGGAACATATCTAGATGTGTGGTGAGCACTTTGAACCCCCAAGTGCTTCACGCAAATTTATAATGTAGAGCCGTGAAGAAAAAAAATCATATTTTTTCCACAAGCATGATGTTTTAGTCCCCAATTTTTTATTTTCCCAAGGGTAAGAGGAGAAATTGGACCCCAAGAGTTGTTGTCCAACTTGTCCTGAGTACACTGATACCCCATATGTGGGAAGGAACCACTGTTTGGGCGCACGGCAGGGCTCGAAAGGGAAGGAGCGCCGTTTGACTTTTCCAAACCAAAATTGGCTGGAATTGAGAACGGACGCCATGTCGCGTTTGGAGGGCCCCTGATGTGCCTAAACAGTGGAAACCCCCCACATGTGACCCCATTTTGGAAACTAGACCCCTAAGGAACTTATCTAGATGTGTGGTGAGCACTTTGAACCCCCAAGTGCTTCACGCAAGTTTATAATGTAGAGCCATGAAGAAAAAAAATCATATTTTTTCCACAAGCATGATGTTTTAGTCCCCAATTTTTTATTTTCCCAAGGGTAAGAGGAGAAATTGGACCCCAAAGTTGTTGTCCAACTTGTCTTGAGTACGCTGATACCCCATATGTGGGGGGGGAACCACTGTTTGGGCACACGGCAGGGCTCGAAAGGGAAGGAGCGCCGTTTAACTTTTCAAAACCAAAATTGGCTGGAATTGAGAACTGACCCCATGTCGCGTTTGGAGAGCCCCTGATGTGCCTAAACAGTGGAAACCCCCCACATGTGACTCCATTTTGGAAACTAGACCCCCTAAGGAACTTAGATAGATTTGTGGTGAGCACTTTGAACCCCAAAGTGCTTCACGCAAGTTTATAATGTAGAGCCGTGAAGAAAAAAAATCATATTTTTTCCACAAGCATAATGTTTTAGTCCCCAATTTTTTATTTTCCCAAGGGTAAGAGGAGAAATTGGACCACAAAAGTTGTTGTCCAACTTGTCCTGAGTACGCTGATACCCCATATGTGGGGGGGAAACCACTGTTTGGGCGCACGGCAGGGCTCGAAAGGGAAGGAGCGCTGTTTGACTTTTCCAAACCAAAATTGGCTGGAATTGAGAACGGACGCCATGTAGCATTTGTAGAGCCCCTGATGTGCCTAAACAGTGGAAACCCCCCACATGTGACTCCATTTTGGAAACTAGACCCCCTAAGGAACTTATCTTTGGTGTGTTGTGAGCACTTTGAACCCCCAACTGTTTCACTAAAGTTTATAATGCCCTGGCTTGAAAAAAAAAAAAATTTCCACACAAGTGATTTTTTTAGTCCCCAATTTTTTATTTTCCCAAGGGTAACAGGAGAAATTGGACCCCAAAAGTTGTTTTCCAATTTGTCCTGAGTACGCTGATACCCCATATGTTGGGGGGACCACTGTTTGGGTGCACGGCAGGGCTCGGAAGGGAAGCAGTGACGTTTTGGAATGCAGACTTTGATGGAATAGTCTGCGGGCGTCATGTTCCGTTAGCATGGCCCCTGATGTGCCTAAACAGTGGAAACCCCCCACATGTGACCCCATTTTGGAAACTAGACCCCCTAAGGAACTTATCTGAGTGTGTGGTGAGAACTTTGAACCCTCAAGTGTTTCACTAAAATTTATAATGCCCAGGTGTGAAAATAAAAAATCCTACTTTTTTCATCACAAAAATGATGTTTTAGTCCCCAATTTTTTATTTTCCCAAGGGTAAGAGGAGAAATTGGACACCAAAAATTGTTGTCCAATTTGTCCTGAGTACACTGGTACCCCATATGTGGGAAAAAACTGTTTGGGCACAAGTCGGGGCTCAGAAGGGAAGTAGTGACGTTTTGGAATGCAGACTTTGATGGAATGGTCTGCGGGCGTCATGTACTGTTTGCAGAGCCCCTGATGTGCCTAAACAGTAAAAAAAAAACACAAGTGACATAATTTTGGAAACTATACTCCCAAGGAACTTTTCTAAATGTGCCCCCCTTTTGAAACTAATCTGTTTACTGTAAAGTAAATTAGTAGTGCATGGAGGTGTGGTACAATTTGAAACAATCCTTCATACACAGGCCAGGTTTTTCGGGGCAGGTGTCGCACTGGTAAGTGGTGTCCTTGCGTATTCCCCTTTTGTAACACACTCGGCACCTTTTTTTGCGGCTTACCTTTTCTTCCAGTTGGCGGGACCATCCCCGAGAAAATGCTGACCTGGTATGATACGAGCACCTTCAGTTCCCGAAGTACTGGGGCCCGCTCCTTCCTGAGCGCCAAACATCAGGGCCTTAATCACTACCTCCTGAAACTGAAGATACGTCGTATCGCTGTTGCGTGCACATTGTGACAGCAGGAAAGCGTTGAGCAATGCCATTTGTACGATGTGCACGGACAGCTTTTTGTACCACACCTTGGCCTTTCTCAAAGCACTGTACGGTTGGAGGAGTTGATCAGAGAGATCAACACCCCCCATGTTTTTATTGTACCCCAGTACACAGTCCGGTTTGCGGACCTGTGTAGAGGTACCCCATACAGTGCTGAGGGCGCTGCCATCACCGTGTATGGTGGTCAAGAGAAGGACATCCCTCTTGTCCTTGTACTTGACCACCAGCAGGTGGTTGCCACATTGGGCTCTGCTCTCACCTGTTATGTTCTGCTACAAGCACTAAGGAAGAAAGGGATATCTGTCCCTACGATAGAACTAAGCTAGATCCCTACGATGTAACGGGGAACCTGATCCTGCGATCAGACCCACTAAAGTCCTCAGCTAGTCTGTACGAAGACCTATAGATGCGAGGGAGGGATCCCTACAAGAACTAGGGACTGGGAGAAAAGATGGACACCTCCTAACAGAAGTTGTAGCAGTATAAGACAAACAAACAATATAGAACATAGAGGTCCGAAGACCAAGCAAAACTAATTGAGTAAGGTAACAAAGCACCTGGCTAGCTTAAGAGTAGAAATTACAAGGAAGTCCAGCAAAGCCAGAAGGACGGAGCAGGATTAAATAGGCAAAAAAATTCATGTGACCAGCAAGATAGAAAAAAACCTAACAGGAGAGTTCTAACATCACCCTTTCTGAGCATCTGCCCAAGAAGCGTCTTCGGGAGGCCTCTCTGATTTTTGCGGACAGTACCTCAGGCTGCGGTACCTCGCGCAGAGAGGGATTTGTAGAGTGGGATGCTGGAATAAAAGTTATCGGTGTAAAGGTGATAACCTTTATCCAGCAGTGGGTGCACCAAATCCCACACAATTTTCCCACTCACACCCAGGACGGGGGGACACTCAGGTTGTTAAATCCTGGTGTCCTTTCCTTCGTAAACTCTAAAGCTGTAGATGTACCCTGAGATACTCTCACACAGCTTATACTGTAGAGTTTGATTCCGTACCTTGCCCTCTTGCTGGGCAGGTACTGGCGGAATCGGAGCCTTCCCTTAAAATGAACCAAGGACTCATCCACGCAGATGTCCCTTTGGGGCACGTACACTTCAGCAAACTTTTTGTTGAAGTGTTCGATAACCGGCCGAACTTTGAACAGGCGGTCAAAGTTGGGGTCATCTCGTGGGGGACAAGTGCATTATCATTATAATGCAGGAATTTGTGGATGGCCTCAAAACTTGTCCGGGCCATGACCATTCAGAACACTAGAGTGTTGTATAAAATATCAACACTCCAATATTGCCGAATTTCTGGCTTCTTCAGGATCCCCATATGGAGGACCAGGCCCCAAAACTGCATCATTTCAACTGCGTCTACAGGAGACCAGTTGGAAAATGATGACACGGGGTTTTGCGCCAAAAATTGCCGAGCGTACAATTCGTTTGCTCCACCATGAGGTTGATTAAATCCTCAGAGAAAAAGACTTTGAAAAAGTCTATTTCTGTGAGGCCGGTGGAGTCAAACTTGATTCCTGATTCTGCCACAAAATCAGGAATCAGTGGCTCGTAATTTTCGGGGGGGCGAGGTCCATATGGGGTCCAAAGAGGGGTGCGCTGGTTCATCTTCAGGAGTGGGCTCTGCCTCATCTTCTGTCCTGGGGCATCTGCGTGACGGTTCCGCAGGACGCAAGGAGGAAGATGAGGAGGAGGTGGAGGAAGAAGAAGAAGAAGAAGAGGATGAAGAATCTGAAAAGTAAAGAAATGTGGGATCCTCTCCCTCGCTATCAGTGTCGGAGGCAAGGAAAGCGTAAGCCTCCTCCACTGAATAGCGCTGTTGGGTTGAACGTGACGGGAGGGACATTTTTTTTGTGAATGTGGTGCTTTGTGTGTACTTTATTTATAACTATGTGTGTGTGTGGGGGGGGGGATAGTGTTTTGCGCACACTATGCTGAAAAGAAAAAGCTAAAAGAAAGGAAAGCGAATAGGAAAAAAAAATGCCTGTGAAAAAAAGTCTAAACCAGCAGGCACAAGCTCTGATAAGTGACCGGTGTCACTTATCAAAGTTCCGCGGCTGCTGGATGTGCGCACGGGAGTGGCGGAAAGGGGGGTGAAAAAAAACCTAGCAGGCACAAGCTCTGATAAGTGACTGGTGTCACTTATCAAAGTTCCGCGGCTGCTGGATGTGCGCACGGGAGTGGCGAAAAGGGGGGTGAAAAAAAAAAACGGAAGGCACGAGCTCTGATAAGTGACCGCTGTCACTTATCAAAGTTCCGCGGCTGCTGGATGTGCGCACGAGAGTGGCGGAAGGGGGAGTGAAAAAAAAAACGCAGGCACGAGCTCTGATAAGTGACCGCTGTCACTTATCAAAGTTCTGCGGCTGCTGGAAGTGCGCACGGAGGGGGCTGCAAAAGAAAAGCGAGCACGAGTGTTGATCAATGAACTGCGTCACCAATCAACGCTCGGCGGCTGCTAAATGTGCGCAGAGGCGGCGCAAAGGAGGGGTAAAAAGAGGGAGAAAGGGAAGGGGGAGGGTGAATGGGGGGATTGGGGTGGATCGGGCAGGGATCGGGGCTCAAAAACTTACGTTTGTAGTCTCTTCTTTCTTCTCTCTTCTTTCTTCTCTCTTCTTTCTTCTTTCTACAGCAGGAGTTGTGGTGTCACATGCTACTGTGGCACCACAAGGCCCAGCACAGGAGGAGATTTGGCGTGTGACTGCTCTCCAGGAATCTTCAGCAAGTGTGAGGACCCCTGCAGTGCGGTCACACAGGTCAGTGAAAGTTTGCAGACAGGTCACATCACTGCTGTGACCTGTCATTGGTGGGATCGATGATCACATCAATCCCACCAATCAGAGGAGACCCTTGTTATGCCGGTTGCTAGGCACCGGTTTGGTAATCGGAGCTCTCAGCTCCAATTACTAGGCAGATCACCGGCAGGTCAACAATCAGGGCACAGAGCGGTCACACCGCGGCTGTGCCCTGTGATTGGCGCGATCAACGATTACATTGATCACGCCAATCAGAAGCTGCAGGCCCTGCTGGGCCTGTCCTAGGCTCCGGTCTAGGATCGGTGCTATTACTGCACCGATCCAGGAAGGTACTGGCAGGGCACAGCGCGGATATACCGCGGCTGTGCCCTGCGATTGGCGCGATCGATGTGGGGGGGTCTGGATGTTCCTAGGCCCAGGCCTAGGATCGAGTACATCGGTACTCGATCCTAGTCTGGGATCTCACTGTTTCAGCCAATCTGACTGGCTGAAACAATGAGAAAGGCTGCGATTGGCTCTTCAGAATTGAACAGCCAATCACAGCGATCGGGAAGCCGGGTGGGAGGAGCCAGGCCCTGGAATGCCGACACCATCTTCCTCCAGGTAAGATGGCTTCGGAATTTTAATGTGATCACCGCGACTTAAGTCGCGATGTCGCATTAAAGGCCATGACGTACTATCCCGTCCATGGTCAGATTGTCCTGGGTTTCATGGACGGCATAGTACGTCGGATGGCAGAGAGGGGTTAAAGGGGTTGACAAAGACTTTTACTGATGGCCTATCGTTAGTATTGGTCAATATCGAATCGGTGGGGATACAACACCTCTGTCGATTAGCGTTTCACAGTGCCAGCGGCAGACAAATGTGCTGAGTTACGGACCTGCACATCACAGCTCTGTCAACTGCGGACAGGTATGGCACATCTGCCCCTTATTGATTTTAAAAGGGGGTGGATGTGCAGTACCCGACAGCGGCCACTGTTCCATTTATGGAGCTGTGCTGTAAAGCTCCACAGCTCAGTACATCCAGTCTCTGCCAGTATCGGGATCAGTTGATCTGTGGGGGTGCTTGGTGTTGTACCCCCACTGATCCAAAATCGATAACCTATCCTAAGGATAGGTCAACTATATTAAAAGTCCTGGACAATCAGACAAGTGCTGGTTTTATCTTCATGGTCTCAATTTTTTTTTTTCACGGAAAGTGTCTATTTAAAAAAACAATATTATTGTAAAACAAATCTAGTACACAAACAAGCTCCCCATGTAGGGGGTCATTAGTATATATGTGGATTTTTTTTTTGTTAGAACAGTATACATCAAGCATTTAGTTCAAAGAGTACAATTATATTAAGGAGAGGGAAGGGGTTTCCAAAAAGGAGAGTATTTGTGTACTCAGGAGAAATTGGGTTCCATTTTTTCCTGTTACCCTTGTGAAAATAAAAAAAATTGGGGGCTGAAAGAAATTTGTTTGTGGGAAAAATTAGATTTTTTTTTCATGGCTCTACGTTATAAACTTCTGTGAAGCACCTAGGGAGTTCACTGTGCTCACCACACATCTACATACATTCCTTGAGTGGTCTAGTTTCAAAACTAGGGTTACTTGTGGGGGTTTCCACTGCTTAGGCACATCAGGGGCTCTCCAAACGCGACATGGTGTCAACTAATAATTCCAGCAAATTCTGCATTCAAAAAGACGCTCCTTCCCTTTCGAGCCCTGCTGTGCTCCTAAACAGTAGTTTTACTCCATATAAAGGCTATCGGTGTACTCAGGAGAAATTGCACAACAAATTATGTGGTGCAATTACTCCTGTTACCCTTCTGAAAATGCTAAATTTGGGGCTAAATGAACATTTTTTGTGAGAAAAATTTGATTTTTTTATTTTCACAGCTCAATGTTATGAACTTCTGTGAAGCACCTGGGTGTTCAACGTGCTCAATACACATCTAGATAAGTTCCTTGAGGGGTCTAGTTTTCAAAATGAGACGACTTTGTGTGTGGGGGGGGGGGTTTACAGTGTTTAGACACATCAGGGGGTCTCCAAACATGAAATGGTGTCCGATAATGATTCCAGCAAATTTTGTATTCAAAAAGTCAAATGGCGCTCTTTTTCTTCCAAACTCTGCCATGTTCTCAAACAGTAGGTTTCCACCACATATTGGGTATTGACGTGCTCAGTAGAAGTTGCACAACAAATTTCAGGTAAATTTGAGTCTAAAATAAAATTTATGTGAAAAAAGTCAAATATTCATTTTTTCCTTCCACATTCCATTAATTCCTGCTAACCACCTGAAGGGTTAATAAACTACTTGAATGTGGTTTTGAGCTTCTTGAGGGGTGAAGTTTTTAGAATGTTGTCACTTTTGGATATTTTCTGTCATATAGACCCCAAAGAAGAAAAAGCCATGAGCACAACTTATAATATGGCGGTGCTTGAAGTCTAGGTTCCCACACCAAGAGTATTATATAGAAAAGACTAAGCACTCATCTTATGAAGAGGATATTTTAAAAGTAGTATATCCGAAAACGTTTCGGTCAATGAGACCTTCGTCAGTAACTACAGAAAAAATAACATGTTATTCTCACATTAAAGATATGGACTATGACATGGTAGTCCAAAGTGCATAAAGTAACACATGACATAATCACAAAATAAAGTATATACATAAGTAGAAATAAAATACAAAGGGTCAGTAGTAGAATTGCTAAATGCAGTGAGTCCCTGCAAAGTAACCCTCGGCAACCCCAGGAAAATCCAGGTAAGATGTAAAGAAATATATACCTTATATTAGACAGTTACAGATAACTCCTTCCCTTATCTGCCTATTTTTCCCTCAATAGCATCAGCCACATTAGCGGTGGATACCGCATCAAGGAGGCACATTGGCCCCTACTGGCTAATATAAGGTATATACACGTTTTCTCACTATACTAAACACCACACTTTTATATGGTAACCTCTTTCGGTAATGATTACCTACTCTAATCTCCACAGCTTGATATGTTTTTATCACGCTTCTGATGTGAGTATATTCCTGTGTGGTCACACATTATAGACCTTCTAGCTATTGTCGGATTTCTTATCTCACCTGACACTATTTTTCTAGGTTAATATATACTATTTTGGGGCATATCCATTAAGGAGTCTGTATCATATCATATTGTGAAGGTACGGCATCCTATGTCTGTTTCCCCCTATATTTCTTTATATCTTACCTGGATTTTCCTGGGGTTGCCGAGGGTTACTTTGCAGGGACTCACTGCATTTAGCAATTCTACTACTGACCCTTTGTATTTTATTTCTACTTATGTATATACTTTATTTTGTGATTATGTCATGTGTTACTTTATGCACTTTGGACTACCATGTCATAGTCCATATCTTTAATGTGAGAATAACATGTTATTTTTTCTGTAGTTACTGACGAAGGTCTCATTGACCGAAACGTTTTCGGATATACTACTTTTAAAATATCCTCTTCATAAGATGAGTGCTTAGTCTTTTCTATATTATATAGACCCCCAAAGACATTTCAAATGTGATGTGCCCCCCACAAAAAAAAAAAAAATTTCTACATTTTCTAAATTTTCACCAAATTTCCTATTTTTTTCACAAATAAATGCAAATGATATCAAGCAAGTTTGTCCACTAACATGAAGTCCAATACGTCATGAAAAAACAATCTCAGAATCAGTGGGATCCGTTGAAGCATACCGGAGTTATTACCACATAAAGTCACACTGGTCATAATTGTCAAATTTGGCTTGGTCATGAAGGTGAAAAAAATGCTTGGGGGGGGGGTGAAGGTGTGAAGACCGGTTTCCCTAACAGGAACTGAGAGGATGCACACTGTACATGGCAGATTTGCTGCAGAAATTTGCTGTCTAATAACCTGTTCCTTACATCTTAGGCCCCTTTCACATGTCAGTGTCTCCAGTACGTGTTGTGACAGTTTTCTCATGTACCGGAGACACTGACACACGTAGACCCATTCAAATGAATGGGTCTATGTAGATGTCAGTGTGTTTTCACGGACTGTGTGTCCGTGTACAAAACACACAGACATATCTGCTTTCACACGGACTGGAAAACGTGCCGCACACGTGCACATGGAGACCCATGCACACTGTCTAACGTATGCATGGACGGCTGCCGGGGAAGAAGCGACTACTGTAAGCCGCTGTCCCCCAGCGGCTGGTGCTGAAGGCGGCTGTCTTTCTCCCTGCTCTGCCTGTGAGCAGAGGAGAACGATGAGCGGTACATTAATATAATATACAAGGGTTGGACAAAATAGTGGAAACACCTAACATTTTGGCATCATAATGTTTGAACATGTTATAAACATGCAAACCGTGACATATGGTAATGTTTTGTAGTTGATTATTTGTGTTATGTGATATGTGTGTATGTAAATTAACTGTTTGTTTTGCAGAATTGTAAGAACATTGATGAGAACCTGATACCAATGGCAGACCTCTCGGATTTTCAAAGAGGCCAAATTGTTGGTGCTGGTATGGTAGGCGCTAGTGTAACCGAAAGTGCCCGAATGCTTGGCGCGTCAAGAAGTACTGTCTCCAAAGTAATGACTGCGTTTGAAAGAGAAGGAAAAACGTCCGTAGCAAAGCACAGGTCCGGCCGAAAGTCGAAGTTGACTGAGAGAGACCGTTGGACTCTAAAGCGAATTGTGAGAGAGGATCGCAAGACCACGGCTCCGAAAATCACTGCTGAGCTCAATGAATACCTACAGAACCCAGTTTCCACGATAACTGTTCGTCGGGAGCTGAACAAATCTGGATTCCACGGAAGAGCTGCAATTCGAAACCTGCTGCTGTCAATGACAAATGTTTCCAAGCATTTAGAGTGGTGAAGAAACCTCCAGAATTGGTCCCTCAAGCCGTGGAAACGTGATATTTTCAGACGAATCATCGTTTACCCTATTTCCGACCTCCGGCCGCGTGTACGTTTGGAAAACAGCCGAAAGAAGCATTCCATCCAGACTGCCTTCTCCTAACCGTAAAACTTGGCAGAGGTTCTTTGATGATCTAGGGTGCTATTTCATGGAGTTCCGCCGGGCCAATGATATCCCTTCATGGAATAATTAACAGCCGCGATTATTAAGGCATTTTGGGCGACCAAGTGCATCCTATTGTTCAAGCACTGTTCCCGGAGGGGAACGCCATCTTTCAGGATGATAATGCACCAATTCATACAGCTAGAATCGTTAAAGCATGGCACGAGGAACATTCTAATGAAGTTGAGCATCTCATCTGGCCCCCACATTCCCCAGACCTCAACATTATTGAGCATTTTTGGTTGATTTTAGAGATTCAAGTTAGATGTCGATTTCCGCCACCATCGTCGCTCAAAGAACTGGGAGGGTGGTTTCACTGAAGAATGGGATAAAATTCCTTTGGAAACAATTCACACCTTGTATGAATCCCTACCTCGGAGAATTGAGGCTGTAATCGCCGCAAAAGGTGGACCTACACCATATTAAACTAACTTTTGTTGATGTTTCCAGGTGTTTCCATTATTTTGTCCAACCCCTGAATATATATTAATATACCGCTCGCAGGCAAAGCAGGGAGAAAGAAGGCCGCCTTCAGCACCAGCCGCTGGGGGACAGCGACTTACAGTAGCCGCTTCTTCCCCGGCTGCCGTCCGTGTGGTACTGATGCGGCACACGGGTGGCACACGTTTGCCACTCATGTGCTGCACATAGCACATACACGGACACTGATATCTCCGGTAAAAGTTTTTCCGATACCGGAAATATCAGGACTAGTGTTGAGCGATACGATAATGCAAATATCGGCTATCGGCCGATATTAGCTCTATCGGCCTTTCGATATTCGTATTCGATATTTTCGTCTTATCAATACCGGAATCGGATTTGTCACTGTCACTGTGAGTGTCCGTTGGTCGGGTCTGTCAGGAGTCAGCGGCACTTACCTGGCAGAAGATCTCCGGCGGTCACGTCCTGGACTGCTTGATGGCCGCCATTATCTTCCCCTGGCGGTCACATGCGTTTTTCGCGATAACTGCAGTGACTGCGGGTAATCCCGGCCGTAAAGCAGTCAGTCCGATGACGTCACCGCCGGGGAAGCAGGTAATCAGCTGTGCTGCGCCGGGATGACAGGCTCTGCCTGTCATTCTGATGTAGCAGAGCTGGATCGTCGTGGGACACTCGTTACTATGGACTGCGTCGGTCAGGTGGTATACTTTTTTTTTTTTTTTTCATTTTTTTACAGGAGATCGATGGCGTCGCAGGATGAGACAGTAATAAAAGAAATGAAAACTGTGTTTTTTTTTTTTTATTAAATTAAAAAACTTTTTTAGGAACATTCACCCGTCCGGGTACATAAACAATTTAACTATTTACATACAGGGACCCTGTCCGGGTTATTTAGACTTCTTTGGCTGGCCTCTTCCAGGTACCACCTGGTACTCTTCTTGAGATTGCCAAACATCCGAGGCACCAAGGACCACCAGGACCTGATGACGTCGTGTGGCCTGTACAGTGACGTCGTGACCCGCTATCTGGGTCTGTGTGGCCACCTCTTTCATCTCCCTCCGGGTCTGGAGCCCTATGTCACGGACTGAACGAACCCCAGGGGGCCTAACAGGCGCCGGGTACGGGCCACGTATCGATATCATGTCCATGGGTGGGTCTGCTGAGGAGACCACTGAGGGAGGCTGGGGAGATTTACGGCGTGGGGTGGGCACTTTTGCAGAGGCCTGGATGTGGGAGGCTGAAGGCTTCGAGGGTCTCACAGGTTCCTCACACACTGGGGAGTAGGGGTCGCACCTGGTAACATTTAGGGCGTACCACCCATTGTAACCCCAGTGTCGGGTGTAAGTCACCAAGTCTCCTGGCAACAGGTCCCTCCCCGGGTGTCCTTCTGGGAGGTGAGCCTCCACGTCCCGCCGGGTCACAAAGACTTCTAAATAAAGTCCAGGCTCCTTGATGAAGCCCCAACCACCTTTCAATTTAAAGTTCCGTACTGCACCCTTACGCCGCGGCTCACTCAGGGTTCCTTTATCCTTTCTCATCCGGTCCTTATCTGCCCGGTCCTTCTCCAGGTGACGTTGGCGAAGTTTTAGGGTTTCTCGCTGCTCCCTTTGTCGCTCTGCTTCCCGCTCCCAACGTCTCCACTCTTCCTCCTGACGCCGGTTGAAATTCTCCTCCACCAGCTGCTCCATGTCTCCACCACTCCACTGCAGCTTACAGTGTCCGGTTTGCGGCAGCTCTCCTGTCGCCCCCCAGTCCTGGCGGCGCTCCCCTGCGGAGGAAGCAGACGGCTCTAAATCAGATGACATCGGGGCTCCGGTACAGGCAGGTAGTGCTCTGGTGCCTGCGCGGCCTCCTCCATGAGGACGGGTGTCGCTTCTTCTGTCTCAGCGACGGGGGCAGACAGCGGGATCTGGGGTGCTGCTGACGGTGCTGCGGTTTTTGCAGGAACGGGTGCCTCCACTGCGACAACGTCAACCGGATCACATTGCAAGGACTCCTCTACTAGAACGGGTGCCTCACCTTCCGGTACAGACACTTCAGGTAAGAGGGATTGGCGCCGCTCCAAGTTTATTTTTAGGGCACGCCAGCTGGCTTCCATCCTGGCGACCTCCTCCCGGTGCCGGGCCAGGCCTCTTAGGGTATCCTCCGCTTCTTGCAGCGTAGGAGGGTTTACAGGCCGGGTGCCCAACGGTGATTCTGTGGCGATCGGGTCGCTTCCGTGAGGGGAGAGCTCTGACTGCTCCATCCCTTCCCACTTCTGCTCGTCGTGTCCATTAGCCATCTCTGCCAAGTCACATGTGTCATTAGCATCTGGAGAGGGCCCCTCTTTTGTAGTGAGGCGGGACCTTCGTGTTAGTTTCCGCACACTGAGGAGGATGAGGAGGCGGAACTGAAGAGCTGTGGGGCACGATCTTACATTGCAGTACCATTTAGAGTGGTCGGCCATCGTTTTCACGCCACTGAGTGAGTGACACCCACGAAGAGCACGCCCTTCTTCTTCACCAGTGCCTCGTCGTGACGCAGATATGGCGGAAAAATGGCAAATACATTCTCTGATGATTTTAGCAATTCTCAAGCACAAAACCAGTGCAATTCAGGCACACAGGACTCGCTTATAGCGAGCTACAGAATCCTGTTCGTGACGCCCAAGTTGAGTCGCACAGAGCCAGAGGTTTTCGGGGTACTCGGCACCGAGCCCGTCGACTTCTATGGGGTATGTCACGTCTCTTTACCCGGCAATTGAATTAGAGTCGATTTTACTATGTAGAAGTGTATAAACTATAAATATATGTATATATATATATATGTCACAATGACATGTATATATATATATATATATGTATTCTATGTGTGTATATTTAGTGTTTACAAGGAAATAAAGGTTTTTTTTAATTTCGATATTTTGTTCCCATAGACTTACATGGGACTTCCGCTATCGAAATCGGATATCGACGATATTTAGTGCTATCGGCGATACAATTTCGATACGATATTTTTAGATATCGAGCAATATCGCTCAACACTAATCAGGACTTGTGAAAGGGGCCTTAATGTGGTTATTTCTGCAGCATAGTGCAGACTCATTCAAAAATGTTCCTTGATATTTTCTAGGTCTCAAAGGAATACAGCAGAGGAATCATGGCACTCAGTGGTGCTTTTAAAGCAGTCACCAAATCCCCTGGGCTTTTAATTTGGAGAATTGAGGTAGGTTTGGATATTACATTACAAACAGACTAAGATGTTCATCGTTCATGTGATAATGTGTCTCAAGAAGTAACAACCATCTGCAATACTGCATTTGTTATTAAAATCTTAGCAGTTTTATAAAATAAACAGGTCTGATAGTGTGACATATGGCTATCACAGAGATGTGCTTACTTTGGCAGACCAGCATGACAGCTCATTTATTGGTATAGCTGGTATGTTAAACTACATTTGCTACAGAGAAAATGTGTGATAATTCTTAATTGCATAGACTTATTGTTTAAATCAGGTATTTATGTATTGTTTTAAAAAAAATTGGTATTTTTTTTCCATATTAATATTTTTATTTAAAAAAATAAAATCAGTAATCAATTCTCACGCAGAACACTGGGGCTTTTTTATACTCATACTTCATATATTTTCAAGAAGACTTTACAGCAAACTCATTTTAATCAGCGGCAGATAACCACCATCCTAATAGTTAATGTCTCAGCTGACCCTGGTCCCCCTCCCATTATGATGACCTTTGCGTTTCGGTCAGAAAAGACCTTCATCAGTGACTACTTATTTTTATATAGAAGATTGTCTCCAAAAAAGGGAGGAGAGGTGCGTGCCCCAAGGAAAGTGTGCTGCTTAAAGACAAACGTAGCTTATAAGAATGCTCAGTAGAAATATCCAGTGACTAAGCTTGCGGTATCTTCCGCCCCACATACTCATGGAAACCAAATCAGCAGGCTCAGACAGCGTCCTGGCAGATCTCCAGTCTACATAGCGGTGGATACCGCAAGCTTAGTCACTGGATATTTCTACTGAGCATTCTTATAAGCTACGTTTGTCTTTAAGCAGCACACTTTCCTTGGGGCACGCACCTCTCCTCCCTTTTTAGGAAACAATCTTCTATATATAAATAAGTAGTCACTGATGAAGGTCTTTTCTGACCGAAACGTTTGGAGATACTACTAATAAACCTTTTAAGTTCAGTGCTTAAGCCTTTTTTCATTATTAGTTACATGCTCATGACCTCATCACAGGTCCTCAAAATTCACAACCACACACATATCTTCAGGCAAAATGGGGTACAGTGAGCCCCCCTCACCACGCAGCGAGGTAAATTGGGTAGCCCGACCCTCCCAACTCTCAGAGCTACCCATAGCCCGGACCCAAATGTGAACAACAACTACTTAGAATTTATTTACTCTTCAGAAAAAACACTTTGGGCTACATCACAGGGAGCTGCCATCTCTGTAATACATACCTCCCATTAACTATGCGGCCATTAGTATCGCTACATACCTCCCCCCTCTGCCTAAAGCCATGGGGCTTGGCACTTTCTCTTACCCATCCAGAGACCCTTCTCTGTCATCCCTGACAGTTAAACCGTCTGTGTAAGTCAGGCCCTGCTACTGAACCCTTTTTTAGACATACATCATCCATCTCTGTCACGTCCTTTGATAGAGATGACCACTTCTTAGACCACCTGCATCCCTGGCAGTCAGTATGGTGTCGCGATTCTCTTGCGCCCATACCTCTTATCTGGTCTGACTCTTTGTCACTATGTCTGCTACAGTGTCTCCTGCCTAGGTCACTCAGCCCTGAGCTAACTGAGGCATCACCACTTCTACATCTTCCATCAGGCCCCCTTCTGTTCTCTCTCTGCTGGCCATTTCTCCTATGGTCCTTACTTCCCAGAAAGCAGTTCTTCTATTTTGTCTTTATGTCCTCTGTTAGCTTCAGGTTGAGGTCTTCCAGTCTTTAGAGAAACTCTTTGTCTCTACATATCACGAGTTGAAGTTGGCGGCCATCTTCTTCCCATTTTCTCCAGCTCTTTATTGATCAGCTCCCTCTCACGTCTTAGCTGCTCAATTTATTTTAGGTACGCCACGCGATTCTGGATATTCCCAGAACTCTCCATGGACCCGACAATAAGGAATGGAACCATCTCATCTTCACCCACGACCTGGGCCTCGTCATCAGCCAGAATCCTCAGTCTCTTCACACCGGATCTATTCACCATCTCCTGCATCACTTTCCCAAATCTTCCGATGACCTTCCTCAGCAAATTCTTGGGTACCAGAACGATGTCTTCCACAAAGCCCAGACGATTTTGAGCTTCTCTCGCAAGCTCCAGACGTCTGGCAGCTTCCTTATTCCTCAAC
This sequence comes from Oophaga sylvatica, assembly GCA_033576555.1. Lineage (NCBI taxonomy): Eukaryota > Metazoa > Chordata > Amphibia > Anura > Dendrobatidae > Oophaga > Oophaga sylvatica. The sequence continues at coordinate 108,998,986 of JARQOD010000002.1, forward strand.
ATGTTCATCTGTTTCATACGGAGGCATTGTAGATGCATATCCCTAGCAGCATATCTGACAGTATCACCAACTGGTTCATCTCTGGTGCCCAGTGCACGCTACAAGCTTCTACCGCTTTTTTAAAGGCCTCATGCCCATCCTCACTGGTACATGCTTCTCGCACATCTTCGGGTACCTCTATCACGCACTTGAAGAGCGAGGTCTCATTCTCTTCATGGACAGCCAGCTCCCACTTTGTGATGGACCTTCCCATCAAGACATCTGTCACGACCGGTTGATTGTCTTGTTCCACCCTCAGCACAAATTCTTCCTCAGTTTCACATTCTTCAAGACCCCTTGCCAAGATGGGCATTTGCAGCTCCGCTTCCTTACCACTCTGGCACTGCCGCTGTAATTCTGCGCCCCCCAACTTCTTCTCTGGCACTAGACCTCCTAATGCTTCCCGGAGCACCTCCATATCTCCCAATATGGCCTTGTTCTTGGTTTGACACGTTAACAGGAGACCTCTTAGCTAAGAGACTTCCTTCTGCAGCTCATCCACTCTGTGCTCAGCCGCTTGTCTCAGGACTCTTTCTTTTTCGACATGCTCTTTCACTGTCTCTTTAATCACCTCTATTTTGTGATCCTGCTCTATTTTGGCTAGCACGTGTTGCACCATCACTTCTTTAATTAGATCTTCAGATGGGCTCTCTGCCTTACTGTACTCCCCTTCATAACAGTCAGAGTCATCCCCGGAGCCTGTGTCACACCCCACAGTATGGTGAACCCCCAAGTTACTCTATCTGGGTGTCCGCTCCACTCTGTTTAACTACCACATCAGCATCAGCCACACTGTCATACACTTCAGGGGACATCAGGTCAGTAAGTTTGGCAGACACACGCTTTCCTCCGGTCACCCCTACATCTGACTTGTCAGTTTTGGTAGGTATTCCCACCTCAATGCATGCCACATCAACAGTAGAGAGGCCTCCAGAGCAACCCCACACAACCTTAACTTCTCATGCATCTTCAAAGAACACAAAGTCCCAGTCCCTCTCAAAGGGGTACACCAAGTTCGGTGTTATACCGCCATCTTGGCACTCAACATTTTTGTACATATTCGTCATCGCTCTGTCCAAAGTATAGTCCACAGTGACCCCATGGATGCAGTGAACCTTGACCTTTTTCTCAGTCAGACAGAGAACGAGAGGAGTTCCCCTCAGAATCACCTGACTCTTTGAGTCCAACAGTCTAGAGACTCCTTCCCGAAGTAGCATCACGGTACACACTTGCGGCCTGTCATTAAACGGGAAGTCTATTCCGCACTCAGAACCTGTATAACATAAACACCGCTGTTGCTCAGACATGTTCACTGAGGTAACCGGTACCGCCCCTTTTTGGGTCACTGCCCCCTTTCGGGACACCATCCCTTTTTGGGTCACCACCCCTGTTTGGGTCACTGCCCCCTTTTAGGACTCCACCCCTTTTTGGGTAATCATCCCTGTTTGGGTTACCGCCCCCTTTTGCGCCACCACCCCTTTTAGGGACACCACCCCACTCTGGGATACACCCCGTGGATGCCCCCACGGCCTTCTTAGGCCCGAGTTCACACAGTACAGTTTATGTCTCTCGGGCTTATACTGGCCCTTTAAGAGGTTCAATGCTCTGATGTCCTCTTACGACCTCACACCAGCTCCTGCTGGCACTGCCACAGCTCCTGCTGTAGCCACAAACCGCAGGCACCTCCGGCTGCCGATCACCAGCCACTGCGACTGTCACTGCAGCTCCTGCTGCTGCAGAACCTCTTGCTGCAACTGTAACTGTAGCTCCTGCTACCACAAGGCCCTGCACAGCTCCGCACCGCAGACTTTGTGGACCCGCCAATCCACAGCAAGCTTTGTAACCCCGCCAAGTTACAGCCAGACGCTTGTCACCTTCGTAGCCCCGCCGAGCACAGCAAGTTGATGTGGAAAAAAGAGAAATAAAAAATATTTCATGGACTCGCCGATCCACAGCAAAACACATGCACATGTGCTTCTTGGGCCGCTGCCAGCATTCTAGCACCAATTGTAACGTTCCACACTGTCTGTGGACGGGGATTACTCACTTTGCAGGTCTTGGAGGTAAACACTGGCACACTCAGGGTTAAAACGAGTCCATTCGGTTTATTATTCACTCGTCTCAGCATCCATTACACTGTCCGTTACACATTCAGCTTTAACAAATGAACACAGTCTCTCACTGATCCTGATCAGTATAACACGGACTCCTGTCCGTTACCTGCTGGTGTCGGCCACCCAGGTTCTCAGATCCCTCTTAACTTCAGAGGTATCCAGTAAACATAACACAAAATACAGTCTCTTCCTCACAAATACTTCTCTCTGATCCTAATCAGTATAACTCACGGTTGTCAAGCCCGTTACCTGTTGGATCACCACACAGGTTCCTGGACTCCTCTTGTCCTCAGAGGTATCCCATAAGCAACACGTAAAACACAGTCTCTTTCTCATAAATACTTCTCACTGATCCCGATCAGTATAACACGGACTGCGTTCCGTTACTTGTTGGCCACGCAGGTTCCCAGATCCCTCTTATCTGCAGAGGTCTCCAATAAACACTTCTCACCGACCCCGGTCAGTATCACTCATGGTTTTCAAGACCGTCCATTCCTCTGGCTCAGACTCGCCAGCACTGCTTCCCCAGTCTGTGCGACATCCAGCCTGGAAACATGGGAGGTCTGTCCAGACTGACAGACTCCCAACACACTTTCTCACATGTGCAACACACCTTCCTTACATAGTTGTGACCCCTCCCAGTTACCTATCACATGGCTAGTCACATGCTCATGACCTCATCACAGGTCCTCAAAATTCACAACCACACACATACAGTACAGACCAAAAGTTTGGACACACCTTCTCATTTAAAGATGTTTATGTATTTTCATGACTATGAAAATTGTAAATTCACACTGAAGGCATCAAAACTATGAATTAACACATGCGGAAGTACTGTATAGACTTAGCAAAAAAAAAGTGAAACTACTGAAAATATTTCTTATATTCTAGGGTCTTCAAAGTAGCCCCCTTTGCTTTGATGACTGCTTTGCAGACTCTTGGCATTCTCTTGATGAGCTTCAAGAGGTAGTTACCGTAAGTGAAAACCATTTCTGGTGACTACCTCTTGAAGCTCATCAAGAGAATGCCAAGAAAGGAACATCAAGATCTCTGGAGATGGACTTGTAACCTTGCGATTGTTGATATATTTCAATAATTTGGTTCCCAAGTCCTCAGACAGTTCTCTTCTCCTCTTTCTGTTCTCCATGCTTAGTGTGGCACACACAGACACACAATTCAAAGACTGAGTCAATTCCCTTTTTATCTGGTTTCAGGTGTGATTTTCCCATTGCCCACACCTGTTACTTGCCACAGGCAAGTTTGATCAAGCATCACATGCTTGTAAGAAAGTTGAATACCCACAGTTTTGGAAAGGTACTAACAATTTTATCTGACCCATTTTTGTGATTTTATGTGAAATCGCATCCAATATGCCTTTTTTACTCTGTTTTTTTGTGCTGTTCCCATACACACAAAGGAAAGAAACATGTGTAAATGCAATGATTTTTAGGGAGAAACGCTTCATTTTCTGGAACAATTTCAAGGATGCCAACACTTTTGGCTATGACTGTACACTGTGTTCCAAATTATTATGCAAAAATTGTTTAGGCATGATAAGGTAAGAATTTTTTTGTTTGTCAGTTAAACTCATTGATGGTGATGTGTGTCAGGGCTCTTTATATCACTGTAAGCAATTGCAGACACCTGTGCTAATTATTTTGGCAGGTGTGTCCAATGAAAGGCAAGACTACTTAAGAAGGCTGTCCCACATTATTACGCAGCCTACATTTTCTGCCAAAATGGAAAAGAAAAAGGATGTGTTGGCTGCTGAGAAGCAAAAATTGTGGAGTGTTTAGGTCAAGGCATGAGTACAATCAACATTGCCAAGACACTTCATCGTGATCATCGCACAATTAAGAAGTATGTAGCTGATTCACAGTACACACGTGTGCGTGCTGATAAGTGAAAATTGAGGACTCTTTCCTACAGGCAATTACGTCAGGTTAAAAGAGCAGCGGCAAAAAAGCCTTGTCATAGCAGCAGACAAGTTTTTGAAGCTGCTGATGCCTCCAACGTCCCCCGAACAACAAGATGCAGGGTCCTTCAGAGGTTTGCAGCTGTGTGTAAGCCATCCTGTCGACCTCCTCTATCCACTGCACACAAGCAGAAACGCCTCCAGTGGGCCAAACAATACATGAAGACTGACTTCAAAACTGTTTTGTTCACCGATGAGTGCCGTGCAACGCTCGATGGTCCAGATGGATGGAGTGGAGGATGGCTGGTTGATGGACACCCCATGCAAACACGGCTACGGCGCCAACAAGGAGGAGGTGGAGTAATGCTTTGGGCTGGAATCATGGGGAGAGAGATTGTCGGCCCGTTTAGGATCCCTGAAGGGGTAAAGATGAACTCCATAGTGTATGTTGAGTTTCTCAAACAGCACTTCCTGCCATGGTTCAAGAAGAAGAACCGTGCATTCCGCAGCAAGATAATTTCCATGCATGATAATGCACTGTCTCATGCTGCACATAACACATCTGCATCTCTGGCTGCTATGGGCATAAAAGGGGACAAACTTATGGTGTGGCCCTCATGCTCCCCTGACCTCAACCCCATTGAGAACCTCTGGAGCATCATCTAAAGGAGTGTCTATGATGGCGGGAGGCAGTTCACATCTAAGCAATATCTCTGGGAGGGTATTCTGTCCTCATGCAAAACAATTGAAGCAGAAACCATCCAAAACCTGACAAATTCAATGGACGAGAGAGTTCAGAAGCTCCTTTCGAACAAGGGGTCCTATGTGCAAATGTAACATCACCTAGAATAAAGTTTTGAGTTGAAAACTGTTTGATTTCAGTTTGTAATAACCTGCTAATGCTTATAATTTCACAAATGACCATTTTTTTGTTCTTTATTAAAATGAAAAGGTAGAAAACTCTGCTGTGCATAATAATTTGGAACATGCATTTTGAGTGCAGTTTGAGTGTTTTAGTTTTTAAAAATATGCTGTTATCATAGGCAGTTTGTACAAAAACCTTTCAATTGTGCTCTAATAGTTATTTGACTGGAAAATTACAATGACTGCAATTTATATAGGTAATTTGGCAAAATCTGAGAAAATAATATTTGCATAATAATTTGGAACACAGTGTATATGAAATATAAATGGACAAGGATAGCTGTAGGCTAGTAATTGCACAGTGAGCCTTATGGTATACTACTGTGTATAATGCACAAATAAAATAAGCATATAGTGCCCTAGTAACATCACTGTAAGGATTATCACAGATAATATCTACATTGGTACTTTTTAAGGTTTTTATGCATATTACCACTGGGCAATGGATGTAGAGTTGTAATAATTATTATTATTATTATTTATTTTTATAGCGCCATTAATTCCATGGTGCTGTACATGAGAAGGGGTTACATACAAAGTTATAGATATCGTTTACAGTAAACAAATTTACAATGACAGACTGGTACAGAGGGGAGAGGACCCTGTCCTTGCGGACTTACATTCTACGGGTAATAAGAGCTGTAGTCTGTGGCACTGAAGAAGTGAAGAGGAAGGATGATTCCCACTTCTGTTGATTTGGGGCTTCAGACTGCTATGTATATTTATGCCTACATTGCGTCTTCAGGGCAGCAGGATAAAAGCAAAGAATAATGTTTTGCTTCAGTGGATTTTCTCAGCTGTGGCCGGGTTTTCTTCTCCGTGAAATACTAGGGTGCCAAATTTTAATTGATAGCGTAGAGAAACAAATGAAATGTGACCCTGTGCCAATACTACAGTGTTTACACAACAGTCAGCGGCACAACCTGGGTGATTTCTAATACTGGACTGTGCAAATTAGGACATTTGCTTTATTAAATAACAAGTTGACATCTGATAGAAAATCAACCATAAAGAACATCTGACACCCGCTCATCCTCTGTGAGATAAATATAGATTAGAGGATCTGTCCGCTAATCTATAAACAGTGTGGGCAATTAAGTGTCCAAAGTATTCCACAGAAATGCCAATGAGGCTTTGAGCCATACTGGCAAAGTAAGAATGGCATACACATTATGTAGCTTTTGTCAGAAAGCTATCTTGGCTGACTTCCCTATACACATGGACACTTGGCCAAGCATGCATAGTTATTTTAATGTAGATAGGGAAATAAGTTGCTGTCAGGCATCCACAGGAACTGCATACCAAGCATGTGTAAATTCAACATGCCCAATCCTTCTTTTCTCCAATAGCCTCTGCTAGGGAATGGCAGGGTAGTTATCATACGCCTTGGCTTATCCTTCCAAAATTGGTGGATTTGGCCAACTTGAATCCAATATTAGAAACAGGAAAGCCTTTGTGTCACGACTCTCAGAGTTTATGGGTACATAAAGTCTATCTCTGAGAGACTTGGCACGAGCCACTCCATCTAGCAGATCACAGAGAAACCCTGATCACCCTTTAATCCCTATGCAGGGATCTGGTCTTAGAACAGAGTCCAGTGTATTGCTTACATGGAAGGCCTGCCGTGTGAAAGAGTGAACCAGAGGCAAGAAAGGTGTCAAGTAGGATCAAAGCCAAGAGGTCACGTTAGGGACAAAATCGTACAGTAAGTAGGTAATCAAAAGTCAAGCTGAGGTCAAAGAACAGGAAAAATCAGAGCAACAAACAAGAGCACAGCACAGCAGTAAACACCAGGACAGCAATACTATTGACTGGCAGTGAAGTCACAGCTTCAGTGGTTTAAATAGCTGACTGCCCCACCTAGGGATCTCAGGAAGGAGTGATCAAAACCTAGACCAAAGTGAACTCCATAGCTCCCTTATGAAGCAGCACCAAAAGTCCCAGGAAAAAAAACTGGACGGGTGCTGTCAAAGAAACCCAAACAACAAAGGCGTGCTGCTGCCCAGCTGCCAAAGCGAAAACAGAAGAGGCACAAATTGGTACAGATGTTACACTTTGGTGAGCAAATACCCTTCTAGAGCACTTTACAGAATAATTTGGGTTGTAGACAGGATCCTTGATTAAACCCTATGGAGACACCTAGGCAGTCAAAATTTTGTGGCCTCACAAGGACAATATTTCCTAATATATTTTAAAGGGAACCTGTCAGCAGGATTGTGCTGAGTAACCTACAGACAGTGTCAGGTCAACGCCGTTATACTGATTAAAATGATACCTTGGTTGATGAAATCCGTCTTGTGGTTATAGTTTAATATTTATATTCAGTTTTCAATTAATGAGATTCTTGTGCTTTGGGGCAGGGCTGTGTGGGGGGTCTTCATGTGGTGCTCTGATTAGATATTCATCAGTATGGCTTCTGACAGGTCACTGATCCCTCAGTGACCTGCCCTCTATTTTACATACTTAATACTATATGTAATGAAAAAAAAATCACATTCAGCAGGCAGGCGCCAGCGTTGTAGCATGATCACAATGTATAATGTGCATTTAATTATTTGCTGATTTAAATTTATTCAGAAAAAAAATCTGTCTCAAAATGGCACCGGCCGCACCTGCGCAGTAGCATCTATCTGCGATCCGATAGATGCTACTGGGCAGGCTCCACTGGAGCCATTTTGCTAGAGAAAAAAAAAGTCTCCACCAAGATGGTGCCGTTGGCGCCTGCGCAGTAGCATCTGTCGGATTGCCATCGCCGGCGCCATTTTGAGACAGAATTTTTATATAAATTTATATCAGCAAATAAAATAATTAAAAGCGTGTTATAGATGCGATCATGCTGCAGCGCAGGTGCCTGTCTGCTGAATGTGATTTTTTTTTTTAATGCAATATAATAGTTAGTATGTAAAAAAAGGGGGCATATCACTGAGGAATCAGTGACCTGTCATAAGCCGTACAGATGAATATCTAATCAGAGCAACGCATGAACCCTCCCCCCCACACAAAGGCCGCCCAAAAGCACGATAATCTCATTAACTGAAAATAAAGACTAAATAACAACCACAAGGCGGATTTCATCAACCAAGATATCATTTTTAGGCCGGGGTCACACTTGCGAGTGCAATGCGAGAAACTTGCGCGAGTCTCTCACCTCAACACCCGACACTGCCACCGACACTCGGACCAGAGTGTGCAGCTGCGTAGAAATACATGCAGCCGCACATTCCAGTCCCAAGTGTCGGCGGCAGTGCCGGGTGTTCATGCAAGTTTCTCACATTGCACTCACAAGTGCGACACCGGCCTAATCAGTATAACAGCGCCAAACTGAGACTGGGTTACTCAGTACAATCCTGCTGACAGGTTCCCTTTAAATATATATGTACATACAATAATATTATATTGCATTTATACTAGATACTACCTAATATATACATAATTACTTAGTCTTATTATATTAGCAGCTGGTTTAGATGTCAGTGCCGTATCTATGCTGATGGTACAATCCCAACTGTACATTCTGTCATCTACTGTAAATTCCACTCTTGACAACATTAAAATTCTAGTCCAGAAAATAATTATTTCTAACTTCAAATGCTGAATTTCTCTAATAAAATAGCATTTAGTCTGTCCCTAGTTTGATTATTGGTTTCCAAAAATTTTCCCATTTCAAGTGATCTGAGATAAAATAAATTTTATGAGCTGTATTGCTGCAAGCAGAAATCACAAAATGCATCTTATGATCCATCCATAAGTATTAACTTCTTCAACGGTCATGGAAAAATAAAGGTCTTTTGCAGGGAAAGCAAATTACTCACTTTACTTGGAAAGTTTCTGTAACAATTTTTAGGCCATTTTCTCCCATTCGTGAGCAGGCACATTTTCAGTTTTTTATCTTATATGTGCTTTTTACAGCTCTAAAAAAAATTCTCATTTGGATATTCCAATCATTTTGTCTCTTTTTTTTTCTTGATACATGAGGTTTAATTTTTTTTGTCCCATCAGATCTTGTTCTATCTCTACACTATCAGCTGGTTCAGCGCTGTGTATACAGCGATAGAAAAGATAAAAATGGTAACAAACGTGTTTATCGTCTCTGTGGGGAGTCTGGCTGTGCCTGACAGCCATCTGCCATCCCATAGCTGTATAATCTTGTGAAAGCTGCTTACTCTGTATTGACATTTTATAATGTCAATGCAGAGTAAAGTGTGGACTTCACGGATATTTATAGTTCGTGGGCAGTCTAGAAGTAGTTAAAGAAAACCTCCAGACTTTCCACTTCATGAGGCACATCGTTTGGCTCAGTTTGCTGTGGCATTTAAAGGGGTTGTCCAGCCTTATCTACATGTCTGCAGTCACTCTGTGACTACAGACTTGTGAATCCTCACATCAAGCGCATTGTGTGGTGCCAGCGCCCGTGACTTGTATGTGATTTGCATGCATACAGTTACATGTCGACTAGATAGGCACAGCCTCACTCAGTGCGAGTGTATTGAACAAGGACAGGCAAGTCTAGTCAGAATGTGGCCAATAGTATGAAAATTACATACTTGTGGTCACGTGACCACCCAGTCCCAACTCCTAAGAATACTCACAGCGTGCAATGCGCAAGATGTCAGGATTCACAAGTCTGCAGTCACATAAAGTGACTGCAGACTTGTAGCCTACGGCCAGGCAACCCTTTTAATGAATAATGCAGGTTTACAAAAAAATACGTTTTTCAGGTTCCAAGGTTTTTTGAATGGATTTAAGGTATTTTGAGGGCGCTGAATTAAAAAATCCCATTACTACTTCGAAATTGGTTTTACGTTTTGTGATGATTCAGCCATGAAAATAATGCAGTACCCCCTGCTACTTGTGTGTGATAACAAATGCAATATATTTTGGTCTTTGACTCTTTAACAGTGTCTTAGGTAATGAAATCTATTCTATTATTTCTAAACACTGTTTTTCGGTGATTACTTTGTATCTCCGTTCATACTGCACCCACACACACAAATGATACACCATTTGAAAGGTAAACTTGCCCCCTTCAGCAAGAAAATAGCCAAACAAACCACACATCCACAATTTGATCACAAAATACAGTTTAAACATTAATTTTCATAAACCTGCAGTAAGGAAAAATTACCTGCAGGTGGCACCACAGTATCCCAAAGCTGCTTACAGACATCACAAACAAATCCAAACATTTGCCTTGGGGCCGTTCCAGCTTGCCGAACTGCTTGCCCAGCCTATTTCCGCCAAAATGGAGGATTGCACACTTCACTGCAGGTGAGTCACATATGCAAACACATTTGTAAACATGCACTGCCTATTGAACTGCACACTTGCTCCGTTCATACTCCACCCCACAAAACAAATTATACATCATTTGAAGGGTTAAATGACCTGCAGGTGGCAGCACACTACCCATCCGTTCATACTCCACCCACACAAACAAATTATACATAATTTGAAGGGTTAAATGACCTGCAGGTGGCAGCACACTACCCCATCCGTTCATACTCCACCCACACAAACAAATTATACATCATTTGAAGGGTTAAATGACCTGCAGGTGGCAGTACACTACCCCATCCGTTCATACTCCACCCACACAAACAAATTATACATAATTTGAAGGGTTAAATGACCTGCAGGTGGCAGCACACTACCCCAAAGCACACTACCACTAAGCTGGTTAAAGACATCACAAACATCCAAATATTTGCCTTGGGGTCTTTCTAGCTTGCTCAAGTGCTTGCCCAGCCTATTTCAGGCACATTGGAGGATTGCACACTTAACTGCAGGTGAGTCACATATGCAAATACATTTGTAAACATGCACTGCTTTTTCGGTGATTACTTCGCCCGACACACACAAATGATACACCATTTGAAAGGTAAACTTGCCCCCTTCAGCAAGAAAAGAGCCAAACAAACCACAAATTCATGATTTTATCACTAAAGACAGTTTAAACATTCACTTTCATAAACCTGCAGAAAGAAACAATGACCTGCAGGTGGCACCTCAACCGGAAGACATTTTTTGGCTTCTACTTATCAAAACAATTTATTGTATTACCAATCTACATACACTGCTCAAAAAAATAAAGGGAACACTCAAATAACACATCCTATTCTCATTGAATACTTTGTTCTGTACAAAGTTGAATGTGCTGACAACAAAATCACACAAAAATCATCAATGGAAATCAAATTTATTAACCAATGGAGGCCTGGTTTTGGAGTCACCTACAAAATTAAAGTGGAATGTAATGTCCTTAAAACAAGTCAAAATGCCCCAAGTGCTTCTCAACTGTCCCACCTGGTGCTGCTACACCTGACCACATTATGTCACAAGGTAATTGGTAATCTTTCCATTATGGACGTTTGACATATATATACTATTGCCTTATTCATTAGCTTTCTTAAGGGCCAGATTTTGCTGAATACTCTGGTAATAGACCATGTGGTTTCTGATTCAACCCCATATCAGAATCATTATTTATGTCTGGCTCTTAGAATCGAATTGATATTTAGGAAATAATCTGATATTAGCTTACTGCTTTCATTTCTCAGATTTTTATTTCCTTGCTTATAAATTTATGTACTTTTTGATTCTTTTTGGCTTTTGAATTAATTATGGCCTGGTGTAGCATACCTCTGGGATTTGTTGCTCTGTCTATTTGGCACTATATTTAACATCCTAATATTTTTGCCAATATCCGTTTGCTGCTTGTATTATCTACCTCACGTTAATATCTTGTTTCTTTGTCTTTATTATATGTGCAATAAATTATGATATTTCTTAAAAAATCCTCCCATTTTTTGATTGTGGACGCGTTATTTTGATATTTATCTTTATTATTCGTCCCTGCTAATTTTCTTCTTTTTGGTTTATGTTTGGGTCCGGGAGGTTATTCCGGGGGGCCACGGAGCTGCTGTTGGGTTTATATGCTTTTTCTGAAATTGCCTGCTCCCCCGACGACCAATGTGTGAAAAGTTTGCATGGGCCAAGCTAGTATCCCATATTATGATTTTGTATTTCAATTTGTAGGCTTACAAATAAAAGTAAAACGCTATAACAGCGACTGTTTGAAGCCGTATTTCTACTGTAATTAATTAATTAACTATTAAATATCTCAGAAACTAGAGCAAAACTGAAGTCATATTCTTAATCAGCACAATAAACTTAATATAAAACCGTTCAGAAGACATCGTTGGCATCAAAATCCCTGTATACTAGTGTAGTCATCTTTTTCTCACTATTCATTTAGCTGATAGCAGTTTATAATCATTTTGTCCTAACGGAAAAGGCCTCTGTATGATTTAATCAAAGTCAGCAAAATTCCTGATTTATGCTGAAATAGACAACCATCTGATGTGAATGTGGGCGTCCCAACTCTACCTAGACATATTATGTCAGGTAAGAAAAAGATGGGGTAGTTACAATTTCAATGGCCAATCCTTTTGTTATTAGCTGAGATAAGCTGCTGCCAGAAGAGCCTGGCAGCGGCTTTCTCCTCTCTCCCCACTGAAACCACAAGTGTGGATCAGTGAGTATTCTTTGAGTATTTGTCTTGTTTTCTACCTAGGGCTTCATAGGCAGCCTATGTTGCTGTTAAAGTGCAATGCCACAACCTTGCAACCAGCACTAAAGTAAATGCACAAATACGTGGAAAGCATCACTTTGAATATTAATTTTAGGTAACAAAGTAAAGTTACAATTTGCAATTCAACTTTTATGCAAATCTCAGTGACATTTGCTGTAGCAAAATTATTTGTCTGTCCAAAAGTAATGGGGCGACTACACTTTACACCTAAAGGAGCTTTTGCATGCAGCTGCTTGGCTATGGAAATTCATACCATGACGTCCCCTGTGCATAAGTGTTGTCCTGTTAATGATAGAGGAGTTTTGTAACTTTACATGGTTTGCCATTTTGTGGAAACAGACACAAGTCTCTTCTGTCCTGTAAGTCAAAATTTAACATCATAACAGAGAGGCCCGCATTCATCTTTGGGGCTTTGTCTGTCACAAAATCTTAATTTTTAAATCGGGAAAAAAATCTTTAAAAAAGGACTTGATATGGCTTTTCAAAGTAAGTACATCGGCCTCACCAGGTCTAAGAGCTCTATTCTATAATGTATGCAGTTTGTTTTTGTGAAATATGGTGACAAATCCTCTTTTATTCCATTCATTGTTATTTTTCTTTCCCACTTCCTTAGAAAATGGATCTTGTGCTGGTGCCACAGAAAGCCTACGGAAACTTTTATGAAGGAGACTGTTACCTCCTGCTCTCTGTAAGTGGCTCAATAATAAAGACAGTCTGTCCATAAAACTTAGCCTTTGGCTTAGGCCTTCATCAGGAACACATTACACAATATGCTGAGTAGCTAAGGGAAGTAAGAACAATATAATCAATATGTAAACAGAAAACGAATAGGATGTCAGTACGGACAATTGGCGAGCCTCAAGGTAAGCAAACAGAGGATGCTGCCAGCAAAGCTATTACCAGGGCTCAGAATCCCGTAAATGTAGAGCTGAAGCTGAATATACCAAGCTTTTGTCGACTCCGACTTCCTGTCTACTCCCTTTAAAAGTGATTAATGAATAATGTGACCTTCAAGGCCACACGTGGAAACTGTCATTGATTGCTCATCCTTAAATTCCAGACAAGAAAATCTGGCAATTCCTTGTTCTACGATATCCACTACTGGATTGGAAACGACTCGTCTCAAGATGAGCAGGGCTCAGCAGCCATATATACCATTCAGCTGGATGACTTTTTGGGTGGTAGCCCAGTCCAACATCGGGAGGTACAAGGACATGAGTCAGAGGCATTCAAGGGATACTTTAAACAGGGGATCATGTGAGTAGTGGCAGAACCGGACATTTATGCGCTGACCTAATCTTGGTTAAGTTCTATGTAAATGGTAGGCCGCCATATGTAACAGAGCTTTAAGGTTTACATTCTATTTATGTGACATTTTTATATGAATTATTTACTACTTTTTTATTGTATCTTTACAATTCCATTACTTAGCTGTTCACCTGTACGATCTCAGCATTATTCTCCATCACTCCATTGCAACTCATTGTATTGGTTTTGTAAAACAATTAAAGGGTTCTGCACTTTTAAGGTGCCCATAAATCTTAGATAGCTGCCGATCAAACAATTGTACAGCTGACAATTTTTCCCATCTCTCTCATATACATGAACGGCTTGTTTCAAAAGCAAAATAGAGGAGAAAGCCGCTGATGGACACTTTGGCAGAGGCTTAAATCTAGGGAAAAAAGGATCAGAGGTTTAAAGAGGACCTATGACCAAAAATTTCCCTGCCTTTTTCATCTTAATATGTTACTATTAAAAAAATAAACTGAATTCTAAATTAATTTAAAAATAAAACAGGGAGGAAAGGGCTTTTATTGATGGGGGGGGGAAAATATGCAAATGATATGTCAATCCGACAGTCAGTTAAGTTACCCCCATTTTCCGACATATCTAGCACTGCACAGCAGGGAAGTGATGTATCTGCCCTGACAGTGTGGTCTCACTGCTCAGAGCAGATACCATGTTCAGTGCTGTGGAGTGAGCGCTCGGGGACACACTGCTATTTTATTATAAGATTTTTCCCTGCCTGTCTGCATCTTCACTGTCTATCATTGTCACACTGGTCTGTGCTGTGATTGGAGGGAAAATACTCTTATCAGAGCAAAGACCGGTGTGATGGTGATGGGACAAAGAAGCTAATAACAGACAGGGACCACTGGGATCTACTTATCGCTGCTTCAGCGGCAGTGATCGGTGATAACACTTCTTGGTTTCTCTCTTCACTAAACAGTAGTTGAGCGAAACAGGTCGGTCAGATTCAAAAATCGCCGACTTTCGCCAGAGTCGGGTTTCGTTGTCCGAAACCCGACCATAGCATGCAGTCGGCCATGCGGTCGTCGACCCCAGCCCCCAAGTCGGTTTTCCCATAATGTTTGTAGGCGGCCTTTTTCAGCCAATGAGCAAGGACGTACGCTGTGGGCAACGAGATGACATGGGCAGCGGCCACCACCATCTTAGAGAAGGGCATTACAGTGATTGGCTTGCTTTGTGTGGCGTCGCAGTGGCTATAAAAGCCCTGACCGCCGTCCGCCATTTTACTTCTGCTGATCTTAACAGTAGGGAGAGGTTGCTGACGCTGTTTATCAGTAGGGAGAGAGTTAGGGCTGTAAAGATAGATGAAGTTCTTCTGTGCTTGTGCTGATAGGAGTTGTGCTGTACAGTTAGTGTGCAGTGACAGGGGAGGATTTTCTTGTGTACAGCAGCGCTGCTTAATAGGCTGCCTGCTGGCTGTATTGCTGTGTGTACCCTGCTGTGCAGACTGCTTTTTACACAGCACTAATACTTTTATTCTTTTTTTCTGCACAGTTATCAAGCGTTTATTTTTTCCCACACCGTATAGAGCTATACGCTCCTCACACACTACCGTGTACTGGCTGGTATCACGGACAAATACATGCTGACTATCTGTGTGTGACTCCAGAAATATATACGGAGATTTACAATTTCCCCTACACTGTATATAGCTTTTTGCTTCTGATATAGTATCCTTTTTCTGCTTTTTGTATTCTGGTCAAATCCATACTGAGTGAACGTCTGTGTGTTACTCCGGAAATATATACAGAGATTTAAAATTACCCCAACACTGTATACAGCTGAACGCTACTGATACAGTACCATATATCTGCTGGTATTTTGGGTACATTTTCCCAAACATGAGGAAGTTTGGTGGAAGAGGACGTGGGTGGGAAGGGGCCAGCTGTTATTCCCCATTGACTTGCATTGGGGTCGGATTTTCGACTCCGACCCGACCATTTCCGTTAGTCGGCCGACTTCGTTCGACTCGACTTTTGAGAAGGTCGGGTTTCACGAAACCCGACTCGACCCTAAAAAAGGCAAAGTCGCTCATCTCTACTAAACAGTGATAACTTGTGAGATCTTGGTCTCTTTCTTCACTAAATGGTGAGATCTCACAAGTTATCACTGTTTAGTGAAGAAAGAGACCAAGAAGTGTTCCTATACGCAGAGCTCCCGGGACACCTCTGCACTTGGTCAGATGACCGATCACTGCCGCTCCAGCAGCCATAAGTATATTATCACACTTGCTCCTGTCTATCAAAGCTTCATTATCTATCACTATCACACCGGTCTTTGCTCTTACTGGAGCGTTTTCACGTCGATCACAGAACAGACCGGTGTGACAGGGATAGACAGTGACGTTTCAGACAGGCAGGGAAAAGTCTTCTAATAAAGCAGCACTGTGGCCCTGGAAGGCATCGTTCTTCCGGTCTCTCTGCCTTTAAACACACACATGTAAATATATTTTTTTCATGAAACTAGATTTTTGATAATAGATTCTCCTTAAGTTCAAGCTACGTGAGCCTTGTCTCCGCCAACATCATCTGTCGGGGTATTGTCAGGAGATCCCCATTCACATTAGGTGGTAGACTGGTCATGTCAATATTGGTGGGTTTGGGTAGTATCATTTATATGTTTGGTGTGTTTAGGATATACCATCATTGTGGGATCATTTTATGATTATAGGCATGTTCGTACAGGTTGTCAGGCTCTGTTAAGTACCACATCATTATATTTTTACCATTTACTACAATGTGTCCATGTACAGAATTTTCTTGTGTCTCCCTCAGCTATAAGAAAGGAGGCATAGCATCTGGGATGAAACATGTAGACACCAACACATATGACGTAAAGAGACTGCTTCATGTAAAAGGGAAAAGAAATGTCACTGCTACTGAGGTAAATATAGATAAATAATAGATACTTCCATTCACATAAAGCATTTACTAAAAAATGCCAATGTGTTACTTAGATATTACTGAGGCAAATAACGTTGGGTCTCTGCTGCCCTTTCAAAATTCCTGCCATTTCCTTTATCATCATCATTAACTTGGGAACCAATATTTGAGCACTTTTATGTGGACATAGCATAATTTGAATGTAGTAGTTGTTGCGACCACGCACCACAATTGTGGATACCAGGGCTATGGGGTACTCGGAGCCGAGCCCATGGAAATCTATGGGAGTTGTCACTGGTAGCGGTGGCTCGGTCCGTGGCCCTGGCGGTCAATGCGATAGGGGATATTTACAGGGGATTTGAAATAGTTCGTGACGCCACCTGCGGTTTCTGGTAAATTGTACCAGCGCTGCTATAAGGACTTTCACAGGGGATGTTATGGGCAGCTTGGTAGTAAGTCTCCCACAGGTGAGACGGGTCCCTGGAAGTCTATGAGGATGATGATGCAGGATATAGTAAGAATTCAGCCAAACACAATGCAGCTTCTTTTCATACCTTTTTACTGATGATGGTTCAAGCAGATCCCGGGAAGCTGGTCGGGGTGGAGAGTGCACTTTCAGGTAGCAGCCGAGCAGGTTAGAGGCCTCCTTAACTTTCCAATATGTAGGTGAGTCTAACTTGCCTGAAGCGAAGTTAACTCTAAACTCTCCAGCTGTCTCAATAGCTGTACTGCCCGGCCAACGTTGTGGTGGAGCCTTCTAATGATGAAACTAAGTCCTTACTTTTGCTGATCAGGCTCAAAGTCCCTGTTCCACCTGACTCCGGTTACATATTGACGCTTTTGGGCTGCACTCTGCGACCTATAGTCCAGATGCCTCTGGTTTTCTTGTCACTATGCTTGAAACAATAGCAACGCTTCGGTCCCCAGTGACCGGTGATTTAGTGCAGGTAATCCAATACCTAAGGCACTGCTCTGTCTTCTCCACTGTGCCCTTCGCCCTGCTTTCCGCTCTTAACATAAGCACTGCTGCATAGAAGTCGAATCACAGATTCCCTGTTTGGGCTCGCTGAGCAGCTCTCAGTATTCTCCTAGTCCAGGACCTCTGTCGACCGAACTTCACTGTCCTGGGACAGGCGGCTGAAGTCTCTGCTCTGAACTCAGCAGGAAACCAATCTGACTGACTATCTCAGACAGGTAACTATCCAAGGGATGACTCACTCCTGAGCCTCCCGGAGCTAACTGACTGAATCACTGTCCTAAGACAGGAAACTGAAAACACACCCCTATGATGACACCCACCAAACTTATATACCCCTATGGGTGTGTCTAAATGTGAGTGACATGAGTGAATGCATATCAAGCTTTGGCTGTTACCTTCCAGTGCACTCTCCTGGATTTTAATGTGTGCCTGCGAAGCTGGGCTACACATCCCCCCTTGGTAAAACACAGCACTCCCGGGCTGTAAAAGACAAAAAGACATTTTGTTTTGCATTAACAACAACATTATAACTCTTCCCATCCGGGAGGTAAGGATTTCTTGAACGTTACAATATGTACAGTAGGAAAAATACAAAAGTATCAAAATATCAAGACATTCTCATATATACAGGATACTTGTGGAGGACCCGCACCAAAAACCTCCCACGTAGGTCCTGGGTGGGCTGCAGGACTTTATTGCAGACCTCTTTCTGGGCCCCACCACACGGGTTTTTCTTCTGAGGTAGTTAATTGTAGTGGCTTTATGTAAAACCAAGACAATGCACCGAAGCGCAACTATTTACAAGAATAAGTTCTGGGCTGGCACAGTCCTCAGCCTCTCAGTCCATGGCATGGTTAAAGACACATATTTAAACTTCAATTGTCAAGTATTCACTTACTTGTTTTACCCAACCAGGGTATTCTATATGTAAAACTATGCAAAATAGGTAAACATCATTTTTCTTAACTTTTCTTTCTGGTACCCAGCCGGGTATTCTATTCCATATATCAAACATCAGTATACAATAATACTAAAGTGCAAAATTGGCAATTTATGTAAACATTACCTACATTTCAAGTGCAATTATGCGAACTTTCTTTTTCAACTTTATACATTATTGTATGCGGTAGACCCCTGTCTGGATCCTACCGGTCTTCACTTTTTGTTGACTTCAACTACATCTTCCACCCCGGGGGCTGGAACAATGCGATGCTCCTTAAGGTACTGCCACACTAAACAATCCCGCTAGCGATCACGATAACGACGCATACTAATGCGATCGCTAGCTGGATTGTTTCTATATCGCTAAGTGCGGCCACATTTAGCGATATAGTTAACGACGCTATCGCCGTTAGCGATCTTCTTAACGACTTTAGCGGTACAAAAGTACCGCTAAATCGCTAAGAAAAGGTGCCACACTAGCGATATATACTTACCCAGCGGGAGCGCCGACGAGAAAATAGGGTCCGGAACGATTCCAGCGACGAGCGAGATCACAGCAGGAAGCTCGTCGCTGGCAGCTGCCGCACTGAACAACATCGCTAACGGGATCGCTAAATAGTGACGTTTTTTAGCGATCCCGTTAGCGATATTGTTCAGTGTGGCATACCCTTTAGAGTGCATGACAAACAGGTCGTGACCTGCTATCAGGGTCTGGGTCGCTACAGTCCTTGTGCGAACCTCTAGGGGCACGCCGGGTGCTTCCTCTTTGTGGGACGTCGATTGCGTCGCTACAGGTGCCACAACATTTTGCGATACTAACTTGGGCGCAGTTGGCGGTCTAGGCGGCAGCGCTGACTGAGACCTGGGCTGCTGTACAGATTGCGACTTAGATTGCGATGGGCCTGAAGGGGGCGATGCTGAAGTACGGCCTGGTGCTGTGAACGCTCTGAACTGGGACGCCCCGGGACCGGCGTCGGGGACGGGGTCACTAACGATGGACACATTCAGGGCATACCACCCCTTCATGCCCCAGTGACGGGTGTAACTAACAATGTCCCCATTCATCAGGTCCCTCCCCGGGTGACCGATGGGCAGGTGGGATTCTACGTCCCTGCGGCCGACAAAGACCCCTGCATAGAGGCCCGGTTCTCTGATGAAGCCCCAGCCCTTGCGGAGCTGGAACTCTGTAACACACCCCTGCCGCCGCGGTTCCCGCAAGGTACCTTTCTCTCTGCGCACGGTCTCCTTATCAGCGACCATCTGCTCATACTGCCGTTGTCGGTTCCGCTGCACCTCCCGCTCTTCCTCCTGTCGGCGTCGCTGCTCCTCTTTGCGACACTGCATCTCTTTTTCCCACTGGACGGCATATGTGATGTCATCAATACGCTCCATCTCACTCCAATCGACTTCCGGCAACGATGGACAGGAACCCTCCGGTGTCCGCGCCGGGGAACGGTAATCCGCTGCGGCCTCCTGACCTGGCTGGCTCTCAGGGACGGGCAGGACCTCCTCAGCCTCCTTCGCCTCCACCGCTCCATCGGTGGGATCAGGTACAGCATATCTGGCGTCCGCCGCCAGTCGCTCCGCAGCCTTTTTCATCAGGGCCTTTGGATAATCCAGTGGTAGAGGGGTATCAAGAGACGGTATTTCACTTGGGGGAGAGAACACTGCGTCCCATAGCAGCCGCTGTTTCCGGGCACGCCAGTGTCTCTCCGTCTCTTGTAGATCTGCACGATTTTGCAGCTTCTTCTTCAGCTCTGCGTTCTCCCTCCGCAGCTCCATCATGGCGGGGTCGGTGTCCCGATCTGGGGACAGCTCCGGCACAGGCAGACAGTCCTCCGGTACTGGGCACTGATTCTCCTGTCCTTCCGCCATCTCGGTCCAGGTATCACTGTGGTATCCAACAGGAACATTCTGGTCCTTTCCGTGGAGGCGGGATTTGCGTCTCCTCCTCTTCGCATAGAGGATGAAGAGGAGGCGTATCTCTTTTGCAGTGGGGCTGGATCGCACATTGTAGTAGGCCTTGGAGAGGGCGGCCATAACTTTTCGCGCTTCAGGGGGGTACACGCCCACGAAGGTACGCCCACCTTCTTCACCAGCGCCTCAGGGCGCCAACTTGGCGGCAAAATGGCGGTATTTTGGCGCCAATAGTGACATACAGCAAACAGTTCAATTTAGGCACACAGGGCTTACGATCTTGTAAGTTTCGGATCCTGTTCGTGACGCCAAGTTGTTGCGACCACGCACCACAATTGTGGATACCAGGGCTATGGGGTACTCGGAGCCGAGCCCATGGAAATCTATGGGAGTTGTCACTGGTAGCGGTGGCTCGGTCCGTGGCCCTGGCGGTCAATGCGATAGGGGATATTTACAGGGGATTTGAAATAGTTCGTGACGCCACCTGCGGTTTCTGGTAAATTGTACCAGCGCTGCTATAAGGACTTTCACAGGGGATGTTATGGGGCAGCTTGGTAGTAAGTCTCCCACAGGTGAGACGGGTCCCTGGAAGTCTATGAGGATGATGATGCAGGATATAGTAAGAATTCAGCCAAACACAATGCAGCTTCTTTTCATACCTTTTTACTGATGATGGTTCAAGCAGATCCCGGGAAGCTGGTCGGGGTGGAGAGTGCACTTTCAGGTAGCAGCTGAGCAGGTTAGAGGCCTCCTTAACTTTCCAATATGTAGGTGAGTCTAACTTGCCTGAAGCGAAGTTAACTCTAAACTCTCCAGCTGTCTCA
This sequence comes from Oophaga sylvatica, assembly GCA_033576555.1. Classification (NCBI taxonomy): domain Eukaryota; kingdom Metazoa; phylum Chordata; class Amphibia; order Anura; family Dendrobatidae; genus Oophaga; species Oophaga sylvatica. The sequence continues at coordinate 109,020,427 of JARQOD010000002.1, forward strand.
ATAGCTGTACTGCCCGGCCAACGTTGTGGTGGAGCCTTCTAATGATGAAACTAAGTCCTTACTTTTGCTGATCTGGCTCAAAGTCCCTGTTCCACCTGACTCCGGTTACGTATTGACGCTTTTGGGCTGCACTCTGCGACCTATAGTCCAGATGCCTCTGGTTTTCTTGTCACTATGCTTGAAACAATAGCAACGCTTCGGTCCCCAGTGACCGGTGATTTAGTGCAGGTAATCCAATACCTAAGGCACTGCTCTGTCTTCTCCACTGTGCCCTTCGCCCTGCTTTCCGCTCTTAACATAAGCACTGCTGCATAGAAGTCGAATCACAGATTCCCTGTTTGGGCTCGCTGAGCAGCTCTCAGTATTCTCCTAGTCCAGGACCTCTGTCGACCGAACTTCACTGTCCTGGGACAGGCGGCTGAAGTCTCTGCTCTGAACTCAGCAGGAAACCAATCTGACTGACTATCTCAGACAGGTAACTATCCAAGGGATGACTCACTCCTGAGCCTCCCGGAGCTAACTGACTGAATCACTGTCCTAAGACAGGAAACTGAAAACACACCCCTATGATGACACCCACCAAACTTATATACCCCTATGGGTGTGTCTAAATGTGAGTGACATGAGTGAATGCATATCAAGCTTTGGCTGTTACCTTCCAGTGCACTCTCCTGGATTTTAATGTGTGCCTGCGAAGCTGGGCTACACATCATCATCATCTGTGGAGCATTGTGGAGGGCAGATGTTTGTATCTAAGGAGGAATCAGCTATATATCTATCTGCAATACCAAGAAGTACAGGCTGTAAGATTATGAACATCGAGATAGTAGAAGGTGTCGCTAAGATCTACCAATAGACCCCTCTTGTCTCCATACCAGGTACCTTAACTATTTGGCTTTATATTGATTTGGACGTGGAACTAGTGGTATGGCCATTTCTCCAAGTGGAGCCATTTTTCAGCTTTGCAACATCTGGCCCATGCTACATTGAGCAGCCTGCATGGCTGAAATCTTGATGATTTGTCTAAGTGCATACCTCAGACAACTAGTAATAACCTCATTGTTAGCAGCCGAGGTGTGTAAGTGTGAGGATTTCTGCGTGTAGTAAGGGATATAAATGGCTGAGGAGAAAAAATAGCGTAAAATAGGGTCTTATCCGATAGTAATTACTAAAAATGGCATCAATATATGCTGACCTGATCCCAGGTTGTATGGCTGCTGCAGATCCACGGGTGATTTCAACAAATATGTAAAAGATGGAAAGCTTGTGGTCTGTATCCACGCTGCCAGGTGATGAAGAAACATCAAATGCCGGAGATAATGTAAAAAAGGTTTTTTTTTTAAATTTTTCTGCACGTTTAGAAGTGTAGACCACTTCTTCAGGAAACAAAAAACATGCTCAATACTGGATAATCAAGATGTTTGAAACATTTGTTTCCATTTTTTCATGCACTGCATTTCATTATATGTCAATTGATTCTGTGATTTCCATAAATTTTGCTTCTTGGTGTTGCAATTTAGTTATTGAGGAGTGTATAATGTCAAATGCATCTAATGAATATCCACACTAACATCATAGGCTCTCTCCATCTATAACATCATAACATCTGCTCTATCCATAGGTGGAGCTGAACTGGAGCAGTTTTAACCTCGGTGATGTGTTTTTATTGGACCTTGGCAAAGTTATTATTCAATGGAATGGACCTGACAGCAACAAAGCAGAGAGAATGAAGGTATTTGACCATATGGTAAAATGGAAGGAAGACAGACATATATCTATCTGGTAAATTAGTTCAATGTAAATCAGAATTAGGTTTAAATTGACCAGTGCCTTGGACAGTCACTGATAGAAGAGGTTTTTTTTGCCAAAACAGTATTACACAGTCCCCATGTCTATCTTAACAGTCTACCAGTAACTGTAAGCCATAAAAGTGAAACAGCTCAATAGAAATTAGGAAACTGCTATCTTCTTGAACTGCCAGTTTAAGGGTAGCAATCCTCCCACTTAGCTAATGCACAATAAAATATTAGCAGGGGGTTGATTAGTGCCGAAACGGACATCCCACTAGGATCGTGTTACTTAAAGGGAACATGTCAGGTATGCCATGCCCTCCAACCCAGCAGCATTCACTTATTTATGAGTAAATTCCCTGCCTAACTAGCTCTATATAACGTTTTTTGGTAAAAATTAGTTTTATAGAAAGCATTTATATTGTCCCCGATAACATAATATGCAGGAGCTGTCTTCATCAACAGCTACTGCAAATCTCGCGCACACGCGTCAAACATTTCGGCAGCATCACAGTACCTCTTCAGACAGGTTTCAGAGGTGCACTGCGCATGACCGGTCATGCAAACTGCGCCTTTTAAGCCACAGAACCATACATTCAGCTTCTGAGGCCTGATAACATTTAAGATGGCTGGCTAGTCTGGGGCTACTAATGCCCCATCGACTAGTCAAAGACATAATTAGCATAAGAAACTGAGACATTTATAAATGCTTTTTTTAAACCTCATTTTTAGAGAAAATTGTTACACAGGGCTGGTTAAGCTGTGAACTTACTCATAAATAAGTGAATTTTGCTGGGTTGGAGGGCATGGAGGACGTGATAGGTTCCCTTTAAAGGATTGTGGCATTTAATGGTTACACATCAGTGATAGAAGTTCTGACTGATTGCTGCGGTATAAAGCCAACACCTTCCCTGTGTGGACCAGATTCGTGTAACAGGACAGATTCTTCATAAACCCATATACTAATATGATTATTTCTCTGCATTGTCAAAAGGGAATGTTATTGGCCAAAGACATACGTGACCGAGAAAGAGGAGGTCGGATGGAAATAGGCGTCATTGAAGGAGATAATGAGCAAGCGTCACAAGACTTAATGAAACTTCTTATAAGTACACTTGGAGAGAGAACCCAGAGAATTGTTCCTGGGTGTGCTGATGAGGTTGCTGACCAAACACAAAAAGCTAACATCACGTTATACCAGTAAGTGCTGATATCTCACTATTATCAAAGGGAACCTGTCACTGGATGCATGCTGCCCAAACCATGGTCAGTGTGAAAAGCCAAGTGGGGAACAAAAAATAGATGTGACTAGTCTGGTGTGGCCCCCAACTGGTCTCCCCTCCTCCAGTTAATTGACAGGTATCTCCTAAAGTACAAACATGGGTGTGATGACACAGCATTTACTCTTAATTATGCCAGATGTATATTTTCAGTAGGTCAAGAACCATAGACTGTTGTCATATGAGTCTTAAAGTTGATATTAATGAATGGCTGCTGTTTACCTCTTATATCAGCTCCTACAGTTATTGTGTTACTGTCTTTAGAGGACAGGGACCCAAGGTCATTGAAAAATTGATGTTTGCTAATATGTTGATTGACCATTGTGTGGGTCTGTGTGGTTTGTTGACCTGAAGAGCAGTGGAGCAAAAAGTATGCAGATTGATTAAATACTCAATGAGGGTTAAACTCATCCTACCTCACACTTGACCTGTGGATGATTTGATGATGACCTGAACCACAGATGTGGGTATAAATCGGATTTCTATCATTCTGCAAGATGGAATCAGAGGAGTCTCTACAGAACTACAGCCAAGGTACCATGGCACCATCAAGGGGAACACAGATTTGACATTCTACAGGCCAGCTTAAGGAACCTCAGCCCTAGCTGTAGGAAGACAGATCTGCTCCATTGACCATCATTGAACCCATGGATACATTTGGGAAAGCCAGGATTGGGACCCTCCGGTTATCTGGCCCCATGGATACATTTGTGGAATCCAGGATTGGGACTTACTGGTCAACTGGCTTTGTGTAGATGTTCAGAGAAGCCAGGCTGGGACCCTCTGGTCACCTGGCTCCATAGAGACGTTCGTAGAAGCCAGGTTGGGAGCCTCAGGTCACCTGGCCATGTACCTCAATGGCCTGTCAGCTTCCTCAGCTTGTCGTTATCTCCTCTGTGGGTGCACACCAAAAGCAGGGTGCCGCTGGTAGGGGTAGTCGGCCCTGGAAGCCCCGAAGTCACAGCTGCTGTAATCTTGGTGAGTCAACGGAAGGGTGGCATTCTGTAATTTGCACCACCTTGGGTATTTACTGGGACTGTTCTATATGTTATTGTCTGTTGGTGGGTCAATAAAGTATTTCCACTACCCTCACCCTGTGTTACCTGAGTAGTATTATGGCCACTGGAAAGGAAAGCGAGCGTTCAGTGGCATGAGCCTTGGTCCATCTGGTCTTGGGCCAGCGGACGAGAGCACCCACTGCACCCCGTGTCTCCACAATGGGCGAGACCTGTCAATGAACTAGAGTAGTGGTAGCAAGCCGGGGGTCGCACCAGACTAGTTACATCTATTCTTTGATTGCCAGATGGCTTCTCACACTATGTTTGCTCTAGGACGCTTCACGGAAAAACATACTTGGCTGCAATCATGCAGCCAGGCTCTGATTAAGGGCAGAATCAGACGACTGTATAACTCGTACGAGAATCACATCGCACTGAATGTACTGGCCCAGCACCTCTCCTGACCTGAGCAAGACAACGTGATGGATTACTATGCAGCTGTCAAACTCAGGTTAGGAGAGCCGACAGCCAGTACGAGTTTTACCATGCGATTCTTGCATGAGAAATGCAGCCGTCTGTCTCTGCCCTAATGCTGCCTATGGTTTGGGCAGCATGAATCAAGTGATGTTCCCTTTAAGTACACATACAACATGTATTTCATTATCTGTATAGCAAGTGTGATATTATAAATGATAAAAATATTCCAAAACACAAAAAGTAATGTGTGGGAATCTCCAAGGGCCTCTCTCACAAAGAGTCTGTGACAATGCTGCTCAGGTGGCTTTTGCTAATTTTTTGCATATTTTCTGTGAAAACTTGAGTTTTTCCAATATTAGAACCCGTTTCAGGCCATGTTCAGACATTCAATGTAAGTCAATATTTTACCTCAGTATTTGTAAGCCAAAACCAGGAGTGGGTGATAAATACGGAAGTGGGGACGTGTTTCTATTATACTTTTCCTCTGATTGTTCCTCTCCTGGTTTTGGCTTATAAATACTGATGTAAAATACTGACCAATACTGAACGTGCAAATGTGGCCTTAGTTAGACCTCATTCAGACATTTGATTCTCATGAGAAAAAGGGACCGATTATTTTGATTAGACTCTGATCAGAGTTTGACCAGAATGTGGTCTTAACGTCATCAGTTTTTCGCGTATGTGGAGAAAAAATCAGTATTTTACATCAGTATTTGTAAGCCAAAATCAGAAGTGGAAATCAGAGGAAAAGTATAATAGAAACACGTCACCACTTCACCCTCTCCTGATTTTGGCTAAGAAATACTGAGGTAAGATACTGACCAAATACTGTAAATGTGGCCTAATAGCCTGTGAAAATTAGACCTCATTTGAATGTTATCAGAGTGTGGTCCAACTTTACCAAGGACCAATAGATTGGCATTGCTGATTTTGATCCGACCCTAGGATCAAAATCGGACATGTCGCCGTGATTTTCTGCGCACATATGAATGGACCATAGACTTTCACAGGCGCAAGTGCTATACGTTAAAATCATTGATGGCACTCGTACACAAAAATCTGAATGAGGCCTTACTATTACATTACAGTTGTCTCACACCTACAGTGACTATATCTATTGTATGTGATTTTTTTGTCGGGGCTCACACTCATTGGATGATAAAGAATACTATTTGATCTAACTTCTCAGTGCACCTAATAACATGCGACTTACTCTTGTGCTAGTGTTTCAGATGCCGGTGGACAAATGGAGGTAAAAGAAATTGCAGCACGTCCATTAGTTCAAGAAATGTTGAATCACCAGGTAATTAATGGCAGATGCTAAATGAAGCTTCATATTGCCTTGCTGGAAATGATGAGTGGTGTTTATAGAATATTTTTACTAAAGTAATTGCAATGCAGATGTTGTAATTTTTGTACATAAATCGCACAAATTAATAGACTAAACTACTAAGAAATGTGGCACAATTCTCAGATTTCCTTTCTATGTACGGAGTGTTTGAAGACATTGGGAGAGGAAAAGTAGGTTGTAGGAGGAGGATGAAGATGCAATTTTTATCGTACTAGTTCTATCTGTATATTTCACATATAGAAATCGTGCCTAATAGTCAATGGAAGTGTTCACACAAAATCACAGAGACTTAACACTAGAACTACTGATGGAGTCATTTTGACTCCTTTCGTTTTTTATTTCTCTTCTGTGACTACATTTTTCAGAATTCCGGCTTGAAACTCGGTGACTTTTCCTCAAATATGATGTGAAAAAAGATTTTGTGAGAATAAATAATTTTGGTGAAAAATTTGCGCGTTTTTTTCAAAATTTACCAAGAACTACTGAAGGGAGTCATTTTGACTCCCTACTATATTTTGAGGTCCTTTTGTCACTAAATGTTGCTATAAAGTTTTGTGCATAATTTTTTCACTCTGTCTTATTTACCCTGATGTTCATATAGATGTAGTTCAATTTACATGTCAACTTTTCACATTTTCCTTGTGTTTTACCTGCTTGTATTACTGTGTAATGCTGAACAAAATAGCTTGTTTACTCTAGGCTCTTATCTTATGCTAATTTTTGATTCATATATATTGACACATATAAAGAACTGTACGCTTGCAGAAGCATGCAGGAACAATAATTTACAGTTTACTCTATCTGATGAGGAGCTAGATGCATTCATTGCGATATTCTATGCTCGTGGAATATCTGGCACGAACCGTCACTCGATTAGCAGTATTTGGTGTAATGACTGGGGAATACCGTTTTGCGAAGCGACAATGTCTAGGGACCGCTTTGTTGGAATTATGAGGTTTCTCAGATTTGATGAGAAATCTACTCGATCGGAGAGACTGCAAACGGACAAGTTTGCTCTATTTTCTACTGTGTGGGACAGGTTTATTGAAAATTGTATTGCGTGTTACAAACCTGGCCCATACATAACGGTGGATGAGCAACTTTTCCCAAGCAAAACTAGGTGTCCATTCACGCAGTACATGCCTTCCAAACCAGATAAATATGGCCACAAATATTGGCTAGCTGTTAATAAGGAGAGCAAATATCTGGCAAATGGCTTCCCTTATCTAGGCAAAGATGACACACGCCGTGCTGAGGACCGTTCAGCTGACCATGTGGTAATGAAGTTATTGGACCCGTTTTTGAAAAAAGGTCGCAATGTTACAACCGATAATTATTTTACTTCAGTAAAATTAGCTAAACAGCTAAAAAGCAAAGGAACAACCATCGTGGGAACACTGAACAAGATAAGGCGAGAAGTGCCTAAAGAAATAAAATCCATGAAAGAGGAATTGTACAACACTAAAGTGTTTAGAAATGAAGACAATTTTACACTTACAGTATATCAAGGAAAGCCCAACAAAAATGTTGTCATTTTGAGTTCCGTCCATCCAGATGTTGTTGTTGTGTCTGATTCCGCTAAAAAAACTCCAGAAACGGTAAAGTTTTACAATGAAACAAAATATGGAGTAGATGTAGTGGATCAGATGGCACGAAAATATACCACACGAACATGCACAAGGAGATGGCCTGTTCATGCATTTGAAAATGCCTTAGACTTTGCGGGTATAAATGCATGGATAATATTCAATGAGATAACCCACCAAAAATGTCACGCAAGGCATTTTTGCAAATGCTTGTGAGAGAGTTGAGTGGTCCTTATGTCACAGATAGGGAAAAGGGTTCCACGTCCCAAGTTTCTACATGCTCAGAAGTGATGGTTCAAACAAAATTTTGCCAGATCATAGAAAAGTGCAAGAAAAATAGATCTGTCGGCAATTGTAAGACTTGTGGTAAGTCTTTGTGTGGGCAATGTACTGCCATAAATCAAAGGCAATGCCTAAAATGCGAAACACCAAATGTTTAGAAGGTGAATTCTGCGCCATATTTTCATTTTTATGCTCCTCCACCTACATTTTCTCTGCTTTTTGTTCTTCAGTTGTTGTTTATATGTGTGCACTTGAATAAAAAAAAAGTTTGAAAAACGTCTATAATTATTGTTATTTTCTGTAGAAAAATAAGAAAAGCAGAAAAAAACCAATCAAAAGCATTACTGTTGGATCTCACAATAATAATACATTACAAAAAATATAATTATTAATAAATAACCACAAATGAAACTCTAAAAATAAACTAAAACAAGCAAGGAGTCAAAATGACTCCTTTCAGTAGTTCTAGGCGGGGTCACGAGTCCAGTAGTCCTAGTGTTAAGCAATTTTGATCTGAGTCAAGGATCAAATTCGCCAATGCAAGTCTAAGGGCCCATGAGAAAATCGGACAGCACTCAGATGCGATCTTGGAGCGCTTTTTTTTTTGCGAATGAACCATGGGATTCTATACTATGAAAAGGAGCAGCAGGGCCGACATCTGATGGATCACATTGCACATTTCCAGAAAAAGCCTGCCCCTCCATGCAGTTATATAGAAAAAATAACATTGACAGAAACTATGAACAGGGAAGGAAAATAGATATTTTTGAAAGGCAGGTTGCTTTTTAAATGTATACATTATGTTACTTGACCAATATTAGTAAAAGATTACAGCATGTAACTTTTCCATACTCCTTCTCCAGGACTGTTACATCTTGGATCAGGGTGGGACCAAAATATATGTTTGGAAAGGAAAAGGGGCTACAAAAGCCGAACGGCAAACTGCAATGTCTAGAGCTTTGGTAAGTAGCATGTCATATTACGAAGAACTGTTCCTGTGTCTTTGACTAAGTTGTCATGACATTCTTCTTTCTTCTATAGCACAGAGTATTATTATTATTATTATTATTATACATTTTTATAGCGCCATTTATTCCATGGCGCTTTACATGTGAAAAGGGGCAAATATAGACAAGTACAATAAACGTGAGCAATATAAGGCACACACAAGTACAGAAGGAGAGAGGACCCTGCCTGCAAGGGCTCACAGTCTACAGGGATGGGTAGGGATACACTAGGAGAGGGTAGAGCTGGTGCAGTGGTTCAGTAGACTGAGGATCACTGCAGGTTGTAGGCTTGTCGGAAGAGGTGGGTCTTCAGGTTCTTTTTGAAGATTTCCATGGTAGGCGAGAATCTGATGTGTTGGGTTAGAGAATTCCAGAGTATAGGGGAGGCACAGGAGAAGTATTGTATGCGGTTGTGGGAAGAAGAGATAAGAGGGGAGTAGAGAAGGAGATCTTGAGAGGATCGAAGGTTGTGTGTGACAATCTCACATGTATGGAGGAGACAGGTTGTGGATGGCTTTGTATGTCATAGTTAGGGTTTTGAACTTGAGCCTCTGGACGATAGGAAGCCAATGGAGGGCTTGGCAGAGAGGAGAGGCTGGGGAATAATGGGAGACAGGTGGATTAGTCGGGCAGCAGAGTGCAGGATGGATTGAAGTGGTGCCAGAGTGCTAGAGGGGAGGCCAGAGAGTAGGAGGTTGCAGTAGTCAAGGCGGGAGATGATGAGGACATGCACTAGTGTTTTTGTAGTTTCATGGTCAAGGAATGCACGGATCCGGGAAATATTTTTGAGTTTGGAGGCAAGGGTTTGGATATGTGGCTTGATAGAGAGGGCACAGTCAGATATCCCCCCGAGGCACCGAGCATGCAGGACTGCGGAAAGTGAGCAGCCATTGACATTGATGGATAGGTCTGGTGGGGGGTAGAGTGAGATGGGGATAGATTATGAATTCTGTATCCCAACTCCAGCCCTCAAGAGCCACCAACAGATCATGTTTTTAGGATTTCCATAGTATTGGCCTAGTTATAGGTCCATCATCTATGCCATGGTATGGAAATCCTCAAAAGATGATCTGTTGGTTTGTTTTGAGGTTTGGAGTTGGGGAACAATTCTGTAGTTTATTATGGTGGGCTCCCAATTATCTACATACATGTCCCGCACCACTGCTATAAATATCCATTATCTAAGTCATGTTGTAGCAGGGATGGTTAGGGAGAGCCACAGCTGAGCGGGTGCGCCACAACTCGTTTCATATAGTGTGCCAACCTACGCGGCTAGGCAGTACCAGTCTAAGGTCTCAGATTAGGGGTGTTGACCGGGATAGTATATCTATATGCTTCTGTAAGTGGACCTATTTGCATTTATTAATTCTTGAACTACGATATTCTATTGTAGGTCCACCAGACTAAATATCCTGTTTTATTTAATTTTGTCTTTGTTGCAGGATATTATGGTGTTTTTAATATAATCAATAAAATAATACGGTAATTTTTATAGGGTTTATATGTTCACTATCATAAATTTGACTTCCTTTTGCTAATCAGCGACATTACAAAAATAAATTGATCTTTTACTCTTAATTCATGGTTAAAATTTGTATTAGGCCTCCTTCACATGTCCGTGTTTCCGGTAGATGTGGGATTCGTCTTTTTCACGGATTCCACGCGTACTGTTATGATTTGGTAGCTGAGGAGAGCAGGCAAAAAAGGCAATACACCAGAGAGGTTGGAATCTATTGGATTGCAGTACCCTGACTAGCCACCACAACTAAAGGCAGCCGTGGAGCGTACCTACGTTGGTCCTAGACGCCTCGTCACAGCCTGAGAAGCTAACTTCACCTAAAGATAGAAAGAGGAAAACTATCTGCCCCGGAGCAGATCCCCAAAGAACATAGGAAGCCCCCAAACATGTAATGGCGGTTAGACAAGAGGAAATACAGACACAGACAGAAAATAGTATGAGCAAACGTTGGGGCCCAATCTTCCTAGACAGAAAAGGATAGGAAGGTCACTTACTGCAATCCGAAAAACCCTAAAAAAATACCAACACACTAATTGCTAAAACACCTGAGATCACACGACCTCTACCACCTAAATTAGTTCTCTGGTGTAACAAAACTAAGCCGCAGCCACAGAAAAAACTGGAAAAGGCAAATGAACAAACAACTGGCTGAACTAAACTGAGAGGAGCATAAGCCCCCGGAGGGGACCTGGCAGACCCCCACAGAAGTGCAGGACAAAATGCAAAAAGCAAGCATAAAAAACTAAAAGAAGAAAATGTCTTATCTGTTAGCAGAAGATGCAGGCACGAAACAGCAAGCTCCAAAGTGAACCAGGAACAAAAGTTGAGACCAGAACAATTGATCACCGGCAACCCTGATGGGAGGGAACCTCCCTTATATAAGACCAGTCAGTAACACCTGATCACCAATCTTCACAATCTTCATTGAATAGTTCAGTACTGTTTGTAACCACCAGAGGGAGCTTCTGCTCAGAATTAATTTCTAGCACATTCACAACAGTACCCCCCCTTGAGGAGGGGTCACCGAACCCTCATTTGGGCAACCAGGTCGGTCAGGATGAGCTCTGTGATACGCACGGATGAGTCTTCTAGCATGGATGTCCGAAGCAAACACCCAAGAATTGTCCTCCTGACCATAACCTCTCCACTTAACCAAATACTGGAGTTTCCGTCTAGAAAAACGAGAATCCAATATTTTCTCAACCACATACTCCAGATTGCCCTCAACCAAAACAGGGTCAGGAGGCACAGCCATAGGAACCACTGGCTCGACAAACCTCTTCAATAAGGACTTGTGGAACATGTTATGGATCTTAAATGTCCCTGGAAGAAGTAAACGAAAGGAAACAGGATTAAGAATCTCCATGATCTTATAAGGTCCAATGAACCTAGGCTTAAACTTAGGAGATGCAACTCTCATAGGGATATTTCTTGAGGACAACCAGACCAAGTCCCCCACTTCAAACCGAGGACCATCAGTCCTATGCCGGTTGGCAAACCGCTGGGCCCTCTCCTGAGAGAGGGACAACCTCTCCACTACCTGGTCCCAAATCTGCTGCATATGCTCCACAACAGAGTCAACACCTGGACAGACAGAAGCCTCCGTCTGTCCTGAAGAAAATCGAGGGTGAAACCCAAAATTGCAGAAAAATGGAGACATCAAGGTTGCAGAGCTAGCCCTATTATTAAGGGCAAACTCAGCCAAAGGCAAAAAAGAGACCCAGTCATCCTGATCAGCAGACACAAAGCATCTCAGATAAGTCTCCAATGTCTGGTTTGTTCTCTCAGTTTGTCCATTGGTCTGAGGATGAAAAGCTGAGGAGAAAGACAATTGAACACCAAGTTTAGAACAAAAAGTCCTCCAAAATCTGGAAACAAACTGGACTCCTCTGTCAGACACAATGTTCTCAGGAATACCGTGCAACCGAACCACGTGCTGAAGGAACAAAAGCACCAATTCGGAGGAGGAAGGCAACTTAGGTAATGGCACAAGATGTATCATTTTGGAAAACCTATCACAAATCACCCAGATAACGGTCATTCTCTGAGAAACAGGGAGGTCGGAAATGAAATCCATAGAGATCTGGGTCCATGGTCTCTTGGGCACAGGCAATGGCATCAACAAACCACTAGGGCGAGAGCAAGGCTTAGAGCGAGAGCAAGTCCCGCAGGACTGCACAAATTCCCTGGCGTCACGAGACAAAGTAGGCCAGCAAAAGGACCGACTAACTAAGTCTCTGGTACCAAAAATTCCGGGATGACCGGCCAATGCGGAACAATGAATCTCAGACATCACACTCTTTTTCCACTGGTCTGGGACAGACAATTTCCCAATAGGGCAGAGTTCGGGTTTATCCTCCTGACACCCTTCCAGAGCCAGTCTCAAATTGGGCGAGATGGCGGAAAGAACTACACCCTCTTTCAAAATAACAGTAGGATCAGATAACTCGGGAGAGTCAGCAAGGAAACTCCTCGAGAGGGCATCCGCTTTAACATTCTTAGTGCCAGGAAGAAAGGAAACCACAAAATTAAAACGTGTGAAAAACAAGGCCCACCTGGCCTGTCTAGGATTAAGTCGCTTGGCTGATTCCAGATAAACCAGATTCTTATGTCCGTGAGGACCACCACCTGATGTTTGGCTCCCTCCAGCCAATGTCTCCACTCTTCAAAAGCCCACTTCATGGCCAATAACTCCCGATTACCCACGTCATAATTACGTTCAGTTGGAGAAAATTTTCGAGAGAAAAAGGCACAAGGGTTACTTTTAGAGGTCTCTGGATCTCTTTGGGACAAAACGGCACCTGCCCCAATTTCAGAGGCATCAACCTCCACCTGAAATGGCAGAGAAACATCAGGCTGCCGTAGAACAGGAGCAGAAGTGAATCTCTGCTTAAGTTCCTGAAACGCAGAAACTGCCTCAGGAGGCCAATTCACCACATCAGAACCCTTCTTGGTCAAATCAGTCAATGGTTTAACAATAACAGAGAAATTACCAATAAATTTACGATAAAAATTGGCAAAACCCAAGAATCTCTGAAGAGCCTTTAATGAAGTAGGTTGGACCCAATCACAGATGGCCTGAACCTTGACCGGGTCCATTTCAATAACAGATGGGGACAAAGTGAATCCCAGAAATGAGATCCTCTGTACGCCAAAAAGATACTTTGATCCCTTCACATACAGAGCATTCTCTCTCAAAATCTGGAACACAGTCCGAACATGTTTCACATGAGAGTCCCAATCATTGGAAAAAATCAAGATATCATCCAAATAAACAATCAGAAATTTATCCACAAAATCCCTGAAAATGTCATTCATGAAGGACTGGAAGACGGAAGGAGCATTAGTGAGCCCAAAGGGCATCACTAGGTACTCAAAATGCCCCTCTGGGGTATTAAATGCCGTCTTCCATTCATCCCCGTGCTTAATGCGAATAAGGTTATATGCCCCCCTGAGGTCAAGCTTGGTAAACCAAGTAGCACTTTTCACCCTGGAAAACAGGTCAGAAATCAAGGGTAACGGATATTGATATTTCACAGTGATATTGTTCAAGAGACGATAATCAATACACGGCCTTAATGAACCATCCTTTTTGGCCACAAAGAAAAAACTGGCACCCAAGGGTGAAATGGATGGTCTGATATGACCCTTCTCCAATGACTCCTTGATATAAGACCGCATAGCGTCTTGTTCAGGTACAGACAAGTTAAAAAGGCGACCTTTAGGGAATTTACTACCAGGCACTAATTCAATAGCGCAGTCATAGCTCCTATGGGGGGGCAAGGATGCAGATTTACTTTCGCTAAACACATCAGAAAAATCAGTCAAAAAGTCAGGAACATCCTGAGCCTGGGGGGAGGCAGAAAAAACAGGAGTGTTGGCATTAACACATTGGCAGATCCAACTGGTTACAGACACAGATTTCCAATCCAAAACAGGATTATGAGACTGTAACCAAGGGAAACCTAGTACAATAATGTCATGCAAATTATACAGCACCAAAAATTTGCAACTCTCCTGATGATCAGGTTCAACCCTCATTATCACCTGAGTAGAGAACTGGGGTTTATTCTCAGCCAAAGGGGTAGAATCAATCCCCAGTAGGGGAATAGACTTCCGTAGGGGTATCAAGGGAAACTCACAACGTTTAGCAAAATCAAAATCCATCAGGTTAATAGCTGCTCCCGAATCAACAAAAGTCTGAGCAGAAAATGTGGACAGGGAGCAAATCAGGGTAACAGTCAACAAAAATTTAGTCTGAACACTACCCAAGACAACTGAACGTGCAAAACATCTTCCCCGCTTAGGGCAGACTGAAATAGCATGAGAGGCATCACCACAGTAGAAACATAACCCATTGCGTTTTCGAAACTCATGACGCTGTGCCCCAGAAGCCACTCTATCACACTACATGGGTTCAGAAGCTGGTTCACAAGGCAACACTATTCCACGCATACCTCTACGCTCACGCAAACGTCTGTCAATTTGAATCGCTAATGACATAGAATCACTGAGACCAGAGGGGACAGGGAATCCCACCATAACATCCTTTACATTCTCTGACAGACCCTTCCGAAAAAGGGCTGCCAAAGCATCGTCATTCCATTTGGTCAGGACTGCCCACCTTCGGAATCTCTGACAGTATAACTCAGCGTCCTCAAGCCCCTGATTTAATGCCAACAAGGCTTTTTCAGCTTGATCAGTGACATTAGGCTCATCGTACAATAACCCCAGAGCCTGAAAAAATGCATCAACATTACTCAAAACAGGGTCCCCAGGTGTCAGGGAAAAAGCCCAATCCTGAGGATCGCCGCGCAGGAGAGAGATGACAATTTGAACCTGCTGTGCTGCGTTCCCTGAGGACTTAGATTTTAAGGCAAAAAACAACTTACAGTTATTTTTGAAATTCAGAAATTTAGCTCGATCCCTAAAACAAATCTGGCATGGGAATCCTAGGTTCCACAACAGGCAACCCTGCAAGATAGGTAGCAATACTCCGAACTTCAGTGGCAAGCTGATCCACACGGCCAGACAACTGTGCAAACTCCATTAAGAGAAAAAAAAATCCTCCTCAGCACCCAGAGATACAGATGGAAAAAAAAAAAAAAATCTCTGACAACTCTGACAATCTTCTTTCTTTCACACTATTTTTCCCTTCTGTGAGTACCATATAATTATCAGTTTTATGCCGGTGATACTGTTATGATTTGGTAGCTGAGGAGAGCAGGCAAAAAAGGCAATACACCAGAGAGGTTGGAATCTATTGGATTGCAGTACCCTGACTAACCACCACAACTAAAGGCAGCCATGGAGCGTACCTACGTTGGTCCTAGACGCCTCGTCACGGCCTGAGAAGCTAACTTCACCTAAAGATAGAAAGCGGAAAACTATCTGCCCCGGAGCAGATCCCCAAAGAACATAGGAAGCCCCCAAACATGTAATGGCGGTTAGACAAGAGGAAATACAGACACAGACAGAAAATAGTATGAGCAAACGTTGGGGCCCAATTTCCTAGACAGAAAAGGATAGGAAGGTCACTTACTGCAATCCGAAAAACCCTAAAAAAATACCAACACACTAATTGCAAAAACACCTGAGATCACACGACCTCTACCACCTAAATTAGTTCTCTGGTGTAACAAAACTAAGCCGCAGCCACAGAAAAAACTGGAAAAGGTAAATGAACAAACAACTGGCTGAACTAAATTGAGAGGAGCACAAGCCCCCAGAGGGGACCTGGCAGACCCCCACAGAAGTGCAGGACAAAATGCAAAAAAGCAAGCATAAAAAACTAAAAGAAGAAAATGTCTTATCTGTTAGGAGAAGATGCAGGCACGAAACAGCAAGCTCCAAAGTGAACCAGGAACAAAAGTTGAGACCAGAACAATTGATCACCGGCAACCCTGATGGGAGGGAACCTCCCTTATATAAGACCAGTCAGTAACACCTGATCGCCAATCTTCACAATCTTCATTGAATAGTTCAGTACTGTTTGTAACCACCAGAGGGAGCTTCTGCTCAGAATTCATTTCTAGCACATTCACAACAGCGTACCCATTATAACCTATGGCGCGGCTCACATATTCATGTTTTTACACAGACGATGTGTTCTTGTAAAGTACATAGAGACATGTCTTTTTTACTTGCAGCATGGATGACACAGGCCAAAACAAGTCTATGGGTTCATGTCAAACATGTACAGAACATGGACGGCATCCATGTGCCCTTCGTCTGCTGTAATTGGTTAACATTACAAAGTAAGGAGAAAGAACTAGAGACATCCACAGACGTTCTTCTGCAAGTTCTCCTGAAATAACAGTTATAGCTTTCCATAGAACATTACGGGCACTAACTGCCATCTCCTATCTCAGTAAAGGGGAAATCTGTATTCACTGAAGAAACATTTTATCACTGAAATGAGAATTTTGATAATGAATGATAAGTTCAGAAGGAGAAAGAAGCAGAGTTCTCTAATAAGATATATTACAAAGTTTCTTATTTTCACAACGGTTATTATTTCAGCATAACTTGTACTTGGTGAAGAAATGTGCCCAATGTCTAAAATGCTAACTGTTTTGGTGTTACATATAACAGGAGTTCATTAAGATGAAATCCTATCCGCACAGCACCAACGTGGAAACTGTTAATGATGGGGCCGAGTCTGCCATGTTCAAACAACTCTTCCAGAAGTGGTCCGTGAAAGACCAGGCTGTGGGAATGGGAAAGGCCTACAGCGCCAGTAAGATCGGTGCGTATAAGCTTCCTCATTTTCACCATTGACCTTACATTACAATTTAATGATGTGATATTGCAAAAATCGCTCACTCCTGTATATAAATATGTCAATGGAAGACCTAGAAGAAGTATTCAGGCGAATAGCTGTCAACTAATATTACAAATAGGGTTATCTCTTGGTCTGGCTTTGTAAACCTTTGCAACTGGGTATTTTAACTTGCTCTAAAGTAAAAAAAAAAAAACAATTTTCCTAACAAGCTGTTTTGTGTATACAGCTCCTAGGCATACCTGTGTCCATTGTTAGGTTTTTGTCCAAACATAACATTTTTTGATGAGTGTCTTTTTTTAAATGCATTTTTTTGTGTTGAAAAAAGCACACCATTTTACACAAGCAAAAAAGTAAATTATATTTCTAAATATTCATTCACCAGGTGCGTTTTTTTTCCTTGCAGTTTTTGAGCTGCGGTGCGTTTTATAAAGTCTTTAGCATATCAATTACATCTATGGTTTTTTTTACCCATTCAAATGAATGCAAAAAAAAATGTGTGTAATATACCTGCAGAAAAAAATCACTGTGTGAACATAACCATACGCTCCACAGTCATGGCTTGACCCCCAAAGCCCCCTTGTCCTGTCAACTTGAATCCTTTTTACATGGGGCAATGATCATCGAACAAATATTTTTTCCTTACCACTGCGCAGTATAAACCTTCTCCGCTGTGAAATAATAATATGCTCATTTGTCGGTGACTGCACTATGGGGACACAAACTGTTATTCGTCAGCAGCATATTTTGTTGCATGTTAGTCGGTAACCTTGGAAACGCATATGTCTGCATAGGAGCTGTGTACACAAATCATTCTTTTTTACCTAGGACTACTTGACAAATACCTCAGTCTTCTTCTTAATTTCAGGAGGCATTGGAGCAGAGGGATGTCAAATTTCCTCTATTATTGGACATTTGTAAAACTCTTACGTGAATGACGCCATATATAACCTTTCGCATCATTACCACAATGAATACTTTTTGTTAGCACCTAGTCTGATTCTCCTGTGAACTTCTATCTGTTGCTGTAAACTTAGAAAACTTGTGTCATTTAGAAAGGATTGGAAGGTTAATATATGCTGTATATAATGTCACTGTGTATTACAGCGAAAGTCAGTCAGGAGAAATTTGATGCCTCATTACTCCATGCCAAGCCGGCGGTGGCTGCCCAGGAGCGCATGGTAGATGATGGAAGCGGCAGTGTTGAGGTAATAGACTACTGTTTTACCTAAAGTATCTCCACCATATATTATTGTACTCCCCTTTTTTCCTCAGTATACCCACCACTGTATTTATGTGGCTCTACACCAAGATGTCTAAAGAAGAGGGCACAAAATGGCATTAACACAAAACCTACTGTAGACCGTAGTATAGTACACGGTGGGGATGATTTATTTACTGTCGGGGCACCAGAGTTCTAGCTCTGACAGCGCCAAATAACTATCAACAATCTCATGTGCCGCGATTACAATCTTTTATATACACGTTTGTGGTGTGACTTTGTTTGGCAAAATCTGAACCCACAAATTTTTTTTTTTGCAGTATCGTCAATTTTATAGTTATTTTACTACCACTAACATGGATGTCTTCTCAGGTTTGGAGGATTGAGAATCTGGAGTTAGTACCAGTGGAAGCCGAGTGGTATGGATTCTTCTATGGCGGTGACTGTTATCTGGTGCTTTATACATACCACGTGAACAAGAAGCCACATTATATTCTCTATATATGGCAAGTAAGTATGACCCAAATACATGGAGGTCTTCAGATATTCAGCTGGTGTTCACCATGTACAATAGATAATAGTCATAGATGCATCTAATGTTCATGACAATTCTGTTTTATATATATATATATATATATAAAGACTATATATATATATATACAGGTCCTTCTCAAAAAATTAGCATATAGTGCTAAATTGCATTATTTTCCATAATGTAATGATTACAATTAAACTTTCATATATTTTAGATTCATTACACACCAACTGAAATTTGTCAGGTCTTTTATTGTTTTAATACTGATGATTTTGGCATACAACTCCTGATAACCCAAAAAACCTGTCTCAAAAAATTAACATATTTCAACCGTCCAATAAAATGAAAGTGTTTTTTAAAAACAAACAAAAAAACCATCAAATAATAATGTTCAGTTATGCACTCAATACTTGGTCGGGAATCCTTTTGCAGAAATGACTGCTTCAATGCGGCGTGGCATGGAGGCAATCAGCCTGTGACACTGCTGAGGTGTTATGGAGGCCCAGGATGCTTCGATAGTGGCCTTAAGCTCATCCAGAGTGTTGGGTCTTCGTCTCTCAACTTTCTCTTCACAATATCCCACAGATTCTCTATGGGGTTCAGGTCAGGAGAGTTGGCAGGCCAATTGAGCACAGTAATACCATGGTCAGTAAACCATTTACCAGTGGTTTTGGCACTGTGAGCAGGTGCCAGGTCGTGCTGAAAAATGAAATCTTCATCTCCATAAAGCATTTCAGCCGATGGAAGCATGAAGTGCTCCAAAATCTCCTGATAGCTAGCTGCATTGACCCTGCCCTTGATGAAACACAGTGGACCAACACCAGCAGCTGACATGGCACCCCACACCATCACTGACTGTGGGTACTTGACACTGGACTTCAGGCATTTTGGCATTTCCTTCTCCCCAGTCTTCCTCCAGACTCTGGCACCTTGATTTCCGAATGACATGCAAAATTTGCTTTCATCAGAAAAAAGTACTTGGGACCACTTAGCAACAGTCCAGTGCTGCTTCTCTGTAGCCCAGGTCAGGCGCTTCTGCCGCTGTTTATGGTTCAAAAGTGGCTTTACCTGGGGAATGCGGCACCTGTAGCCCATTTCCTGCACACGCCTGTGCACGGTGGCTCTGGATGTTTCTACACCAGACTCAGTCCACTGCTTCCTCAGGTCCCCCAAGGTCTGGAATCGGTCCTTCTCCACAATCTTCCTCAGGGTCCGGTCACCTCTTCTCGTTGTACAGCGTTTTCTGCCACATTGTTTCCTTCCAACAGACTTCCCATTGAGGTGCCTTGATACAGCACTCTGGGAACAGCCTATTTGTTGAGAAATTTCTTTCTGGGTCTTACCCTCTTGCTTGAGGGTGTCAATGATGGCCTTCTTGACATCAGTCAGGTCGCTAGTCTTACCCATGATGGGGGTTTTGAGTAATGAACCAGGCAGGGAGTTTTTAAAAGCCTCAGGAATCTTTTGCATGTGTTTAGAGTTAATTAGTTGATTCAGAAGATTAGGGTAATAGGTCGTTTAGAGAACCTTTTCTTGATATGCTAATTTTTTGAGACAGGTTTTTTGAGTTATCAGGAGTTGTATGCCAAAATCATCAGTATTAAAACAATAAAAGACCTGACAAATTTCAGTTGGTGTGTAATGAATCTAAAATATATGAAAGTTTAATTGTAATCATTACATTATGGAAAATAATGAAATTTAGCACTATATGCTAATTTTTTGAGAAGGACCTGTATATATGCTGTATATAACATGTCTGTAGATATATACATATATGTGTGTATGTAACTCTATTAATATATACATACAATTTTATATATATATAATGTATATTACACATCCTTTGAAAAATAAGATTAAAATAAATATCTCACTGAACACAGGAGCAATTTCCAAAATTTTGATAAGGCTGAGTTTCATAGAACATTTTTTAACCAATAACATGAAATTAAGGTTAATAATATAACTGTCATGGCTCAGTTTGGGGATTCAATCTGGTTACTTGTTGCTTCATGGTCTGTTGCGCTATTGCTTTCTTCCCTAGTTCAAATGCTGATTTTTCCTATTGCGTTCGTTCTCCCTTGATGGTTTGCTCCTCTCCATGTGGTTTCCATTTTTCTATTCTGGTTTGCCCTATCGTGTTCTGGGTGGAGCGTTATATATTATCCCTTCACTGCACTTCCTTGCTGGCTATACTTCAAGGTGGATTTGCGCTAAGGGATTTACCCTTCTAAGCTAACACTGCTTATATTCATGCTGTGTGTCTGTCTTCCTTCACAGCACCTTTTCCTTTTACCAAGGTTAGGTTTCTGTTTCTGGGAGGTTATTCTAGTTTCATATATTTTTTTGGCTCTCCTTTCTATTCCCTCTCTCCCCTTTTATGAAAGTACTTTAAGTTTCTCACCCTGGGTCTTCATGTTCACCTGCACACCTTCCTCTCCCCTTGTTGGCAGTGTGTTGCTTCCTCCCCTCTAGTTCCTCAGGAGGCAAGAGAAACACCTTGACGGCCTTTTAGAGAGTCAGGTCCAAGGTTATGTTTTTAGTTGTATGGCTAGGGATTTACTAGTCTGTACAGGGACCAGTTGTGCATAGGTGTGACTTCTCTCGGTAATAATTAAGTCTTCCTTACTCTCTTTACCCGTGTGTGTGTGTTACGTGCGTAACAATAATTTTCATTATAAATCTTCAGTTTTACTCAAATTAGTTGATGCAAAAATTAATACACCCCACATAAAACCACTTCTTCTAGTATTTTGTATGGCCTCCATGATTTTTAGAACAGCACCAAGTCTTCTTGCCATGGAATGTTGGCAACATATTGCAAAATCTATCTTTTACATTCTTCATGACCTCTTTTTGAGCCTGGATGCTGGATGGAGAGTGATGCTCATCTTGTCTCTTCAGAATTCTCCAAAAGTGTTCGGTTGGGTTCAGGTCCGGAGACACTTGACCTCTGAATCACTTTCATCTTGTCCTTCTTCAGAAATTCAACAGATGTGTATCTTGGATCAGTGTCACGTGCACGTCTACCACGGGCATGAAGTGATGGAGAATATTCTCTTTCAATATAGAGCAGTACATCTGTGAATTCATGATACCATTAATTAAATGAATCTCTCAGTCAGTAGGAGCACCCGTGCAGCTCCACAAAAGGACACTGCCACTATATGTCACTCATAGCATTTAGAAAAAATAATTCATGAAAATATTAAGCAGACTTTACTGTGCATTGCCCTGATTAACTGATACTGACATCTTCCCTGCAGGGACGCCATGCATCGCAGGATGAGCTAGCAGCATCCGCTTTCTTGGCTGTTCAGCTTGATCAAGATTTTAATGGTGAACCTGTGCAAGTGCGAGTTTGCATGGGAAAGGAACCTCGACACTTTATGGCCATATTCAAAGGAAAGCTTGTCCTATTTGAGGTAAGCCTTCCATCGTTTTTGGATTCAGGACCAGGCAAATCTTTCTACTCCTAGGATTTTTATTTTACGCTAACGAGGAGCATTGAATGAGCTCTTACCTTTCCTGGAGCTGTATGTCTGATAATATACTTGCAATAGCTTATCTTCATACGCAAGTTTATGTTCACTTTTTCTGAAAAATTATTTAAATACACTGACCTTTTTTCTGCAAAATGGTAATTTACTGATTTTTCATAGAACCACATGAAATGTAATGAGAAAAAAAAAAAAAAAAAAAAGAAAAGTCTCATCAGCACATACAGTACAGTCAAACGTTTATACACCTGTTCATGCAGTGTTTTTACTTGTTCTTATTGAAATGTGCACATTGTAGATTTATACTGAAGGCCGCAAATCCACCAAGGAATAATATGGAAAGTAAAGAAACCCATGTGACTCAAAGTTCGAATATGTGTTAAACCTTAGATTCCTCAAAGTGCCGCCTTTTACTCTGATGACAGCTTTGCACATCCTTGGCTTTCTCTCATGCAGCTTCTCAGGTAGTTCCCAGAGTTGCGGAGCACTTGAAGTCTTTCGCCTTCACTCTGCAGTCCAACTCATCCCAAACCATCTCAGTTGGGTTGATTTTGGTTAATTAACTGTGGAGGCCATGTTACCTGACGCAGCACTCCATCCCTCCTTCTCTTTGGTCACACATCCCTTACATAGCCCATAGCCTGGAGTGTTTTGGGTCATTGCCCTGTTGCAATGCAAATGATTCTCCCACTAAAAGCAAATCAGATGGGATGGCAGGTGGTTGCATAATGCTGTGGTAGCCATGCTGGGTAAATGCACCTTTAATTTGTAATAAATCACCATAATAAATATAATTATAATTATAAATATATTTATATAATTATAAATAAATATAAATATATTTTGTAATAAATCACCAATAGTGTCACCAATAAAGTCTGCCCACACCATCAAAACTCTTCATCCATGCTTTACGTCAGCAGCACACAAGTAGAAACCATTTGCTCACCTTTTCTGTGTCTCATCAGACTACAGTATAGATTCCCACTGATCTAATGTTTAGTCCTCTTTTTGCTTGGCCCAAACAAGTCTCTTCTTGTTTGCAGTCATCAGTAGTGGCTTTATTGCAGCAAGTTGAGCATAAAGACCGCTTGCCACAGTCTCTTGTGGACAGTTGATGTTGAATTGTGTCTGCTACTTGATATCTGTGCATATTTCATGAAGGCTGTTATCTGCGGTGCTGCCAATCTGTAAATCTTATGACCTTATCCTCTGCAGCAGAGATAATTCTTGGTATTCCTTTTCTGAAGCAATCCTCATGAGAGCTAGTTTTATCATAACAATTGATGTTTTCATGACTTCACTTGAGGATACCTTTAAGGTTCTAGCAATTTTCCAGATTGACTGACCTTAATGTTTTAAAGTAATGATGGAATGTCGTTTCACTTTTAGTTGAGTGGTTCTTGCCATATTCTGACTTAGAACAGTTTCCATATGTGCCTTCATGGTTTTGTTGCCTTCAGTCTGAACCTACAATATGCACATTCCAATAAAAAGAAACCATTTCATGAACAGCTGTGTCCAAACTCTTATCCAGTACTATAAAAAAAAGCAATGAAAAATTACCCTAAAAAAACACAGAATGTGACCTGCATTTTACTGTTTACCATTAAAGTTCAAGTCCCCCATCCTTACTGTTGTCAGTAACTTGGTTGTGCAGGGGGGTACATCCCGGAAGGGCAATGAGGAGCCTGAGCCACCAGTCAGACTGTTCCAAATTCATGGGACAGAACCTTCTAATACCAAAGCTGTGGAAGTTCCTGCTAACGCGTCTTCCCTCAACTCCAATGATGTGTTTCTCCTGAAGACACAGGCAGACTATTTCTTGTGGTATGGCAAGGTGAGTGAGCCAGGACTACACCAATCCTATAGTTATATCAGTATATTCAGATATTATCATTCATTTTACTTTATGTGACAGGGATCAAGTGGAGATGAACGAGAAATGGCCAAGCAGTTGGCAGTCATTTTAGTTAATGGCAACGAAGAGACCTTAGCAGAAGGACAGGAGACAGTGCAGTTTTGGGAGATTCTAGGTGGAAAAGGACCATATGCTAATGACAAAAGGTATTACGTTATTTTAAAGTAATGCTAAGAAACAGTTCTGTGCTTGGTATAAAACCAGTTAGCCCTTTTATTTCTCAACTAACCTGTTCACTTGTGAGTAAAAAGGGCCAAAGATAAAAGGAACTTACATGACACATGAATGCTACTTCAAATGGCACTTAAGGGTATGCCACACTAAACAACATCGCTACCGGGATCGCTAAAAAACGTCACTATTTAGCGATCCCGTTAGCGATGTTGTAGTGTGCGGCAGCTGCCAGCGACGAGCTTCCTGCTGTGATCTCGCTCGTCGCTGGAATCGCTCCGGACCCTATTTCATCGTCGGCGCTCCCGCTGGGTAAGTATCTTATCGCTGAGTGCGGCACCTTTTCTTAGCGATTTAGCGGTACTTTTGTACCGCTAAAGTCGTTAAGGAGATCGCTAACCGCGATAGCGTCCTTAACGATATCGCTAAGTTAAGCCGCAAACAGCGATATACAAACAATCCCGCTAGCGATCTCATTAGTATGCGACGCTAACGAGATCGCTAGCGGGATTGTGTAGTGTGGCAGTACCTTTAGGGTCTAAATGTTCTCTACCTACAGCTATTACGTAACAGGGGAAAAGCACATAAGTCAACTCCTGCTCCCTTCCTTTGTTACCAATCAGATTTTACTATAATTAATTGTAGACTGAGGATCTCTTTAAGCTACTTATAACTAATCAAAAGTTCATCTTTTCATTAAATCTTTCTTTTCTTTTTTTAACTATTGCAACACTAACATATACCAGTTGTCATCGTGTGCATGATTTAGTGCAATATTTGACATTGCTGATCGGGATCAAAGTATAATAATGCACACTCACTCCATCAGTATAACATCTCAAACTGAAAGGGCAAATGTTGTCATGAGTTGCTGTGATATAATCGGATACATGCTGACCAATCCACAGGCAGCATCAGACGCTGGCTGTAAGATTTCACCCATATTTAACTCTGAAACACTGCGCCATTTCAGAGAAAAAATGTCTAATGGGCGCAGGATAGAATAGTTGGACAGTTGACTCCACTTGCGGTTCCTCCCTGCCCGCTACCCTGGAGGGACAAGTCCGTCCCTGCACATGTGTATAGGCAGAGAGCTATCACTCCTGGGCATTGGGCACTGGGGGGTGACAGGTTCCCTTTAAGGGGTTAAACATATATGGGTGAAATCATGAAGCCAATGATCTGATACATGCTGCCTGTTGATCGGGTAGCGTATACTGTATCCGGTTCAGTTCACGACTAGCCTTCTTTTAAACAGTTTTTGAAACTGTTTATTGAGAAGCAAAAAGTGTCCAAAACACTTAACCAAATCTAGTGTCAGACATATGTGCCAGATTTGTAGCTAAAATTAAGTCAAAATTCGGCCACCTTTACTTTAGTAACTATCTCTCAGTATTTTCATTTGGTGCTTCAGAAAGACACCTATCCATGTGCAATCATTCAAGAGAAAACAAGGAAATAGTCCGGCTGCGCAACAGTTTCTGAAACAGATTTGAGAAT
The DNA here is from genome assembly GCA_033576555.1 of Oophaga sylvatica. NCBI lineage: Eukaryota > Metazoa > Chordata > Amphibia > Anura > Dendrobatidae > Oophaga > Oophaga sylvatica. The sequence continues at coordinate 109,046,350 of JARQOD010000002.1, forward strand.
ACTAATAAAACACTGGGACATATTCATCAATATTCTCTGACATTTAGACACTGCAAACTAAAGCTGCATTTACACTGAAAGATAACTGTGAACAAGCCTTCTTAAAAACGCTCGTTTTCTGATAATCTTCCAGTGTAAACATGCTCCCGATCACCCGATGAATGAGAGAAACGCTTGTTCACTGAGTAAAATGGTCTTCTGTGCAGAGCAAAAGATTATACTTCTTGTGAGCGCACGCATCGTATGTGGTGCAAGTCATAAAAGGCACATTCTGGCCCATTTAGCTTAAAATGAATCTGTCACTGGGTTTTTCTATCCTATTTGAGAGCAACATAATGTAGGGCCAGAGACTGATTCTGGAGATAGATCTCTTACCGAGCTGCTTGCTGTAGTTTTGCTACAATTACAGTTTTGTCAGCAGTAGGCTATAACTAGAGGACTAGTAAACCTGATGCCAGGTAGTCCTCCAAATTCATGAGCTCTATATAACCACGCCCCCAACACTGATTGGCAGATTTCTGTCTATGCATATAAAGCAGCCAATCAGTAGTGTGGGCGGGGTTATACAGAGCTGATAGATCTGCAGCAGAAAAACAGATTTTATGAAAACTGGAGCAAGTAGCTCAGTAAGTGATAAATCGCTGAAATCAGGCTCTCTGCCCCTACATCATGCTGGTCTCGGAAGGGTAGCAAAAACCTGGTGACAAATTCTCTTTAATCATCACCAATACGTCCAATAATAATCAACTATATTCAAATCCTAATTGTGAAAATGTGTAAATAAATAAATCCCTATATCGATCGATCTTGCCCTTGACATATCATGTAATTTTGTCCGATGTTCATTTCAGGCTTCAGCAAGTCATCGCAGATGTCCTTCCCCGGCTATTTGAATGCTCCAACAAGACTGGGCGCTTTGTGGTTACCGAAGTCACAGACTTCAACCAAGATGACCTTGATCCAACTGATGTCATGCTCTTGGACACATGGGATCAGGTCAGATGGAAACAAATATGCAAATACACCACAAGGCAATCATTACAGGAAACAATAGGGAAAATGAACAAAACAAGCAACAGGATTCTTCTTTATGAACCAGAGCGGAGAAGAAATGCAGAAGAAAGCCTCCTGCTCTTGAGACCTACCCATCTACGCATTACATGAATGACCATTAATTTTATTGGCAGCCATGTAATACTACATTTTCCCTGCAGTGGATATTGGGAATACCACTATTTGTACCAGGCTGCTGAATCCCTGATGGCAGGATAAGAAATGCAGTTAAAAGTAGTAAAAAATTAAAAGGGATTTCCTCTACTTTGATATTGAAGATTTATCCCTTAGCAGATAGATTGGTGAGCATCCGACACTCAGTACCCACACACCTCCAGCAGTGGCCAAATACAGTGTATAGAGCAGAAAGCTCAGCAACTACTGAATAGAATATCTACAGTACCATGAAGAAGCTACTAAACCACTATGGGGAAGCCATGTTTCACTCCATAAACTGCCTATACTAGGCTGTTGCCGGAGGTAATAAAGCTGATCACTGGGAGTGTCGGGTGTGGGACTTGATGATGGGTCATCAATATGAAAGTAATCGACATTCCCTTTAGCAAAGTAATACAAGTTTTAGTATATTTTGTGTTTCGTTTCTTTAATAAACTTGATTCATCATTTCTTTAATTACCCAAAGAAACTATAGTTATGGTAGTCACTAATTATAATTTCCTTTCCTCATCAAGATATTCCTGTGGATCGGAGTGGAGGCCAATGATGTTGAAAAGAAGGAAGCTGTGGCAACTGCTATAGATTACCTAAAGACTCATCCCAGTGCCCGAGATCCAGATACTCCAATACTCGTCATCAAACAAGGATTTGAGCCACCAAACTTTACCGGATGGTTCTTGGCTTGGGATCCACAGAAATGGAGTGTGAGATATCAATACAATTCTAAGCTCCTTCTTCATGAGTCATTTTACAACAGAACACACAACTTAGTCCTTTTGACACATACCAAAATTTTATTGGCTTTTTGGGTGGATGTAATGAATGTAATGTTTTTTTGCTTGATTGTGTACTATGTCTTTTTTTCCTATAAAAAATGCAGTGAAAAAAAAAACACAATAAAACCTGATGCCTCTCTTCCCAAAAATACATAAAATTGCTAACAATTTTTTTCTTACAAAAAAGATTGAAACAGTATGCAGTACAGATTTTTAATTGTTTTTAGCTTTTGTCTTTACCTTTTTACATAACTTTTGACTATATACACTCTCCTCAACATTGAAATTGCAAATCAAAGACGTACCAGGTGTCCTTAAGATCTGCAAATAATCATTTTCATTTTTAAGCACTTTGCTCCACTCTGTGACATGTTGAAGTGGCCTAAAAGACAAACAAATTTTTTAGCCACATGAAAACTCAAAAATCTGATCCTATGGGATGATTATTATTATTATTTATTATTATAGCGCCATTTAATCCATGGCGCTTTACATGTGAGGTGGGGTATACATAATAAATACAAGTACAGTAATCTTAGACAATACAAGTTACGACTGGTACAATAGGAGAGAGTACCCTGCCCGTGAGGGCTCACAATCTACAAGGGATGGGTGAGGATACAGTAGGCGAGGGTAGAGCTGGTCGTGCAGCGGTTTGGTGCATCTGTGGTTACTGCAGGTTGCAGGCTTGTCAGAAGAGGTAGGTCTTCAGGCTCTTTTTGAAGGTTTCCATGGTAGGCGAGAGTCTGATATGTTGTGGTAGAGAGTTCCAGAGTAGGGGGGATGTGCAGGAGAAATCTTGTATGCTATTGTGGGAAGAGGAGATAAGAGGGGAGTAGAGAAGGAGATCTTGTGAGGATCGGAGGTTGCGTGCAGGTAGGTACCGGGAGACGAGGTCACAGATGTATGGAGGAGACAGATTGTGGATAGCTTTGTATGTCATGATTAGGGTTTTGAACTGGAGTCTTTGTGTAATGGGGAGCCAGTGCAGGGATTGACAGATGGGAGAGGCTGGGGAATAGCGGGGGACAGGTGGATTAGTCGGGCAACAGAGTTTAGAATAGATTGGAGGGGTGCAAGAGTGTTAGAGGGGAGGCCACAGAGCAGGAGGTTGCAGTAGTTGAGGCAGGAGATGATGAGGGCATGGACTAGAGTTTTTGCAGATTCTTGGTTGAGGAATGTACGGATACGTGAGATATTTTTGAGTTGAAGTCAGCAGGAGGTGGAGAGGGCTTGGATATGTGGTTTAAAAGAGAGATCAGTGTCAAGGATAAGCCCGAAGCAGCGAGCTTGTGGGACTGGAGAGAGTGGGCAGTCGTTTACATTAATTGATAGGTCCATTGGAGGGGTTGTGTGAGATGGGGGAAAGATGATGAATTCTGTTTTGTCCATATTAAGCTTTAGGAATCTAGCGGAGAAAAAGGATGAAATAGCGGACAGACATTGAGGGATTCTGTTTAGTAGGGAGGTGATATCTGGCCCAGAGATGTAGATCTGTGTGTCATCATCATAGAGGTGATATTCAAAGCCGTGAGATTCTATGAGCTGTCCGAGGCCGAAGGTGTAGATGGAGAAGAGCAGGGGCCCTAGGATTGAACCTTGCGGGACTCCCACAGATAGAGGGTGCGGTGAGGAGGTGGTGTGTGAGTGGGAGACGCTGAATGTCCGGTCTGTTAGGTATGACGCGATCCAAGTTAGGGCCAAGCCTGTGATACCAAGAGATGAGAGGGTCTGTAGTAATAGGGAATGGTCCACTGTTATGTTTCGGTAGCTGAGGAGGACAGGAACAACAGCAGGGCAGCCGAACACCTGAGATGTTGGTAACTGATGGGTTGCAGATTCCTAAACTAACCACACAACTAGAGGTAGCCGTGGAGCGTTCCTACGTTGATCCTAGACGCTTCGTCACAGCCTGAGAGATAACTACACCTAAAGGCAGAAAAATGAAAGATATCTGCCCCGGAGCAGATCCCCAAAGAAAATAGGAAGCCCCCAAACATATAATGGCGGTTAGACAAGATAAAAATACAAACATAGGCAGAAAATAGACTGAGCAAATGCTGGGGCCACAAGCTGACTAAATAGGATAGGACAGGAGAGATTACTTTCTGCAACCCAGAAAACCCTACAAAAATCCAACAATTCTGATTACAAAAATACTGAGATCACATGATCTCGCCACCCACTAAATCAGATCTCAGTGTGAACAAAAACCAAGCCGCAGCCATGGAAAAAACAGGAAAAAGCAAATGAGCAAATAACAGTGGCTGCAGATAAACTGTGAGGAGCTCAGGCCCCAGGAGGGGACCTGGCTGACCTCCACAAAAGTGCAGAAAACAATGCAAAAAGCAAGCACAAAAAGAAAAGCAAAAAATATCTTATCTGAAAGCAGGAGATGCAGGCAAGACTCCAGCTAACTTCCAAATGAACCAGGAACCACAATTGAGACAAGAACAATTGATCACCGGCAACCATCATGGGAGGGAACCTCCCTTATATCAGACCAGTCCGTGAACCCAGATTGCCACTCCTCGCTGAAAGGTTCAGTACTGTCTGTAACCACCAGAGGGAGCCTCTGCTCAGAAACCATCTCTAGCACATTCATAACAGTCCACTGTGTCAAAGGCAGAGGACAGGTCCAGGAGGAGGAGGACAGAGTAGTGTCGCTTGGCTTTGGCAGATAGTAGGTCTTGGTGACCTTAGTTAGGGCAGTTTCAGTGGAGTGGTGTGGCCGGAAGCCAGATTGTAGGTGGTCGAGGAGGGAGCAAGATGAGCAAGATGAGAGGTGGGAGGACAGTTGTTCCAATAGTTTTGAGGCATAGGGGAGAAGTGATATAGGGCGATAGCTAGATACAGAGGATGGGTCAGAGAGGGCTTTTTGAGGATAGGTGTGATTGAGGCATGTTTAAAGCTTGAGGGGAAAACACCCAGTTGATAGTGATAGGTTGAAGAGATGGGTTAGGGTTGGGATGAACACTGTGGTGAGGTTTGGGATGAAGTGGGATGGGATTGGGTCAAGTGCACAGGTAGTGAGATGTGATCTTCAGAGTAGGGTGGAAAGTCGATCTTCTGTAATGGTGCAGAAGTTGGTTTTCGAGGAGGAGGGCAGGGCAATTACGAGGAAGGGCTCTGGGGGTTGTTGACCAAAACTGTGTCTGATGTTATCAATCTTCTCCTTGAAAAATGAGGCAAAGTCTTCGGCTGAGATGAGGGGGGAGGGAGGAGGTACTGGGGGGCGGAGGAGAGAACTGAAGGTGTTGAATAACTGTTTGGGGTTGTGAGACAGGGAGGATATGAGAGATGAGAAGTAGGTTTGTTTAGCTGCAGCTAGTGTGGTCTTGAAAGTAGTGAGGGACTGTTTGAATGTGATGAAGTCCTCATTGGAGTGCGATCTTTTCCATCTCCGCTCAGCAGCCCTGGAAGCTTGCCTCAGTTCTTTGGTCAGGCTGGTGTGCCAGGGCTGTCTGTTGATTTTGCGAGCTTTGGTATGTGTGAGAGTGGCGACCGATTCCAGAGCTGCAGCTATTGTGGTGTTATATAGAGCGGCAGCGGCATCCGCATTGTGTAGGGAACTTATGTCTGTAAGAGGGAGGAGGGATTCGGACAGTGAGTGTAGACTGAGGTGTTTAAGGTTTTTGCGACGGTGTGCAAGTTTGTGGGGTGGGGATTGTGGACCTGGAGAGTAGAGGGAAGAGAATGTAAGTAGGTTGTGGTCAGAAAGAGGAAGAGGTGAGTTAGAGAGGTTAGATAGGGAGCAGAGGCGGGTGAAGATGAGGTCTAGTGTGTGGCCATCTTTGTGAGTGGCTGCAGAAGACCACTGAGTGAGACTGAAGGAGGAAGTGAGGGATAGAAGTTCTGAGAGGGAAGTGTCGATGGGGATGTTGAAGTCCCCCAAGATGATAGTGGGGATGTTGGTGGAAAGGAAATGAAGTAGCCAGGTGGTGAAGTGGTCAAAGAAGGTGGTGGCAGGTTCTGGGGGGCGGTAAATGACAGCTAGTTGAAGGTTGGGGGGGAGTAGATGCGTACAGAGTGCACCTCAAAGGAAGGGAGGGTAACAGAGGGTGGCAGTGGGATGTGGGAGGAGCAGTTATCTGACATGAGAAAATCAACTCCTCCACCATGCTTGCTGCTGGGGCGGGGAGTGTGGGAAAGGTGGAATCCACCATAGGAGAGTGCAGCAGGAGAGGCTGTGTCAGAGGGGGTGAGCCAGGTTTCAGTGATGGCGAGGAAGGATAGTTTGTTATTAATAAAAAGATCATGGATGAAGGAAAGTTTATTGCAGACAGAGCGAGCTTTCCACAGAGCTCCTGTTAGTGGGACTGGGGAAGCTGGGGCCGGGCGAATGGGTATAAGGTTGGAGAGGGTTACGGAAATGTGTGATAAAGCGTGGATGGGAGGTAGAAATGACTGTGGGGATGTGGTGAGGAGGACCAGGATTTTGGAGAGATATCACCAGCAGTGAGAAGGAGCAGAGAAAGTGTTAGCAGGTGGGAGCAGGAGAGGGCATGAGGGGGCTGTCTGTGTTTGGAGACAGAGGATTGTATGTTGAGAAACAGATCTGAGGAAGAGGTGAGATAGATGGGAATGATTGAAGAAGAGATGAACAGCTCTTTTTTTGGTGTAGAGATTAGGGGGGTTAGCAGAAAGTGAAGGATTATAGGGGTCAGAGTGTAAGTGATCAGAAGCATTGCTTACAATGACTGTATCCAGTTTCCTTCTGTTCCCTTCTGGTTCAATGATTATGTGATGCCTCCTGTTTGTCAACAAGCCAGTTATCACTACTTGTCGGAAACGGACAGGGACAAAATCCTTGAACTTGGACACCTTGGTTTATCACTCTGACGGATCACTACAAGCATAGACCAAGCTGTCAGCATTGTTCAATGTTACGATTCCCAGTGGATGGTAGAAAAATGATGAGCTGGACAGAGGGGAGCTCTAAGTGAACAGATCGTCAGATTAGAATAATGATGCGTAGTGATCCATTCAGTACTGCAAGAGAAATTAATCGTCAAAAGTCAAGCCTAAGGCGTCAAACAGCATCTACCCAACCCATCAGAAGGTGTTTGCACAACAATAAGATAGAAAGCAGACGTCCAGCTACAGGTGTTTCATCACCCCACGCCACCGCTCTCAAAGGCTATAATGGTACAGATCAAGACATCTGTGGAGACTGGAATGGAGATCTGTCCTCTTCAGTAACGAATCCAGCCTTTGTCTTGGATGCAGTGATAGATGGAAATTGGTCTGTTGACCACGTTGGCAACACCGTAAAGAGGCATTCAAGAGGGAGTGTAACTCCGTTCCTTCTCCCAGGATTATAGATGGATGCCTCTAGTATTCATTTCAGGAACACTAATATCTCATTTTGTGTTATATTTGGTTATAGTGGTACAGCCATTTCTCCAAATGTCACAAGAGACATTTTTTTTCCCAACATGACATATCCAGGCTGCATGTTGCGTGTGCTACTGTGGGCAGCCGGCAAGTTGTGTGTGCTACTGTGGGCTGCCTGCATGTTGCGTGTGCTACTGTGAGTAGCCTGCATGGTTTAATCGTGCTACCAAGGTCTACAGAGTCTCTGGACTTGTCTCCAATGAGGCATATCTGGACATCCTTTGTCGGCAATTGCTAAAGGGAGCTGCCAGCAGTGGATCTTGATGATTGCCCAAGTGCATTCAGCATTGCAGAACATTCCTCAACCATTAATAACCTCATTTATAGCTGCCGAGGCAAGTGTGTGTATTTTTGCATGTGGCGCTCATACTGGATACTGAATAAATCAAGATGTTTTGAAAATTTGGTTTCCATTTTTTCATCATTTGCATATCACTAACATTTCTATCCATCCTGTGAATTCCATAATTCCCCAATTTTTCTTTTTTGGTGTTTCAATATTGAGGAGTGTATGTTTGGTTCTTTTATTAATTTCATGTGGTCTTGTTGCACATCGGCTGCACCCAGTCTCTCTTTTAATTATATCAGCGCCCTTCCATTTTTTATTTCTAAATACTGTAGCAAAAACTATGTTGTCTGTTACTGGGGAACATTTCTCAAAACTGTCTACTTCTTAAGACAGTGCAAATTTAGACTTGAGCGCTAATAGAAGAATATAATGGGGTATTTTTTGGCACTTATATTATAGATAGTAGATACAAGCTCAGAAGTTACTTGCATGCATCTCCCACTAAATTCAGGTGTGAGCTCATTAATAAATGAGGGGAGATATTCGCCGTAATCTCTTTTTCAGCTGCAGATGAAGGAAGAGAGCCACAGTATTCATTACTGATGGGTAGGCGGAGCCCCAGATCAGGATGTTACCTCAGATCAAAAGAGTGATGACTGGCTGGCCCCTCCAGCTCGGGCTCCTCCTACTCAGCTCCAGTCTAAGATTTGAGGTCCAGAGGATGGTCGCTGCTAATGCAGCTCCTCAGAAGATTTTATTATTTTAATATTCGGACAGGAGACTTGGATCACTAGTTGGTCTAGAGGTCTCAGGGGTATCAGCGCTGCTGTACCCCAACCTCTCCCTTGGCGGATCTGTATTTACTCAAAGTCCCTGCAGAATCCTTGCCGGCCCTGGGGGATGAGGAGAGCTTCTCTGGCGGGAACGCAAACCACACGTGCGGTCACTGCGTTCTTCGCCCTGGGGGGAAGCATGGGCACTGCGCCAGAAACCCCTGAGGGTCCCTGTGGCGCCTTGGCTGGTGAGTACTCCACACAAATTTTAATAATGATTATGTGTGAGTGCTTTAGCGTCTGAATGAGCAGCGCTATTACTAATGTCAGTATGCTTCAGCGCTGCTGTGACAGCGTTACTACATGTATGTCAGTATGCTTCAGCGCTGCTGTGACAGCGCTACTACATGTAATGTCAGTATGCTTCAGCGCTGCTGTGACAGCGCTACTACATGTAATGTCAGTATGCTTCAGCGCTGCTGTGACAGCGCTACTACATGTAATGTCAGTATGCTTCAGCGCTGCTGTGACAGCGCTGTTACAAGAAGATGTGGTGATTTTTTGTCCGCAGGCAGATAGCTGCAGGACAGAGAGGGAGCAGGAGCGGGGAGAGTTCGCGCTCATTATTTGAGCTAGCAGGGGGCGTGGCCTATCTATCCCGGTCTTTTGAGCAGGAAGACGCGCACTCTGGCGTTTCTCCTGCGACCCCCTCACTGTGGCGGCCATTACTCAGGCTCCTGGGCTCCTCGGACCGCTCCTCTCCTCATAAGACACCACGGCCAGCTGGGTGAGTGCGGATTCCTCACCCCGCAGCGCAGCGATCGCTATCCTGCAGCTGCAGTCTCATCAGAGACATAAAAATTGGCTGGGGCTCACAAATATATATATATTTTGGTGAGTTTGCAATATTAACCCCTTTGAGGGTTATTTCTACCAGCTAAATTTGCTGACTGAATACCGCTGGGGTAACTCTGCTTGGTGGAGCGTTAACCCTTCAGCGTTTGGAAAAAAAAAAAAAACCGCATAGTTTTTTGCTGGTATTACCGCTTTGACCTGCTCATACAGGTGAGACATGTCTGAACAGAGTTCAGATGCCGCGGATCACGTCCCAGTGCCGTTGCGGCAATCAGATACGCAGACCTCCACAGCGTCTAGCGCTGCGGTCGACAGCGGTGGAAAATTGGATGATATCGCTCGATCGATTAATAACTTATCTGACCTTTTAGGTCAATATGTGTCTGCTAATTCCTCTCAGAGGAAGCGACGCAGGCCGTTACCGGCCTCTACACGGAGCGAGTCAGATGTATCTGATATTGGGCAGAGTTCCCCTTTAAATTCGGATGGAGAAATATCCGATTCAAATGCGGACGAGCCGCAGGGGCGTTCCTCTATGACGAAGCGTACGGAGGCATTAATTGAAGCCATGAGAGATATACTACAGTTACCGGAGGAGGTAACTAGTCGTCCTGGTAAATCAGCACGCATGTTCCAGGAGTCCCGTGCTTCGCGCACAACATTGCCAGCTCTGGATGAGCTTAATGGTGTAATAGAGGAGGAACGTCTATGTCCAGATAAGCGTTTTCATGGAACGCATTTCTTTGATACACTTTATCCTTGCTCTACGGAGTTAAAGGCTAATTGGACTTCTGCTCCTGAAGTGGATGTGTCTTTGTCTCAGCTTAGTAAATCCTCTCTACTCCCTATTAAGGGAAAAGCGAGCTTACAGGAGCCTTTGGATAGAAAGGCAGAATTGGCGGCAAAAGCAAGCTATGAGGTTGCGGGTCATGGATTTCGAGCAGTGCTAGGATCCATGTGTGCTGCTAGAGCTTCTCTAAGCTGGTTGGCACGTCTGAAGACGGAGTTGCAAAATGAATCTCCGTTATCTGAGATACGGGAAACTTGTGAATGGTTAGAAACGGCAGCCTGTTATATCTTTGATGCCGGTCTGGATACGGCATCTCTGCTGGCCAAAGCGCAAGCTTCAGCGGTCACAGTCAGAAGAGCTTTATGGCTCAGACAGTGGGCCGGGGACGCAGTTTCCAAACAAGGGTTGTTGGCCTTACCTTACAAGGGTGGCCATCTTTTTGGATCCGACCTCACAGAGCTGATTTCCAAGGCTAAGGCGAAGGAATCAGCATTACCACAGCGAAGGGCCATGGCCTCGGTGTCCAGTAAGCCTGGTGTTTATAGTGGTCGGCGGTCCTTTCGGGGCCGAGGACGATCTAGTCACTCCTCGTGGGGATCGGGTCGTCCTTCTTTCTCAGGAAAGAAATCCTCTCAGAAAACTCGTACTCCCTGGAAGCAGAGTTTCCGCCAGAACAAGCGGGAACTTGACAAGAAACCCGCAAAGTCGGATTGACGCCAGGGGTCCACTCGAGGATTCTCGAGTGGGGGGTCGCCTGCTTCTTTTCAAGGAGACTTGGATGGCTCGCGTTCCAGATTCCTGGGTAACGCGGATAGTGTCGGCAGGCTATTTCATAGAGTTTGCTTCTCAACCCCCAAATGTTTTTTTGTCAATCTCGCGTTCCGTCGGAACCCGAGCTTGTTGTCGCTCTACAGCGAGAGGTCGAATCGCTACTACAAAAGGGTGTAGTGATACCGGTTCCGTCAGAGGACCGAGGGAAAGGTTTTTATTCCAACCTTTTTATAGTTCCCAAAAAGGAGAACAAATTTCGCCCGATTCTGGATCTCAAGCGTTTAAACCGGCATGTCCATGCCCGGAAATTTCGCATGGAGTCGCTTCGTTCCGTTGTGGCAGCTCTGTCACAGAACGATTTTCTGGTGTCAATCGACATTCGCGACGCCTATTTGCATATTCCCATCGGAAAGGCTCATCAGCGCTTTCTTCGATTTGCCATAGGTCAGAGTCATTACCAGTTCGTGGCTCTGCCGTTCGGCTTAGCCTCAGCGCCAAGGGTCTTTACAAAAATTCTGGCGCCCCTCATGGCACTCCTTCGAAGACAGGGGATTACGATTCTCCCTTATCTGGACGATCTTTTGATCGTGGCTTCCTCGGAGGAGGAGGCGTTGACGGCTCGGGATTTGTCTCTTCAGTTTCTGAAAGACTTCGGTTGGCTGGTCAATTGGGAGAAGTCGTCCCTGGAACCATCGAGGACAATTCTCTTTTTGGGAATGCATCTCGACACGTTTCGGTCGGTAGTTTCCCTACCACCAGACAAACAGTCATGTCTTCTTCGACATGTACAGATTATGACATCCTCAACGGCAATGTCCCTACGGAAGTGTATGCGTCTTCTGGGTCTGATGGTGGCGTCCATGGAGGCAATTCCTTTTGCCCAGTTCCATTCCAGGACTCTCCAAAGGTTCATCTTGAGTCGATGGAACCAGTTGCAATCGCTGGATTGCAGTGTCACCATTCCTCGCGCGGTGCGGGATTCTCTAGAATGGTGGTTACGTCCAGGGGCTTTCTCCCTGGGGAAGTCTTTCCTCCCTCCGAAGTGGTCAGTTATAACCACCGATGCCAGCCTGTCGGGCTGGGGGGGTGTTTGGAACAATCTCTGGATTCAGGGGTATGGTCATCGGAAGAGTCTTTTCTTCCGATCAACATCCTGGAATTGAGGGCGATTTTCCTTTGCCTCCAACATTGGACGGTCCCTTTGAGCGGTCTGCCAGTCCGAGTGCAGACAGACAATGCGACGGCTGTCGCGTATATCAATCACCAAGGTGGGACAAAGAGTTCCAGACTCATGGTGGAGGTGTCCCGAATTCTGATTTGGGCAGAGGCCAGTGTACCAGCCATTTCGGCGATTCACATTCCAGGGGTTCAGAATATTACAGCGGACTTTCTCAGTCGCAGAAGGATGGATCCCGGGGAGTGGAGCCTCCACCCGGAAGTCTTTGCACTACTGTGCTCTCGCTGGGGAACCCCCCAAGTGGATTTGATGGCATCCAGGTCCAATGCCAAGTTACCGACATTCATGTCCAGGTACAAGGACCCGAAGGCGGTGGCGGTGGATGCTCTAGTGGCTCAGTGGGATCAGTTCGAGCTGATCTATGTATTCCCGCCGATATCCTTACTTCCTCTAGTGCTGCGTCGGATCAGACTAGAGAGAATTCCAGCTATTCTGATAGCTCCAGACTGGCCAAGAAGGGTGTGGTTCTCGACAATAATGTCGCTGTTGGCGGCACCTCCGTTTCCACTCCCTCTTCAACCGGACTTGTTGACTCAGGGGCCCGTTTGTCATCCGGACTTGATGTCCCTGCGTTTGACGGCGTGGCTCTTGAGACCGAAATCTTGACCCGTAGAGGTTTTTCAGCCGAGGTCATTGCTACCCTTCGTGCTGCAAGATGTCCGGCTACTTCTAGGATTTACCACAAAATTTGGGAAACCTTCTTTTCGTGGTGTTTGGGGTCTTCTCGGAACCCGAGAAAATTTTCCATTCCCAACCTGTTGGCTTTTCTGCAGCATGGGCTAGACAAGGGTTTGGCAGTTAGCACTCTGAAAGGTCAGATTTCTGCTTTGTCCTTATTGTTCCGGAGAACCATTGCTTCGAATAGAGACGTGCTCTCCTTTTTCCGAGGTATCTCTCGTAAGTTTCCGCCGCGGAAGGCACCCGTGTCTCCTTGGTGGCTCAACCTTGTTTTGGAGGCTCTTCAGCATAAACCTTTTGAACCTATGGTTTCTGCTAGCCTTTCTTTACTTTCTTGGAAGGTGGCTTTCCTTGTTGCAGTCACTTCCTTGAGGAGAGTTTCTGAATTGGCAGCTCTTTCTTGTTCGCCTCCTTTTCTGGAGTTTTTTCCGGATCGTGTAGTGCTTCGCACTCGGGGTGATTTTTTGCCTAAAGTGGTGTCACAATTTCATGTTAACCAGGATATTGTGTTGCCTTCACTCTGTCCGGATCCGAAGAATACGAAAGAGCGAGATTTACACACATTGGATTTAGTGCGGGCCTTGAAGTTTTATCTATCTATTACTCAAGGTTTTCGTAAGACGGACTCCCTGTTTGTGGTTCCGGCAGGTCGTCGGCGTGGTCAACGAGCTTCCAAGGGTTCTATAGCTCGTTGGATCCGGTCAGCTATTTTGGAAGCTTACCGTCTTCGGGGTGAATCTTGCCCGATTAAGATTCGAGCCCATTCCACGAGAGCTGTGGCTTCATCGTGGGCTTTTCATCAAGGTGCTTCGGCAGTGCAGCTTTGTCGAGCGGCGACTTGGCGCTCTGTCCACACGTTTACAAGGTTTTATAAAGTGGACGTCAGTGCTTCCAATGATGCAGCCCTCGGACGTAGGGTCCTGCAGGCAGCTGTAGTTTAAAGTTCTGGATGAACTTGTGTTTAGCGCTGGTTGCGCTTTGTTGTTAAGGTTGTTGGGTTTCTGCCTTTTGTTGGTTTTTTCCCACCCTTATTTTTGAACTGCTTTGGGACGTCCCATCAGTAATGAATACTGTGGCTCTCTTCCTTCATCTGCAGCTGAAACACGGATTTTGGTAAAGACTTACCTGTAAAATCCTTTTCAGCGAAGGAAGGAAGAGAGACACAGCACCCTCCCACGGCAGAAGTGTGTTGATGTTTTCAGATGCAGCGCGACCCTTATCTGATAGCGATTATCTGGGCTGAGGTCAGCGCGCTAAGGCTCTGTTCCAGCATCGCCAGCTCATCGCAGTAGTCAGGTTCCGTGAGTAGTACCTGGAACTCTGTGGTTTTTGGCTTTCTTTGCATGCATAACCTGTATCCTTGTGTTTTTTCTCTGAAGTTCCTTCAGAAGGGGTTATGTTGCTCCGCTGGTGATCTTAGCTCTTTTCCTAAAAGCTTTGGTACGACTGGAGCTGAGTAGGAGGAGCCCGAGCTGGAGGGGCCAGCCAGTCATCACTTTTTTGATCTGAGGTAACATCCTGATCTGGGGCTCCGCCTACCCATCAGTAATGAATACTGTGTCTCTCTTCCTTCCTTCGCTGAAAAGGATTTTACAGGTAAGTCTTTACCAAAATCCGTGTGTCATCATCCACAACTCTAGGAATAACGTAACATTAGAAGAACTCATTTATTTCCATCTCTAATCCCTTTCTAGAATGGAAAGTCCTATGAGGAGATGAAGAAGGAGCTCGGTGACTCCACAGCCATCCAGAGAATTACTCGGGTATCTTTTTTTTTGCATAATATCTTTAGAAAATATCTTAAAGTATTACATTTCTGAACAATTGACTGGCTTTTCCCCATAATTGTGCAGTGTATCCAGTATTTCCATCATGAACCTTGGTTGCTTTTTATAACAATTAAACTATAAAATGTAAGTCTTGCATTTCTCAGTCTGACACTGCAGTTCAATGCACTTTTTCTTGCAGGATATCAATGGAATGGCCGTATCTCCCAGCACACCAAGCCCGAGCAATACTTTCCAATGCTTCCCACTTGAGGACCTAAAAGGAAAGCAGAAGCATGAACTGCCAGAGGGATTAGACCCCACCAGGAAAGAGGTGAGAAGGCTGGTAGCAGGGGTGAGGCCACGATTAAGTGGACACGGTATGGTTACTAACCATAGTACAAAATGATTTATTGACAGATTGACTACTTCTGCCTAATAAACTATTCTGGAATACTGAGATCTTTCTCACTTTTACTGTTGGTATGTTTAATGTAGTGATGATTAAAAGACTTCTTTCAACCCCATGATTTTCAATAGTTTAAAACAGAGGTGGGAAACGTCCGGCCCGCAATATCATCTGCAAGTGCAGAAAGCCAGGAGTAGATAAGAGGTAGGAAGCTAAATGTGACATCCGTCGCAGCTTATTACTCCTGGAGACTTCTGTCGCAATTAGCTTCCTACCGCTTATCTACTCCTGGGTTCCTGCACGTGTATACTTGGATGTGTATATCTGATAAAGGTCAATGATGCCGAAACGTAAAAAAAATCTGTTTATACACAATTCTTACAGTGAATAAATCGCTATTGAGTATAGGATTCCATTTTTTTTTACATGTTTTCAAGGGTTGGGATTAGTGTTGAGCGATACGATACTGCAAATATCGGATATCGACCGATATTAGCTGTATCGGCCTTTCGATTCCGAATACCGATATTTTCGTCATATCGAATACCGGAATCGGATTTGTCACTGTCACTGTGAGTGTCCGTTGGTCGGGTCTGTCAGGAGTCAGCGGCACTTACCTGGCAGAAGATCTCCGGCGGTCACGTCCTGGACTGCTTGATGGCCGCCATTATCTTCTCCCTGGCGGTCACATGCCGTTTTTCGCGATAACTGCAGTGACTGCTGGGTAATCCCGGCCGTAAAGCAGTCAGTCCGATGACGTCACCGCCGGGGAAGCAGGTAATCAGCTGTGCTGCGCCGGGATGACAGGCTCTGCCTGTCATTCTGATGTAGCAGAGCTGGATCGTCGTGGGACACTCGTTACTATGGACTGCGTCGGACAGGTGGTATACTGCTGTTTTTTTTTTTTCATTTTTTTACAGGAGATCGATGGCGTCGCAGGATGAGACTGTAATAAAAGTAATGAAAACTGTGTTGTTGTTTTTTTTATTAAATTAAAAAACTTTTATATGAACATTCACCCGTCCGGGTACATCAACAATTTAACTATTTACATACAGGGACCCTGTCCGGGTTATTTATAATTCTTTGGCAGGGGTGTTCCAGGTACCACCTGGTACTCTTCTGATGCTTGCCAAACATCAGAGACACCAAGGACCACCAGGACCTGATGACGTCGTGTGGCCTGTACAGTCAAGTCGTGACCCGCTATCTGGGTCTGTGTGGCCACCACTTTCATCTCCCTCCGGGTCTGGACCCCTATGTCCCGGACTGAACGAACCCCAGGGGGCCTAACAGGCGCCGGGTACGGGCCAGCTATAGTTATCATGTCCATAGCTGGGGCTGCTGAGGAGACCACTGAGGGAGGCTGGGGAGATTTACGGCGTGGGGTGGCACTTGTGCAGAGGCCTGGATGTGGGAGGCTGAAGGCTCCGAGGGTCTCACAGGTTCCTGACACTCTGGGGAGTAGGGTCGCACCTGGTAACATTTAGGGCGTACCATCCATTGTAACCCCAGTGTCGGGTGTAAGTCACCAAGTCTCCTGGCAACAGGTCCCTCCCCGGGTGTCCTTCTGGGAGGTGAGTCTCCACGTCCCGCCGGGTCACAAAGACTTCTAAATAAAGTCCAGGCTCCTGGATGAAGCCCCAACCACCTTTCAATTTAAAGCTCCGTACTGCACCCTTACGCCGCGGCTCCCTCAGGGTACCTTTATCTTTTCTCATCCGGTCCTTATCTGCCCGGTCCTTCTCGATGTGACGTTGGCGAAGCTTCTGGGATTCGCGCTGCTCCCTTTGTCGCTCTGCTTCCTTCTCCCAACGTCTCCACTCTTCCTCCTGACGCCGGTTGTAATTCTCCTCCAGCATCTCCATGTCTCCACCATCAAACTGCAGCTTACGTTGTCCGGTTTGCGGCAGCTCTCCTGGCGCCCCCCAGTCCTGGCGGCGCTCACCTGCGGAGGAAGCAGCCGGCTCTGGAACAGATGACAGTCGGGGCTCCGGTACAGACAGGAAGACCTCTGGTGCCTGCGCGGCCTCCTCCATGAGGACGGGTGTCGCTTCTTCTGTCTCAGCGACGGGGGCAGACAGCGGGATCTGGGGTGCTGCCGGTGCAGAGTTTTTTGCAGGAACGGGTGCCTCCACTGCGACAACGTCAACCGGATCACATTGCAAGGGCTGGGATGCCCGCACGGACTCCTCTACTAGAACGGGTGCCTCACCTTCCGGTACAGACACTTCAGGTAAGAGGGATTGGCGCCGCTCCAAGTTTAGTTTTAGGGCACGCCAGCTGGCTTCCATCCTGGCGACCTCCTCCCGGTGCCGGGCCAGGCCTCTTAGGGTATCCTCCGCTTCTTGTAGCGTAGGAGGGTTTCCAGGCCGGGTGCCCAACGGTGGTTCCGTGGCGATCGGGTCGCTTCCGTGGGGGGAGAGCTCTGACTGCTCCATCCCTTCACACTTCTGCTCGTGTCCATTAGCCATCTCTGCCAAGTCACATGTGTCATTAGCATCTGGAGAGGGCCCCTCTTTTGTAGTGAGGCGGGACCTTCGTGTTAGTTTCCGCACACTGAGGAGGATGAGGAGGCGGAACTGAAGAGCTGTGGGGCACGATCTTACATTGCAGTACCATTTAGAGTGGTCGGCCATCGTTTTCACGCCACTGAGTGAGTGTACACCCACGAAGAGCACGCCCTTCTTCTTCACCTGTGCCTCGTCGTGACGCAGATATGGCGGAAAAATGGCAAATACATTCTCTGATGATTTTAGCAATTCTCAAGCACAAAACCAGTTCAATTCAGGCACACAGGACTCGCTTATAGCGAGCTACAGAATCCTGTTCGTGACGCCCAAGTTGAGTCGCACAGAGCCAGAGGTTTTGGGGTACTCGGCACCGAGCCCGTCGACTTCTATGGGGTATGTCACGGCTTTACCCGGCAATTGAATCAGAGTCTATTTTACTATGTAGAAGTGTATAAACTATAAATATATGTATATATATATGTCACAATGACATGTATAATATATATATATATATATATATATATATATATATATATATGTATTCTATGTGTGTATATTTTGTGTTTACAACGAAAGAAAGGGTTTTTTTTGTTGCGATATTTTGTTCCCATAGACTTACATGGGACTTCCGGTATCGGAATCGGATATCGACGATATTTAGTGATATCGGCGATACCATTTCGATACGATATTTTTAGATATCGAGCAGTATCGCTCAACACTAGTTGGGATCCGTGCACCTACCAATACTGGAGTGCAGTACTTCCTATTTTTTTTCCGATCTGGAGAAGGGAACAGCTGCATGTGAATACACAATGCAAAATGGAGCCATTATACAACAGTGGGCTTGAGGCTTCTTTTTAGCTTGTGGTATAAGATGCCCCCACCCTACCCTGGTTAATTCCCCATACAGGCGTTTACTCACCAGTTTACCCGGCGATCCCTATAACGACTCATTTCTGCTTCTATCACAGAGTTATCTCTCCGATCGGGATTTTATCTCCGTTTTTGGGATGACCAGAGGAGAGTTTTCTGCATTACCTTCATGGAAACAACTGAATATAAAAAGCAGCTTGGACTGTTCTAAACTTCCCTCCATCCTGCACGACCATGATGTCCCAGGAATTACCAAAGACCATCTGTATGTTTTAGAGCACAACACATACAGGGGAACACTCTGCTGCCAGAATAACACAATATGCAAGATTGTATCATGAAACTGCACTCACTTCTCTAGATGTTAGAGATGACACGAGAATTACAATATACATAATGTCCGAGTCCTGAGATGCTATAGATTGTGCTTAGACGCAGCAATCCTCTATTCCTGGGAGTTTTACTTGTGTGTTAAAGTTCAGTAAAGGCATTCCCTCCTGCCTTATTATATACATATACATGGGTTCAGGTACTCTTGGTGGTAATTTCATGTGTTTTTTTTTGTTAAGGTGCCATGATCAGTAAAGCATATTTACCATTGATTTCAGTTGATGCGAAAGAATTATGTTCGCTTTTTTTGTTACCTTTATAGCAATATTTGGAATAAAATTTTGAATGTATGCAAGATAATCTAGTCTAGTGGTTTTACAAAAACAAATTTCATCAAAAGTATTAAATTAAAAAAATGTTTGAAGGCTATGTGCCCAGTGTACTTTATTCTGTAAATAAATATGTATGGATCTTCACTAAATAGTGTACAGAGCTGCGGTGCTCAGCTCAATAGTTTACAACCGATCACCGGGGGGGGGGGGTATGGGGGTTGGTAGCAGCTGATCAATTAGGTAGTAAGTGTCAGAGGCCCACATATCTGTGTGATGCTAATGACCTAGCCTGAGTTTAGCATAATCTGCAAATACTGAAATTCTACCCCATTGTTGTACCCCATTGTTAACAGTGACCCGTTTCCAATCACTTAGCCAGAAGGTAACTCAATTACACATTAATGATATGGACAAAATTATTGGGACACCTGTAAAGGCTGGGTCTCACATAGCGATACACCACGATCCCGACAACGATATGCACTTGTCAGGATCACTGGTGTATCGCTACATGATCGCTGCTGAGCTGTCAAACAGGCAGCTCAGGGCAGCGATCAGCACAGCGACACTGCTGGGTAACATCGCTGTTACCCGCAGTGTACGTTGGATACCAGCGCCCTGATGCAGGGAGCTGGTAACCAAGGTACACGTCGGGTTTCCAAGCGCTGCGCGGTGCCTGGAAACCCGTTGTGTACCTTGGTTACCAGCTCCCTGCATCAGGGCACTGGTATCCAAGATACACAAACGGGTTTCCAGGCACAGCCCCGCCCTGGAAACCCGCTGTGTACCTTGGTTACCAGCGGATCGCTGGTCTCCCGCCTGTCACACGCAGCGATGCGTGCCTGTCAGCGGGAGACCAGCGATCAAAAAAATGTCCTGACATTTCAGCGACGATCAGCGATTCCCAGCAGGGGGCTGATCGTCGCTGAATGTCACACACAGCGATATCGCTGCTGAGCTCGCTGCTGCGTCACAAAACTAGTGACTCAGCAGCGATCTCGGTAGCGATATCGCTATGTGAGACGGGCCCTTAAGAGCTTTTTGGCATCCCATTTTACACTCAATATTGAAATTGCAACACCATGAAGCCAGACCTGTCTAGTGTACATTCAATTGTCTCCCATTGAGCACATGAGAGTTCATTAGTCGGCAACTGCAAAGGGAACTGCCAGCAGTAGATCTTGATGATCTGCTAAAATTCATTCAGCACGGCAGAACATTACTCAGACAACCATTAATAACCTCACTGATAGCAGCAAAGACGTGTTAGTGCAGGAATTTCTGCATGTATTGATCACATGCAGAACTGATTAAATCGAGATATTTACAATTTTTTAGCTTCCATTTGCAAATCAGTAACAGATTTATTGATCCATAGGCGTTAATATGGAGTGGGCCCTCCCATTACAGCTTTCACAGCTGTTGAGTGGCAAGTCAGGTTCTTCCACACCAAAGCTCCCAACCATGCCTTTATGGTCCTTGCTTTGTGCACTGGGGCAGTCTTGCTGGAACAGAGAGGGTCTTCACAAATTTTTACCTCAAAGTTGGAAGCTACATTTGTCCTAAATGTCTTGACATATTGAAACATTAAGATTTTCTTTAACTGAAACTAAAGGGCCTCGGCCAAATCCTGAAAAATGGCCCCATAGCATTATCTCTCCTTCACGGTTGACAAAACGTAGTCAGGGTGGTAACTATCGTGGTATTCACCAAACCTAAACTCATCTATCAGATGCAAAATTCTGCACTCTTCTAGGCAGCTGCTTGGCCATGGAAAGTCATGACATGAAGTTCCTGGTACATAATTATTTGCATTGATGTTATAAGAGATGTGTTACCAGCTTGTAAGCACCATACCTACACCTCAGCACTTAGCAACCCGGATCAGTACCATTACATTGTCTGCTACTTCACGGCTCAGTTACTCTGGATCTTTAGACAACTAAGGCTATGTTCCCACGATGAGCTTTTGATGAGTTTGACGCTGTATGTTTTTCCTGTGTCAAAATTGCAGCGTCTTACAGCTCAAGCAACGTTAGTGGTATTTATAGAAATCTCATGTGCACTGTGCTTCTTTTTAATGCTGCGTACACTCACCTGCGGTGCAAGTTTCAAATCCGCAGAATGTAAATTTCTCTTATGGGGACGCTGAGTTTTCTGTGCAAAATTTTGCTATAGGCTTGCATTAGATCTGGAAAATCAGCAGAAAAAAATGCACGTGTTTTTAAAACGCATGTAATCCGCACCTAAGTATTTCAATAACGTTTTGCCAAAGCAAAAAACCAGGAAGTATCAAAAACAAGATTAAGATTAATTCATAGCATGACACACCAAAGAGGGATAAAAAATGCATGTTAAAAAAAACGCACACAAAAATGCAATGAAACAACATAAGTAACCAGATTTAAATAATGCTCAAATGGTGCAGAAAATCTGCAACATCAAAAAAACGCACCAAAAGCTCATCGTCGGAACGTAGCCTTATACTTTCACATAGTCCGCCTGCATGGCTGGGGGCTGGATTTTATATAACTGAATGAAAAACCTGAATGTGCGTCCCTGTACTATTGTCTCCATAGTGACTTTACTGCAGTAGCATAGTCCTGTTCTTATACAGTCCCACATGCACAGGGCAGAATGGCTGATATTTCCTGTACACTTTCCTATACAGTACATTCATTACACTGCTAAACAATACTACTCAGTCAGTGCTACTGGGAATTATCAAGGATCACATCCAAATCTACAGAGAGCGAGTCTTCACAGTGAAGTTGGATCTGATGTTTTCCAATCCCAATTTGCCCATTGGTTGAAATCATTTATTAGTCACAACAGAGCCTCCTCAGTATTCACTATGGTTATGGCCTGTAAAGGGGTTGTGATACCCAGGGCCGGCGTCAGCACCCGGCACACCCGGGCAAGTGCCGGGGCCCTGAGCAGGCGGGGGGCCCACTCGCAGTCTGGCACCCCCGCGCCCGTTAGCGGAGGAGAGCGGTGTCAGGGCGCCACTGGGCCCCCCCCCGCTTGCTCAGGGCCCCGGCATCAGCTGGCACAATACTTACCTCTCCCGCGCCTCCGCTGCCGCAGCTCCGGGCTCCAGGGGGCGCCGGCGCTTCCTCCACAGCAGCGCAGCTGAATGACATCATCATTCAGCGGCCGGCTGTGGCACAGAGCGCGGGGACGCCGGACAGGTAAGATGTGTGTGTGTCTCTGTGTGTATGTAGTGCGGTGCTTCGTGTGTGTATGTATGTGTGTGTGTGTATGTGTGTGTGTATGTAGTGAGAGAGTGCTTGTGTGCTGTCTGTGTGTGATGATGGGCAGGCATTGCTGATAATGGGGAGGCATTGATAATGATGGGGAGAAGATGATGATAATGGGCAGGCATTGATGATAATGGGCAGGCATTGATGATGGGGAGAAGATGATGATGGGCAGGCATTGCTGATAATGGGCAGGCATTGATGATGGGGAGAAGATGATGATGGGCAGGCATTGATGATGATGGGGAGGAGATGATGATGGGCAGGCATTGATGATAATGGGGAGGCATTGATGATGATGATGGGGAGAAGATGATGATAATGGCAGGAATTGATGATAATGGGCAGGCATTGATGATGGGGAAAAGATGATGATGGGGAGGAGATGATGATGATGGGCAGGCATTGATGATAATGGGGAGGCCATGATGATGATGGGGAGGCAATGATGATGATAAGGAGGCAATGATGATGATGGGGAGACAATCATGATGATAATGGGGAGTCTTTCCACAGCGCCTTTTCCTGAGCCGTAACAGTGCAGAACGCAGTACAACGCAGAGGAGAGCTCCATATTTTGTATGGAGCATTATATGGGGACCAGTATCCTGTATGGAGCATTATTTTGGGTCCAGTATTCTGTATGGAGCATTATTTTGGGTCCAGTATTCTGTATGGAGCATTATATGGGGGGTGACATCCTGCATGGGGTATTATATGGGTGATGAGGGGAGACTGTGGTGCCCATAATATTGTATGGAGGACTGTACTGTCCAGTCTGTACTGTGCGCTGTGAGGATTGGCGGTTTTGAGCTATTGTACAATTTACAATAGATATCAGTCATGTAATGGAAGAAAAGAAGTGTTTGGCATAGAACTATACCCATATTCTCTGCCGTATCTGTGCATCATGAATCGTGGTCTGTGTTAAAGGGCCCACTGAGGCTCTTTCGCCCGGGGCCCATAAAAACCTGGAGCCGGCCCTGGTGATACCACAATGTATTAGGACCACTCAATAAAATGGTAAGTAGTGCAAGACCGTGTCCAAGCCCAGGGTGAAAAAGTATAACAAAATTTATTTTGTCATACAAAAGGTAACAACGTTTCGAACTATCAAAAAGGTCTTTATCAAGTATAAACATAGAACAACAAGTCGCTCCTAAAGAGTGTGTGTCACAAACATTCACCAATCACTAGATAGCTCTGCTCACCGATGTAATTACATATGCAAAAAAACAATAGCATTATTACAGAGAAAGACCAATAAGTCCAATTAAAAATGAGCCCCTACTTTACAATCAATGCAATATAAACCAGTCACCATATGTTGTACTGTACAGTATAACCAAGGTGACCCCCACCCAACAAAACAGCAACCCACCTACATGGGCGGTGCACTTGCATAGACATCGCCCAATCACAGGGCAGACGTTCATGACGTTATCAGTTAACCAGTCACATGACCGCATCTCGAAGATGACCAAAGCACACTGCACCTGTGTGTAGAGCTAACCAATCCTGGTCACAGCTACATGTTGTCTTGAGAACTCCAGTCACAGGATTGCACTGTGAATAGCGATCAATGTTCTGCCCATGTGAGTACAGGAAGTATGTTTTGTATTGTGTGCTGGTTTGTTTGTTATAGCACCATCTAGTGGTGACTGAATTTATAGCCTGTGCCATTAACAAGCAGATAGTGTTGCATTGTGGGATTGAAGCAAGGTATTCTGGGAAGAAGAAGCTCCATTTTCTTCCATGTACTTCAGGGAATACACGTGTTTCATGTGCTCTCCTGTAACCTCTCCAACTTGAGTTTGCTATCCTGGTAAAGCATATCTGGTAAGATCAATATCTTCTCTAGCAATGCAGTGTTTAGGAGGTTATTAACTGTCTAGCAGCCAGTGCATAGGAGATGTTATGAGAATCCTGTGTAAAGTTTTGCATCATACTGTAAACTTTCCTATTAATTGTAAAGTGTCAGCTGTGTGCTCAATACTTATCAATGTCATTTGTATTTTTATAGTTTTACCGCGCATGTTCTATACTGTTCACCAATAAACAAGTTAGACCACAGAAGACAGTCTGCTTATTTGGAAGATAGAATCGTGGTTTAGGCTGTATGCTAGATTGCACACCGTGTCAACGTGTATGAAGGCAGAACAGTAAAACAGATGCTAGACGCCTGCGATAGTGAATACGACTTAAGGAGCCGCTCGTACCCACACCGCACTGCCTGCAGATACTGTAGCGGCCGCCATACAATCACAAGTACCGAGAGTGTAGCTCGCCATCAGGCGCTTCATCATTCCCGCCACGCGGAAGCCGCTGCGCATAGACTGTTTCCCGCTAATATACTCAGCAGTACGCAGCTAAGCGCACAATGTCTCAAAACAGCACATACTCACTCAAAACAAGGTCACGAGCAAGCTCCAGCAGGTCGTCATTAGCAGAGCTCGCTGCTGTCGCCCGTGCTGAAGCTGAGGCAGCCAAAGCAAGATCCTCCTTCGCCGAAAGAGAGATGCACCTAAAGCTGAAACAGGCGGAGCAAGATGCAGATACGCACGTCTGCAGGCCGAAAGCGCACGTCTGCAGGCAGAGAGAGAGGCCGAAACCGCACGCCTGCAAGCCGAAACCGCATGTCTGCAGGCAGAGAGGTCGAAATCGCACGTCTGCAGGCAGAGAGAGGCCGAAACCACACGCCTGCAAGCCGAAACTGCACGTTTGCAAGCAGAGCTAGAAAGACTTGCGGCAGACAAAGAGACAGCAGCTGCAATTGCTAAAGCAGAGTATTTGGAAGCTATGAAGGATCCTGATTGTGAGAGACGCAGCAACATTCGCGGACCAGATCTAGGACAGCAAGATCCAGTGCAGCGCGTCGCAGAGTACGTCCATCAACATTCCGGCATGGATGACAGCCCTGATGCACCACATCGACCAGCCTACGCCGGCTACCAGTGATCCAAAAAAAGCAGGAGCTCTAGTGTCGGCCAGAGCAATTGATAGACAGTATTCACCAAATCAATTGTAGTATAAAGCAAAGGTGAACTTAAAACATAACCTTTAATAAATTCATAAAAAACAAGCAAAATTGTGAATCACCCAATCTAAAATGCAATAGAAGATGCTAACAATTGGATCAATATTGTTTAAGCTCTCCTATAATTCTGAGAACTGGAAACAGCATCTTCATTTAGGATGGATAAAACCACTCATAATAATCTGGTGGTAATTACCGTACCCAAGTACAACCATTTGGAGAGGATATAATATAAACCAACCTCCACAATATATATAGGGTCACACTGGGAACACATATATATCACATGATAATTCTTAATATTGATGAGAAAGAAAAAGGAACGATTCACCATATCATATGAGAAGAGAGCAGGAGCCTTTTCAGAAACCATATGTGTTGCACTGGATCTCTGATGCATCAGACAGGAGGACTCTCTTCTCATATGATATGGTGGAGATCGCTCCTTTTTTCTTTCTCATCAATATTAAGAATTATCATGTGATATATATGTGTTCCCAGTGTTCCTATTTCTATCTTTAGGTGTAGTTAGTTTCTCAGGCTGTGACGAGGCGTCTAGGACCAACTTAGGAACGCTCCACGGCTGCCTCTAGTTGTGGTGGTTAGTCAGGGTACTGCAATCTCATAGATTCCAAATGCTCTGGTGTATTGCCTTTTTTACCTGCACTCCTCAGCTACCGAAACATAACAGTATCACCGGCCTAAAATTTAAAATTGTATTGTACTCACAGAAGGGAAAAAAAAAAAAATTGTGGTGAAAGAAAAAAAAAAAACGGTTGTCAGAGTTGTCAGAGATATTTTTCTGTTTGTTGCATTTTTTTTTCCCTCTGTATCTCTGGGTGCTGGGGAGGATTTTTTCTCTCAATGGAGTTTGCACAGTTGTCTGGCCGTGTGGATCAGCTTGCCACTGAGGTTCAGAGTATTGCTGCATATCTTGCTAGGTTGCCTGTTGTGGAACCTAGGATCCCCATGCCAGATTTGTTTTTAGGGGATCGAGCTAAGTTTCAGAATTTCAAAAATAATTGTAAATTGTTTTTTTGCCTTAAAATCTAAGTCCTCAGGGAACGCAGCGCAGCAGGTTCAAATTGTCATCTCTCTCCTGCGCGGCGATCCTCAGGATTGGGCTTTTTCCCTGACACCTGGGGATCCTGTTTTGAGTGATGTTGATGCATTTTTTCAGGCTTTGGGGTTATTGTACGATGAGCCTAATGTCACTGATCAAGCTGAAAAAGCCTTGTTGGCATTAAATCAGGGGCTTGATGACGTGAGTTATACTGTCAGAGATTCCGTAGGTGGGCAGTCCTGACCAAATGGAATGACGACGCTTTGGCAGCCCTTTTTCGGAAGGGTCTGTCAGATAATGTAAAGGATGTTATGGTGGGATTCCCTGTCCCCTCTGGTCTCAATGATTCTATGTCATCATTAGCAATTCAAATTGACAGACGTTTGCGTGAGCGGAAAGGTATGCGTGGAATACTGTTGCCTTGTGAACCTGCTTCTGAATCCATGCAGTGTGATAGAGTGGTGTCTGGGCACAGCGTCATGAGTTTCGAAAGCGCAATGGGTTATGTTTCTACTGTGGTGATGCCTCTCATGCTATTTCAGTCTGCCCTAGGCGGGGAAGACGTTTTGCACGCTCAGTTGTCTTGGGTAGTGTTCAGACTAAGTTTTTATTAACTGTCACTCTGATATGCTCTCTGTCCTCATTTTCTGCTCAGGCTTTCGTTGATTCTGGAGCAGCTATTAACCTGATGGATTATGATTTTGCTAAACGTTGTGGGTTTCCCTTGATACCCCTACAGAAGTCTATTCCCCTACTGGGGATCGATTCTACCCCTTTGGCTGAGAATAAACCTCAGTTCTCTACTCAGGTGATAATGAGGGTTGAACCTGATCATCAAGAGTGCTGCAAATTTTTGGTTCTGTATAATCTGCATGATATTATCGTACTGGGTTTCCCTTGGTTACAGTCTCATAATCCTGTTTTGAATTGGAAATCTGTGTCTGTAACCAGTTGGGACTGCCAATGTGTTAATACCAACACTCCTGTTTTTTCTGCTCCCCCCAGGCTCAGGATGTTCCTGACTTTTTAATTGATTTTTCTGATGTGTTTAGCGAAAGTAAATCTGCATCCTTGCCTCCCCCTAGGAGCTATGACTGCGCTATTGAATTAGTGCCTGGTAGTAAATTCCCTAAAGGTCGCCTTTTAACTTGTCTGTACCTGAACATGACGCTATGTGGTCTTATATCAAGGAGTCATTGGAGAAGGGTCATATCAGACCATCCTTTCACCCTTAGGTGCCGGTTTTTTCTTTGTGGCCAAAAAGGATGGTTCATTAAGGCCGTGTATTGATTATGTCTTTTGAACAATATTACTGTGAAATATCAATACCCGTTACCCTTGATTTCTGACCTGTTTTCCAGGGTGAAAAACGCTACTTGGTTTACCAAGCTTGACCTCAGGGGGCATATAACTTATTCGCATTAAGCACGGGGATGAATGGGGAAAACGGCATTTCAATACCCCTGAGGGGCATTTTGAGTACCTTGTGATGCCCTTTGGGCTCACTAATGCTCCTTCTGTCTTCCAGTCCTTCATGAATGACATTTTCAGGGATTTTATGGATAAATTTCTGATTGTTTATTTGGATGATATCTTGATTTTTTCTAATGACTGGACTCTCATGTGAAACATGTTCGAACTGTGTTCCAGATTTTGAGAGAGAATGCTCGTTATGTGAAGGGATCAAAGTGTCTTTTTGGCGTACAGAGGATCTCATTTCTGGGATTCATTTTGTCCCATCTGTTATTGAAATGGACCCGGTCAAGGTTCAGGCCATCTGTGATTGGGTCCAACTTTCATT
>JARQOD010000002.1:109074632-109091281 GCA_033576555.1 Oophaga sylvatica
CAGCCAAGGAGTCAACGAGGATGCGCTGCAGCGGTGGAGAGGGCAGGTAATTCACTGTACTCAACCCTCCCCGGGCGCGCTCGCAGCGCTCCCTTCTCCCCGGCGCTCTCCGCACGCTTCTTCATACAGCGGTCACATGGTAAGGCTTATTAAAAGTCATGAAAAGTGCAATTCATGACTTTAATGAGCGCCATGTGACCGCTTGCAGGAAGGAGCCGGAGATCGTGGGAAAGCAGGGGGGCTGCAGAGACCGCGCCGGCGGAGGGGTGAGTATGATCTGACACTCCCCCGCCGACCCCCGTATATGACCCGCGATAAGTCGAGAGGGGGACTTTCAGCCCTAAAAATGGGGCTGAAAATCTCGGCTTATACACGAGTTATAAACGGTATAAAAATAGTGGCGGCTTCCAGGAGGGGCAACAGAGTAGACCAGTCCACTTCTTTTAGCCACTTCACGATTTTAAAGTCTTGCTTTGCATATGTATATTCTTTTTTGGTGGGTTTTTTAAAGCTCTCTTTCAGGCAAGTTTTAGGTAACTAATCTGAGAGGAGTATAATAAGGAAAAGTGAGCCCGATTCCGGCAATGTGACACTTAAAAAAAAAAAGGCTGTGTTGTAGTTCCGATATAATCAGTTTTTTATCAACAGGAGATTACCCACTGCCTCACTAGGTCTCATGTGCTTGCGCTCTTGGATACATACAAAATCTGCTGACAGATTTCCTTTTAAATAAACTGATGTATTTTATTTTAATTGAACATTTGACCTCATCGCTATGATTTGTTTTTTTTTTTTTTTTTTTTTAAAGGAAAATTTGGAGAAAACATGCTACTGAGAAGGGCTGCATGGGCCATGGGTCTCCTGACATGTTTATTGGCTGGTACATGCACGGCGTTTTACAGGCTGACCTACCTTCTTTGAAAAACATGTCCTTTGGCAAATATGGGTCATTAGTTGTATGTAGAAAGAGTGATGCAAGGTCTGCAAGCAACGTTACTGAACTTGGTCGAAGACTTGGCCAGCACGTAGTAGGCATGAATCCCCTCATCAGTGGGATCTGTAGAAGATGAATCTGCCGGAGATGCAGAAACCCGAATGTTGGCCACCTTTCCTGCTGGAGCCCAGCCTGACTGTAGGACAGTATCTCCAGCCACATGGAGTAGAGGTGCTGATTTTGTGCGCTTTGAATTGGGAGGAAACCCAGTCTTCAGAAGCAGTCTGTCTCAATGAGTCATGCAATTTCATTCCCGCCTTATATGCTATCTGCAATAAAATATTACATTTTACAGTATTGATATATGCACAGTGATTTTTTCTGTTTGGAAAAAAAAGGTATGTCATAAGTTTCCAAGTTTGCTCTGTTTATTATATACCGTAGTTTTTTGGTCCATAGTGGACTGAATGTTTCTCATCATCCACACTTCAAACTTTCTGACTCCAGAAATGATTGACCCGACCAGGGCATATCACTCATCCATCCACCCATGTTTACTTAATATTAGAGAATAACACCAATATATGTACAAAAAATTGAGAAAGTGTTTAAAGGGGTTGTCTATGAACAAAAATTCATTTTATTCATTAGAACTTAAAATACAAATAATTTCCCCAATTGGATGTGTCGATAAGCTTTTTGGAGATGGAAATTTCATTCTCCAGCAGGACTTGGCACCTGTCCACACTGCCAAAGTACCAATACCTGGTTTATAGACAATAGTATTCACTGTGCTTGATTGGCCAGCAAACTCATCTGACCTTAACCTCACAGAGAATCTATGGGGTATTGTCAAGAGGAAGATGAGAGATACCGACCCAACAATGCAGACGAGCTAAGGCTGCTATCAAAGCAACCTGGGCTTCCATAACACCTCAGCAGTGCCACAGGCTGATTGCCTCCCATGCCACGTTGCATTGATGCATTAATTGATGCAAAAGAAGCCCGACCAAGTCTGCCTTCATACACGTTGACACGGTGTGCAATCTAGCATACAGCCTAAACCACGATCTATCTTCCAAATAAGCAGACTGCTTCTGTAGTCTAACTTGTTTATTGGTGAAAGTATAGAACATGCGCGGTAAAACTATAAAAATACAATGATAAGTATTGGGCACACAGCTGACATTTTCAATTAACAGGAAAGTATACAGTATGATGCAAACTTTACACAGATTCTAATAAACATCTATGCATGGCTGCTATACAGTTAATAACCTCCTAAACCTGCATTGCTAGAGAAGATATTGATCTTACCAGATATGTTTTACCGGGATAGCAAACTCAAGTTGGAGAGGTTACAGGAGAGCACATGAACACGTGTATTCCCTGAATTACACAGAAGAAAATGGAGCTTCTTCTTCCCAGCAACCTTGCTTCAATCCCACAATGCAGCACTCATCTGCTTTTAAAGGCACAGGCTATAAATTCAGCCACCACTAGATGGTGCTATAACAAACAAAACCAGAACACAATACAAAGCATAACTGCCCTGTACTCAGATGGGTAGAACACAAATATTGAGTGCATTTACTGAACATGCATTTCAGTAAGCCAAATTTCGGATTTCAAAATAATTTTTCAAGCTGGTGTTATAAAGTATTTAATTTACTGAGATAATGCCTTTTGGGTTTTCATTGGCTGTAAGCCATAATCATCAACATTAACAGAAATAAACACTTGAAATAGATCACTCTGTAATGACCCTATTAATGAGTTTTACTTTTTGTATTGAAAAACTGAAATAAATAAAATTTTTGATGATATTCTAATTTTGTGAGATGCACCTGTAAGTTTCCTTCATTTTTTAATACCTTAAGCCTATCCGCACCCCTCCACTATACAGGTATACCATAAATGACCCCTAAACCTCAATTGATCACCAAATGTCTGTTCTCCCAAACGTTTCGGAATCTGCAAATCAAAAGACCTTTCCTGATTGTACTCTTGTGTTTGCTGATACGGATCCTAAGCTCCATAGTCGTCCCCCAATGTAAACCAAACCACAAGGGCAAGAGATCATTTTGACCATATAACTTGAAGAAAAAAATGTACCTCTCCCTGATGTGATATTACTTCCCCATATGTGAATGAAAAAACACTTAAACCCCCCCCCATCATATTGCTCTGCAACAAGCACAACCCAGGCAAGGAAAATTACCTGCTTTAGGGGTGCTAAAGTACTTTGTGTCAGGGTCCCTCAAATGTCCAAAATCTAATTTCATCATTCTAACCTTTACAGGCCTATTTGATAGCAAGTGTCGGAGAAATAAAATCAACAATAGAGGGTTGTGCCCTATGTAGCAGGGGCCAATGTTTAATCAGTATGCCCATATTTGTCTACTAACAGGGCAGAAAGTGGAGACAAAAGGGATCCTCTTGAGTGTCCGTGAGGGACTGTATATTTCGTGTTATAAGCCGGTTTTCAGCCCAATTTTTAGGGCTGAAAGTCCCCCTCGGCTTAGACGCGGGTCATATACGGGGTCGGCGGGGGAGGTGAGGCGGGGGGTCGGATCATACTCACCCCTCCGCCGGCGTGTCTCTGCAGCCCCCTGCTCTCCCACGATCTCCGGTCCTTCCTGCAGCGGTCACGTAGTACCGCTCATTAAGTCATGAATATGCACATATTCATGACTTTAATGAGCGGTCTCACATGACCGCTGCAGGAAGCTGCCGGAGACCGCCGGGGAGAAGAGGAGAGGCTGCAGAGACGCGCCGGCGGAGGGTGAGTATAGCGATATTTACCTGTCCCGTTCCACCGCGCTCCCCTCTGTTTCCTTGCGTCCTCTGGCTGTTTATGATCAGGCAGAGGGCGCGATGACGTCATTAGTGAGCGCCGCGCCCTCTGCCTGATCATTCACTGCCGAGGACACGGAAGGAGAACCACGCGCAGCGGTGGACCCGGGGATCATCGTAAATACTCAGGTGCCGGGGTCCTGAGCGAGCAGTGACAACCGGGAACCTGTCCCCCTTGACGAGAGGTGAGTATGTCATTTGTTTTTTTTTGCAGCAGCAGCATAAGGACTATATACTATGGGGCTTAATCTGGAGCATATGGGGCATAATCTGGAGCATATGGGGCATAATCTGTGGAACATATTGGGGCATAATCTGCAGCATATGGGGCATAATTGGAGCATATGGTGCATAATCTGGAACATATGGGGCATAATCTGTGGAGCATATGGGGCATAATCATGCAGCATATGGGCATAATCTAGAGCATATGGGGCATAATCTGGAGCATATGGGGGCATAATCTGGAGCATATGGGGCATATCGGGAGCATATGGGGGCATAATCGGGTGCATATGGGCATAATCTGTGCAGCAATGGGGGCATAATCTGTGCAGTTTATGGGGCCTATCTATGGAGCATATGGGGGTAAAATCATTTTTTAACCCTAGGCTTATACGCGAGTCAATAAGTTTTCCCAGTTTTTTGTGGCAAAATTAGGGGGTGGCTTATACACAGGTCGGCTTTATACATGAGTATATACGGTACTCTTGGGGAGGTCCTATCTTTTCAGTTCTAGTGCCCCCTCCTATGTCTATGTACCACAGAAGAAGATAACTCCTAGTTCAAATTTAGCGCACACATTCTCAAGTCTACACCCACCCTCTGGTCACTTGAAACTACCCATCTGACTCTTAATTAGTTGGGTGAGTGATTCAATCATTTTACGAGGGTGATTGCTATCAAAGTGGAGAAGACTTCCTATCGGGGTGTTTCACAAAAGATCATACTTAATTACCTCCATGATTATAAACCAATGT
Organism: Oophaga sylvatica; assembly: GCA_033576555.1. Classification (NCBI taxonomy): domain Eukaryota; kingdom Metazoa; phylum Chordata; class Amphibia; order Anura; family Dendrobatidae; genus Oophaga; species Oophaga sylvatica. Next base: position 109,079,403 of record JARQOD010000002.1, read on the forward strand.
ATCAAAAATTGCAATTCAATCATTGAGCTAGTCAGAGTAAACTGCAGCTCTAGAAACACATTATTCAATTCATTCTGAAAGGCAAAAAATTCATAGTATTACTATCCTACAAGAAAAAGATGTCATTATCAACGCCAGCCGCCATAAACAAGGCTCCAAAAAAACTGAGCTGTGAACATACCTTCCTCAAATACTGCCATGTAGATATTAGCATACTTGGGGGACACTTTCTTTCTTTCTTTGTTTTGCAGGAGTGCTGGACTGTGAGGGTTGAATGTGGACCTAAATTCAAGCTGATGGACACTGATTGCGTTATCTTTAATTGTTTTTGCTGTCAATCTATCTGTCTCCCCTGTATCCTTCCTCAGTCTTTATATTCTGATTTAAAAAGTGTTTTTTTTTCGCAGATGATAAACGTGACACACCTTGTACACCTACCTGTTACCACATGATTGTTCTGCCTTCATACACGTTGACACGGTGTGCAATCTAGCATACAGCCTAAAAACCACGATTCTATCTTCCAAATAAGCAGACTGTCTTCTGTAGTCTAACTTGTTTATTGGTGAACAGTATAGAACATGCGCGGTAAAACTATAAAAAATACAAATGACATTGAAAATTATTGAGCACACAGCTGACACTTTACAATTAATAGGAAAGTTTACAGTATGATGCAAAACTTACACAGGATTTTCATAACATCTCCTATGCACTGGCTGCTAGACAGTTAATAACCTCCTAAACACTTCATTGCTAGAGAAGAATTGATCTACCAGTATGCATTACCAAATAGCAAACTCAAGTTGGAGAGGTTACAGGAGAGCACATGAAACGTGTATTCCCTGAAGTACATGGAAGAAAATGGAGCTTCTTCCCAGAATACCTTGCTTCGTCCCACAATGCAACACTCTATCTGCTTGTTAGGCTGTTTTTAAGGGACGGAAACGGGTTTTTGGAGGAAGGAAAAAATTCCGCCCCCCCCAAGCCCCCCCCCCTTTTTGAACCCGCGCTCACCGGATGTGTTAGGACACCCCGGAACACACCGGGAATATCGGGGGGCTCATGCCCTGTGTTTTTCCCTTGGGCGACGCGCGTCCCGCAAGGGAAAGGGACTGCTGCGGTCTGAAAAGACGCGCCGCATGCCGGAAACCCCGGGTTTTTCCCCTGCGTTTTTCCCCGCATAGTGGAGAAGGGATTTCTTGAAACCCCCCATATGCTTCATGGGGACCTGGTGTTTGACGCTCCCCCAAGCACGGTCAAACACGCAGTAATCCGGGATTTTCCTGTAGGGAAAACCCCCTTAAAAAGGCAGGGGTTTATAAATTCAGCCGCCATAGATGGTTCAAAAAAAAAAAAAAACCAGACACAAACAAAACATACTGCCTGACCAGAGGGCAAAAACCCCCGTTGGCAAAAACTGACCATACAGGCTTTTTGGCAATTTTGCAAAAAAAAAATATTCCGCAACTGGTTGAAAAAGTTTACTCTCCCAATTTTCCCATTTTGACCTAACCCCTTCCCCCACCTTCTCCCTTTTGTTGGGAATTTTGGTGTGAGGCCTGGGGGCCACCATTTCGGTGTGAGGGGCTCCCCTTCATGAGCAAATTTTCACCGGTTTTTAATGTTCGGCTTGTCGATCTCCACTTTTCGGGTGTAAGGTAGAAAATTTTTTTGTTTCCCACCCCCCCCCAAAAAAATATTGAGAGACTTTGAACTTGTCTATTGTTGTTTAGAGGCCTTGTTGCTGAATTCTCCCAGTGGAGCGTGGGAAGTTGGTTTTTTGAGGATTTTGCTGGGGGAATGAGAATGGTTGATCTTAATTATGGAATGCAGTCTGGTTGGTTTTGATAGCCGAAACTTCCCCAAGAATGTAGTAAACCCCTTGGAGTCTTTTTCTACCTTTTGCAAAAAAAAGGGGTAAGATTTGTGCTATTTAAAAACCTCTCCCGCACCTACCCTGTGAGAAAAATGTGGAAAAAAGGGTTTTTAAAGGGATCCCCCCTCACTCAAGTATCTTTCCACAGTAATGTCTAGATTGGGGAAAGGAAAATTTAATTCTTTCACTGGCCTCAATTTGGCCCCCATCAAGGGGGGTTCCTTCCCGATGGAATTTTTGGGGGGTGTTTTGAAATTGAGGGGAAAGGTTCAATATTCGATATGGCGCTCTGTGGGCATACAAGGAAAAAGCACTTTTTTGGTTGGGGTTTGGGGCCCTTTTAGGGGTGAACCCGACCCGGAATAACAGCCGACGGGGTTTTGGGGTCGGCTTCGCTATGGGGAAGCCTTTTTTGGGTTTTTAAGCCCGGGTTTTTGGGGGTAAATTGAAATTGGGTTTTCTCAAATTTTTTGCTCCGACTTTATAACCAGCAGTTTTTTTAGTTCCGGGGAAACAATCACCTTGAGGGGTTTACGAAAAAATGTGGGGTGTACGGGGGAGTATGAATGATGCCGAATTTTCGGGTGTTTTTTCCCCAAATTCCCCCTTGCTTTTGAAAAAGACTCCCCAACCTTAAAACCGTTTGGTAATGATTGGACAACTTTTTCAAAACCTATCTCAGAAATGTGTGTCCCTTTTTGGGTTGTTGTTTCTTGGGGGGGAGGCTTCTCTTTGCACAACACGAAGTATTTTACCCCTTTCCTTTTTAATGGGGGTAAAAGCAGCTTTTAGTGGTGCCAACCCCCTTTCAAAATCTCGGGTTGCAGGAATGGATTTAGGACTGGGCCCAATAAGTAGACAACAATGGGTCGAAAAGTGACTTTTCCTTTTAGAACCTGTAAAACCCCTGGACTCCAGGGAAAAACTTGAAATCCCTGTATGCAAGAGACACTCGAGGACGGACTCCCGTTTTGGATCGGATTCACCTTTGAACGTTTCGGCCCCGTCGATGGGGGCATCGAATGGAAAAGGAAAACGGGGGCCCGTGAACAGTAGTGTCCTTACACTTGAAGCAAGGAAACCAAGGCCGCGGTTTTTAGGGAGTGGGACATATGCTACTGATAGGGCGGGAGATCTTTTACCCCCCCGTACCCCCTGCGACTAACTAAAAGCGTCGCGTTTATTGCTATGTACCCCCGTAACTTTGTTCTTGGGAAAAATCTGCTTTTTGGGGCCCCGTTTTATCACATGAGATAAGCTCGGCCAAAAAAACTGCGAGGACGCAGCGAGAGTTCCGGTCTGGGTCCGTGTGTTCGCGGAGGGGTGTCAGTTTAGTGGGTCATCCAAACCCAATTGGCTCTGTTCATTGCATCTATTTTTTTAGGTATGCACTGCTGCAAAATTTCTTTTGACGATGCGTCGCAGAAGAACAAAGTCTTTGTTCTTGTTTCGTGGATGGCACAGGAGCATACGGTTGTTTCACCGAAGGTCGGTCAAGCCTCGAGAGCCTTTCCACTTTGCCCCAAAATCTGCCTTTTCTGCTGGCAGGGCATCCCAATCATGTTTTTTGGGTGAAGTCTCTTAGCATCATTTTTTTTGGGGCAGTAAGGGAGCTACAACCCCCAGGGGGTGTATAGATATTCACGAAAGAAAGAACCCTCGCGCGTGAAGGGGTTTTTGGGTCTTACGATCTGAAAGGTGAAGGCACCGCTTCAGCCCGCTCCGCCCGCTGCATGGAAGAGTGTCGATGCTTAGGTCTAGGTCCTTTGATCGCGGAATAGTCTTGGAGGGGAAAGTTCATCAACTTCGACTGTTGGAGGAAACTTGTGTAATTTGGTTTTTGACTAAAACAGCATTTATTAGCCCTTTTTGTAGACTGTTTTCAGCCTCATTTTTTTGGGTGGACTTCAAACAGTCTCTACGTAAAGTCCTTTTCTAAAAAGGATCTGACTTCTGACCCATATTTTCTTCCCCTTTTTTTGGCAAATTACGGAGTGTAGAAGCGACTGCTGGAAAGGGGCGTTCCAAAGATGTGTCCCTCTCGGACTCTGTGAGTCTTTGTGGGGGTTGTTGTCAGGTACCAGAAAACCTCAAGTAGTTTTTTTTTTTCCTCTTTGACGAAAAGCATGGAACATTTTTGTATGTCAGCCATAAATACCACCGTTCTCGCGGAAGAGGTGTACTTCCAGAAGTTGTTTTGGGGTCTGGGCCGACATTGGACATCATTTAATGAGACTTTCCCCTTTGGCACTTGAGTCAATACCATCTTATTTGACCTGGTTCGGGGGGGGTTACCCCAAAAATGGGCAGGCCCCAACACCCTTGGGGGCTGAAGTGGGTGAATCTCGGGGGGTTGTTCTGGAATGTTTTTCCCATGAAGGTAAAAAGTGCCCCTTCGTCTGGGGTGACTTTTTAAGCTTGGTTGAGAGAGATGAATCGGCGTAGACCGTTCCGTTGGGGGGGGGCTCCTTCTCTGAGGTAAAATGGAAGGGGTGGCCCAACGTTCGATTTGTCTTTGACATTTGTCTATCCGATGTTGGCACCTATTTCTTGGACATCGCTCCTTGTGCTTTTTTTTTCCTGTGGAATACTGTAACCCTGTGGTCTTGTTCCCTTTTCAGGGGGGGGTCTTTGTTGGGGGGGTACTGAGAAAGGGGGGGGGGGGGGGAGCCTATTTGGCAATTCCCCTTTCCAGCAACTTTTTGACATGGGGGGAAAGAACGGAGTTATTTCTGTGTGCGGTGAGCATATGTTACTGAGGCCATTGTGGCCCCCTAGACAGACGTTTCCTTGATGACCCATCCAAGGTCGACCTCGAGCGTATGGAGCCTTCTGGGGTTTTATATTCTCTATCTTGTGGACTGTAGAATTTTTTCCAGTGTGGCTATTGGGGTTTTGAATCCAACTCAGGTATAGGGGGGGTTTACGCTTCGATGGGGGGGATGGTCGCCCCCTTGGTGAAGGTATCCGACCTGTTTTCGGGAATTGGTTGCACTCCAGGAGGGGTTGGTAGCGATAGGCAGGTTTGACCATCTTGGACTCCCCCCCCTTTACCCCCGGGTTTCTTTTCTCCCCGCCGTCTAACGGCCTGAACCGTCCTCGGGGGGGGGAAAACAGGGCCCCCAAAACGAGTGTCAAAAAAGAGGGGGCCCGGCTGAGATCTGTTTTTGGTTTTATCCAGGATTGCATAATCTTGAGGGTTTTTCCCTTTGGGCCCCCAGGATAGCTGGGGAAGGCAGTTTTTGAACAGGACCTTCCTCCTGTGGTCCCTTACAGATCCCGTACTTGAGAGCTGACCACAGGGTATCTTCATCAGTGTTCTTCTCCTTCCCATCGGCTCCGCTTGTGAAAAACATTGTGGAGGGGGGCCAGGGTGCAAGGCTTATTTTGATCCCCTGTGCATTTTTAAATTTCCGCTACTTCAAATTTTTGGCGGGGTGAGGGGTTGGGGCACAAATTTGAAGCGATGTTTTTCTTTGAGGAAACCCTTTTCGCCTCCAAAACTTCTCCCTGAAGCTTCGCATTTTAGTAAAGGTTGGTTTTTTTTGAAAGGGGCAATGTTTACTGACATCCTGAGGCTTGTTTCGTTGGAGGGGGTTTACTCGCTTGTGAGGGGGGCCTGTGGGGAAACAATGTATTTTGTGGGCGCCCCCGGGGGTCCATGGGTTTGACCCGGGGGCAGTGGGCATGACAGAGTGAATAAAAAAAGGGGGGATTTCTGATCTTGCTTGTGGGCGACAAATTTTTTTAAATACAGTGAAAGGAGGGGGAAGTAAATTTTTGATTTTGTTTTACCCTGAACCATATGCACCCACTTTTCTTGTAGGGGTTTAAGGAATTTTGTTTTTTTGGATTGACACCCCTGTGGTGTTAAGAAGCCAATCCCCGGGGAAGTCCCTTCCTCCTGGGGGCCGTAACTCTATCATTTTAAAAACTCAATTTTTAAGTTTTTTAAAACCATAGGGGCCATTTAGGAAAAAAACCCAAATTTTTTGTATAAAGCATTCTCTATGACTTTACTGTCCATACATTCATCAATCTTTCCCATTTGCGTAACCTATGTGTGGATGCTTTTTTGATGTCTCTTTGTCTTTGGTTTTTTCGACCGACTCACTTCCGGCCACTTTACTAGGAAATTAACTCCTCACTACTAGAAAGGTCCAACCAGAATGGCGTTCCAGAACAAGGCTCGCTGTTTTTTTTCGGTAGCTGGGGGGTGCGGGTTTAAAAAAAGGGAAAAATACACCAGAGCATTGGAATTATGAGATTGCAGTACCCGACAACCACCACAACTAGAGGCACCGGGGACTTCCCCTAAGTTGGTTGACCCCTCGTCACCCTAGAAACAACTAACCTAAAGATAGAAAGGGGAAAGCTATTGCCCCGGGAGACCCAAAAAATAATGAAACCCCCAAACATGTAAGGGGGTTAACAAGAAGAAATACAGAACAGAAAAAAAATGTATAGCAAACGAGGGCCCCCAAACTACTAAAAAAAAAAGGATAGGAAGGGACTTACTAAAACCCAGAAAACCCAAAAAGCACCAATTTTCAAAATTTAAAAAACCGAGATCACACACCTCTACCACCTAAATTGTTCTCTGGTTAACAAAATAAAAACGCAGCCCTGAAAAAATGGAAAGCAAAAGTACAAATCATGCTGAACAAAAATAAGGGGAAACCCCCGGGGGCCCTAAAAGGCCCCCCCCAGAAGTGCAGGACAAAATGCAAATTCAAGCACAAAAAAAAAAAGAAGAAAATGTTTATCTTTAGCAGGAGATCAGAAAAAAACCGAGGCTACAAGGGAAAAGGTTTAAAATGAGCCCAAACAATTGATCCCGGCCCCCCGAGGGGGGGGGGATCCCTTAATAAACAGCAGTAACACCTGACCCCCCAACCCCCCAACTTCACGGACAGCCCCCGACCGCTTGAAACCATCAGAGGGAGCCCCCTCGAACTCTCTCAACCCTTTTACAACAGTCCCCCCCCCTTGGGAGGGGGTCACCGAACCCTCATTTGAGCAACCAGGTCGATGGGGATGTTTTTCTATGATGCAGGGGATGAGTCTCCTAGCAGGAGCCAAAAGCAAACACCCAAGAATTGTCTTCCCTCCCCAAAACCTCCCATTAACCAAAACGGGTTTCCCCGTCAAAAAAAAACGAGAATCTAATATTTTTCCCCCAATACTCCAGTTGCCCTCAACCAAAAAGGGGGGGGAGGCACCCGGAAAACCATGGCTCAACAAACCTCTTCAAAAAGGAGGGGGAAAAAAGTAAGGATCTTAAACCCCCGGGGAAGAAGCAAAAAAAGAAACGGGTTTTAAAATCTCCATAATTTTTAAAGGCCCAATGAACCTGGCTTAAATTTAGGAATGCTCTCTCTAGGAATATTTCTTGAGGACAAAGACCAAGTCCCCCTTAAAAAAAAAACCGAGGACAATCATCCTATGCCGGTTGCAAAAACCCGGGGCCCCCCTGAAGAGGGAAACCTCTCCATACCGGGCCCAAAACCGCTGATTTTGCCCCAACAGAGTCAACACCTGGACAGACAGAAGCCCCCCTCGTCCCCGAAGAAAATCGAGGGTGAAACCCAAAATTCAAAAAACGAGACATAAAGGGCGAGTAGCCCTTTTTAAGAGCAAACTCAGCCAAAGGCAAAAAAAAGCCCGTCATCCTGACACAGACACAAGCATCTTAGATAAGTCTCCAAGTTGGTTTGTTCTTCAGTTGACCCCTTTCTGAGGATGAAATGCCGAGGGAAAGACAATTGAACACCCATTTAGAAAAAAGGTTTCCCCCAAAAACTGGAAAAAAAATGGACTCCTCGTCAACACAATGTTCTCAGAATCCGTGTAAACGAAACGTGCAAGGACACGGCACCAATTCAGAGGAGAAGGAAATTTTGGCAATGGCACGATGTTCATTTGGAAAACCTACAAAAATCCCCCAGTGGCGGTCATTCTTGAAAAACAGAAGGTCGGAAAGAATCCATGAAAGGGTCCTGGCCTTGGGGCACAGGCAATGGGATCAAAAAACCCCCTAAGCGAGAGCAAGCCCCCCCGGGGCTGCAAAATTTCCCGACATCACGAGACAAGGTAGGCCCCCCAAAAGGACCGACAACCCAAAAACTCTGGTCCCCAAAATTTTCCCGGATCCCCCCCCCCAAAGCGGAAAAATGAATCTCAGACTCCCCCTTTTTTTCCCCGGGGCCGGGGCAAAATTTTTTTCCCCAGGGCAGGTCGGGGGCCCATCCTCCCGCACCCCTCCGAGAAGCTAAAAATTGGGGGGAGGCGGAAAGAATCCCTTTAAAATAACAAAGGATAATTTAATCAGAGGCCCCCAAAAAAACTCCGAGAGGGCATCCCCTTAAAATTTTAGTCCCCCGGAAAAAGGAAACCACAAATTAAACGTGTGAAAACAAGGCCCCCCCGGCCCCTCTAGGATTTTCCTTGCAGTTCCAGATAAACCCCATTCTTATGGTCAGTAAGACCCCACCTGGTTTTTTGGTCCCTCCGCCCCAAGTCTCCCTTTCAAAAGCCCCTTTGGGGCCCTAATCCCATTTTCCCCCTCATAAAATTTTGTTTGTAGGGAAAAATTTTCGAGAGGAAAAAAGGGGAAAAGGGGTTCTTTTTTAAGGGCTCTGGTCTTTTTGGGCAAAACGGCACCTGCCCCAATTTCAGAGGGGGTCACCTCCACCTGAAATGGCGAGAAACATCAGGCTGCCGAAAAAGGAGCAAAGTAATCTTTGCTTAAAATTTCCCGAAATGAGAGACTGCCCAGGGGCCAATTCACCCCTCAAACCCTTCTTGGCAATTTTTTTAATGGGGTTTTAAAATAACCGGAATTTCCCTAAATTTCGATAAAATTGGCCAAAAACCCCCAAAAAAATTTTTAAAAGGCTTTAATAAGAGGTTGACCCAACACGATGGCCTGAACCTGACCGGGTCCTTTCAATAACAGAGGGGACAAAATTTTAAACCCCCAAATGAATCCTCTGTACCAAAAAAGACACTTTGACCCTTCACTACAGAGATTCTCTCTCAAAACTGGGGAACACGTTCGAACATGTTTAATGGTCCCAGTCATTAGAAAAAAACAAAAAATTTTTCCAAATAAACAACAGAAATTTATCCTAAAATCCCTGAAAATGTCATTCAGAAGGACGGAAAAAAGAAGGACATTATGAGCCCAAAGGGCTCACAAGGTATAAAAATGCCCTCAGGGGTATTGAATGCCTCTTCCATTTCCGTGTTAAAAGGAAAAAGGTTTTTAAATGCCCCCCGGGGTCAAGCGGGAAAAACCAAAAATTTCGTTTTCCCCCCTGGAAAACAGGTCAAAATCAAGGGAAGGGTATTGTTTTTTCACAGTAATTTTTTTAAAAAAGACGTAATCAAAACAGGGGTTAAGAACCTTCTTTTTGGGGACAAAAAAAAAAAGGCACCAAGGGTGAAGGGGGGGTGGCTGATATGCCCCCTTTTCCCGGGGGCTCCTTGTATAAGACCACATAGGTCTTTTTAGTACGACAAGTTAAAAAAGGGATTTTTGGAATTTCTACCAGGCACTAATTAATAGGCAGTCATGGCCCATGGGAGGCAAGGTGCAGATTTCTTTGTAAAAAATCAGAAAAAAAAATTTTAAAAAGTCAGGAAAAACCCCGAGCCTGGGGGGGGGCAAAAAACGGGGTGTTGGTTTTTCACTTTGGGGATCCCCAACTGGTTAAGACCAAGTTTTCCCCAATTCAAAACAGGATTATGAGACTGAAACCAAGGAAACCCGTACGTAAAATCATGCGTTTAAAACAAAACCCAAAAAAATTTTTTTCAGCACTTTTTATGTCGGGGGCAACCCCTTTACACCTGAGTGGGAAAATGAGGTTTATTTCACCAAAGGGGGGAATCGACCCCCCTAGGGGAAAGACTTTGTAGGGTATCAAGGAAACCCCCAATTTTTCAAAATCATAACATCGGGGTTAAAAAGCGCTCCAGAATCAACAAAGCCTGACAAAATGAGGACAGAGGCTATCAGAGTGACTTTTAATAAAAATTGTTGAACACTACCAAGACACTGAGGGGGAAAAAAAGCTTCCCGCCTGGGCAACTGAAATAGCATGAGAGGCTCACACAGTAGAAACTAACCCTTGCGCTTTCAAAACTCAGGCGCGGCCCCCCAGACCCATTTATCACCTGCATGGATTCAAAGCAGGTTCACAAAACGTATCCCCGCTTCCTTTCCCCCTCACCCAAACGTCTGTCAATTTGAATTGCAATGATACATAAAAATCATTGAAAAGGGGGGGAGGGTTTCCCCCCTCACCTTTTTCATTATCTGAAGACCCTTTTCCAAAAAAAGGGGTGCCAAAGCGTCGTCATTCATTTGGTGGCTGCCCCCCCCCGGAAAATCTGACTATAACTCGGCACAAGCCCCTGATTTAATGCCAAAAGCTTTTTTCAGTTGATAGTGACATTTGGCCCATCGTACAAAACCCCCCCCTGAAAAAAACATCAACTCATCAAAACAGGATCCCCGGTTCAGGGAAAAAGCCCCCAACCTGAGATCGCCGGCAGGAAGAGGGGTGACAATTTGAAAACCGCTGCGCTGCTTCCCTGAGGACTTAGATTTTAAGGAAAAAACAATTTACAATTATTTTTGAATTTTTAAATTGCTCGATCCCCTAAAAACAAATCGGCATGGGGGGCCGGCCAACAGGCCCTAGCAAATATGCGCAAAAACTCTGAACCTCAGTGGCAAGCTATCCCACGGGGCCGACAACTGTGCAAACTCCTTAAGGGAAAAAAAAAATCCCCACACCCGAGATACAGGGAAAAAAAATGCAAAAACAGAAAAAATCTCTGACAACTTGACAACCGTTTTTTTTTTTTTTCCCACAATTTTTTTTTTTTTTCCCCTTCTGGGAGACAAAACAATTTTAAAATTTTGGCGGTGATATGTTATGTTTCGGAGCTGAGGGTGCAATAAAAAGGCAATACACAAGCATTTTTTGGGAATCTTGAGATTGCGTACCCTGACTAACCCCACAATAGGGCCCGGAGCGTTCCTAAGTTGGGGCCCAGACCTCGTCACGCCGAGAAATACTACACCTAAAGATAGAAAAAGGAACATGGGAACACATATATTAATGAAATTTTAATATTTATGAGAAAGAAAAAAGGAGCGATCTACCAAAATTGGAAAAAAAGGGTTCGGTTTGGGGCGGACCCCTGAAAAAAATTGGTTTCTGAAAAGGCCCGCTTTTCTCTATGTAGGTGAGATCGTTCCTTTTTTTTTTTTTTCATCATATTAAGAATTATCATGTGATTTATGTGTTCCCTGTGACCCAATATATTGTGGAGGTTGGTTTTTTATTTTTCCTCCCAAATGGTTGATTTGGGGCGGTAATTACCCCAATTATTATGAGTGGGGTTTTTCCCCCCTAATGAAGATCTGTTTCCCGTTTCGAATTATAGGGAGCTTTTAAAAATATTGATCCAAAAATTTTAGCATCTTTTTTTGCATTTTGATTTGGGGGGTTCCAATTTTTTGTTTTTTTTAATTTTAAAGGTTATGTTTTGCCCTTTGCTTTAACTACAATTGATTTGGTGAAAATTCTGTTATCAATTCTCTGGCCGACACAAGTCCTGTTTTTTTGGAACCTTTGGGACCGGCGTAGGTGGTCGATGTGGTGCATCAGGGCTGTCATCCCCGCCGGAATGTTGATGGAGATCTGGACGCGCTGCACGGTCTTGCGTCCTGATCTGGGCCGCGTTTTTTCGCGCTCTCCAATAGGATCCTTCATAGCTTCCAAATACTCTGCTTTAGCAAAATTCAGTGCGTCTCTTTGTCGCCAAGTCTTTCGCTCTGCTTTAAACGGCGTTTCGTTGCGGCGTTGGGTTTTTGGCCCTTTGCTGCAGACGTGCGGTTTCGCCTCTCTGCCGCAGAAAAAGCGGGGTTTCGGCTTGCGGGGTGCGGTTTTTGGCCTCCTTCTGCCGCAGACGTGCGCTTTCG
>JARQOD010000002.1:109091381-109306517 GCA_033576555.1 Oophaga sylvatica
GGATGGAATAGCATGCTGCTGCAAGATGCTGTAGTAGCCATTCTGGTTCAGTATGCCTTCAATTTTGAATAAATCCCCAACAGTGTCACCAGCAAAGCACCCCCACACCATCACACCACCTCCTCCATGCTTCACGGTGGCAACCAGGCATGTAGAGTCCATCCGTTCACCTTTTCTGCGTGCAAAGCAGTAATCAAAGCAAAAGGTGGCTACTTTGAAGAACCTAGCATATAAGACATATTTTCAGTTGTTTCACACTTTTTTGTAAAGTGTAATGTATAATTCCACATGTGTTAATTCATAGTTTTGATGCCTTCAGTGTGATTCTACAATTTTCATAGTCATGAAAATACAGAAAAATATTTGAATGAGGTGTGTCCAAACTTTTGGTCTGTACTGTATATAATTGCGTTTGCACCGTTACAATCGTTCAGACTCGTGTGCCTGTTTCTTTGCGTCTTTATATGTCCACTTGAGATATAATTCTATTCCATTTTGGCAATTATATATACTGCACTAATAGATCTGTATGGATCTTTGTGATTGCGCCTGCGCCGTCATCTTGCTCATATATTTGTGTATGATATTATTTGGTTCGGCGCCCTTACATTAGAGCATCTTCACGTTGCCTGTTGTTCATTTTGCTATCATGTTGCTATACCTATGTTACGCTTGTGCGTTAAAAATAACATTGCGTTTTATGACATCATGCATAGTATTAATAGGCCGTTTTGGATTCATCTGGTTGCGTTGCCATAATTGCTTAGACCTATGCGCCTGCATACTTGTGCGCTCGCATCCCCATTAAAGAGATGTATTACATAATAATATTCTTTTTTACTCACCTGGCAATCATTGCATTTTTTGTATTAGCATGGGCCTCTGTGACCGCTTGAGCATCATCAAATTTGCCTACATATGCGCGTATGATATTACTGGGATCGGCGCTAGTGCATCTAAGCTTTTCCATGCTATCTGTTTCACTTCGCAATTGTATTGCGTACGCGTGATATATGCATAATTGCGTTTCATCACATGGACTATATGATGCGTGCGCGCAGAGCTTTTTTTTTTGTTGCCATCTTTGTATAAGGTTGCCATACTCATATAACGCATGTGTGATGAAAATATTTTTGCGTTTTATGACATCATGTATAGCATAAATGGGCCTGTTTGGTTTCATCTGGCAGCGCCACCATTGTAATACCTATGTTTATTTATTGTTTCCGTATCCCTATCAAAGAGATGCGTCACATAAAAAAAAAATTTTCTCTACTTACCTGGCAATCATTGCATTTATGCATTGGCACGGACTCTAAGGCTGGAGTCACACTCAACGTATAAAAATACAGACCGTATTGTACGGCCGTAATACACAGAAATGTTCCCGGCACAGCGATCCGTATTTCATCCGTTGTCAAGGTGTGGCTGCGTATTTTGCGCGTGTAATGGACATTTAACGGTTTTTAGGCCTGAAAATGATTGAAACCATCAGCAAGACTATTAGCTCTGCATCAGGTGGCAGGCCCCAATCTGGCCATTTTGGTGCTGTGCTTGTGTTGGAGTACTGCTGCTTGGTTGCCAAAATGTCTGACACTCTTCAGTTCACCCCAACTGATCGAGTTCTGTACAACTGGGTTTTGTCCCGCCGCTTTAGGCTGCCATACCCAGTGATCGTTGATCCGCGGAGGACGAGACGAATGTGGGTGCATCCGCATTTGAGGCAACGCCTCACTAAAGGCCATTTTCACCGCCTTTATGCATCTCTGCGAACTCATCCTGACAAGTTTTTTCTCTATTGTCGGATGAGCATTGCCACATTTGATCTTTTGTTGGAGATCGTGCGCCCTGGGATCACCTACCAGGATACCAGGATGCGGAAAGCTATCTCTGCAGAGGAGCGACTTCTCCTTACGTTACAGTATGTATTCCTCACCTACATACTGTCTGTTGATTATGTGTTTTCCCACAAGTTTGCCTTTACCCTTATGGCTGTTGCTTAAATATCCTCATAATATATCCCATATATCAGCTCGAACTACCAGAACAATGATGTGTATGTCAAAATCACTTAGACCTTTGACTTGTGTATAATTTAAGTTAGGATAGCTTGTAAATTAAATCCTTATGTATAGTGCATTTGTGAAACCTTTGGGCTGGTGTAATGATTTTTCTCTCTACATTTAATTGTAGGTTCCTGACAACTGGCATTTCATATGCCGCACTCCATATGGAGTTTTTGATTGGGAGATCCACCATGTCTGGCATTGTTCGTGATACATGCTCACAATTCTGGGACAGACTTCATCAAGTGGTCATGGCTGAGTCCAAGATGGAAGACTGGATGAGGATTGCCAGCGGATTTGAGGAGCAATGGAGCCCTGGATGGAAAGCACATCCGTGTGCGTAAGCCGCCGAACTCAAGGTCCCAATTCTATAATTATAAACAATATTTTTCTGTAGTGCTGTTGGCTCTGACAGTAACTACAGGTTTATAATTGTAGACATTGGGGCCTATGGAAGAACTGGAGACTCTAGAGTCTTCAATTCTTCTATTATGGGTCGGTGGCTGCACAAAAACCAGTTGCACCTACCACCAGCACGTCAACTTCCTGGCTCCAATCTTGAACCTGTGCCGTATGTTGTAGTTGGGGTTGAGGCCTACTGTAACGGGTCTGGTGGGTGGAACTACTGACGAGACAGGTCAGGTGGGTGGAACCACAAAGCTTTATTTATACAAGAGAGTTTACTTGTAAGAGAGCGGGTGGCACCCGGGAAAAGGGCAGGGAATCACGGCAGGGGATATAGGTAGTCTCTGGACAGGCAGGTTTGTCACAGCAAGTGACCAAGGAAGTCTCTGGGCAGGCAGGTTGTAACGGTAAGTGACCGAGGCAGTCTCTGGACAGGCAGGCTGTCACGACGAGTGACCAGGCAGTCTCTGGACAGGCAGGTTGTCACAGCAAGTGACCAAGGCAGTCTCTGGGACAGGCAGGTTGTCACAGCAAGTGACCAAGGCAGTCTTTGGGACAGGCAGGTTGTCACAGCAAGTGACCAAGGCAGTCTTTGGGACAGGCAGGTTGTAACGGCAAGTGACCAGGCAGTATCTGGACAGGCAGGTTGTCACAGCAAGTGACCAAGGCAGTCTCTGGGACAGGCAGGTTGTCACGGCAAGTGACCAGGCAGTCTCTGGACAGGCAGGTTGTCACGGCAAGTGACCAGGCAGTCTCTGGACAGGCAGGTTGTCACGGCAAGTGACCAGGCAGTCTCTGGACAGGCAGGTTGTCACGGCAAGTGACCAGGCAGTCTCTAGACAGGCAGGTTGTCACGGCAAGTGACCAGGCAGTCTCTAGAACAGGGCAGGCATATACGACCTGATATGGTGGAGCCTCCAGGTAGACTGCAGTCGGATGGCAGATGATCGCTCCCAGGTGAGCAGGCAAGAGCCGTGGATCTCTGCAGATGATGTCCGAACTTCCGGATGGAGCTTCAGTCGGATGGCAGATGATCGCTCCCAGGTGAGCAGGCAAGAGCCGGGGAACTCCGCAGATGATGTCCGAACTTCCGGATGGAGCTGCAGTCGGATGGCAGATGATCGCTCCTAGGTGAGCAGGCAAGAGCCGGGGATCTCTGCAGATGACGTCCGAACCTCTGGATGGAACTGCAGACGGATGGCAGACAGGCAAGCCGACAGGTAACAGGCAGGTAACTGGAATCAGGAGCTGATGGCTGAAACAGAGTTAGACTGCACAGGAACAACATTGCTCGGGCACCTACATTAAGGAGGAAGCCCTTAATATAGGGTGGAGTCCTCCAGCATTGGCTGGAGACTGATTTGGAAAATGTGTGCGGCTCCTTTAAGAGCGGGGGAGGGTGCGGGCGCGCGCCCTAAGGCCAGTAGCAGGGAAGGAGCGCGCGGGACCAGCAGGGCGGAAGGAGGGCGCCGAGGATGCCAGAGGCGCAGAGGAGGCTGGGAGCACTGAGGACGCTGAGCGCAGGTGAGGAGAGCGACGTCCCTGTCTGGCAGCAGGCAGGGACGCAGGCGCTACAGTACCCCCCCCTCTAGGCCCCCCCTTCTTTAGGCCAGAAAGAAATTTAGCTAGGATAAGAGGGGCATGGATGTTCTCCCGAGGCTCCCAGGTTCTCTCCTCAGGACCAAACCCCTTCCAATCCACCAAAAAATAAGTCTTTCTTCCTACCCTTTTTGTGGCCAGAATGTTCTCTACCTCAAATTCATCATCAGCAGACACTGGAGCAGGAGGTGTACCTGTAGACTTAAAAAAAGAGTTAAGAACCACAGGTTTGAGGAGAGATACATGAAAAGAATTAGGAATTCTCAAATTGGCCGGGAGTTTCAATTTATAGGACACCGGATTGATCTGACTGATGATCTCAAAAGGACCGATGAACCGAGGACCTAACTTGTAGGACGGAATTTTGAGTCGAACATATTTGGACGAAAGCCAGACTTTGTCCCCAGGACGGAATTGAGGAGGATCCAGACGTTTTTTGTCAGCATGTCTTTTCATGCGCTCGGAAGACTGAATGAGTGCGGACCGGGTACTCTCCCAGATGGAGGAGAATTCTCTAACCAGAGATTCCGCAGCTGGATTGTCCACAGAGATGGAAACAGGGACAGGGATCCGAGGGTGCTGACCGAAGACTACAAAAAACGGAGACTTGGTGGAAGATTCGCTCTCATGATTATTGTAGGAGAATTCGGCCCAAGGCAGGAGCTCCACCCAGTCAGAATGGTGGGCATTAACGAAGTGTCGAAGATAACTGGTCAAATTCTGATTTATTCGTTCAACTTGTCCATTGGACTGTGGGTGGTAAGCGGAGGAAAAATCCAGGGTGACGTCTAGCAACTTACAAGTGGCTCTCCAGAAACGTGAGGTGAACTGAACCCCACGATCCGACACAATGTGACGAGGCAGACCATGAAGACGGAAGATGTGGCGGATAAAGTCTTTAGCCAACTCGGGTGCAGACGGAAGACCGGGCAGAGGAATGAAGTGAGCCATCTTGGAAAAGCGGTCAGTGACCACCCAAATGACTGTACAACCAGCAGAGACGGGAAGATCAGTAATGAAGTCCATGGCTATATGCTGCCAGGGGGCAGCGGGTACAGGAAGCGGAAGAAGACGGCCGGTAGGCAGGTGTCTCGGAACTTTTTGCGGGCACAGGAAACACAGGCAGAAACAAAGTCTATTACGTCTTTGTGCAGGGTAGGCCACCAATAATGCCGGGTAATGAGTTGGAGGGTCTTTTTTTGACCAGCGTGGCCAGCGAGTTTAGACGAGTGACCCCAATGTAGGATTCTCTTCCGATCGGTTTCTGATACGAACGTCTTACCAGGAGGGAGACGATTTAGACTCACGGGAGCCACCAGCATCACTCTGGCGGGATCGATGATATGTTTAGGCTCATCTTCGAGATCTGACACCAGGAAAGACCGAGACAAGGCATCCGCCTTGACGTTTTTGTCAGCTGGGCGAAAATGCAAAAGAAAATCGAAGCGGGCAAAAAACAAGGACCACCGGGCTTGGCGAGGATTAAGTCTCTGTGCCTGCTGGAGGTATGCCAGATTTTTGTGGTCCGTGTAGATGATTACCGGATGAAGAGCCCCTTCGAGTAGGTAACGCCACTCCTCCAATGCCAACTTAATGGCCAATAACTCTCGATCTCCTATGGAGTAGTTGCGCTCGGAGGAGGAGAAGAGTTTGGAGAAGAAACCGCAGGATACCATCCTCCCGGATGGCGATTTTTGGGTAAGAACCGCTCCGGCTCCAGCAGAGGAAGCGTCCACCTCCAGGAAGAACTGCTTGTTGCCATCCGGGCGATGCAGCACTGGAGCGGAAGAGAAGGCCTGTTTCAGAGAAAGGAAGGCCTCCTCTGCTTCGGTCGTCCACTGTTTGGGGTTAGCATCCTTGCGAGTGAGCGCTGAGATTGGAGCAGTCCTGGAAGAGAAGTGCGGTATGAAGAGACGGTAATAATTGGCGAATCCCAAAAACCGCTGAATGGCCTTCAACCCCTCTGGTCGGGGCCATTTCTCGATGGCAGACAGTTTCTCTGGATCCATTCGTAGGCCTGTCTGAGAAATAATGTAGCCCAGAAACGGAAGCGAAGTCTGCTCAAAGAGGCACTTCTCATATTTGGCGAAGAGGTGATTCTGCCTGAGCCTGAGCAGAACCTGACGAACATCCCTCCGGTGAGACTGAAGATCCGGAGAGAAGACCAAGATGTCGTCAAGGTACACCACAACACAGGAGTAGAGGAGGTCCCGGAAGATGTCATTGACCAACTCCTGAAAGACTGCTGGAGCATTACAGAGACCAAAGGGCATCACCAAGTACTCGTAGTGGCCGTCCCGGGTGTTGAATGCCGTCTTCCATTCATCTCCTCGACGGATACGAACCAGGTTGTATGCTCCACGAAGATCTAGTTTGGTGAAGACTCTAGCCCCTCTAAGACGATCAAACAGTTCTGGAATGAGCGGAAGAGGGTACTTATTCTTCACCGTGATCGAATTTAGGCCTCTGTAGTCAATACAGGGACGGAGAGATCCGTCTTTCTTTTTAACGAAGAAGAAACCTGCTCCCGCTGGGGAGGTAGATTTCCGGATGAATCCCTTTGCTAAGTTCTCCTCGATATATTCGGACATCGACCTGGTCTCAGCAGCAGACAACGGGTAAATACGCCCACGGGGAGGCGTAGTACCGGGCAACAGGTCAATCGGGCAATCATATGGTCTATGCGGGGGTAATGTCTCTGCTTCCTTTTTATTGAAGACATCAGCAAATGACCAATATGGAATCGGGAGTCCAGGTAGATTAGCAGGTGTAGGAGAAGAATAGACAGGATGAACAGGCACCAGACACGTTTTATGACAGTCCTGTCCCCAGCGAAGAACCTCTCCATTCTGCCAGTCGAGCACAGGTGCATGTTTTTGGAGCCAAGGCAGACCTAGTAAGAAAGCATGAGAGAGTCCGGGTAAAACATGAAACGAGATGCTCTCAGAATGCAACATTCCCACCTGCAGGGTTATGACTTCGGTGATAAGTCGGATGGGACGAGGTAGGAGGCCCCCATCCACAGCAGCAACAGATACAGGTTCAACAAGAGGTTTGGTGGGAATGCGATACTTCTCTACTAGAGCCTGTGACACGAGATTCCCAGCTGCTCCAGAATCAAGTTGGGCCATTTCGAAGTGGCGGTTCTTACCGAGCAGAATTGAAACCGACAGCAGCAGGGATGAAGAGGATTTATTTTTGTCTAGATTGACCTCTCCGAGCGAACCTAGACACAGGCGTTTCCCGACCTCTCCGGACAGGTTTGGATCCAGTGCTCCTTACTGCCGCAGTAGAAGCAACTTTTCTCGGCACGGCGTGAGTCCAGACGGGCTTTGACCATCTTCGTCTGGTCGACCTGCATAGGCTCAGCAGTGTGCACCTGAGGAGAAACGGAAGAGGTTATAGATCTCTGACACGAGGGTGCAAGATGGGAAAATTTTTTTTTACGGGTGATCTCTTTGGCTCGTTCCTGGAACCGTAGATCAATTCGATTGGCAAGATTTATTAAATCATCTAGAGAGGTTGGAATGTCCCGACCGGCAAGTTCGTCTTTAATACGGCCGGACAGACCCTCCCAGAAGACCGAAATTAGAGCTTCATTGTCCCAAGCTAGTTCTGAGGCTAAAGTCCGGAACCGTATGGCATATTGACCAACGGTGAGGCTCTCCTGACGGAGACGCAACAGAGATGATGCAGAGGAAGTCTTCCGTCCAGGTTCGTCGAATACCTTCCGGAAGGCCGAGAGAAAAGCAGGCAGGTCAGATACCAGAGGATCCTCTCTCTCCCAGAGAGGATTAAGCCAGGCCAGGGCCTCTCCGGTGAGATGGGACATGATGAAGGCAATTTTGGCCCGGTCAGAGTTAAACTGGTGTCCAGGAGTTCAAAATGCAGGGTGCACAGATTAATGAAACCCCGAGCCAGAGCAGGATCGCCTCCAAACCTAGGAGGAGCTGACAGTCGGGGTCCGGGAATGGAAACCACGGAATTGGGAATCAGCGGGACTGACGGATTATGAGTCATGGCTCCAGCGATGGTTGCTGGTGATGAATTCAGAGTGTCCAGACGGGAATTGACGTTCCGCAGGTGACCCAGGATGGCCTCCTGTTGAGACCTCTGGCGAGACAGCTCATGACACAGTTCCGGGAGTGAAGGGGTTTGGGTGCCACCGGGTTCCATGGCCCGAGCAAACTGTAACGGGTCTGGTGGGTGGAACTACTGACGAGACAGGTCAGGTGGGTGGAACCACAAAGCTTTATTTATACAAGAGAGTTTACTTGTAAGAGAGCGGGTGGCACCCGGGAAAAGGGCAGGGAATCACGGCAGGGGATATAGGTAGTCTCTGGACAGGCAGGTTTGTCACAGCAAGTGACCAAGGAAGTCTCTGGGCAGGCAGGTTGTAACGGTAAGTGACCGAGGCAGTCTCTGGACAGGCAGGCTGTCACGACGAGTGACCAGGCAGTCTCTGGACAGGCAGGTTGTCACAGCAAGTGACCAAGGCAGTCTCTGGGACAGGCAGGTTGTCACAGCAAGTGACCAAGGCAGTCTTTGGGACAGGCAGGTTGTCACAGCAAGTGACCAAGGCAGTCTTTGGGACAGGCAGGTTGTCACGGCAAGTGACCAGGCAGTATCTGGACAGGCAGGTTGTCACAGCAAGTGACCAAGGCAGTCTCTGGGACAGGCAGGTTGTCACGGCAAGTGACCAGGCAGTCTCTGGACAGGCAGGTTGTCACGGCAAGTGACCAGGCAGTCTCTGGACAGGCAGGTTGTCACGGCAAGTGACCAGGCAGTCTCTGGACAGGCAGGTTGTCACGGCAAGTGACCAGGCAGTCTCTAGACAGGCAGGTTGTCACGGCAAGTGACCAGGCAGTCTCTAGAACAGGGCAGGCATATACGACCTGATATGGTGGAGCCTCCAGGTAGGCTGCAGTCGGATGGCAGATGATCGCTCCCAGGTGAGCCGGCAAGAGCCGTGGATCTCTGCAGATGATGTCCGAACTTCCGGATGGAGCTGCAGTCGGATGGCAGATGTTCGCTCCCAGGTGAGCAGGCAAGAGCCGGGGATCTCCGCAGATGATGTCCGAACTTCCGGATGGAGCTGCAGTCGGATGGCAGATGATCGCTCCTAGGTGAGCAGGCAAGAGCCGGGGATCTCTGCAGATGACGTCCGAACCTCTGGATGGAACTGCAGACGGATGGCAGACAGGCAAGCCGACAGCTAACAGGCAGGTAACTGGAATCAGGAGCTGATGGCTGAAACAGAGTTAGACTGCACAGGAACAACATTGCTCGGGCACCTACATTAAGGAGGAAGCCCTTAATATAGGGTGGAGTCCTCCAGCATTGGCTGGAGACTGATTTGGAAAATGCGCGCGGCTCCTTTAAGAGCGGGGGAGGGTGCGGGCGCGCGCCCTAAGGCCAGTAGCAGGGAAGGAGCGCGCGGGACCAGCAGGGCGGAAGGAGGGCGCCGAGGATGCCAGAGGCGCAGAGGAGGCTGGGAGCACTGAGGACGCTGAGCGCAGGTGAGGAGAGCGACGTCCCTGTCTGGCAGCAGGCAGGGACGTGGGCGCTACACCTTCCAACTATCAAGAAATGTCATGAAGCCATATCCACGACAAAACCTTGACCACCGTCGTAGGATCTTCAACTTGCACCTATCACGGACCCGGCGCCTGGTGGAGTGTGCCTTTGGCATTCTATGTGCAAAATGGCGGGTCCTCCAGTCTGCTATTCAGCTGAGTGAAGCCAACGTCAATGAGGTCATCAAAGCATGTGTTGTCCTACATAATTTCACTAGAATGCATGACTGTGGCCCATCTGATGTTGGTGAAAGTGTGGTGACCAATGGGGATATGGGTAGGCCACATGTCATCCCTTTACGTCGTCCACTCTCAGGACTGAAAACCTGTGATATCTTTAACCAGTATTTTGTGTCACCTCAAGGTACTACAATCTGGCAAGATGAGGCATTATCAATGCTGTAATGTTGTTCTGTGTGTATAGATATGTTTTTTTTCTCTGACATAGTCTTTGTGTCTGGTGGTAATGTTTATAACAGATGTGCTGGTGGTTTAGTAGAAAGAACTTATGAAAAATTGGTGTTTTTCAACAGCTATTTCAGCTTGATATATCTAATAATGTCATGGAAATATATATGTATTCCATATATATTCAAAGTATATTCACATATGTATTCACAGTTCACAGTTAGATAGATCTCACTTGCTAAAAAACCCTGTGCTCACATATTTCTAGGCCAGCTATAATCAGTCGTTTTAAAGAAATCTGGCCTTCATAAGGCCTTCGTCAGGAACAAGTACATGAAGTCTTATTAGCTATCTGTTGTTTACATTATAGTTATGCAAGACAACTAGGTCAAAAGAATATAAACAATAATTCTGCAACTTCAGCTCTTTTTATCATGATTATCATAATTATCATACTTACACTAGAACAGCCAATAATCTAGCAGCTTTTAATTGTATGTTAATTGACTAACCAGCCCCTTTTTGTAAACGTATAAAACCTTGAATGAATAATAAATGTATGTCTTTGACGAACTGTTATACTGACACTTGCGTTGTGGACAGTTTTCATTTCGTTCTGAGCGCTCAAAG
Source organism: Oophaga sylvatica (assembly GCA_033576555.1). Lineage (NCBI taxonomy): Eukaryota > Metazoa > Chordata > Amphibia > Anura > Dendrobatidae > Oophaga > Oophaga sylvatica. The sequence continues at coordinate 109,102,066 of JARQOD010000002.1, forward strand.
AAGACATTAAATAGAGATTTGGACATGGCAAGCAGCAAACACTGAAGGATATTTTTATCCTAATTAAATTTCCATATCAATAACTATTGGACCCAGTAATGTTTCTGCTTTGAAATGAGGTTTATTGTACTAGCAGAACATGTGCAATCTGCATTCAAACAAAATTTGACAGGTGCATAAGTATGGGCACCATTATCATTTTCTTGTTTTAAATACTCCTACCTACTTTTTACTGACTTACTAAAGCACTTTTTTTGGTTTTGTAACCTCATTGAGCTTTGAACTTCATAGCCAGGTGTATGCAATCATGAGAAATGCTACTTAAAGTGGCCACTTGCAAGTTGTTCTCCTGTTTGAATCTCCTCTGAAGAGTGGCATCATGGGCTCCTCAAAACAACTGTCAAATGATCTGAAAACAAAGATTATTCAACATAGTTGTTCAGGGGAAGGATACAAAAAGCTGTCTCAGAGATTTAACCTGTCAGTTTCCACTGTGAGGAACATAGTAAGGAAATGGAAGAACACAGGGACAGTTCTTGTTAAGGCCAGAAGTGGCAGGCCAAGAAAAACATCAGAAAGGCAGAGAAGAAGAATGGTGAGATCAGTCAAGGACAATCCTCAGACCACCTCCAGAGAGCTGCAGCATCAACTTGCTGCAGATGGTGTCACTGTGCATCGGTCAACTATACAACGCACTTTGCACAAGGAGAAGCTGTATGGGAGAGTGATGCGAAAGAAGCCGTTTCTGCAAGCATGCCACAAACAGAGTCGGCTGAGGTATGCAAAAGCACATTTGGAGAAGCCAATTTCTTTTTGGAAGAAGGTCCTGTGGACTGATGAAACCAAGATTGAGTTGTTTGGTCATACAAAAAGGCGTTATGCATGGCGTCAAAAAAACACAGCATTCCAAGAAAAACACTTGCTACCCACAGTAAAATTTGGTGGAGGTTCCATCATGCTTTGGGGCTGTGTGGCCAATGCCGGCACGGGGAATCTTGTTAAAGTTGAGGGACGCATGGATTCCACTCAGTATCAGCAGATTCTTGACAATAATGTTCAAGAATCAGTGACAAAGTTTAAGTTACGCAGGGGATGGATCTTTCAGCAAGACAATGATCCAAAACACCGCTCCAAATCTACTCAGGCATTCATGAGAGGAACAATTACAATGTTCTGGAATGGCCATCCCAGACCCCAGACCTGAATATCATTGAACATCTGTGGGATCATTTGAAGAGGGCTGTCCATGCTCGGCGACCATCAAACTTAACTGAACTGGAATTGTTTTGTAAAGAGGAATGGTCAAAAATACCTTCATCCAGGAACTCATTAAAAGCTACATGAAGCGACTAGAGGCTGTTATTTTTGCAAAAGGAGGATCTACTAAATATTAATGTCACTTTTCTGGTGAGGTGCCCATACTTATGCACCTGTCAAAGTTTGTTTGGATGCAGATTGCACATTTTCTGTTAGTACAATAAATCTCATTTCAACGCAGAAACATTACTGTGTCCAATAGTTATTAGATATAACAAACTGAAATAGCTGTTGCAAAAACACCAATTTTTATAAAACATTAAGCTTAAGATTAATAGGGGTGCCCAAACTTTTTCATATAACTGTATGTGTGCATATATACTCTGCATCTAACAGACAAAGCAGACCATTTTTTCCCTGAGGAAGCCACATTCGTGTGGCGATACGTGTGGGAACCTATCCCACACCCCCTCTTTTGGTGTTCCCCCCTTGGCTACTACTGTTTTGACAGATTGGCTCAGCACCTATACAATTCAGTATGCCTGATATTAACACTTTTTTTTTTTTTTTTTTTTACTAGCGGTGCCCTCCATCGCTCCTGGTATGCATTTTAATGCAATGTCGAGGAGACCAAAAAATAAATAAATCGTAATTCTGGCGTTTTGAATTTTTTTCTCGTTACAACCATTTAGCGATCAGGTTAATCCTTTTTTTTATTGATAGATCAGGCGATACTGAACGCAGTGATACCAAATATGTGTATGTTTCATTTTATTTTTGTTTTATTTTGAATGGGGCAAAAGGGTGGTGAGTTAAACTTTTTTTATATTTTTAAAAACCTTTTCTTTTTACTTTTGGCATGCTTCAATAGTCTCCATGGGAGACTAGAAGCTGCCACTACCCGATCGGCTCTGCTACATAGAGGCGAAGATCAGATCGCCTCTATGTAGCAGATTTACTTGCTATGAGCACTGACCACTGGGTGGCGCTCACAGCAAGCCAGCACTGACAACTATAGAGGTCTCCAGGAGACCTCCGGTTGTCATGCCAACACACAGCTGACATGTCCAGGGAAAGATGTGGTCTCACCGCCGGAGCCCACAACAAAGGGAGGGAGTCCAACATCGGCATACTATTACGCCCGATGTCGGAAAGGGGTTAAGTTAAGACTCTGGATGTAGGTATAGTGCCAATAAGAGAAGGGGGCACAAGGTGTCTGTGTGCTTTCTGAAAGAAAGCTTTGGGTGTCATTACACTGGTAGTGGGGAGCTCTGTGTGTCACTACAGTGGTGGGCAGGGGTAGGGTGCTAGATGAGTCTCGAGAGCCTGTCTCAGAGATGCTTGTGGCTTTCAAGGTAAGAAAGGTTGGGGACTACTGGTCTACCGGCTACTATATACAGTTGTGCTCAAAAGTTTACATACCCTGGCAGAATTTTTGCATTCTTGGCCTTTTTTCAGAGAATATGAATGGTAACACCAAAACTTTTTCTCCTCTCATGGTTAGTGGTTGGGTGAAGCCATTTATTGTCAAATTACCGTGTTTTGTCTGACCCTGATCAAAAGTTCACATAACCTGATGATTTTCGCCTGATATGCACAGAAGTTGACATAAATGAGTTTGAATGGCTACTGAAGGTAACATCCTCGCTTGTAATCAGTGTATGTGTGCATAAAAGCTGAGTGAATTTCTGGGATCCAGACACTCTTTTGCATCTTTCATCCAGCCAGTGACGTTTATGGATTGGGAGTCGTGGGGAAAACAAAAGAATTGTCAATGGATCTACGGGAAAAGGTAGTTGACCTGTATAAAACAGGAAGGGGATACAAAAAGATATTCAAGGAATTGATAATGCCAGTCAGCAGCGTTCAAACTGTGATTAACAAATGGAAAAACAGGGGCTCTGTAAAAACAAAACCATGGTCAGGTAGACCAACAAAAATTTCATCCACAACTGCCAGAAAAATTGTTCGGAATGCAAAGACAGCAGTTATCAGCAAATACTGGAGGCAAATTTGCAATCATCAGCCCAGAAGCTGCGCATGGGACATACTTAGACGTTCCAACATGATAACGATCCAAAACACAAGGCCAAGTCGACCTGTCATTGGCTACACCAGAACAAAGTGAAGGTTCTGGAGTGGCCATCTCAGTCTCCTGAGCTCAATATCATTGAACCACTCTGGGGAGATCGCAAGCGTGCAGTTCATGCTACACAGCCCAGGAATTTACAGGAACTGGAGGCTTTCTGCCAAGAAGAGTGGGCAGCTTTACCAGCTGAAAAAATAAAGAACTTCATTCACAACTACCACAAAAGACTTCAAACTGTCATTGATGTTAGAGGGAGGCAATACACAGTATTAAGAAATTGGGTATGTGAACTTTTGATCAGGGTCATTTGGACGTTTTGGGTTGGGATTGTAATTTAAAAAGAGAAAACACAGTAGTTTGACAATAAATGGCTTCACCCAACCACTAACCATGAGAGGAGAAAAAGTTTTGGTGTTATCATTCATATTCTCTGAAAAAAGGCCAAGAAAGAAACAATTCTGCCAGTGTATGTAAACTTTTGAGCACAACTGTACAAACCCATACATAATCATGTAATAAAAAATATATGAGATCCATTCACTTTCATGAATCAGTTTTATTATTAGATACAGTTCGGGACATGGTAAAGCCCTTAGTTTTTTGTGCTATGGAAAAGAGCAAGAACTTTTATAAAAATGGAATGTAAAAGAGAAGAGGCAGAAACCAGCAGAGGAATTCACATCATCCTTGGACATGGTCTGCATTCACTGATCATGTACAGTAACATGTAGATAAAATGCTGCTCTAGATCAGTTCTGGAAGCGAGTCATTCTGTAGATATTTAGGTCATCTTCTGCATCTCTCTTAACAACCTCCACATTGAAATACGGAGGCAGGAGGTTCTGAAAAAAGTCCATGGTGCCGTGTTCCTTTCTCATTTTGGAAGACAGTAATATGGTTGTCCGAGGGCCACAGAGATGCAGCAATGTCTGGATCAGATGATCATATGTTTCCTTCAAATATATAATGTCCGCTCCTAAGACAAAGTCGTAGTCTTGGGAAAGTGTACTTGGTCAATTCCCATGACAATGCACAGACATTAGGAATGTTATCGGGGGTAACATTGGCCAATACATTTTTCCTGATCTGTGGAAGCGCATGTGGAAGATCCGTCACGGTTACATCGCCACCTTTAGGAGCACAAAGAAAGGGGTTAAACAACAGAAAGTAAGAAAACCTTCCATAGTAGTCTCAGTAAAGGAGGGTTAATGTCACTCACTGGAGTTCTAGTAACATAGGAAGTATATGAATCACATTCAAATTTAACAGTGTCCTCACAGATTGAGGTTTGCTACCGCAAGTCTAGTTAAAAATTTCACGCACAATGCATGGGGCACAGTACCCCCATAGAAGCAACGTAAAAATTTCACCCACAGTGCATGGGCACAGTACCCATAGCTCCAAAATGTCAGCTCCAGTAGCATACATTACAAATGCCGCAGATGAAAAGCTGGTAGTATGATCTTGGATCTGGCGGTCCGCCGTGAGGCTTGCTACCAGCAATCTAGTTAAAAATTTTACCCACACAAGCTGATTAAAAATTTCACACCTAGACAATGTGGCACCGTAACCCCACAGGCAGGGTTGCAAAGTACACACAGCAGCTTTGCCACAGTACTCCCACAGGCAGATTGCAGAGCAAACACTGGTAACGGAGAAATGGGGTTCTGTTCTGGAAAGGCAGCCTGATAAACCTGTACCACATCGAAGGGAGGTATCATTCAAGCAATTTAACCCACTAAACTGAGTCAGCAGTTGATGTAGCGAGACAAAATAGTCATCCATGACAATTTAGAGGCTCTGTAATTGGAATGAGTAGTTTCATCCTTTAATGAGCATTAGACCCAGCCACAAAGGTAGAATAAAAGACGGATTTTGGTAAGAACTTACCTGTAAAATCCTTTTCAGCGAAGGAAGGGAGACACAGTCATTACTAGTGGGTAGGCGGAGCCCAGATAGGATTGACACCTCAGATTAAAAAGAGTGTTGACCGACCCCTCCAGCTCGGGCTCCTCCTACTCAGCTCTCCAGTCGTATACATGCTTAAGAAAGAGCAATATCACCAGCGGAGCAACATAACCCCTTCTGAAGGACTTCAGAGAAAAAAACACAAGAATACAGGTTATGCATGCATTTAGGCAAAAGACCACACAGTTCCAGGTACTACTCACTGGACCTGACCACTGCGATGAGCTGGCGATGCTGGAACAGAGCCTTAGCGCGCCGACCTCAGCCCAGATAATCGCTATCAGAGAAGGGTCACGCAGCATCTGAAAACAACAACACACTTCTGCCATGGGAGGGAGCTGTGTCTCTCTTCCTTCCTTCGCTGAAAAGGATTTTACAGGTAAGTTCTTACCAAAATCCGTCTTTCAGCAGCAGATGGAAGGAAGAGAGCCACAGTCATTACTGATGGGACGTCCCAAAGCAGTCCAGAAACTAGGGTGGGAAAAAAAACAAAATAGGCAGAATCCCAACAACCTAGATAAATGCGCAACAGGCGCCAAATACAAGTTAACTAGAACTTTAAACTACAGCCGCCTGCAGGCCCTACGTCCTAAGGCCTCATCAGCGGAAGCACTGACGTCCACCTTATAAAACTTTATAAACGTGTGGACGGAACGCCAGGTCGCCGCTCGGCAGAGCTGAGCTGCCGAGGCCCCTTGATGAAAGGCCCACGATGAAGCCACAGCCCTCGTGGAGTGAGCTCGAAACTTAATCGGGCAAGGTTCGCCTTTAAGTCGGTAAGCCTCCAAAATGGCCGACCGAATCCAACGAGCTATAGAGTCCTTGGAAGCTCGTTAACCACGCCGACGACCTGCTAGGATCACAAACAGAAAGTCTGACTTCCGAAAACTTTGAGTAACAGACAAACAGAACTTCAAGGCCCGCACTAAATCCAATGTTGTGCAAGGCCCGTTCCTTTGCATTCCTCGGACCCAAGCAAAGCGAGGGCAACACAATATCCTGGTTAACATGAAATTGCGACACCACCTTAGGTAGAAAGTCGCCCCGTGTGCGAAGCACTACTCGATCCGGGTAAAACTCCAGGAAGGAAGGCGAGCAGGAAAGAGCCACCAACTCAGAAACCCTTCTCAAAGAGGTGACCGCCACTAAGAAGGCAACCCTCCAAGAAAGTAAAGAAGGGCTAGCAGAGTCCATAGGCTCAAAAAGGCCCATGCTGAAGAGCCTCCAAGACAAGGTTGAGCCGCCAAGGAAACACATGCGTCTTCCGCGGCGGAAACTGACGGATTACTCCGCGAAAAAAGGAACGTACGTCCCTACGCGAGGCGATAGCCTTCCGAAACAGCAAGGACAGAGCAGAAACCTGACCCTTCAGAGAGCTAACTGCCAAACCCTTGTGCAGCCCGTACTGCAGAAGGACCAACAAATTGGGAATGGAAAAATCCTCGGGTTCCTTGAAGAACCCGAACACCACGAAAAGAAAGCTTCCCAAGTCTTGTGATAAATCTTAGTAGTAGCCGGACCTCTGGCAGCTCGCAGAGTGGCAATGACTTCGGCTGAGAAACCTCTACGGGTCAATATTTTGGTCTCAAGAGCCACGCCGTCAAACGCAGAGACTTCAAGTCCGGATGACGAACGGGCCCCTGGTTAACAGGCCCGGGTGAAGAGGAAGTGGGAATGGGGTGCTGCCAAAAGCGACACCAGTGTCGAGAACCACGTCCTCCTTGGCCAATCTGGGGCTATCAACATAGCCGGATTCTCTCCAGTCTGATCCGACGCAGCACCAGAGGAAGCAAAGATATCGGCGGAAACACATAGATTAGCTCGAATTGGTCCCACGGAGCCACCAGAGCATCCACCGCCACAGCCTTCGGGTCCTTATATCTGGACATGAAGATCGGTAACTTGGCATTGAACCTGGATGCCATCAAATCCACTTGGGGAGTTCCCCAACGGGAGCACAGCAGTGCAAAAAATTTTCGGATGAAGACTCCATTCTCCGGGATCCATCTTCTCGCGACTGAGAAAGTCCGCCGTGATATTCTGGACTCCTGGAATGTGTCGCAGAGATGGCTGGCACCCTGGTCTCGGCCCATAACAAGATCCGAGACACCTCCACCATGAGTCTGGAACTCCTCGTCCCGCCTTGATGGTTGATATACGCGACCGCCGTCGCATTGTCTGTCTGCACTCGGACTGGCAGACCGCTCAAAGGGACCGTCCAGTGTTGGAGGCAAAGGAAAAATTGCCCTCAATTCCAGGATGTTGATCGGTAGAACAGACTCTTCCGATGACCATACTCCCTGAATCCAGGGATCGTTCCAGACACCCCCCCCAGCCCTTCAGGCCGGCATCGGTGGTTATGATCGACCGCCTCGGAGAGAGGAAAGACTTCCCCAGGGATAACGCTCCTGGACGTAACCACCATCCTAGGGATTCTCGCACCCTGTGAGAGATGATGACACTGCAATCCAGCAAAGCCTGCGATCGATCCCAATGGCTCCGAATGAGCCTTTGGAGGGCCCTGGAATGAAACTGGGCAAACGGAAGTGCCTCCATGGACGCCACCATCAAACCCCGAAGGCGCATACACCTTCGAAGGGACAACGCTGTCGAAGACTTCATAACCTGTACATGTCGAAGGAGACTTGCTTGCTTGACTGGAGGCAGAGACACCACTGCTCGTACCGTGTCGAAATGCATCCCCAAAAACAGGAATGACTGCGACTGTTCCAGAGACGACTTCTCCCAATTGACCAGCCACCCGAAGTCCTCCAGGAGCTGAAGGGAAAGATTGCAAGCAGTCACCGCCTCCTTCTTGAGGACGCCACAAACAAAAGGTCGTCCAGATAGGGAAGAATCAAAACCCCCTGTCTTCGAAGAATTGCCATGAGAGGCGCCAGAATTTTTGTAGAAACTCTGAGCGTTGAGACCAACCCAAATGGCAGAGCCACAAACTGGTATCCTGGCAAAAACGAAGGAAGCGTTGGTGGCCCTTCCGATTGGAAAGTGCAAATAAGCGTCGCGAATGTCGGTTGACACCAAAAAATCGTTCTGCGACAGGGCCGCCACAACGGAGCGAAGCGACTCCATGCGGAATTTCCGGGCGTGGACATGCCGATTCAATCTTTTGAGATCCAGAATGGGTCGAAAATTGTCCTCTTTTTTGGGACCACAAAGAGGTTAAATATAACCCTCTTCCCCGGCGGAACCGGAACCACCACACCTTTCTGCAGAAGGGAATCTACCTCCCACAGTAGCGGGCTCTGACGGAACGCGAGATTGACAAAAAAACTGTCTGGGGTCGAGAAAGAAAACTCTATGAAGCAGCCTGCCGACACAACCTGTGTCACCCAGGTGTCGGACACGCGGGATGCCCAAGTCGGTTTGAATTGGAGTAAACGACCCCCCCACTCGAGAGCGCTCGAGTGATACCCTGACGTCAGACCGTCTTAGTGGGCTTTTTGTCTTAACGGAAGTTCTGTTTCCAGGGAATTTTTTTTTTTTTTTTTGAAAAAAGAGAGACGACCCGAAACCCCCAGCGGGCTGACCGAATCATCCCCTGGACCGAAAAGACTGCCGACAACTACCGGCACTAGTCCTGCCAGACGCAGAAGTCACAGCTCTGCGCTGCGGTAAAGCTGATTCTTTTGCCTTTACCTTGGCAATCAGCTCCGTAAGGTCAGGTCCAAATAGCTGACCTTTTGAAACTGCGTCCCCAGTCCACTGTCTAAGCCACAGTGCTCTTCCGACTGTGACTGCCGAAGATCGCGCCCTGGGTAGCAGTGACGCAGTATCCTCCAACAACTGGAAAAGCCCATCTACCTCGATAGAGGAGATCCACCTTGCCACGCCGTCCGTAGACGGTCCAACCGGCTCAGGGAAACTTTACAAGCACACATGGATCCTTAATCTGAATCCATGATCCGCGGTCTCGCAGATGGATTTTTCTGCCATCTATGTTTTTCTGTCCAGCGGGTCCTGCAGACTCGCCTTCCCCTTAACAGGAGGATTTTGCTAAGCTGGATAAAGGGACATCCACTTCAGGAGAAGGATCCAATTATCATCAACTCCGTAGAACACGGATACGGTGTCTCAATTTTCTGGACACAGGCGCTCCTTCTCCACTGCCCCATTAAGCTCATCCAGTGATGGTAAAGCTTGATCGTGACTGAAAACATCCGGGCCGACTTACCAGGACATCCAGATACCTCCTCCGGTAACTGTAACGCCTCCAATAAAAACCTCTTTATGGCCCAAAAGAGAGGCAGAGTGTCCCTGCCGATCCCCCTTGTCCGAATCGGACATTTTCGTTACGCGGGAAGGAAGGCACCGGCTTGTGTCGCTTCCTGACATGAGAGGATCTAGCTGACACTCAATAACAGAAAATCAGACAGGCCATCAATAGAAACTAGCGAGGGCCTCCATTCTGACACCACTGGAACCTCCGACCGCTGCGCTTAACGCCATCGAGGTCTGCGCGTCAGATACGTGAGACTGATCCTGTAGCGGATCTGGGAGACGGTTGCACAGTATATGGCAGGTTAAACCTGTCAGTAACTAGAAAAAACGAAACGCTGAAGGGTTAAAGCTCTTAAAGAGAGAGCTACCCCAGCTGTCCCCCATTAAGAGTTAACCGCCTAAGAAGGGGTTAAAATCGCAGACTCCCCACAACCTTAATAATGAAAAGGGTGTGCGAGCCCCAAGTGCCTCTTATAAGGCAGCAGCTACAGGACAGCTATGCCACACTTAACAAGAAAACGTTCACAAGATTGCGCTGTTAGTAAATCGCAATGACCGCCAAAGTCATTAAGGGGATCACTAATCGCTTATGCGTTGTTTAATGAAATCGCCCAGATTGGCAGCTACTAGCGACATTAAAAATGGTTACACCAACGATCGCATAGTATGCGTCGTTATCGGTCATTAGCAGGAACGTATAGTGGCAGTATTACTGTCGCAGACTCCCCACAACCTCTTTATTGAAAAGGTGTGCGAGCCCCCTTATGAGATAACAGCTGCAGGCAGCGCAGTCTGCCACCCATTTGTGCCTCATAAAGGCGCCCGCGCTGTGGGGGTGAAGGGGTTAAGCTTCTGCCCTAAGGTAGAAGCGACTCACCCAGCTGGTTTCCATGCTCTGTGCAGCGTCTGCCGGGAGGGGAGGAGAGCGATTCCGAGGGAGCTTCCAGCCTGTCAGTAATGGCTGCCACGCTGTGCCTCCGTGTGCTTCATGAGAGAAGCCGGAAAAGGAGACTGCCGTAAAGCGCGCGCTCAGAGCGGCGCGAAATTCAAAAAAATAAATAAATAAAAAAGCGCGCACTCCTCTCTCCCTCCTCACTATGTCCTGCAGGCATCCAACTGCGGACAAAAAACACACAGTCACCAGCATGAATACTGTAACAGCGGCTGCCGCAGCAGTCGCTGAATCACTCACACACATTATAAAAATGTGGAGTACTCACCAGCCGAAAGCGCCACAGGGACCCCCAGGGGTTTCTGGCGCTATGCCCTTCGCTTCCCCCCAGGGCGGGGAACGCAGTGACCCCTGCAGCGCGGTTTGCGCCCCCGCCAGGGAAGCCATCCTCATCCCCCCGGGCCGGCAGGGTTCTGCAGGGACCACCATATAGGGTAATACAGATCCGCCAAGGGAGAGGTTGGGGTCCAGCAGTGCTGAGACCCCTGAGACCTCTAGACCACTTTAGGTGATCCAAGTCTCTTGTCCGATAAAAAATAATAAAATCTTCTGAGGAGCTGCTTCCAGCAGCGACTATCCTCTGAGACCTCAAATTGTAAACTGGAGAGCTGAGTAGGAGGAGCCCGAGCTGGAGGGGCCGGTCAACACTCTTTTTAATCTGAGGTGTCAATCCTATCTGGGCTCCGCCTACCCACTAGTAATGACTGTGGCTCTCTTCCTTCCATCTGCTGCTGAAATGATTTTTAGGCACACTACTCATATAGACACAGCTGCAGAGTACACAGAGGTTTTTGGGCACAGTACCCCTGCAAAAGCTGATGACAAATTTTACTCATGGAGCATGTTTCCACATTTTCTCCATAGAAGCTGATTAAAAATTTCACACAAACAGTATCCCCAAAGGCAGGGTTGCAGAGTACACACAGCAGCATAAAGGCACAGTACTCACACAGATATGGGTTAAATAATACAAACAGCGGCTTTTGGCACTATCACAGACATGGCTGCATAAGAGTAGAAAAATATGTTTATCACTCCCACCGACACAGTTGAATATTTTAAAAACTTTTGGTTACGAAAGGTACCATCACAGACACGGGTGCAGAATACACAGAGTGTTTTTTGGAATACTGCGCACAAGCAAAACCTAATACTGTCCCTCACTACAGCTGCGTTCTGTCCCTACACTAAACAGAGCAGAAATAAAAAAGAAGAAACTTGAACCAGGTTGTGGACGTGGAAGGATTGGTGGAAGAAGCAGGGCAGCACGGTGGCGCAGTGGTTAGCACTGCAGCTTGGCAGCGCTCGGATCCTGGGTTCAAATCCATCAAGCACAACATTTGGAGAGAGTTTGTATCTTCTCCCAGTGTTTGGAGTGTAGGAGGAAACTGGAGCAACCAGAGGAAACCGATGCAAGGGCACGATGGGGAGTTTGGATTGTGAGCCCCATCGGGGACAGTGCCGATAATGTCTGTAAAGCGCTGTGGAATTAATGGTGCTATATAACTGAGTAAAATAAATAGAGTCAAGGGAGGAGTAATCCAACACTATATTAGGTGTTTTCTTTTTTTTGTCATTGTCTTTTGCTTTTTTTTATGGAAATTACTTAAAACCACCTAGAATTTACAAAACTAACACAAGCAATCTATAACCAGGAGGCGTAGGTCCAAGTGGAGAGGAAGAGGTGGACGTGGCGGTATAAGTGGATGAGTCAAGGGAGGAGTAATCCAACTGTTTTTGTATTATCTTTTTTTTCCATTTTTTTATTTTTACTTTTGTTATGGAAATAACCTAAAACAATCAAGAATTTACAAAACTAAAACTGCCTATCTAGAACCACGATGGGCAAGTCCAAGAGGAGGAAAAGGTGGACATTGCGGTATAAGTGAAAGAGTCGGAGGAAATAGCCAAAAAAGTTATTTGGGTTTTTTATTTGGAAAGTAGGCACTCAAATTAGAGGAATGACAAATAGAGTTGAATACTGGCTGGGTGCGGCTGGTATAGTTGTCTAGTTATCCAAAAGGTATGGACAAGTCCTGTGGGATCCATGCCTGGTTCATTTTAAGAAATGTTAGGTTCCCCACTTTGGATGTGGACAGGGAGATGTCTGCGATCACAAACTCTTGCCGTGCTAAACACACGTTTCGTCATATCACTTGCTGCAGGACAGGCCAGCACATCGAAGGCATAAAGGGCAAGCTCGGGCCATGTGTCCAATTTGGAGACCCAGAAGTTAAATAGGGCAAAACCATTTGTTAGTACGTGGAGATGTATGGACACACGCTCTTCCACCATGTTGTTGTAATGCTGGCTCTGGCTAATACAGAATCTATTACATGGTGGTGCTCTATGTTGTGACGTGCTCATAAAGTTTTGCTACATTTTGGCCATGCTAACCCTGCCTTCCGAGGTGCTGGTGGTATCCCAGCTGCATTGGTGACTTCCTCCTCCACCTCTGACATATCCTTCAACTGAGCCCGCTGTCAGGTGGGAAAGCCATCAGTAGTTTATCTTCTAGCGTCTGCTTGTATTCATGCATTTGGAACTTCTGTACTAGTGACGGAAGTAATGATGGTATGTTGTCCTTGTAGCAGGGATTTAGCAGGGTGGCCACCCAGTAATCTGCGTTGGTAACAATACGGGCAACTCGGCACAGGCACTGCAAAAGGTATTGGCTCACATATGCCAGGCTGCCCAGAGGAAACAACAAGTTGTCATCGGTGGGAGGTGTATTGTCTGAGTACTCTGTATGCCCAGCCACTCTCCAGTGATGCCTGTGAGCTGACCTCAGTGTCACTTTGCTCTGAACATGGTTGTTCATTCTTATCATCATCCTCCTCCCAAACTGTCCCATGGCTGTACAGTTGGGTACTTGGCCGCTGTTAGGACAGTAACCCACCATCTGAGCTATGTGTGGATGACTGTCTTGATAACGGTATGAATTGGCCCTGCTCTTCTTCCTCTGGTGCCACCTCCTCATCCATCATGGCTTGAATTGTTTTTTCCAGCAGGCATATAAGTGGTATAGTAACGCTGATGATGCCATCATCAATGCTGGCCATACTAGTGGAATATTCAAAGCAGCGCAACACAGCATACACATCATTTCCCCCTGGCTGTGCAGGTCTTACTGTGAACGGACGAGTAGGCGGTGGGACGAGGCAACCTGAACGTCTGGCAATTCTCGATGGTGGTAGGACATGAGCTACAATGCTTTCGGCGTCTGTCCCAGCCACCACTACATTTACCCAGTAGGCAGTTAGGGAGATATAATGTACCTGGTCGTGCTTACTGGTCCATGTAGCAGTGGTTATGTGAATCTTGCCACTGATGGCGTTGAACAGTGCAAACTTGATTTTGTCCACAACATATTTGTGCATGACAGGGATGGCCTGCCTGGAAAAGTAGTGGCAGCTGGGAACAAACTAATGCAGATGACGTGGAGATGCTCGGTGACACTGGTGCTGATGCTGCTACATCCTCTCTTAGCGGGGAGGCAGGTGGCCCTTTTGATCATGAGGAGGACATACTTGGCATGGCTGTGATGGCTCCAGAAGTGCCCACAGTTTAAAAGTTTGTTGATTGGCTGCACTGCAGCCTTTCAACAAGCTTTATTAGATTGGCAAATCCGAACAGGAAACCGGGCGTACATTAAAAAGTCTGCGTTCGGTAACGGACCCTGAACTTTACCGTACAGGTTTGCTCATCCTTACTCGGCAGTTTATGCAGTATAATAGAACAAAAATTTTTTAAGAGTAATCATCATTTTTTCATCATAAATCAATGGTATGGCAAAAAATAAGAAACTTTCCACGATATCATATTAGAGAAATCTGCTTCTTTCTCCTCTTGGACTGATCATTCACTCTCAAAATACTCAACTCAGGGGTAAAATGAGTCTAAAGTGAATACAGATTTTCCCATTAGTGAAATAGGAATTGGAACTTGGAGCTCATAAAATTTCACACAGAATTGTAACTGAGGTTTCAGGAGAACTTGCAGCAGTATGTCTGTGTCTGTCTTTACCATTGTCACGGGGTTACCGCAATAGAGGAGCCAGAAAACTGAAGTCTGATTGCTTCTACTCCAGCGCTGAAAAGAAGCACTTCACCTTCTTTTCAAATGGTGTTTATTTTTTTGGGCAGAACGGAAGTTAATCTGCCATGCTGGGAGCTCTCGGAGTCTGAGATCTCAGCTGAGCTTGGTCAGCCACTCCTATCCCCTATAATCTGGGTCCTGATTGAAACACATGTCAGAGTTAGCTTATGCTGCATGGCTTGGAGGAGAGGTGTTTGTTTGCAAAGGAGTTTGGAGGAATTATCTGTGACTGTTGCGTCGGTTTGTAACTGCGCCAATTCCCTTCCACCTCTTATTTTGGTTCTTCCCCATCTTCCACTTCCCACTGCATTCCTCTGTTATATGTGAGTGAATACTTGTATGCCTGGTATTTTCATTTACTACTTGTTCATGTTGCCTTGTCCGTCGGGTTGGTGTACTGCGGTGCACGGCAGCGCCTCTCTTCTCTGGGTGGGGGAAGGGAACAGACGCAGGGGAAACTCAGTAGATAAGGCAGGGGAATAATGCAAGCTAGGGTGCCCCCTAGTGTTAATGACAGGGAAGGAGCCCCTGTTCCCCGGTCACCCAAAAGCTGAGTCGTAACAACCACCTCCCCCTTCCTCTCTCCATCGTAGATGGTAATTGGTGCTTTTAAAATTCTATCTCCGTAATTGGAAAACCTGTTTTCACTGAATACAAATTTTACTCATGAATTGAGAGATAAATTAGTTCAAGAAGAGAAAACATCAAATTTCTGATAGGCATACTGATTTCTGAAATAAAACCAACAGTTTCTCTTTCAGTGTACTGTATCTATTTTTTTCCACACATTATGCCCCCTTACATGTGCTGCTGATTGATGGGAAGTTGGGGTCCTGAGACCTCCTACTAATAGGAAAAAGGTCTGAAGTGCTCGGCTTAGGAGCCCGCAGCAAACAAGTGGAGGCGACCTTGGATGTACCTATACGTCCAAGGTCATGGAGGGGTTTATAAAAATAGAAAAGATACACTTCAATGTCTCATTCACTATAATACCGCCAGCTTCTATAGGGCCACTACAATATTTGGGAGGGACAACTCTCAGGTGTAGATTGATAAAACACGGACGCAACAGTGTTAGAGGATACTGGCTAATGACAGTGCGATCACTTATTGGGGATAATATGCATTATGATGCCAATCCATCCCTTTAATGATCAGGTATAAACCAACAATGAACAAGACAGGACAAAGATATGCAACAAGTGAAAAACAGTGTATATGACAGAAGGAGTTCATCAGACACTCACAGGCAGGCCTTACATTAATAAAGCGATTATAGGGAATACGACTGATATGGAGAAATAAAAAATACATACACTGATGTCAGTGTCATCATCATACACATACTGCTTGTTGACAGCTTCATGCAGCATTACGTGAACACCCTATTTCTTACATTGATGGCCGGTCTGTACAATGCAAGCAATTGTTACCATCCAACTTTTGTTTCTCCCCTATTTCCTCTATAGATTGTAAGCTTGCAAGCAGCAGGGTCCTCACTCCACTTGGTATCTGTTGATTTATGGGATTATTGCTATTCTGTTATGTCTCATTGTCTGTACAAGTCCTCTCTTAGATGTAAAGCGCTGCGGAATATGTTGGCGCTATGGAAATAAAATTATTATTATCAGTGTGAGCTATTTTGTAAATGCAACAAACAATTGGCAGGTGCAGAGATGAGAACGGAAGCTCTCTGAAGATGAGGTGAGAGCTAATGACTGGGTGCAGGTAAGTAGTATTAACGCTTCCACTGTATACGTCCGTGGATTTTTTCAATGGATCCATGAGACTTCATGCAAGTCATACCTATTCTCATGCATTTTCTGGATCAGACTCAACCATTAGAGTCTATGAAGATCCAATAAAAACTGATAAAAAAAAAACAAACAGGGGCCAATTCATTTAGATATGTACACCAGAATTCTGGCGTAAAACACCTTAAAAAGTCAGAAGCTGCACAAAAATATTGCTCCTTTTGTCGTTTTCAAGCCAGTTACGCCAATATGGCCATAGCATGACAAGGCGTGGCTAAACCTGCCCATTAAATTCATGAAAAGTTATGCCACTTTATTGGCGTAACTTACCCCAGAAATGTACACCATTCCCTGACTGCAGTTCATTTCCAGCGGAGGCAACCGGCAGTTGTAAAATGTGACCAATTCATTAAGTGGCATTTGCATCTTACTGGATTTGTCCAATTTTTCCATAGTGGCCTCATTCATTAGTCAGCAGTGTGTATAACGCTAGTCTTAATGAAATCGGTGACATAATTTTTACTTTTTTTTTTTCATTCCATGTTTCATCCATTTTTAACAGATTTATTGCTAAGAATTCATGGACTAAAAAAGAAAGTTCAGACACTAACTCCTTCAATTTTTAAAAAATGGATGCAAAATGGATCACATAAGAGAAAAATGGTTAGTTTACCATAAATGTAAAAATTAAAACAAATGTGTGAATTTAGTCTAAGCGAGCAGGTGCGGGCTGCAGATCTGCTCTCATTGGTGTCATGAGCTACATTTGTAACAGAAGCTATGGAGCCGTTTCTAGTCCTGCAGCTTTGATGGCAAGAACAGCGCTGTATGCTGCACACCTGGCGTTGTCAAAAGTAATGGAAAACCCAAAAATAAACATTAATATGGCCCAAGTTTCAATAAAGGGGTTCCCCCATGAACAATACTTAGGTGATCAGTGCCCAGAACCTACACCAATCACGAGAACATGGTTCCTGTATCCACCATTTCAATGGAGCATTAGTGCACATGCATGACTACTGCTTGATTAATAGTGTTTGGGATCGACGAAGAGAGCCAAGCGCTGAACTCTAGCACCTGTCACTTCGGCGCACAGTTTCAACCCCAGCTTCATTCAAAGGGCTGACTTGGGACCCTATTCTCGTCATCAGTGGGGCTCCAGCAGTGGAAAGGTGATACATTGTGATTATGTGAAAACCCCTTGAAAATTATCTTGCAGTGTTGACTAACATTTTAGTATCATAGACAAGAAAACTAATACTGTTAATGCTTAAAGGGGTTTTCCCACTGTGACAAAATAACTTGCATAGTGCTGGAGGAGAGATACATTTCACGGAGGCTATTAGACCTCCTCCAGCACACTAAGTGTTGAGAGGGGTTAATCTGCCATTTTATGGGCTGGGTTTTTGTGGACAAACATATAGCAGGTGGGAGGTTGTCCACCTTATCTCCAACTCCAGGGTGTGGTCTGGGGTTTTAAATAGTCGGCCTCCAGAGGCAGTGTTAAGTGTGTCTGGAGAATGGAACTCCAGCGCTATGTGTACTGACAAGGAAGCTGAGCCATGATATGTGAATTTCCTGAACGGGCATATCTCCATAACCATATGGACTGTGTTGTATGTTATGTTTTGTTTTCTCCTTGGGCAGGCAAGGCCTTTGTTTATTTTTGCTACCTCTGCACTGGGTTATGCAGCACCATTAATAAATCAGTGAGTCTTAGACAGTGTTCCTGTGTCTATTTCTATGTGCAGCCAAGTGAGCCAATCTACCACACCACAAAGTTAATTTTAATCAACAAGTTATTTGACAGATTTTTGAATAATAATATGTTACACAATTGGATGTCTTAAAAAAATGTTCCTGTGCCGAGATAATCTAATGAATGTGTCCCTGCTATGTACTGTGTTAATTGCTAAGTCTGACCGTACAGGAACATGGTCTGATCATGCGACATCATATCACATGGTATGATCACCACCACATTATGCCACATTTTATTCCAAGATCCACTAATTAAAATTTACTTCGTAGGGAAAACTCTTTTAACCCCTTCACGACCTTAGATGTAGCCATACGTCTTGGCTGGGGTGCAGTTCCCAAACTTTTACTATCGCCACCAGGTGTTCAGTTAACATGAAAGCTGACACATGGCCCTTACTGCCAGCACGCCCAGCTATTTAACGCCCTAAATGCTGCAATCAATATCGATTGCAGAATTTAGAAGGCAGGGAGGGACTCCCTCTCCCCTCCGATCGGTGTCGTCAACATAGTGACTCGAGGTCGTCATGACGACAAGCCCTCGCATGATTGTGGGCAGAAATATGGAAAAATTATAACTCTTAAATATGGCAATGCAGAAACTTTAATCTGGTATCGCTGTAATCACACCGACCAGAAGAATAAAGTTGTAACAGCATAAAAAAAATGAATAAAACCAATTCTTCACCTGCTGCAGATTTGTTCCTTCTGCCTCCCAAAGATCACAGTAAGGCTCAGCTCACATTTATCTTTCGCTCTACGATGAGCGGTTATACTGGGGTTTCCGTGTAAATCTCTAAAATCCGCGATTCACAGAGATCCCTAGGAGGAAGATTCCCTATAATGAGGCAGATTGAGACACTATGGACGCCGTAGCACAAAGGCTCTGCAAAGCGAAATGGCTTCTCGCCCCTCAAAAGAAATTCAGCAAATTCTGTGCTCCCAAATCCAAATACCACCCCCCTCCTTTCTGAGCCCCAGTGTGCCTAGACCACATATAGCATCCACATGTGTTACGACTCTGTT
The DNA here is from genome assembly GCA_033576555.1 of Oophaga sylvatica. Lineage (NCBI taxonomy): Eukaryota > Metazoa > Chordata > Amphibia > Anura > Dendrobatidae > Oophaga > Oophaga sylvatica. The sequence goes on from JARQOD010000002.1 coordinate 109,121,207, forward strand.
GTCGGCTGTCCCAGTACCAGAGGCTCCTGCCCTGTCCCTAACGCTAGGGGACGCCCTAACTCTTCCTGCTCCCCAGATTACTTCTGATGGTGAAGACACCATTGCCAAGTACCTTGCCTTAAAGGGAACCTGTCACCCCCCCAGGGCCTTTTTAAGTAAAAGAGCCACCTTCAGCAACGCTAAGGCTGCATTCTGTGAAGGTGTCTCTTAGGTTTCTGATTGCTAGGAATGCTGAAATACAGAGTTTTATAATCTGCCCCCCATACCTCTATTGTGTCCTGGAGGTATGTCTTCTCTCCCGGTGTCAACCGCCTCAGAGCCGTCAATTATCTCCCTCTTGCGTCTGTGCGCCGCCTCCTGTGTTCCTGTTACATGTCCGGCGCCTGAGCTCTGTCAACATTTCTCGGGCATGCGCCAGGCATGTAACAGGAACACAGGAGGCGGCGCACAGACGCAAGAGGGAGATGATTGACGGCTCTGATGAGGTTGGCCCGGGGAGACGACATACCTCCAAGACACAATAGAGGCATGACGGGCAAATTATAAAACTCTGTATTTCAGCGTTCCTAGGGATAAGAAACCTAAGAGACACCTTCACAGAATGCAACCTTAGTGCTGCTAAAGGTGGCTCTTTTACTTAACCCCTTCACCCCCAAGGGTGGTTTGCACGTTAATGACCGGGCCAATTTTTACAATTCTGACCACTGTCTCTTTATGAGGTTATAACTCTGGAACGCTTCAACGGATCTTCGCGATTCTGAGAATGTTTTCTCGTGACATATTGTACTTCATGTTAGTGGTAAAATTTCTTCGATATAACTTGCGTTTATTTTTGAAAAAAACGCAAATATGGCGAAAATTTTTAAAATTTTGCAATTTTCAAACTTTGAATTTTTATTCCCTTAAAACAGAGAAATATATCACACAATATAGTTAAGAAATAACATTTCCCACATGTCTACTTTACATCAGCACAATTTTGGAACCAAAATTTTTTTTTGTTAGGAAGTTATAAGGGTTAAAAGTTGACCAGCGATTTCTCATTTTTACAGCAAAATTTACAAAGCCATTTTTTTTAGGGACCACCTCACATTTGAAGTCACTTTGAGGGGTCTATATGGCAGAAAATACCCAAAAGTGACACCATTCTAAAAACTGCACCCCTCAAGGTACTCAAAACCACATTCAAGAAGTTTATTAACCCTTCAGGTGCTTCACAGTAACTAAAGCAACGTGGAAGGAAAAAATGAATATTTTACTTTTTAGCCACAAAAATTATCTTTAACAAACTTTTTTTTTATTTTCACAAGGGTAAAAGGAGAAAATGGACAGATAAGGTTGTTATGCAATTTCTCCTGAGTACGCCAATACCCCATATGTGGGGGAAAACCACTGTTTGGGCACACGGCAGAGCTCGTAAGGGAAGGAGCGACGTTTGACTTTTTCAAACTAAAATTGGCTGGAATTTAGATTGGATGCCATGTCGCGTTTGGAGAGCCCCTGATGCGCCTAAACAGTGGAAACCCCCACAAGTGACACCATTTTGGAAACTAGACCCCCTAAGGTACTTATCTAGATCTGTTGTGAGCACTTTGAACCCTCAAGTGTTTCACAAAAGTTTATAAAGCCTGGGTGTGAAAAAAAAAAAAAAAATCAATTTTCCACAAAAATGATTTTTTAGTCCCAAATTTTTGAATTTTCCCAAGGAAATTGGACCCCAAAAGTTGTTGTCCAATTTGTCCTGAGTACGCTGATACCCCATATGTGGGGGGGGGAAACTGTTTGGGCGCACGGCAGGGCTTGGAAAGGAAGTAGTAACGTTTTGGAATGCAGACGTTAATGGGGGTCATGTTCCGTTTGCAGTGCCCCAGATGAGCCTAAACAGTGGAAACCCCCCACAAGTGACCCCATTTTGGAAACTAGACCCCCTAAGGAACTTATCTAGATCTTTGGTGAGCACTTTGAACCCCCAAGTGCTTCACACAAGTTTATAATGCCCGGGCATGAAAATAAAAAATCCTATTTTTTTCCCACAAAAATTATCTTTTAGTCACTAATTTTTTATTTTCCCAAGGGTAACAGGAGAAATTGGACCACATAAGTTGTTGTACAATTTGTCCTGAGTACGCTGATACCCCATATGTGGGGGGGAACCACTGTTTGGGCGCACGGCAGAGCTCGGAATGGAAGGAGCACCATTTGACTTTTTCCAACCAAAATTGGCTGGAATTGAGTTTGGATGCCATGTTGCATTTGGAGAGCCCCTGATGTGCCTAAACAGTGGAAATCCCCACAAATGACTCCATTTGGGAAACTAGACCCCCTAAGGAACTTATCTAGATTTTTGATGAGCAATTTGAACCCCCAAGTGCTTCACACAAGTTTATAACGTAGAGCCGTAAAATTTAAAAATCATATTTTTTCCACAAAAATGATCTTTTCACCCCAATTTTTATTTTTCCAAGGGTAACAAGACTCCAAAAGTTATTGTGCAATTTGTCCTGAGTGCGCTGATACCCCAATGTGGGGGTAAACCACTGTTTGGGTGCATGGCAGAGTTTGGAAGGGAAGGAGCGCCGTCTGACTTTTTCAACGCAGAATTGGCTGGACGCCATGTTGTGTTTGGAGAGCTCCTGATCTGCCTAAACAGTGGAAACCCCCATAAATGACACCATTTTGGAAACTAGACCCCTCAGGGAACTTATCTAGATGTGTGGTGAGAACTTTGAACCCCCAGGTGTTTCACTAAAGTTTATAACGTACAGCCGTAAAATAAAAAATCTTTTTTTTTTTTACAAAAATGATTTTTTCGCCCCCAATATTTTATTTTCACAAGGGTAACAGGAGAAATTGGACCCCAAAAGTTGTTGTCCAATTTGTCCTGAGTACGCTGATACCCAATATGTGGGAGAAAACTACTGTATGGGCGCACGTCAGGGCTCGGAAGGGAAGTAGTGACGTTTTGGATTGCAGACTTTGATGGAATGGTCTGGGGGCGTCATGTCGCATTTGGAGAGCCCCTGATGCGCCTAAACAGTGGAAATCCCCAACAAGTGACCACATTTTGGAAAATAGACCCCACAAGGAACTTATCTAGGTGTGTGGTGAGCGCTATGAAGCCCCAAGTGCTTCACAGAAGTTTATAATGTACAGCCGTAAAAACAAAAAATATTTTTTTTTTGTACAAAAATGATATTTTCGCCCCCAGTTTTTTATTTTCCCAAGGGTAACAGAAGAAATAGGACAAATTGCACAATAACTCTTGGGGTCCAGAGTACGCTGATACCCCATATGTAGGGATAAACTACTGTTTGGACGCATGGCAGAGCTCAGAAGTGAAGGAGCACCGTTTGACTTTTTCAACGCAGAATTGGCTGGAATTGAGATCAGACGCCATGTCACATTTGGAGAGCCCCTGATGTGCCTAAACAGCGGACACCCCCCAATTCTAACTCCAACCCTAACCCCAACACACCCTTAACCCTAGTCCCAACCCTAACCACAAACCTAACCCTAACACACCCCTAATCCCAACCCTAACCCTAATCCTAACTTTAGCGCCAACCCTAACCCTAACTTTAGCCGCAACCCTAACCCTAACGGGAAAATGGAAATAAATACATTTTTTTAATTTTATTATTTTTCCCTAACTAAGGGGGTGATAAAGGGGGGTTTGATTTACTATTTATAGCGGGTTTTTATGATTGGCAGCTGTCACGCTAAAAGACGCTTTTTATTGCAAAAATAGTTTTTTGCATCGCCACATTTTGAGAGCTATAATTTTTGCATATTTTGGCCCACAGAGTCATGTGAGGTCTTATTTTTTGCGGTACGAGTTGACGTTTTTATTTGTACCATTTTTAAGCAGGTGACATTTTTTGATCGCTTTTTATTTCGATTTTTGGGAGGTTAGAATGAACAAAAATCAGCAATTCATGAATTTCTTTTGGGGGAGGCGTTTTTATTGTTCCGCGTGTGGTAAAATTGATAAAGCAGTTTTATTCTTCGGGTCAGTACGATTATGACGATACCTCATTTATATCATTTTTTTATGTTTTGGCGCTTTTAAAGAATAAAAACAATTTTATATAAAAAAATAATTATTTTTGCATCGCTTTATTCTGCGAGCTATAACTTTTTTATTTTTTCGCTGATGATGCTGTATGGCGGCTCGTTTTTTGCGGGACAAGATGACGTTTTCAGCGGTACCATGTTTATTTATATCGGTCTTTTTGATCGCACGTTATTCCACTTTTTGTTCGGCGGGATGATGATAAAGCATTGATTTTTTGCTTCGTTTTTTTTTTTTTTTTTTTTAAGGGGTTCACTAAAGGGGTTAACTAGTGGGACAGTTTTATAGGGGGGGTCGTTACGGACGCGGCGATACCAAATATGTGTACTTTTATTGTTTTGTTTATTTACAGGAAGAAATGAATTTATTGGGGAATATTTTTTTTTTTTTTTATTTATTTTGGATTTTTTTTTATAACATGTTTATTTTTATTTTTTTAACTTTTTTACTTTGTCCCAGGGTGGGACATCACTGTATTTTATCAAATCGCTGGTGTGACAGTGTGCACAGCACTCTGTCACACCAGCGATCGCTCAGGCAGTGCAGCAGGCTTCTCAGTGCCTGCTCTCAGCAGGCACTGAGGAAGCCGCCTCCCTCCAGGACCCCGGCGCCATCTTGGATCCGGGTCCTGGGAGGGAGGAAGCCCTCAGAACAGCGCGATCACATCGCGCTGGTCTGAGGGTCTCAGGGGGGCGCGCAGGGAGCCCCCACCCTGCGCGATCCTCCACTGTGCCCCCAGTACACCGCGATCATGTTTGATCGCGGTGTGCTAGGGGTTAATGTGCTGGGAGCGGTCCGTGACCGCTCCTGACACACAGTCACGGGTGTCAGCTGTGATAATCAGCTGACACCCGGCGGCGATTAGCTGCGCTCCCCTCAGGAGCGCAGCTGATCGCCTATGACGTACTATCCCGTCCATGGGCAGAATGGCACGGGTTTTATGGACGGGATAGTACGTCTAATGTCAGAGAGGGGTTAAAAAGGCTCTGGGGGGGGGGGGGTGACAGGTTCCCTTTAACTCCTGAATCTGCCCTCCGTCTGTATCCTTCCCCCCACAAAGGGAAGAGGGGAGTATAATATATATATATAATAGTGTACCGCAATACACCAACCAGACTTAACAAGGTCTTTGGTCTTGCCCATGTTGTAGAGGTTAGAGTCTGACTGATTGAGTCTGTGGACAGGAGTCTTTTATAAAAGGTGCCTATGTAAGACAGCTGTCTTTTAGGGTATGTGCAGACGTTGCAGAATCTGCTGTGGAACTTTCCGCGCACATTTTGCTAAATCCGCAGGTAAAATTACCTGCGTTTTACCTGCGGATTTAGTGCGGATTTGCAGCGGTTTTTGTGCGGATTTCCCCTGCGTTTTGAGACCTGCGGATTCCTATTTAGAGCAGGTCTCAAAACGCTGCGGAACTGCACAAAAGAAGTGACATGCTGCGGATTTAAATCCGCAGCATGTGCACTGCGTTTTTTTATTTCCATTGAATATAATGGTACTGTACATCACTTGCAGTTCTGCTGCAGATCTGCAGCAGCAAATATCAAAGAAATTTTACCACCAACATGAAGTACAATATGTCACGAAAAAACTCTCAGAATCTGTGGGATACGTTGAAGCGTTCCAGAGCTATAACCTCAAATTGACAGTGGTCAGAATTGAAAAAATTGGCGCGGTCATTAAGTACCAAATTGGCTTTGTCGCTAAGGAGTTAAGGGCATATGAATTAAAAGTTTGAAAATTTTTGCAAAATTTCTATTATTTTCACAAATAAATGCAAGCTATATTAAACAAATTTTACCACTATCATAAAGAACAATATGTCACGAAAAAATAATCTCAGAATCAGTGGGATCCATTGAAGCGTTCCAGAGTTATTACCTCATAAAGTGACAGTGGTCAGAATTGTAAAATTTAGTCTGATTATAAAAGTGAAAACAGATATATGAAACAATTAGTTTGCGCACATAAAAAACTCTCAAAAGACACAGCAAAATAAATATTAAAATAATAGGTGTATTCGATTAACAAAGTAAAAAACACTCCAAGAATAATGATAAACATTCAAAAAATAAAATAAAATAAGAATTGCACTGGCCCAGTGGGAAAAGGTGATAAGGAAAGCCTAAAAGGGTAAGAGTTAGTTAGCCCCAACAAATAAACATACAATGACCAAAATAGCTTAGGGATATACAATATAATCACACTGCATGAAAGATTGCGTGTTCCCAACATAAAGGCAGGGAATAGGGTATTGGTAGAAATCATCCAGGTTCCTCCAGTGAAGAAAAAATGCTGAAAAGGTATATTTTGAGAAAATATATGTAATGAAACTATCCCGGCCGGTGATAGTTCAATAATAGTAGTATCCAGTAAATAATGGAAGCGGACCTGCACAAGCAGGTGTTACCTTACGACCCCGATGAGTCTCCTATGAGAAAAAGTCCTCCTTCAGCTCCCCTCGTCCTGGAGCAAAAATCCGGGCAAGAACTACTTCAGCCTCCCGTGGCCTGATAAAAATCCTGGTGTCGATAGCTGGGAAACGATCTTCAAAGGTCTCCTTGGTCTGATCAGGACCGTCTGCTGGTAAAAGTAAAAGCAACAGATGAGCAGGACCTGCCGTGACAAGCTAGGTCACATGCCTCACCATATATGGATCGGTGAGTAATATCCAATTATCCACAATGTAAATGGAGATGTGGCTATTTGTAGACCTCCTATAGCCTCCAAGAAAGTCCAGTGCACGGCGGTATTCCAAAGTCTGCAGTATTGAAATCGGTATGCTTGCACTGCAAATGCAGACAGGACCTGCCGTGAGGTAGGGGCTCAAGTGACCAAGCGTGGTGAGCACTGAGTAAGCAGGTACGGATCACAGAAAGGACCAAAAACATCCAACGCGTTTCGGAAACACGGTTTCCTTCTTCAGGGATGGTCCTTTCTGGAATGTGGGTCCTTTTATGACCGTACCTAGTGGTCAGGTGACCTATTGAAAGGCAAAGAGTTCAATCTCGCTATTCAGCCCTTTTGGGATCAAAGTGTCCAGCGTGAAAATCCATTTGGTTTCAATTCAATTCAATCTCTAAGCAAATTGGAACAATTATTACTCAAGGAAATGAGGGACCTTTGGGAAATTGCTACCTTAGAGAGATATCTTGTATATGACTGTATACCAAAAGGTCTGACAGTCTATAAAGCACTATCAGGCGATATTGGGGATCCCAATACCAATAGTGAATGGGATCATATGTTTAAAGAGTTTTCTAAAAAAGCAGTGGAATTTATTATAGAGAAATGTAAGAATCAATTAATTGAAAGCAAACACAAGATAGCCACACTATTTGATGATATCAAACCATATCAAGATCACCCAGAAATTATAAAAATCTCTACCAATATTAGGAATAGAATAAATAAAAAAGAACAAGAAATTGTCAATCGAAAGAAGAAAAAATTTGGTAGAGATGCTATTCCAGAATGTGCTTTTAAAAACATTTCGCATAATGACATAGGTTTTGAAACTCTAGATGAGAGGGTAGCAATCTTTCCGTCTCACTCATATCAGAAGATCAATTCTCTATACACCTTACACCACCATGCACTAATACTAATGTTCAGGAATCCACTAGTAATAATAGACCTAGTGAAGGAGGGGGTCCCATCAGCCATTGCAATCTGGAGAATTCTATGAATCAAGGTACACCTTCTACACCCTTATCTACCTCTAATCGCTTTGAAGCCTTAGCGTCTGACCCAATTAGTGAAGGGAGACAGACCACTGCTCATTTACCATCTACCTCACATGGAACAAATAGAAGAACAAGCAAAGTAAATAATATAGTGGAACGTAGGTTATCCACCTCTAACAAGGGGAAACACAACCTCAAAACTAATAAAAGGAGCAACCAATCTATCAGGCCGTTTTTTCAGGTGGGAATAGTAAGAAGTGTAGGAGGGGCATCAGAGGGGGGAAATTCGCCCAAAAGAAAAAGAAATTAATAACGAAGAATATTGACAAACAGAATATCTTTAATCTTAGTAGACACATATTGAATGACAGTGAACTAGCTCTCCTAGGCAAGGGACTAAAGTATGCTCCATCTGCCAAGTTTGATAAATTTCATGCCTTTATAGGTGTAAAACTTTTTATGAGGAAATTGGCGATAAAAAAACATTTTATTAAACTAGGCAATCACCTACATCGAGATCTCTCTACAGTAGAATCTTTTGTACATACAAATTTACATAAGAAGTCCAATTTTCATCCTGTACATGAATATTCTGAATCTATGGAAGCATTTCAGAAAAATGTCACTAATGACATAAAAAAATTGAGTGATAAGAGATGTACCAAAATTAGATATAACCTTTCACATAAAGAAAGAAAAGCCATTTCCTCTTTACAACACAATAAACAAATAGTAATCCGGCCTGCAGACAAGGGAGGCAGTATTGTGATATTGAATCAAGATGACTATAACAAAGAAGCTCTACGTCTTTTGGGTGATACGAAGACGTACAGAATTTTGGACAGAGATCCTACAGACCGTTATTTAACTGAAATGAAACAATTAATTTCTAATGGACTTCAAAAAGGTTTTATCAACAAAAAGGAGTATGAATTTATTCATACACCTATGCCTAGACTAGCTACCTTCTATTACCTACCCAAGGTTCATAAGAGCTTGCTAAACCCCCCAGGACGCCCGATAATATCGGGCATTCAATGTCTCACGGCTAATTTATCTCGTTTTGTGGACATCCATTTACAACCTATGATACCCTAACTTCCTGCCTATTTAAAGGACACTACCCATATTCTTACAATTTTACAAGATATTAAATGGGAGGATCACTTTATAATGGGAACCCTTGATATTACTTATTTTTATACGGTCATTGAGCATGATAGAGGATGTAATGCTGCTTCGTATTTTTTAAACAAATCATCTTCTCTTCATACGGACCAAATCGATTTTTTAAAAAATTGTATGTCTTTCATTTTAACCCATAATTATTTTAAATTCAAAGCGAACTACTATGCCCAGCAATGGGGCACCGCTATGGGGACCAGGTTCGCACCAAGCTACGCTAATTTATATGTAGGGCGCTAGGAGGAGGATTGCATTTTTCCTGGGGCGATCCTCATGGAGAACCTGGTCCTCTGGCGTCGTTTTATTGACGACGTCATTTTTATTTGGTCTGGGGGTCCGTTATCTTTGGATGTGTTTTTAAATAATATTAATAAAAATGACTACTTTTTAAACTTTACCTCTCAGATCAGTACTCAATCCATTCATTTTTTAGATCTTGAAATTTTTATTGATGAGTCCTCTATTAACACTCGCACTTTTAATAAACCCACGGACGTCAATAGCTATATTCCTTTAGATAGCTGCCATCTTCCAAGCTGGCTACTTAATGTACCTAAGAGCCAGTTTATTAGACTTCATCGCAATTGTTCCAAACTCACTGATTTCAACAAGGAGGCAGAGGCACTGACATCAAAATTTTTAGAAAAAGGGTACCCTATTAATGTTCTGGAGAAATCAAAACACATGGTTTCCAAGATACCCCGGCGCGATATTTTAAACAATAAAAATGATAAAAAGGCCAAACATGTGGACATAGATGAGGAGTTTACCCCCATAATTATACAATACAATTCCAATACACACATACTAAGGAAGATCGTGAATAAACATTGGGGCTTGCTTAAAGAGGATAAGATCCTGGGGGGTATTGTCCCCATGGCCCCGAGGTTTATAAATAAAAAGTTGCGGAATCTGGGTAACATCATTGCTCCAACTGTTCAGAATTATGTCACTATCTATAAAAAATTTTTTAATAATCAGCACATTGGATTTTTTCTTTGTCATAAATGCATTATGTGTACGAGAACAAATACGACCAAACAAGTGGATATTTCAGTTAATGGCAAGCATTTTACCATTAAAGATTTTATTACAGTTTCTTCCACTGGGGTAATATACCTAATTAAGTGTCCGTGCAACAAATTCTATGTTGGCCGTACAAAACGCCCACTAAAAGTCAGAATAAGGGAACATATTAGGAATATTAGAACTAAATTCTATGGTCATCCTTTGTCCAAACATTTTATTGAGCACCATAACTGTAACACCCTATGTATGGAAATTATAGGGTTTGCAATTGTTCCAGTACCATGTAGGAGGGGTAATTATATAGCCCTTATGTCCAGAATTGAAACCAAATGGATTTTCACGCTGGACACTTTGATCCCAAAAGGGCTGAATAGCGAGATTGAACTCTTTGCCTTTCAATAGGTCACCTGACCACTAGGTACGGTCATAAAAGGACCCACATTCCAGAAAGGACCATCCCTGAAGAAGGAAACCGTGTTTCCGAAACGCGTTGGATGTTTTTGGTCCTTTCTGTGATCCGTACCTGCTTACTCAGTGCTCACCACGCTTGGTCACGTGAGCCCCTACCTCACAGCAGGTCCTGTCTGCATTTGCAGTGCAAGCATACCGATTTCAATACTGCAGACTTTGGAATACCGCCGTGCACTGGACTTTCTTGGAGGCTATAGGAGGTCTACAAATAGCCACATCTCCATTTACATTGTGGATAATTGGATATTACTCACCGTTCCATATATGGTGAGGCATATGACCTAGCTTGTCACGGCAGGTCCTGCTCATCTGTTGCTTTTACCAGCAGACGGTCCTGATCAGACCAAGGAGACCTTTGAAGATCGTTTCCCAGCTATCGACACCAGGATTTTTATCAGGCCACGGGAGGCTGAAGTAGTTCTTGCCCGGATTTTTGCTCCAGGACGAGGGGAGCTGAAGGAGGACTTTTTCTCATAGGAGACCCATCGGGGTCGTAAGGTAACACCTGCTTGTGCAGATCCGCTTCCATTATTTACTGGATACTACTATTATTGAACTATCACCGGCCGGGATAGTTTCATTACATATATTTTCTCAAAATATACCTTTTCAGCATTTTTTCTTCACTGGAGGAACCTGGATGATTTCTACCAATACCCTATTCCCTGCCTTTATGTTGGGAACACGCAATCTATGACTTTCATGCCGTGTGATTATATTGTATATCCCTAAGCTATTTTGGTCATTGTATGTTTATTTGTTGGGGCTAACTAACTCTTACCCTTTTAGGCTTTCCTTATCACCTTTTCCCACTGGGCCAGTGCAATTCTTATTTTATTTTATTTTTTGAATGTTTATCATTATTCTTGGAGTGTTTTTTACTTTGTTAATCTAATACACCTATTATTTTAATATTTATTTTGCTGTGTCTTTTGAGAGTTTTTTATATGCGCAAACTAATTGTTTCATATATCCATTTATCTTCATTGGCACTCTCTAGTGGTAGTGCCCTTGTTTGCAGCACTCAAACTCTAGTCACTAGAGCGCCGCTGATATTTATATTTAAAAGTGAAAACAGGCTTGAGGGCTGAAGGGGTAAAAAGGCATTTACAACATATATGTAGATATCTCCTTACACAAACTGATATGTTTTATTATATTTATTTTAAATGCTTATATGGCTCCATTAATTAAGCAGCACTTTATAGACATCATCATCTGTAAGGCCGGCGTCACACTGCCGAGTTTGATGCGAGTTAGTCGCATGACTTTCTCGCATCAACACCAGGCACGGCTGCCTGCTCTCGGACCCGAGTGTGCAGCTGCATGTATTTCTATGCCGCCACGCACTCGGGTCCGAGAGCGGGCGGCCGTGCCGGGTGTTGATGCGAGAAAGTCGTGCGACTAACTCGCATCAAACTCGGCAGTGTGACGCCGGCCTAAGAGTTTTTCTTCTTCTAGTTAAAGGGGTAACCCTATAAACAAAATTTATCAATTATCCAAAACTATGGCTGCCGAGAGCAAGTAGCCCAAACGCCAAAACTGTGTGTGAGAGGGGTGGTAGTGAGCATGTGTGGTCACCACTCCTACAGACAGTGGATGGAGCCAGTGGTTGCATGCCTACTAACTGTCTATTCACACGGGACCCCCGTTGCACTCGTTATTTGAGGTTCCTGGGGTCAGAATCCTAGAAATGATGGGATAGTTTATGGGAAAATCCCTTTTAAAAAACATACTTTAAAAAAAAGTTTTCCAGTTGTCATGTCACATAAGCAGCTTGTTTACCACGACAGTGTAATCTTTAAGCCCATTACTGCAAACAACCTAGTAAAACAGGTGACCCTGTCGCCAGATGCCTGACCGGACACAACCTTTACAAATCATCCCTAACCAGGACATGAGACGCGAATAAAGCTACATGCAAAAATCATAATAAGAAAACAACTTCTGCCAAAATCATCCTGTAGGGGGAACAGAAGAGCGCTATTGCTACCAGAGATGATGGATAACATGGAGTTAATCAGTCTAATATGGCTGAATCTTCACATTCTAGCAACGCTGTGTAATATAAAGGCACGCTACAAGGGTAAACTGTAGACGTCTCTTGTTAGCATCTCTTTATGTCACTTCAATTCTCCAATGTTAAATGCTCTGAGTAATACAACACGTGGGAAAATCTCCCATAAACCAGATGGAAAATGTTAATGGGTCCATTACTTGTATCAAACAAGCACAGGTCTGTTCAAGCTTTAAAAGAAGGAATGGGAATCGCAAAGACAGCGGTACCTTCAGCTAAGTGCCACTTAAAATTCTCATCCGCTCACCAACAGGTTCAAAAGAGGGGAGGCGGCTCTCAGGCTTATTACAGCTAATATAGCGGAACCACAGCAGTGCCTCCATGCTGCAGAGCGCTGCCAAGATGTGCGCTGTAGTCTTAGGCTTTTATTTCTTTCAAATCGTATTTGTTACCGCAGCCAGGGCTCTTTACATAAGCACCAAGGTAGTGACGGAAATGTTTATTTTTCTGCTTTTTGTTTGTTTATACTCATTAAGGGGAATGTAACAAAACTTGTGTTTCATAGTCCAATATTGAACCAAAAGCATGCTAATGTTAGGTGCGGAAATTTTATTAACCCCTTAAGGACCAAGCCATTTTATAGGTTAATGACCAGGCCAATTTTTACAATTCTGACCACTGTCACTTTATGTGCTTATTATAACTCTGGAACGCTTCAACGGATCTTGGCGATTCTGAGATTGTTTTCTCGTGACATATTGTACTTCATGATAGTGGTAAAATTTCTTCGATATAACTTGCGATTATTTATGAAAAAAATGGAAATATGGCGAAAATTTAGAAAATTTTGCTATTTTCAAACTTTGAATTTTTATTCCCTTAAAACAGAGAAATATGTCACAAAAAATAGTTAATAATTAACATTTCCTACATGTCTACTTTACATCAGCACAATTTTGGAACCAAAATTTTTTTTTGTTAGGAAGTTATAAGTGTTAAAAGTTGACCAGCGATTTCTCATTTTTACAACAAAATTTACAAAACCATTTTTTTTAGGGACCACCTCACATTTGAAGTGACTTTGAGGGGTCAATATGAGAGAAAATACCCAAAAGTGACACCATTCTAAAAACTGCACCCCTCAAGGTACTCAAAACCACATTCAAGAAGTTTATTAACCCTTTAGGTACGTCACAAGAATTGAAGCAATGTGGAAGGAAAAAATGAACATTTAACTTTTTTCCCCAAAAGTTTTCTTTCGACACAATTTTTTTAATTTTGTCAAGGGTATCAGGAGAAAATGAACCACAATATTTGTTGTACAATTTCTCCTGAGTACACCGATATCCCATGTGTGGAGGAAGACCAATCTTTAGGCGCACGGCAGTGCTCAGAAGGGAAGGAGCATCATTTGAGATTTTGAATGTCAAATTGGCTGGAATCGAGAGCGGACACCATGTCGCGTTTGGAGAGCCCTTGATGTACCTAAGCAGTGGAAACCCCCATAAGTGACCCCATTTTGGAAACTAGACCCCCCAAGGAACTTATCTAAATGTGTGGTGAGCACTTTGAACCCCCCAAGGGCTTCACAGAAGGTTATAACGTAGAGCCGTAAAATTAAAAAATCATATTTTTTTCCACAAAAATGATCTTTTCACCCCCAATTTTTATTTTCCAAAGGATAACAGGACTCCAAAAGTTATTGTGCAATTTGTCCTGAGTACGCCGATACCCCATATGTAGGGGTAAACCACTAATTGGCCGCATGGCAGAGCTCAGAAGGGAAGGAGAACCGTTTTCGAATGCAGACTTTGATGGAATGTTCTGCTGGCGTCATGTCGCCTTTGGAGAGCCCCTGATGTGCCTAAACAGTAGAAACCCCCCACAAGTGACCCCATTTTGGAAAACAGACCCCTTAAGGAACTTATCTAGAAGTGTGGTGAGCACTTTGAACCCCCAAGTGCTTCACAGAAACTTATAATGTAGAGCCGTGAAAATAAAAAAATCATATTTTTTTCACAAAAATGATTTTTGCCCCCAAATTTTTATTTTTATAAGGGTAACAGGAGAAATAGGACCCCAAAAGTTGATGTACAATTTGTCCCGAGTACACTGATACCCCAGATGTGGGGGTAAACCACAGATATCGCCTTACTGCGATCTTTGGGAGGCAGAATGAACAAATCCACAAAAGGTGAAGAATTGGTTTTATTTTTTACGCTGTTCCTCGTGCGGTATTAGTGATTAGGCGACTTTATTCTTTGGGTCGGTGTGATTACAGCGATAACATATTTATATCCTTTTTTCATGTTTAGCTTCTGTCACACACTAAAAGATGCTTTTTTGGAAGAATTTTTTGTAAGAAATTTTTGCATCGCCGTATTTTGAGAGCTATAATTTTTCCATATTTCAGTCGACAGTTATGTGCGGCCTTATTTTTTGCGGGACGAGCGGACGTTTTTAATGGTACCATATTCGGGCACACAACGTTTTTTGATCGCTTCCTATTGCGATTTTTGTGGAAGCAGAATGAACAAAAACCAGCAATTCAGAAATTTTTTTTTTTTTTTCTTCCACCGTTCCGCGTGTGGCAAAACTGGTAAGGCAGCTTTATTCTTCGGGTCACTACGATTACAGCGATACCTCATTTATATCTTTTTTTATGCTTTGGCGTTTTACACAATAAAAACTTTTATAGAAAAAATTATTTTTGCATCACTTTATTCTGCGAGCTATAAATTTTTTATTTTTTTGCTGATGATGCTGTTTGGTGGCTTATTTTTTGCGGGACAAGATGACGTTTTCAGCGGTACCATGATTATTTATATCCGACTTTCTGATCGCGTGTTATTGCACTTTTTCCAAGCGTATGATGATACCGCTTGGAAAAAAGTATAATTTACTACTTTTTTGTGTTTTTTTTTATGCCTTTCACTGAAGGAGTTAACTAGGGTTACGCTTTTATAGATGGGATTTTTACGGACGCGGCGATACCAAGTGTGTATTTTTTTTTTTTACATAATGTGTATTTTTAGGGGAATTTTTTTTATTATTTTTTTACAAATCTTTTTAAAAAATGTTTTTTTTACCTAGTCCCTTTATGGGACAGGGCAATGGGAATAGACAGGCTAAGTGCCAGAAAAGGCGCATCTAATATTAGAGGTGCCTTTTTTGGGGTGGCTGGGGCCAGATGTTAGTAGCCAGGGGGGCACAAAAAAAAATGCACCCTCCCTAGGCTATTATTATCTGCCCTCACTCACTGGCTTTACCTGTCTGGTGGAGAAAATACCACGGGAGCCCACGCATTTTTTTTCAACGAATTTACATATTTAATTAACACCTACATGTATGAAATTTTGCACACATACACTTATGGAATTGTTAATGAAAACCATATATCAAACTACATGAAATGAAATGCTTTACTGTATGTAAACCATGTGTCATTTCATGTCGGGTTCTGTAATGATTTTACAGAAGCCGGCAATTGAATTAGCGGCTATTATACTATGTAGAAGTGTATGAACTATAAATATATGTATATATGTGTCACAATGACATGTATATGTATTCTATGTGTATATATCTATTCTTTCCATTCTTTATTAAACCTGTCAGTGTGATTTTACAGTATAGCTGGGGATGAATTGCTGGCTTTTCTAAAGGATACCAGTGTGTATTTCTCACAAGTCACAAGTGTGTAATCCGATGTTTTCACGCACCCATAGACTTGCATTGGCGAGTCTCGGCCGATATACAGTGCAAATCGCAGCATGCTGCGATTTCACTCGCACGTATAAAACGGCCGAGAAAAAAAAAAAAAAAAAAATGGGCTGATGGGAGCTGCACCATAGATTATCGCTGGTCCGAGTGCAATGCGATTTTTTCTCGCATTGCACTAGTCCGTATTTCTTGCTAGTGTGGCTCCGGCCTAAATCTGTCAGCGATGGGACCGCAATGTACAAACTGGCTGCAGCTCCCCCGACCCGAGCGTGATAACTTCATAGAAATACATTTATGTGCATTACGGTCCAACTTGCACAAATGCATGAATGAGCTATTTGAGGGAGACCACAAAATGCTTAACTATGGTGGCAGGTGAACACATGATTTTGTTTCATAATCAAGCGGCCATTGGCCCATACAATGGGCTGAGTTTTAGTCGCGTGGCCAGCTACACTATGTTGTTTCAACCATAGAGGTAAAGAGGTGCGTGTGAAGGGGACAGGTCTATATGAGGCTGGAATCAAATGCAGATCTATGATCTAAAGCATTGGATTCAAAGGGAATTGGAAATATAAAGGAAAGGCATTTCGGCTGTATTAAATTTTTACTTTCCCCTCACAAAAACTGAACATCTGAAGAAAGTTGTTCAGTCCCTGTATAAAGTGTAACAACGGTATATTTACCTTACAGTAAATTAGGTGAAGTGTTGTGAATGGGTTTGAGATGAGTTCTGAGCAGAGGCTCCCTCTGGTGGTTACAAGCGGGGCCGGTGATACTGTTATGTTTCGGTAGCTGAGGAGAGCAGGCAAAAAGGCAATACACCAGAGCAGTTGGAATCTATGAGATTGCAGTACCCTGACTAACCACCACAACTAGAGGCAGCCGTGGAGCGTTCCTACGTTGGTCCTAGACGCCTCGTCACAGCCTGAGAAACTAACTACACCTAAAGACAGAAACAGGAAAGCTATCTGCCCCGGAGCAGAACCCCAAAGATAATAGAAAGCCCCCAAACATGTAATGGCGGTTAGACAAGAGGAAATACTGACACAGAAAGAAAATAGTATGAGCAAACGCTGGGGCCCAAACTATCTAAATAGAAAAGGATAGGAAGGGTACTTACTGCAATCCCAGAAAACCCTGAAAAGCACCAACTCTACTAATTTCAAAATCACCTGAGATCACACGACCTCTACCACCTAAATTAATTCTCTGGTGTAACAAAATCAAAACAGCAGCCACTGAAAAAACTGGAAAAAGCAAAAGAACAAAACTCAGTGGCTGAACTAAACTGAGAGGGCAGAAGCCCCCGGAGGGGACCCTGAAGGCCCCCAAAGAAGTGCAGTACAAAATGCAAAAATATAGCACAAACACAAAAGAAGCAAAAGTCTTATCTGTAAGCAGGAGATGCAGACACGACACAGCAGGCTACAAGGGAAACTGGAAAGAAGGATTCAGACCAGAACAATTGATCACCGGCAACCCTGATGGGAAAATGACTCCCTTATATAAGACCAGTCAGTAACACCTGATTCCCAGTCCTCACAATCTTCACTAGCACCGCTTGTAACCACCAGAGGGAGCCTCTGCTCAGAACTCATCTCAAACCCATTCACAACAGTGAAGGTTTTCTACCATGAGTAGGCTATCCTCTAAATAAGCATTGTAGCAACGTGAATTTACCCATCACTCCTAAGTAATATTCCATACCACTGTAACCACAGCAGGCCAGGTTACTAGCCTCCGAATGACAACGATTCAATTACACTCATTTGAAAGAAGACTAAACAATACAGGTGTCACGGATCCTACAATTTTTAAAAAAGTGGTTGAGATAAAGTGAGACTGGCTCAGTGATCGTACTCAAAGTCAGAAGTGAACATTAAAGCAGGAAAAGAGATAAGATACATATTTATGGTTTTGCCGCAACAGAAAAAAATTGAACCAAATTGTGATCATAACTGCACAGTGTGAGTGTGGTTTTACTTTTTTTTTTTTTTTCACGGCTCTAGTGATATTTGTATCACTTCATATTAAGTCTTATACAATATATTTGTTCTCATCACTTATACAGTACATACCAAGTAATGATACCAGTATGCCCACTATACCAGTCCCAGCACCAAGTTCAATGACTTTTTTTCCTTGGAAATTCAGTTTCTGTTCTTCAAAGTAGGTGCAAAGATACAAAGCCTGAAAGAGAAAATCAGAAATGCTGGGTGTTAACTTCACAATAGGATGTGGCACAACTGATAACAGGGATCTGCCTCTGTGCACAACTGAGGTCTTAACCCTCTAAAGACTCAGTTTTTAGCCAAAGGCCCCTTTCACACTGTATTGTACCATTTGCAATCAATATGTCATCTGTCATACTACTTCTATGCAAACAAAAAAAACAAAAAATAAAAAATTTTTTTCCAATACTTCTACTCATTTTCAATAATAAAAAACACTTGACCAACACATGGACATTATCCAAGTGCTAGCATTTTTTTTCCATGAAGTCACTCACTTGCGAAGTGCGTGTCACCTTTTTTTTTTTTTTTTGGGGTATGGGGGGGGATCAACTGTCCACATACAAAACAGAAATGAGAACATGTCCATATACTATAATGACCATGTTTGATATCAGTCAACAACATTGGCTATAACATTATATGAAAAATGGAAGTGTTAATGAGACCTTTGGGTGGGTGCTCTGATTTTATGTTTAGGCAGAGAATTCTTAGGCTATGTTCACATGTTCATTTTCACAGGAATCTGCAGATTTGCAGTTTAAATTGACATAGGTATTCACACAGATTAGCCCAATGCAGAAGAGGGGTTATTCCACGTACAAACGGTTACCCACAGCAGTTTCCTAGACAGAATCTAAGTGACAAATGCTTTAATATGTCACTTCTTGCATCAGTTTTACAAACTGTGGCAGAAAAATCTGTGGCTGGATGGACGACAACGTAGATGTCCCATTGAAAGCGAGAGATGATTTGTAGACAGGTTTCAGTATGAAAAACTCCCATGTAAATGAAATCTTCTGTAACAACTGCTCAACCAACAATTAGGATTATAGCCCTGCGTGTAGCTCTGTACTTCCCCATACATTTGTGTTTTCACCTGTTGCGAACAGGGCTGCATTGCTGATTTGCTCATCTACAGCTCATCATACAGCTGGACTCAATGGTAATGGCAAAGTGGTCAGTACTAAAAATATTAGAACATACAAGATCTCTATCTCTAGTCATGGAAGCCCTGGCAATGACTGAAGGTAGGATGTATTATGTCTTTGGCAGTAAAAAGGTTAAAAAGGTACAAAAATGCTATTTACCTGCACATGTAGGTTAATTTGCAGGAAAATAATGCTGTGAGGATGGCTGACTGGAAGAGCGGCTACAGGGAGAAAATGGACTTAGGGAGGGATTGTGGCATAAATTAGGATATACTTTTCGGTTGCGATTGACCACGCACCCTCCCAGGCAAGCTCTGCTCATTTTTCCACACAGTTGGCCAAGCTGACGAAGACTGGAGGAAAATCACCAAGGGCCCGATTTACTTAATTTCCACCAGCTTTTTGGTGTGAATAACTCTCAATTAGTGATTTTTTTTATTTGCAACAAATTCAAACCATTTGCACCTTTTGTCTTTGGGTTAATTTTCTGTTTTCTTCAACAATGTAGCTTTTTACAAATTTTAGTTTCCACTGTTTCATCAAATACAACTTTAACCCCTTCAACCCAGGCGATTTTCCATCCCCCCCCCCTTCTTCTAAGAGCCATAACTTTAATTTTTCCATCCACATAGCTATATGAGGGCTTGTTTTTGCGGGACAAGTTATACTTTTGAATGACACCATTCATTTTATCATGTAATGCATTGGAAAGCAGGAAAAAACTTCCAGGTGCACTGAAATAGCAAAAAAAAGTGCAATTTTGCAATTTATTTTTTCTGAGGATGAGTGTTTATTTACCTATTCAATAAAATGGGCATGTCAATATGATTTTCCAGGTCAGAACGATTACGCAGATAACAAACGTGTCTTTTTTGTGTAATATATACAGTCATGGACAAAAGTTTTGAGAATGACACAAATATTAATTTTTACAAAGTCTACTGCTTCACTTTTTCTAATGGCAATTTGCATATACTCCAGAATGTTATAAAGAGTGATCAGCTTAACAGCAATTACTTGCAAAGTCAATATTTGGCTAGAAAATGAACTTTATCCCCCAAAACACATTTCAACATCATTGCAGCCCTGCCTTAAAAGGACCAGCTAACCTCTTTTCAGTGATTGCTCCATTAACACAGGTGTGGGTGTTGATGAGGACATGGCTGGAGATCAATCTGTCATGATTAAGTAAGAATGACACCACTGGACACTTTAAAAGGAGGCTGGTGCTTGGCATCATTGTTTCTCTTCTGTTAACCATGGTTATCTCTAAAGAAACACGTGCAGTCATCATTGCAATGCACAAAAATGGCCTAACAGGGAAGAGTATCGCAGCTAGAAAGATTGCACCTCAGTCAACAATCTATCGCATCATCAAGAACTTCAAGGAGAGAGGTTCCATTGTTGCCAAAAAGGCTCCAGGGCGCCCAAGAAAGACCAGCAAGCGCCAGGACCGTCTCTTAAAAGTGTTTCAGCTGTGGGATCAAGCTACCAGCAGTGCAGAGCTTGCTCAGGAATGGCAGTAGGCAGGTGTGAGTGCATCTGCACGCACTGTGAGGCGGAGACTCTTGGAGCAAGGCCTGGTCTCAAGGAGGGCAGCAAAGAAGCCACTTCTCTCCAGAAAAAACATCATGGA
Organism: Oophaga sylvatica; assembly: GCA_033576555.1. Classification (NCBI taxonomy): domain Eukaryota; kingdom Metazoa; phylum Chordata; class Amphibia; order Anura; family Dendrobatidae; genus Oophaga; species Oophaga sylvatica. The sequence goes on from JARQOD010000002.1 coordinate 109,142,192, forward strand.
CAGACTGATATTCTGCAAAAGGTACAGGCAGTGGACTGCTGAGGACTGGGTAAAGTTATTTTCTCTGATGAATCCCCTTTTCGATTGTGTTGGGACATCAGGAAAACGCCTCATTCGGAGAAGACAAGGTGAGCGCTACCACCAGTCTTGTCTCATGCCAACTGTTAAGCATCCTGAAACCATTCATGTGTGGGGTTGCTTCTCAGCCAAGGGAATCGGCTCTCTCACAGTCTTGCCTAAAAACACAGCCATGAATAAAGAATGGTACCAGAATGTCCTCCAAGAGCAACTTCTCCCAACCCTCCAAGAGCAGTTTGGCGATCAACAATGCCTTTTCCAGCATGATGGAGCACCTTGCCATAAAGCAAAGGTGATAACTAAATGGCTCAGGAACAAAACATAGAGATTTTGGGTCCATGGCCTGGAAACTCCCCAGATCTTAATCCCATTGAGAACTTGTGGTCAATCATCAAGAGACGGGTGGACAAACAAAAACCTAAAAATTCTGACAAAATGAAAGCACTGATTGTGCATGAATGGACTGCTATCAGTCAGGATTTTGTCCAGAAGTTGATTGAGAGCATGCCAGCGAGAATTGCAGAGGTCCTGAAGAAGAAGGGTCAACACTGCAAATATTGACTTGCTGCATTAACTCATTCTAACTGTCAATATAAGCTTTTGTTACTCATATGTTTGCAATTATATTTCTGTCTGTGATAAAAACATCTGTCAAACACACACATAAAAACCAGAGGGCAGCAGATCATGTGAAAATATAATATTTGTGTCATTCTCAAAACTTTTGGCCATGACTGTATATATATATATATATATACAGTACAGACCAAAAGTTTGGACACACCTTCTTATTCAAAGATTTTTCTGTATTTTCATGACTATGAAAATTGTAGAATCACACTGAAGGCATCAAAACTATGAATTAACACATGTGGAATTATACATTACACTTTACAAAAAAGTGTGAAACAACTGAAAATATGTCTTATATTCTACATTCTTCAAAGTAGCCACCTTTTGCTTTGATTACTGCTTTGCACACAGAAAAGGTGAATGGATGGATTCTACATACCTAGTTTCCACCGTGAAGCATGGAGGAGGTGGTGTGATGGTGTGGGGGTGCTTTGCTGGTGAAACTGTTGGGGATTTATTTAAAATTGAAGCGGTGAGCGGTCCAGCTCACCCCAAACCATCTCGATTGGGTTCAGGTCTGGTGACTGTGGAGGCCAGGTCATCTGGCGTAGCACCCCAACACTCTCCTTCTTGGTTAAATAGCCCTTACACAGCCTGGAGATGTGTTTGGGGTCACTGTCCTGTTGAAAAATAAATGATGGTCCAACTAAATGCAAACCGGATGTAATAGCATGCTGCTGCAAGATGCTGTGTTAGCCATGCTGGTTCAGTATGCCTTCAATTTTGATTAAATCCCCAACAGTGTCACCAGCAAAGCACCCCCACATCATCACACCACCTCCTCCATGCATCACGGTGGGAACCAGGCATGTAGATTCCATCCGTTCACCTTTTCTGCGTGCAAAGCAGTAATCAAAGCAAAAGGTGGCTACTTTGAGGAACCTAAAATATAAGACATATTTTCATTGTTACACACTTTTTTGTAAAGTGTAATGTATAACTCCACATGTGTTAATTCATAGTTTTGATGCCTTCAGTGTGATTCTACAGTTTTCAAAGTCATGAAAATACAGAAAAATCATTGAATGAGAAACTGTGTCTAAACTTTTGGTCTGTACTGTATATATATATATATATATATATATATGCATATATATACACACACACACACACACACATACATACATACATACATACATACATACACACAGACATACGCAGTACAGACCAAAAGTTTGGACACACCTTCTCATTCAAAGATTTTTCTGTATTTTCATGACTATGAAAATTGTACATTCACACTGAAGGCATCAAAACTATGAATTAACACGTGGAATTATATACTTAACAAAAAAGTGAGAAACTGAAAATATGTCTTATATTCTAGGTTCTTCAAAGTAGCCACCTTTTGCTTTGATTACTGCTTTGCACACTCTTGGCATTCTCTTGATGAGCTTCAAGAGGTATTCACCGGAAATGGTCTTCCAACAGTCTTGAAGGAGTTCCCAGAGATGCTTAGCACTTGTTGGCCCTTTTGCCTTCACTCTGCGGTCCAGCTCACCCCAAGCCATCTCGATTGGGTTCAGGTCTGGTGACTGTGGAGGCCAGATCATCTGGCGTAGCACCCCATCACTCTCCTTCTTGGTCAAATAGCCCTTACACAGCCTGGAGGTGTGTTTGGGGTCATTGTCCTGTTGAAAAATAAATGATGGTCCAACTAAACGCAAACCGGATGGAATAGCATGCCGCTGCAAGATGCTGTGGTAGCCATGCTGGTTCAGTATGCCTTCAGTTCTGAATAAATCCCCAACAGTGTCACCAGCAACCCCCCCAACATCACACCTCCTCCTCCATGCTTCACGGTGGGAACCAGGCATGTAGAGTCCATCCGTTCACCTTTTCTGCGTCGCACAAAGACACGGTGGTTGGAACCAAAGATCTCAAATTCGGACTCATCAGACCAAAGCACAGATTTCCACTGGTCTAATGTCCATCCCTTGTGTTCTTTAGCCCAAACAAGTCTATTCTGCTTGTTGACTGTCCTTAGCAGTGGTTTCCTAGCAGCTATTTTACCATGAAGGCCTGCTGCACAAAGTCTCCTCTTAACAGTTGTTGTAGAGATGTGTCTGCTGCTAGAACTCTGTGTGGCATTGATCTGGTCTCTAATCTGAGCTACTGTAAACCTGCGATTTACGAGGCTGGTGATTCGGATAAACTTATCCTCAGAAGCAGAGGTGACTCTTGGTCTTCCATTCCTGGGGTGGTCCTCATGTGAGCCAGTTTCTTTGTAGCACTTGATGGTTTTTGCAACTGGACTTGGGGACACTTTCAAAGTTTTCCCAATTTTTCAGACTGACTGACCTTCATTTCTTAAAGTAATGATGGCCACTCGTTTTTCTTTACTTAGCTGCTTTTTTCTTGTCATAATACAAATTCTAACAGTCTATTCAGTAGGACTATCAGCTGTGTATCCACCAGACTTCTGCACAACACAACTGATGGTCCCAACCCCATTTATATGGCTGGGGTCACACACACCGACTAAAAAATCTGACCGTTTTAGTCGGTCGATTATCGCAGCAAAATGTCATGAACAGTCATCCGTCTGGCATCCGATTTTCCTGGAAAGATGCGATTTAGTCGCATCTGACCGTAGTTGTAACATCCGATTTACATCCGACTTGCGAGATTTTCTCACAGGCTTGCAAAACCAACATATAATGGATCCAAATGAATAGCATTTAAATCACAAAAGAAAGGATATATACACATAGAACACACACACACACACACATATATATATATATATAATATATATATTTTGTAAGCTTTTCAGGGGATATAGCTCTAGGATCGCCGTCTGGGTAGACAGAGTGGCACGAAAACAGTTCATTCACACAGCAGTTCTGGTGAAAACTGGCCGCAACCAGCTTTATTAAAGTCCACAGCAAACAGATAAAAATAAATCATAAACATAAGACCTGGGCTTGTCCAGCCACTAATTACACTTAGATAGATTTCCCTTTCTATCAGGGTCCAGACTCTACCAGTCTGTGCCCAAAACAACACATATGTTCAGTAGTTACCAGCGTGGAGTTTCACAGAGTCTCCTCCTTGTGTCTGAAGGAACCTTCAATGTCCAGACTTGAGAGAGCTCCCCTCCTATTCAGCCGCTATTCGCACGGATTCTCACTGAGACTACTCCTGTGTCCGGGGTACATCGAGCACCCAGACTGAGATAGCTCACACTCCTGGAGACTGCTTCTTGTGCCGGGACTCCTTGTCCAGACTAAGCGAGCTCTCTGTCTGTACTCCAACACACCTACTTCTGGTCTCCTAATTAACACCTGAGTGATTTCAGGCCTGAGCTGCAAGTGTGTACTGAATGTAAGGTGTAGTGACCTTTCTCTACCACTAGGTCTACAAAGCCACACACCTCCCTTATACCAGTCAGCAAAGTAGCTAGGTGAAATATACACCCCATTCAATACACATACTCTCACTGTCTCACATATCCCCCCCCTCTTCTCCAGACCGGAGGGCTGGTCATCCAGACCGGAGGGCTGGTTAACAATCCAAAAGAGACAGTGAACTCTGGACCAGTCATGGCCCTCATCAGCTTCATCTTCACCACTGTCATTTGTATCTTCACCTGAGTCATAGCCAACATCAGCTTTCTCTTCATCTGAAGCATCCGTACTACCCTGTACCCTCCCAGGCCTATGCTCTCTGCGGGCCTCGGGTCTCCTGCACGGTTTCATTTTGACCTTAGTGCCGGGCTCAGTTTCGGTATAGTGCCTCCTCAGAGCTGTACGACCAGGCACGTCAGAACACCTCTGCTGATTCTTCTTCTTAAATATCGGTTGACCCATAAAGTCTATTTCACAGACCTTAAGCTCGTCTGCCATGGTCTCTGACCATTTTAAGCTACACTGTTCAAATGAATGGGACTGTAGAAGGAGCTGATCGTTTTTCTTTTGCAGTACACATAATTCATCCTCTTCTTGTACAGGCTCACTTTGCATAAGACTCAGAGCTCTTACTTCTTTCTCCAGGAGATCCTCAAGGCTCTGATCACGCTCCTTCATCACAGTTTGGAGTTTTTTCTGAGAAGTAATCAATTCATCTGGTACCTGTTGGACGTCTTTTATGTCTTCGGCCCCTTCTTCAGGCTCTTCTGGTAGAACATGCTCAGAAGCCCTACCGTCAGTCTTACATTCTACCTCTTCAGTCACATCATTATGGTCTCCAATATTTCCATTTATTCCGGCTTTCAAGTTCTCCTTGATAGCGGCATCTGTATACTCAGAACCCGCCGGATTCTTCTCTTCCACCACGTTCTGCATCCCATCTGAGCTCCCGTGTGTCTGCAGCGGCAACGGAGTGACACATCGCTTTTCCCATTTGTTGGGACGTGGCTCCGATGTAGACTCCATGAAAGTGCGCTTGAGCTCACCAACGCCAGCCTGATGTCTCAAAATCTCATCTTGTGACTTATCCAGATCCTTGGTGTCACTCGGGAACACCGCTGGGGCTCCGGCGCCGAACTTCCAGCCTGAGCTTCACGAGTTGCAGCTACTGATCCGAACCGCAACCCGTCCACGCCGCTGTCTTCGGCAGAAACAGATTCCTGGACAGAGTCAGTCCCCATATCTTCAGTCTTGTTCCTCACAGCTTCACTTGAGACCTCAGCTTCTGATGAGGCATCTGGCTTGGTGACTACCTCTTCTATGGCTTTTTTCACCTCTGCAGCATCTCCCTCAGAGTCCCTGGCATGATGCAGATCCACACCACATGTCGACAACTTCCCACTTCCAACAGCCTCCACTTGTGCTGTGTTCAGTCTCAGAGTCCTGCCTTCAAAGCTCAGCTCTCCTCCTTTCACCTTAGTCTTCGCTAGGGAACCGGCCAACTGTAAAACATCTTCAGATGCCATCTTCTGTCCGGCTGTAAGGTCAGCATCAGCTTTCTTCTCAGGACTCTCAACCTCCTCTGCTACCATGCCTTCCTCATTTGCACTGGTTACTTGATTGTCAGCAGGTGATTCACTATCACTACCACTATCCCTGTCTGACCCCTTTTTCTCAGCCACATCTGGCTCACTTTCAGGGTTATACACTTCATTTTCATTCACATCCTGCTCACTGTCAGGGTTATACACTTCATTTTCATTCACATCCTGCTCACTGTCAGGGTTATACAATTCATTCTCATTCACATCTTGATCTGGAACCTTAGTTAACATGTCATCCACAACATTAACTTCACCATCTGGTCCCTGGTTTCCCTCAGGTGGTCCCTCAAGTATGTGACTATGTGACAACCCCAGCACTATACTTCCATATAGCTCAGGTACTAGGAGCTGGCTCACGACCTCTCCCTGGACTTCAGTGTCCCTATACAACAGGTTAGTGTTTATGGCAACATGAGGAAACCTCTCCTCAGAGCCAGGCTCTTGGGAAACCTCATTTAGAACATTTATATTTTCCTGGGCCATTTTAAGAGAGGGGTCTCGCCACTGCTCACTCTCAAAATTGTCACAGGACACAGGCAAGTCAGGGACACTCGGCTCCCGAGAACCACCATCCTCGTCTCCCAACATCACCTGCAAAGGAATTTCATCACTATCACAGTCATCATTATTATCAATATCATTATCATGATTATGATCAGTATCATCATCACTATCATGATCATCATCATTATCATTATCAGCATCATTATCATGGTCATCATCATTATCATGATCATCATCATTATCATCATCATCATCACATAAGTTTAACGGCCCACTAACATTGTGTTCCGCCCCTCGGGACTGTGTACCCTCAGTAGGAGCTTCATCACACTGTCCATCAGAAACATTTTTCCCCCAGAGATCCTTAGATCGGGGAAAGTCATTACCCAATATAACGGGGTGCACCAGGTTCTTCACTACCCCCACTTCATATGAAACCTCCCCGAGTTTGGGGACCAAGTCCACGGCAGTCTCTGGGTAGACTTTGGTGTCTTCATGGATGCACACCATACTCAGGTGCTTATCAGGGATGAAATCCCTATCAATCAGGCTATCACATACGGAAGTCACTGGACTCTCTGAGTCCAAGAGGGCCTGTGCTGGGCAGTCATTTACAACCACCGGGGACACCTGTGGTCCAGTCTCTTCGGCTGAGGTGGACACACACACAGGTTCTGCGCAGAGAGAGAGGGATCTGCCAACATCACAACACATAGGCTCCCCCTCTATTGGACAGTTGGCTGCAATTTCACGCCAGCTCCAACACTGTCCATCACACTCTCCCACCCACATGTCCCCTCGGGCCTGAACCCGCTTATCAGCATACCCCATGTCCCCAACAGCTGGAACGCTCTTACCGCGAGAGTTCGGCGTCCGGGAACTCTGAAGTGACGACCTCTCAGACGGCTGTACCTCAGGAGGACGTGCGCTGGTGTAGCGGTCCACTATCACCTTTTCAATTCCATAATCAGGTTTGCTGACTGCATACTCCCAACTGCATCTCCAGTCATGAACTCCCCTGGCACGGGCTGTCACCGTAACACCCAGCCGGGTAAGAATCTCCGCTTTCAGCTTGGCATAGTCTTGGCTGTCCTGCTCGCTCAGGTCAGCATAGGCCCTTTGGGGTTCTCCAATCAAATAGGGTGCGACCATCATGGCCCATTCAGATAGGGGCAGATTCTCCTTCTCTGCCAGTCCCTCAAACCTAGTGAGATATACCTCCACATCATCACGAGGTGTCATCTTTTTCAGGGACCGTCTTACCGCCTTCTTTACAGCGGACAATGCAGGTGACTTTGCAACACCACTTTGGGACGATGCGCCGCAAGTCCCCTGCAGTGCTGCAACCTGCTCAAAAAACAACCGGTTATTCTCCTGCTGCAGGAATTGCTGCTGGGCCTGCTGCATGCGCTGCTGGTGCTGCAGGCGCTGCTGCTCCATGCTCTGCTGCATGCTTCGCTGGGCCTGGACCAGGTACTCAACGAGCTCCTCCATACTGCCGGACTTATCTGTCTCAACCACGGCAGTCTTATGTTGCACATTAACTTGCGCCATTTGTTCAAACAGCGCCTCCATGCTGTCATCCATGCTGTCAGACTTCTCTGTCTCAACAACGGCAGTCTTCACTCAAGACATACACACTCCACAGTCTTTTCCACAGAAAATTCAGCTTTGCTGTGCAGACTTTTTTTTTTTCCCTGCAAACTCTATTAGGGCCACTGTCTCTTTAAGACTGCTCCAATCAGACGTTTCTCCTTTGCTGCTGCATACTCCACAGTCTTTTCCACAACAAGTTCAGCTTTGCTGTGCAGATACACTTTTTTTTTTTCCTTTTGCAAACTCTATTAGGGCTACTGTCTCTTTAAGACTGCTCCAATCAGACGTTTTTGCTGACACACTTTTTTTTTTTTTCCTCTGCTGCTGCTTCAACAGACTTCACCTTTATTGCTGTCTCTAAGCCACTGTGCTGCACGCACATTCCAGCACCAATTGTATCAGCCACTGTGCTGCCCCAGCATTCTCCGCCAATTGTAAGCTTTTCAGGGATATAGCTCTAGGATCGCCGTCTGGGTAGACAGAGTGGCACGAAAACAGTTCATTCACACAGCAGTTCTGGTGAAAACTGGCCGCAACCAGCTTTATTAAAGTCCACAGCAAACAGATAAAAATAAATCATAAACATAAGACCTGGGCTTGTCCAGCCACTAATTACACTTAGATAGATTTCCCTTTCTATCCGGGTCCAGACTCTACCAGTCTGTGCCCAAAACAACACATATGTTCAGTAGTTACCAGCGTGGAGTTTCACAGAGTCTCCTCCTTGTGTCTGAAGGCACCTTCAATGTCCAGACTTGAGAGAGCTCCCCTCCTATTCAGCCGCTATTCGCACGGATTCTCACTGAGACTACTCCTGTGTCCGGGGTACATCGAGCACCCAGACTGAGATAGCTCACACTCCTGGAGACTGCTTCTTGTGCCGGGACTCCTTGTCCAGACTAAGCGAGCTCTCTGTCTGTACTCCAACACACCTACTTCTGGTCTCCTAATTAACACCTGAGTGATTTCAGGCCTGAGCTGCAAGTGTGTACTGAATGTAAGGTGTAGTGACTTTTCTCTACCACTAGGTCTACAAAGCCACACACCTCCCTTATACCAGTCAGCAAAGTAGCTAGGTGAAATATACACCCCATTCAATACACATACTCTCACTGTCTCACAATACACACATATACACACACACGTCATAGTGACATGTATATATATATATTTATAGTTCATAGACTTCTACATACTGTAATAGCCGCTAATTCAATTGCCGGCTTTTGTGAAAGTACAGACCCGACATGAAATGACACATGGTTTACATAGTTATGTCATTTCATGTAGTTTGATATATGGTTTAAACTTACAATTACATGGGTGTATGTGTGCAAAATTGCAGACATGTAGGGGTTAATTAAAGGTGTAAATTCGTTGAAAAAAAATGTGTGGGCTCCCGCTGTATTTTGTCCACCAGACAGACAAAGCAAGCGAGTGGGGGAAAATAATAATAGCTCAGGGAGGGTGCATTTATTTTGTGCCCCCCCCTGGCTACTAACATCTGCCCCCAGCCACCCCAGAAAAGGCAAATCTATAATTAGATTAGCCCTTTCTGGCATTTTGCCCCGTCTATTTCCATTGCCCTTTAGCCGTGGCGAATGGGTTAATAAGGGGTTAAAGCCACCTTTGCTATTGAAAGGTGACTTTAAGCCAGGTTAATAATTGAGAGCTGTCAATTAGACAACTATCAATTATTAATCCTATTGTATGAAAGAAAAATCAAACACACACACACTTTAATAAAAAATCATTTTAATGAAATAAGCAGTTTTTGACCATCTTTTATTTTCCTGCTAAAACCATTTCCTGTAATAAAAATAAAATAAAAAAGCAAAATGATTCTTACCTATCCTGTTATGAATGTTTTAGAAATGAATTCTGAGCAGAAGCTCCCTCTGGTGGTTACAAACAGTACTGAACCATTCAATGAGGATTGGCAATCAGGAATTATAGACTGGCTGGATATAAGGGAGGTTTCCCCCCATCATGGTTGCCGGTAATCAATTGTTCTTGTCTCAACGTCGTTTCCTGGTTCACTTGGAAGCTTGCTGAGTCTTGCCTCTTTTCCTGCTCTCAGATAAGATATTTTCTGTTTTTTTGTTTTTGTGCTTGCCATTTGCATTTTTCTCTGCATTTCTGTGAGGTTGGCCAGGTTCCCCTCCCCGGGGGGCTTGGGCTCCTCTCGGTTCCTCTGGAGCCACTGTTTGTTCATTTGCCTTTTCCAGTTTTTTTCTGTGGCTGCGGCTTAGTTTTGTTACATCAGAGAACTAATTTAGGTGGTAGAGGTCGTGTGATCTCAGGTGTTTTTGCAATTAGTAGCGTTGGCTATTTTTTAGGGTTTTTTGGAATTGCAGTAAGTATCCTTCCTATCCTTTTCTGTCTAGGCAGATTGGGCCCCAGCGTTTGCTCATACTATTTTCTGTCTGTGTCTGTATTTCCTCTTGTCTAACCGCCATTACATGTTTTGGGGCTTCCTATGTTCTTTGGGGATCTGCTCCGGGGCAGATAGCTTTCCTTTTTCTATCTTTAGGTGTAGTTAGCCTCTCAGGCTGTGACGAGGCATCTAGGACCAACGTAGGAACGCTCCACGGCTGCCTTTAGTTGTGGTGGTTAGTCAGGGTACTGCAATCCAGTAGATTCCAACCTCTCTGGTGTATTGCCGTTTTTGCCTGCTCTCCTCAGCTACCAAAACATAACAGTATCACCGGCCCAAACTGAAAATTATATGGTACTCACAGAAGGGAAAAATAGTGTGGAAAGAAAAAAGTTGTCAGAGATTTTTTTTTTTTCCTCTGCATTTTTTTCCCTCTTTTTCTTTGGGTGCTGAGGATTTTTTTTTTCTCTCAATGGAGTTTGCACAGTTGTCTGGCCGTGTGGATCAGCTTGCCACTGAAGTTCGGAGTATTGCTACCTATCTTGCAGGGTTGCCGGTTGTGGAACCTAGGATCCCCATGCCAGATTTGTTTTGGGGGGATCGAGCTAAATTTCTGAATTTCAAAAATAACTGTAAGTTGTTTTTTGCCTTAAAACCTAAGTCCTCAGGGAACGCAGCACAGCAAGTTCAAATTGTCATCTCTCTCCTGCGCGGCGATCCTCAGGATTGGGCTTTTTCCCTGACACCTGGGGACCCTGTTTTGAGTAATGTTGATGCATTTTTTCTGGCTCTGGGGTTATTGTATGATGAACCTAATGTCACTGATCAAGCTGAAAAAACCTTGTTGGCATTAAATCAGGGGCTTGAGGACGCTGAGTTGTACTGTCAAAATTCTGAAAGTGGGCAGTTCTAACCAAATGGAATGATGATGCTTTGCCAGCCCTTTTTCGGAAGGGTCTGTCAGAGAATGTAAAAGATGTTATGGTGGGTTTCCCTGCTCCCTCGGGTTTCTCAATGACTCTATGTCATTGGCGATTCAAATTGACAGACGTTTGCGTGAGCGTAGAGGTATGCGTGGAATGGTGTTGCCTTGTGAACCAGCTTCTGAACCCATGCAGTGTGATAGAGTGGCTTCTGGGGCACAGCGTCATGAGTTTTGAAAACGCAATGGGTTATGTTTCTATTGTGGTGATGCCTCTCATGCTATTTCAGTCTGCCCTAAGCGGGGAAGACGTTTTGCACGCTCAGTTGTCTTGGGTAGTGTTCAGACTAAATTTCTGTTGACTGTTACCATTATTTGCTCCCTGTCCACATTTTCTGCTCAGGCTTTTGTTGATTCGGGAGCAGCTATTAACCTGATGGATTTTGATTTTGCTAAACGTTGTGGGTTTCCCTTGATACCCCTACGGAAGTCTATTCCCCTACTGGGGATTGATTCTACCCCTTTGGCTGAGAATAAACCCCAGTTCTCTACTCAGGTGATAATGAGGGTTGAACCTGATCATCAGGAGAGTTGCAAATTTTTGGTGCTGTATAATCTGCATGACATTATTGTACTAGGTTTCCCTTGGTTGCAGTCTCATAATCCTGTTTTGGATTGGAAATCTGTGTCTGTAACCAGTTGGGGCTGCCAATGTGTTAATGCCAACACTCCTGTTTTTTCTGCCTCTCCCCAGGCTCAAGATGTGCCTGACTTTTTGACTGATTTTTCTGATGTGTTTAGCGAAAGTAAATCTGCATCCTTGCTCCACCATAGGAGCTATGACTGTGCTATTGAATTAGTGCCTGGTAGTAAATTCCCTAAAGGTCGCCTTTTTAACTTGTCTGTACCTGAACATGACGCTATGCGGTCTTATATCAAGGAGTCATTGGAGAAGGGTCATATCAGACCATCCTCTTCACCCTTGGGTGCTGGTTTTTTCTTTGTGGCCAAAAAGGATGGTTCATTAAGGCCGTGTATTGATTATCGTCTCTTGAACAATATCACTGTGAAATATCAATATCCGTTACCCTTGATTTCTGACCTGTTTTCCAGGGTGAAAAGTGCTACTTGGTTTACCAAGCTTGACCTCAGGGGGGCGTATAACCTTATTCGCATTAAGCACGGGGATGAATGGAAGATGGCGTTTAATACCCCAGAGGGGCATTTTGAGTACCTAGTGATGCCCTTTGGGCTCACTAATGCTCCTTCCGTCTTCCAGTCCTTCATGAATGACATTTTCAGGGATTTTGTGGGTAAATTTCTGACTGTTTATTTGGATGATATCTTAATTTTTTCCAATAACTGGGACTCTCATGTGAAACATGTTCGGACTGTGTTCCAGATTTTGAGAGAGAATGCTCTGTATGTGAAGGGATCAAAGTGTCTTTTTGGCATACAGAGGATCTCATTTCTGGGATTCATTTTGTCTCCATCTGTTATTGAAATGGACCCGGTCAAGGTTCAGGCCATCTGTGATTGGGTCCAACCTACTTCATTAAAGGCTCTTCAGAGATTCTTGGGTTTTGCCAATTTTTATAGTAAATTTATTGGTAATTTCTCTGTTATTGTTAAACCATTGACTAATTTGACCAAAAAGGGTTCTGATGTGGTGAATTGGCCTCCTGAGGCAGTCTCTGCATTTCAGGAACTTAAGCAGAGATTCACTTCTGCTCCTGTTCTACGGCAGCCTGATGTTTCTCTGCCATTTCAGGTGGAGGTTGATGCCTCTGAAATTGGGGCAGGTGCCGTTTTGTCCCAAAGAGATCCTGAGACCTCTAAAAGTAACCCTTGTGCTTTTTTCTCTCGAAAATGTTCTCCAACTGAACGTAATTATGACGTGGGTAATCGGGAGTTATTGGCCAAGAAGTGGGCTTTTGAAGAGTGGAGACATTGGCTGGAGGGAGCCAAACATCAGGTGGTGGTCCTCACGGACCATAAGAATCTGGTTTATCTGGAATCAGCCAAGCGACTCAATCCTAGACAGGCCAGGTGGCCTTGTTTTTCACACGTTTTAATTTTGTGGTTTCCTTTCTTCCTGGCACTAAGAATGTTAAGGCGGATGCCCTCTCAAGGAGTTTCCTTGCGGACTCTCCTGAGTTATCTGATCCTGCTGTTATTTTGAAAGAGGGTGTAGTTCTTTCCGCCATCTCGCCCAATTTGAGACTGGCTCTGGAGGGGTGTCAGGAGGATAAACCCGAGCGCTGCCCTGTTGGGAAATTTTTTGTCCCAGACCAGTGGAAGAAGAGTGTGATGTCTGAGATTCATTGTTCCGCGTTGGCCGGTCATCCCGGAATTTTTGGTACCAGAGACTTGGTGAGTCGGTCCTTTTGGTGGCCTACTTTGTCTCGTGACGTCAGGGAGTTTGTGCAGTCCTGTGGGACTTGCTCTCGCTCTAAGTCTTGCTCTCGCTCTAGTGGTTTGTTGATGCCATTGCCTGTGCCCAAGAGACCATGGACCCATATCTCTGGATTTTATTTCCGACCTCCCTGTTTCTCAGAGAATGACCGTTATCTGGGTGATTTGTGATAGGTTTTCCAAGATGATACATCTTGTGCCATTACCTAAGTTGCCTTCCTCCTCCGAATTGGTGCCTTTGTTCCTTCAGCACGTGGTTCGGTTACACGGCATTCCTGAGAACATTGTGTCTGATAGAGGAGTCCAGTTTGTTTCCAAATTTTGGAGGACTTTTTGTTCTAAACTTGGTGTTCAATTGTCTTTCTCCTCTGCTTTTCATCCTCAGACCAATGGACAAACTGAGAGAACAAACCAGACATTGGAGACTTATCTGAGATGCTTTGTGTCTGCTGATCAAGATGACTGGGTCTCTTTTTTGCCTTTGGCTGAGTTTGCTCTTAATAATAGGGCAAGCTCTGCCACTTTGATGTCTCCATTTTTCTGCAATTTTGGGTTTCACCCTCGATTTTCTTCAGGACAGACGGAGGCTTCTGTCTGTCCGGGTGTTGACTCTGTTGTGGAGCGTATGCAGCAGATTTGGGACCAGGTAGTGGAGAGATTGTCCCTCTCTCAGGAGAAGGCCCAGCGGTTTGCCAACCGGCATAGGACTGATGGTCCTTGGTTTAAAGTGGGGGACTTGGTCTGGTTGTCCTCAAGAAATATCCCTATGAGAGTTGCATCTCCTAAGTTTAAGCCTAGGTTCATTGGACCTTATAAGATCATGGAGATTCTTAATCCTGTTTCCTTTCGTTTACTTCTTCCAGGGACATTTAAGATCCATAACGTGTTCCACAAGTCCTTATTGAAGAGGTTTGTCGAGCCAGTGGTTCCTATGGCTGCGCCCCCTGACCCTGTTTTGGTTGAGGGCAATCTGGAGTATATGGTTGAGAAAATATTGGATTCTCGTTTTTCTAAACGGAAATTCCAGTATTTGGTTAAGTGGAGAGGTTATGGTCAGGGAGACAATTCTTGGGTGTTTGCTTCGGACATCCATGCTAACAGACTGATCCGTGCGTATCACAGAGCTCATCCTGACCGACCTGGTTGCACAAATGAGGGTTCGGTGACCCCTCCTCAAGGGGGGGGGTACTGTTATGAATGTTTTAGAAATGAATTCTGAGCAGAAGCTCCCTCTGGTGGTTACAAACAGTACTGAACCATTCAATGAGGATTGGCAATCAGGAATTACAGACTGGCTGGATATAAGGGAGGTTTCCCCCCATCATGGTTGCCGGTGATTAATTGTTCTTGTCTCAACGTTGTTTCCTGGTTCACTTGGAAGCTTGCTGAGTCTTGCCTCTTCTCCTGCTCTCAGATAAGATATTTTCTGTTTTTTTGTTTTTGTGCTTGCCATTTGCATTTTTCTCTGCATTTCTGTGAGGTTGGCCAGGTTCCCCTCCCCGGGGGGCTTGGGCTCCTCTCGGTTCCTCTGGAGCCACTGTTGTTTGTTCATTTGCCTTTTCCAGTTTTTTTCTGTGGCTGCGGCTTAGTTTTGTTACACCAGAGAACTAATTTAGGTGGTAGAGGTCGTGTGATCTCAGGTGTTTTTGCAATTAGTAGCGTTGGCTTTTTTTAGGGTTTTTTGGAATTGCAGTAAGTATCCTTCCTATCCTTTTCTGTCTAGGTAGATTGGGCCCCAGTGTTTGCTCATACTATTTTCTGCCTGTGTCTGTATTTCCTCTTGTCTAACCGCCATTATATGTTTGGGGGCTTCCTATGTTCTTTGGGGATCTGCTCCGGGGCAGATAGCCTTCCTCTTTCTATCTTTAGGTGTAGTTAGCCTCTCAGGCTGTGACGAGGCGTCTAGAACCAACGTAGGAACGCTCCACGGCTGCCTTTAGTTGTGGTGGTTAGTCAGGGTACTGCAATCCAGTAGATTCCAACCTCTCTGGTGTATTGCCGTTTTTGCCTGCTCTCCTCAGCTACCAAAACATAACACTATCCAATGCACAGTCAGGTCCCACGCTGTAATCCATCAGAAAGGGATAACAGGTTACAGCTAGCAGGCAGCTAACGCTGCCTGCTAGCTGTAACCCCCTGAATGAATAAGTTCCTCTTCCAGCGACAGGAGAGGAAGTGATTAATGTGTGAAGCTTAATTGATAGCTTCCCACAGTAATCAGTTCAGGTCAGGTCACCCGGGGACACCACACAGCAGCAGTGACGTCAAAGGGAGTCCCCGGGTGACCTGACCTTAAGTGAAAGTGGGAAGCAATCAATTAAGCTTCACACATTAATCACTTCCTCTCCTTTCCCCGGGAGAGGAACTGATTCATTCAGGGGGTTACAGCTCAGCAGGCAGCATTAGCTGCGCTGCTAGCTATAACCTGTTAACCCTTTCTGATGGATTACAGCGTGGGACCTGTCTGTGCATCGGATAGGTAAGAATCATTTTGCTTTTTTATTTTATTTTAATTACAGGAAATGGTTTTAGCAGGAAAATAAAAGATGGTCAAAAACTGTTTGCTTATTTCATTAAAATGATTTTTTATTAAAGTGTATGTGTTTGATTTTTCTTTCATACAAAAGGATTAATAATTGATAGTTGTCTAATTGACAGCTCTCAATTATTAACCTTGCTTAAAGTCACCTTTCAATAGCAAGGTGGCTTTAACCCCTTATTAACCCATTCGCCACCGCTACAGGGCAATTGGAATAGACGGGCAAAGTGCCAGAAAGGGCTAATCTAATTATAGATTTGCCTTTTCTGGGGTGTCTGGGGGCAGGTGTTAGTAGGCGGGGGGGGCACAAAATAAATGCACCCTCCCTGGCCTATTATTATTTGCCCCCACTCGCTTGCTTTGTCTGTCTGGTGGAGAAAATACAGCGGGAGCACATGCATTTTTTTTCAACAAATTTACACCTTTAATTAACCCCTACATGTGTGAAATTTCACACACATACACTCATGTAATTGTTAGTGAAAACCAAATATCAAACTACATGAAATGACATGGTTAACTGTATGTAAACCATGTGTCATTTCATGTCGGGTTCTGTAGTTTCACAAAAGCCGGCAATTGAATTAGCGGCTATTACAGTATGTAGAAGTGTATGAACTATAAATATACAGTACAGACCAAAAGTTTGGACACACCTTCTCATTCAAAGATTTTTCTGTATTTTCATGACTATGAAAATTGTAGAATCACACTGAAGGCATCAAAACTATGAATTAACACATGAGGAATTATACATTACACTTTACAAAAAAGTGTGAAACATCTGAAAATATTTCTTATATTCTAGGTTCTTCAAAGTAGCCACCTTTTGCTTTGATTACTGCTTTGCACGCAGAAAAGGTGAACGGATGGACTCTACATGCCTGGTTCCCACCGTGAAGCATGGAGGAGGTGTGATGATGTGGGAGTGCTTTGCCGGTGACACTGTTGGGGATTTATTCAAAATTGAAGGCATACTGCACCAACATGGCTACCACAGCATCTTGCAGCGGCATGCTATTCCACACGGTTTACGTTTAGTTGGACCATCATTTATTTTTCAACAGGACAATGACCCCAAACACACCTCCAGGCTGTGTAAGTGCTATTTGACCAAGAAGGAGAGTGTTGGGGTGCTACGCCAGGTGACCTGGCCTCCACAGTCACCAGACCTGAACCCAATCGAGATGGTTTGGGGTGAGCTGGACCGGTCACCGCTTCAATTTTGAATAAATCCCCAACAGTGTCACCAGCAAAGCACCCCCACATCATCACACCACCTCCTCCATGCTTCACTGTGGGTACTAGGCATGTAGAGTCCATCCGTTCACCTTTTCTGCGTGCAAAGCAGTAATCAAAGCAAAAAGGTGGCTACTTTGAAGAACCTAGAATATAAGACATATTTTCAGTTGTTTCACACTTTTTTGTAAAGTGTAATGTATAATTCCACATGTGTTAATTCATAGTTTTGATGCCTTCAGTGTGATTCTACAATTTTCATAGTCATGAAAATACAGAAAAATCATTGAATGAGGTGTCCAAACTTTTGGTCTGTATTTTATGTATATATATATATGTCACAATGACATATACATATATATATATATATATATATATATATGTTCTATGTGTATATATCTATTCTTTCTTTTGTGATTTAAATACTATTCATATGGATCCATTATATGTCGGTTTTGCAAGCCTGCGACAAAATCTCGCAAGTCGGATGTAAATTGGATGTTACACCTACGGTCAGATGCGACTAATTCGCATCTTTCCAGGAAAATCGGATGCCAGACGGATGACTGTTCATGACATTTTGCTGCGATAATCGACCGACTAAAACGGTCAGATTTTTTAGTCGGTGTGTGTGACCCCAGCCTAACAGCGCCAACCTGACACTGTCTGTAGGTTATTGTGCACAATCCTGCTGATAGGTTCCCTTTAAATATACAGATGATACAATATTGATCGCAACAAAGGTAGATGAAATGAAGGACGTATTATGGAGTGTCAAGTTGGAAAGCTCAAACATGGGACTGTTACTCAACACAAGGAAGACAAAAGATATTGACTACTGCGAAGTACGACCAGTGAACATTTGAGATGGACAACGACAAATTGGAAGTTGTAAAGGACTTCAGCCTACTTGGATCATTGATCACTCAAGATGCAGCGACGGCATCAGAAGTCAATAGAAGAGCTGTGATAAAATCAACAATGAAGTCACTGGACAAAGTCTTCAAATTGAAGAACATTTCACTGGCTCGTACATGGTTTGGAATTTTCTGTAATATATGGATGCAAAAACGGGCCGATAAATAAACAAAAAAGAATCAACGCTTTCAAAATGTGGTGCTGGAGAAGGATGTTATCAATACCATAGAAGGCAAGAAGAACAAACAAATCAATCTTGAAACAGATCAAGCCAGACCTTTCACAAAAAACAAGGATCATCAAGCTATGACTTGCCCACTTTGATAAACAATATCTTCAGAACAGAAACCATATTTTCAATCCGAAATAATATGACAGGGTATATCGATGTGAAGTACTCGCAAATGGTATTGAATGTAATTAAATCGTACTTACTCGCACTAACATTGGTGATGCAGTGTGCATAGAATACCAGTAGATTATCAGCTGTGGTGGTCAACTGACAGGTGGTGCTGCTGAAATAGTATATATGACCTGATCACTGCATTGTATTAAAATTCAAAGAGTGCAGCATATATAATTAAAAAATAGACTTTGAGGTCATCAAACACTGCTAATTTGCACTTACTTGTGTTGGTGGTACAGCTTGCTAGCGGGAGCCGTGCGGTATGGAGAACCTGTTCCAATCACCAGCTGCTTCTGAGTTTCCTGCCTCATCCTCTCTGTGTGGTAAGCTCCAGCGTAATTTGTTCATTCATTTTCTACTCATATTTTCAATCCATCACATCCTATACCAAGTGGTGAGGGGGGCTTGTTGTGAATGTTTTAGAAATGAATTCTGAGCAGAAGCTCCCTCTGGTGGTTACAAACAGTACTGAACCATTCAATGAGGATTGGCAATCAGGAATCACAGACTGGTCTTATATAAGGGAGGTTCCCTCCCATCATGGTTGCCGGTGATCAATTGTTCTTGTCTCAACGTTGTTTCCTGGTTCACTTGGAAGCTTGCTGAGTCTTGCCTCTTCTCCTGCTCTCAGATAAGATATTTTCTGTTTTTTGTTTTTGTGCTTAGCATTTGCATATTTCTCTTCATTTCTGTGAAGTTAGCCAGGTCCCCCTCCCCGGGGAGCTTGGGCTCCTCTCAGTTCCTCTGGAGTAACTGCTAATTGTTCATTTGCCTTTTCCAGTTTTTTTCAGTGGCTGCGGCTTAGTTTTGTTACACCAGAGAACTAATTTAGGTGGCAGAGGTCGTGTGATCTCAGGTGTTTTTGCAATTAGTAGCGTTGGCTTTTTTTTAGGATTTTTTTTGGATTGCAGTAAGTATCCTTCCTATCCTTTTTCTGTCTAGGCAGATTGGGCCCCAGCGTTTGCTCATGCTATTTTCTGTCTGTGTCTTTATTTACTCTTGTCTGGCCGCCATTACATGTTTGGGGGCTTCCTATGTTCTTTGGGGATCTGCTCCGGGGCAGATAGCTTTCCTCTTTCTATCTTTGGGTGTAGTTAACCTCTCAGGCTGTGACGAGGCGTCTAGGACCAACGTAGGAACGCTCCACGGCTGCCTTTAGTTGTGGTGGTTAGTCAGGGTACTGCAATCCAGTAGATTCCAACCTCTCTGGTGTATTGCCGTTTTCGCCTGCTCTCCTCAGCTACCAAAACATAACAGGGGCTATAATAGCTCAGGAAGCTCCCATAATACATGGCCACACAGAAAGAAAAAAAAGAGCACGAAAAAGTCCCAAAATAAAATTATATCATAGTTTATTCAAAAAAACATATAAAACACAACAATAAAAATAATAATAATAATCAGATTAGAGACAAAAGTGGATAGTTGATATCACAGGTGTAACACAGAGTCTAACTCTACTTTAGTCCACCTCTACCAGTGCAGTGATTGCTTAATGTGCAGGAACCTTATTCGCACGGCTTCCTTTATCTCAGCGGATGGGCCGTGGCAATATAAAATTATGGACTATATCTCATGTAGCACAACACACAAAGTGTATTGTGCTAGATTTTCATGCGGACATTTATATATAGGGCTCACTTCACGTGAGCTACGAATTAGGACACGTGAGCATGTCAGGGATATCCTGGCTGCTAAAAATGAGGAGGATGTGAGCACTCTGAAAACGATCCACCGAAACATTAGGACCTATCACTACTTTAATCCAAGCGATTTCCAAATGTGAGGGATCTACAGAATCCGCATGGGCATAAGGGGTGGTGATGCCAAACGGATTCTGGCACAGCGTGAATGACGCTGGATCACGATATTGGGAACTATGGCGCCAGCAGGTTTAAATGAACATCTGAGTTTTGTCCCATTTTTATGAGGTGAAGTATTTCTGGATTTATTTAATTATGTGTGTTTTGTTTATTGTATTAATGTATCTTTGATGGATATGGACTGGACAGCATGGTTCAGTTTTATTTCGTTCCCTTAAAGCGACATACACTCTCTTGGTATATGATTCTCCAGTGTTGACTTCCTCACTCACTGTCTCATTAGTTCTACATTCTTATATGATTTATTACTTTCTTCTATTACTTTAACTTATGTAGCGTGAGATAGTGAGTGTTTCCATCTCCATAGAGTCTCGTACCTATATGGGAACATTTATAGACTCTATACACTTAATCTTTAATCAATCTGCTGCTATATTCTGCTCTTTCCTTCCACTAAAATACAGGTGGACTCTGTGTTACACCTGTGATATCAACTATCCAACTTTATCTCTAATCTGATTAGTAGTATTTTTATTGTTGTGTTTTATATGTTTTTTTGAATAAACTATGATAGAATTTTATTTTGGACTTTTTTGCGCTCTTTTTTCTTTCTGTGTGGACTTGCCTACTTTGGACACATCATACAAAGACAGCAATCACTGGAGAAGGTCATCAGGGTCGTAAGAATAAAAGGAAAAAGGCGAAGAGGAAGACAAGCATCCTGATGGCTTGATACTATCAAGAAAACGATTGAGAAGACAAAAGGTCGACCTATGTAGGCATTCATAAGGTTCATGTTCCTACAAAGCATTCATCCATCAAGTCGACATGGCTTGAGATAGAGCAGAAGGCATTTAAATAAAACAATGTTTTAATTACAAGGAAAAATATTTAGACTTGAGAGTCCTCAGTGGTTGATACCTTTTAATGGCTAACTGAAAAGATGGTAACAAATTGCAAGCTTTCGAGACTACGCAGGTCTCTTCATCAGGCAAAGACTAAAACAAAAGCTGAAGAATCACATATTTATACACAAGAGGACACAGGAATAATGCAATAGGTAAGACAAGTGACGTGAAGCAGAACTGTCATTATGGCAGAGGGATTAACATAAATATGACTAGTTCATAGATAAGGAGTGAAGGTTTTATT
Source organism: Oophaga sylvatica (assembly GCA_033576555.1). NCBI lineage: Eukaryota > Metazoa > Chordata > Amphibia > Anura > Dendrobatidae > Oophaga > Oophaga sylvatica. The sequence continues at coordinate 109,163,748 of JARQOD010000002.1, forward strand.
ACCCTCTGATTGGGGTCTGGTATTGTGTTGTGATGACCCTAAAAGGTCAGGGAAGCAGATTCCTTAATTGTTGTAGAAAGACATAAAATTCTGGGATATATTCATCCCAGCACTAAGAGTGTCAAAGGTCATCATAAGTTTATATTCCCAGACTTTTCTATCCTTCTCAGATTTGAAGTTAGATTTTAATACAAGTAATTCCATATCCGTCATGCTATGACCGGGCATACAAAAGTGTTTTGCCACAGGTAAATCCATTCTCCTTTCTCTTATTGTGTGGCGATGAGAATTCATCCTTGTTCTCAGTTTTTGCCCGGTCTCCCCCACATACAGACCCCCAGTTGGACATTTAGTACATATAATTAGGTACACCACATTAGATGTGATGCAGCTGAAAGTACCTGGTATCTTGTAGTCCTGATGTGAGTTGGGGATCTTTATCCTGTCCGTGGTCATTATAGATGTACAGGTTTTGCATTTCTTTTGTTTGCAAGGAAAGGTACCTGCAGCTGTTGGGGAGGACAGGGAGCTTCTGACAATGATGCTTCTTAGATTTGGGGGCTGCCTAAAACATAGTAGTGGGGGGTCTGGAAATATGGATTGTAATCGGGCATCTTTTTGTAGTAAAGGTTGTAGTTTCCGTGCAGCTCCCCTTAGCATCTCCAGACTTGGATTGTAGGTGACCACTAGAGGCACCCGGTTATTTTCTTCTTTAGCTTTGTAATGTAGCAGGTGATTCCAATATGTGATGAACGGGCACGCGGTCCGCCACACGGTAGCCCGGGGTATCACGGCTTGTGATCCCTCCGTGCTGCAAATGTGACGAAAACGCGCACACACACGACGGCTGCTGCCGTCCGACCCAGTAAATTGCAGGGATTTATAATTATCCCACTTCCACTTAGGAACTTGCGGCTCTCTGGCGCCCCCCTTACCCTCAGGTCAGTCAGGGAACTGCACCTAGGATAATTAGTCGCCAGACGGGTCACTTGGATGTGTGCTGGCTATTGGGCACGCGGCAGTGAGGGAATTATAATTACTCCGAGCCGCAGCCGGGCAATATGCTTATAAAACCCGCTCTGTCACCGCCAACGCCACCCCAATGTCAACACTTAATTACAAGGGGCGTTCATTAAAGATTTCCCCTTACACACTTCTATTTATCACAGGATGCGGAAACAGCACATGTATAATGATACAAGTCCCAATTTGCAACTAAGTATTGATAGCGGTCTTGATGTTACAGGTGCTGAAGTGGTGTGAGGTTTGATAATGGACCCAGTGGAATACAGAGCAGTCATCAAGTTCCTTTACTTGAAAGGCCAAACACCAAAGAGACGTTCGATGAGAAGAGGTTTATGGTAATGATTCCCCATCATATGATGTAGTGAAGAACTGGCATCGTCAATTCAAATGTGGTCGGACTTCAGTGCAAACAGCTCCAATTCCAGGGCGACCCGACTCTGCTATTGATAGACACACCATCCAGCAAGTGGAGGTTGCCATTTTTGGAAAATTGCCACGTAACCATTCACCACCTAGCCCAAAATGTCAAGATTAGTGTGGGGTCTGTGGAAAAAAATCATCCAAGACCATCTTCACATGCATAAGGTATCTGCTCGCCGGGTTCCCCGGCTACTCACACCTTTCCAGAATGCTCTCAGGCTCTATTGACGATGTGCCATGGAAACCAGGAGGACTTTTTCAACAGACTGATCACACAGGATGAAAGCTGGGTCCATCACTATGGTCCTGAGACTGAAGTCCAGTCGATGCAATGAAAGCATCATGACTCACCGCCTCCAAAGAAAGCACGTACCCAACCCTCGGCAGGCAAGGTCATGTTCACAGTATTTTGGGACTAGAACGGAGTAATATTGATGAATTTCATAGCAAAGGGTACCATGATCACTGGAACATACTATGCTTCAGTCCTGTGGAAATTGCAGGCGGCCATCAAAACCAAGAGACAATACAGCAGTTCACAACTCACATGTTACCGAAATGGAAGAATGCTCCTGTGGCTTTGAAAATTCTACCACATCCCCCTTATTCACCCGACCTCGCACCATCGGACTTCCACCTCTTTCCAACAATGAAGTTATTTTTGAAGAGCAAGCATTTTCCAGATGATGAGACTCTGATTTCCAAAGTCACAACATGGATTTTGGAGCAACCTGTCGACTTCTACAAGCGAGGTGTTTACAGTTGTTTAAAGAGATGGGAGAAGTGTGTGTCCCTATGTGGCACCTATGTAGAGAAGGACTAATAATGGTGCCAGGTTTCATTGTTCTCAGTCTACAGGAAGTAGATAAGGGGAAATCTTTAATAAATGCCCCTCATAGCTTTCTTATATTGCAATGTTGCGGCCAAAAAAAACCATAATTCTGGCATTTGATTTTTTTTCGCCATTTACGAATAGGATTAATTTATTTTATGCTTTGATAGATTGGACTTTTACTAATGCAGTGATACCAAATATTTGTATTTTTTTCACCATTTTATTTTTAAATGGGCAAAAGGGGGGTGATTTGAACGTGTTTTGCTTTTTCCACATTTTTAAAACCATTTTTTTTTTTACTGTATTGAACAGTCCCCTTAGGAGACTATGATCATCAAATCGCTATGTATAGTGAAAATCATGATCTAAGAATAACAGCTTTCACAGGAGGATCGTAATGACAGGCATGCGGGTCTTCAGCAGAACCCCGGCTGTCATGACAACCCATCGGCACCCCGTGGTCATATCACCAGCATGCCAATGGGCACATGGAACGACTCGCTCCCTGCTGGCGCATGTTAAATGCTGCTGCCGGAGATTGACAGCGGGATTTAACAGGTTAACAGTTGCAGGTGGAGCTCCACTGCACCTACTAAAGGCACATGATGGCTGCATCATCTACAGGCTCAGCCACAATATATGACATATGTACCTCATATCTTCTAAAGGGGTTAGAAAGTTGCAAACTTTGGCACAGACTCTAGTCCCCCTCATAGATTGATTTTATGCAAGGCAAAAATTTGGTGCAATTTTGCAAAACGTGCAAATTGCTGAGCTGAAAACTCACAAAATAGGATCACATTTTTTATTTTGATCCTGCACAAATACATTAAATACCTGCGCCATTTTGAAAAATTATGCTAAAAAAAAAAAAGACAAAAGTGATTAAGAGGTTTCCGAGAAGGAATGGGCTATGGCTGCACAAGGTGGAACTAGTACTGGCAGGATATTTATGAGGCAGTGAGATCTGGGTGCTACACAGGGGCAGCTGCTGTGTCATACAAGTCGCAGCATGCCTCGAGTGCTGCTCCATGGGAGCGGCTCCGTCCCTCACATGTGGGCAGGCAGAGAGCGGCTCCGTCCCTCACATGTGGCACAGGCAGAGCGCGGCCCTGTCCCTCACCTGTGGCACAGGCAGAGCGCGGCCCTGTCCCTCACCTGTGGCGCAGACACAGCGCGGCTCCTTCCCTCACGTGACGCAGGCAGAGAGCGGCTCCGTCCCTCACATAGGGCGCAGGCACAGCGCGGCTCCGTCCCTCACACAGGGCGCAGGCAGAGCGCGGCCCGTCCCTCACCTGTGGCGCAGGCAGAGCGCGGCCCCGTCCCTCACCTGTGGCGCAGGCAGAGCGCGGCCCCGTCCCTCACCTGTGGCGCAGGCAGAGCGCGGCTCCGTCCCTCACCTGTGACGCAGGCACAGCGCGGCTCCGTCCCTCACATGTGACGCAGGCACAGCGCGGCTCCGTCCCTCACATGTGACGCAGGCACAGCGCGGCTCCGTCCCTCACATGTGACGCAGGCACAGCGCGGCTCCGTCCCTCACATGTGACGCAGGCAGAGGGCGGCTCCGTCCCTCACATGTGGCGCAGGCACAGCGCGGCTCCGTCCCTCACATGTGGCGCAGGCACAGCGCGGCTCCGTCCCTCACATGTGGCGCAGGCACAGCGCGGCTCCGTCCCTCACGTGTGACGCAGGCACAGGGCGGCTCCGTCCCTCACGTGTGGCGCAGGCACAGCGCGGCTCCGTCCCTCACGTGTGGCGCAGGCACAGCGCGGCTCCGTCCCTCACGTGTGGCGCAGGCACAGCGCGGCTCCGTCCCTCACGTGTGGCGCAGGCACAGCGCGGCTCCGTCCCTCACGTGTGGCGCAGGCACAGCGCGGCTCCGTCCCTCACGTGTGGCGCAGGCACAGCGCGGCTCCGTCCCTCACGTGTGGCGCAGGCACAGCGCGGCTCCGTCCCTCACGTGTGGCGCAGGCACAGCGCGGCTCCGTCCCTCACGTGTGGCGCAGGCAGAGGCGGCTCCGTCCCTCACTGTGGCGCAGGCAGAGCGCGGCTCCGTCCCTCACATGTGGCGCGGGCAGAGCGCGGCTCCGTCCCTCACATGTGGCGCGGGCAGAGCGCGGCTCCGTCCCTCACATGTGGCGCGGGCAGAGCGCGGCTCCGTCCCTCACATGTGGCGCGGGCAGAGCGCGGCTCCGTCCCTCACCTGTGGCGCAGGCAGAGGCGGCTCCGTCCCTCACCTGTGGCGCAGGCAGAGGCGGCTCCGTCCCTGACATGTGGCGCAGGCAGAGCGCGGCTCCGTCCCTCACCTGTGGCGCAAGCAGAGGCGGCTCCGTCCCTCACCTGTGGCGCAGGCAGAGGTGGCTCAGTCCCTCACCTGTGGCGCAGGCAGAGGCGGCTCCGTCCCTCACCTGTGGCGCAGGCAGAGCGCGGCCCCGTCCCTCACCTGTGGCGCAGGCAGAGCGTGGCTCCGTCCCTCACATGTGGCGCAGGCAGAGGCGGCTCTGTCCCTCACCTGTGGCGCAGGCAGAGGCGGCTCCGTCCCTGACATGTGGCGCAGGCAATGCGCGGCTCCGTCCCTCACCTGTGGCGCAGGCACAGCGCGGCTCCGTCCCTCACGTGTGGCGCAGGCACAGCGCGGCTCCGTCCCTCACCTGTGGCGCAGGCAGAGGCGGCTCCGTCCCTCACCTGTGGCGCAGGCAGAGGCGGCTCGTCCCTCACCTGTGGCGCAGGCAGAGGCGGCTCAGTCCCTCACCTGTGGCGCAGGCAGAGGCGGTCCGTCCCTCACCTGTGGCGCAGGCAGAGGCGGCCCGTCCCTCACCTGTGGCGCAGGCAGAGCGCGGCTCCGTCCCTCACATGTGGCGCAGGCAGAGGCGGCTCCGTCCTCTACACTGTGGCGCAGGCAGAGCGCGGCTCCGTCCCTCACCTGTGGCGCAGGCAGAGGCGGCTCGTCCCTACCTGTGGCGCAGGCAAGGCGGCTCCGTCCCTCACTGTGGCGCAGGCAAGGCGGCTCCGTCCCTCACCTGTGGCGCAGGCAGAGGCGGCTCCGTCCCTCACCTGTGGCGCAGGCAGAGGCGGCTCCGTCCTCACCTGTGGCGCAGGAGAGGCGGCTCCGTCCTCACATGTGGCGCAGGCAGAGGCGGCTCCGTCCCTCACCTGTGGCGCAGGCAGAGGCGGCTCCGTCCCTCACCTGTGGCGCAGGCAGAGGCGGCTCCGTCCCTCACCTGTGGCGCAGGCAGAGCGCGGCTCCGTCCCTCACCTGTGGCGCAGGCAGAGCGCGGCTCCGTCCCTCACATGTGGCGCGGGCAGAGCGCGGCTCCGTCCCTCACATGTGGCGCGGGCAGAGCGCGGCTCCGTCCCTCACCTGTGGCGCGGCAGAGGCGGCTCCGTCCCTCATGTGGCGCAGGCAGAGGCGGCTCCGTCCCTGCATTGGCGCAGGCAGAGCGCGGCTCCGTCCCTCACCTGTGGCGCAGGCAGAGGCGGCTCCGTCCCTCACCTGTGGCGCAGGCAGAGGCGGCTCAGTCCCTCACCTGTGGCGCAGGCAGAGGCGGCTCAGTCCCTCACCTGTGGCGCAGGCAGAGGCGGCTCCGTCCCTCACCTGTGGCGCAGGCAGAGCGCGCCCGTCCCTCACATGTGGCGCAGGCAGAGGCGGTTCCGTCTCTGACATGTGGCGCAGGCAGAGCGCGGCTCCGTCCCTCACCTGTGGCGCAGGCAGAGGCGGCTCCGTCCCTCACCTGTGGCGCAGGCAGAGGGGGCTCCGTCCCTGACATGTGGCGCAGGCAATGCGCGGCTCCGTCCCTCACCCGTGGCGCAGGCAGAGGCGGCTCCGTCCCTCACCTGTGGCGCAGGCAGAGGTGGCTCCGTCCCTCACCTGTGGCGCAGGCAGAGGTGGCTCCGTCCCTCACCTGTGGCGCAGGAAGAGGCGGCTCCGTCCTTGACATGTGGCACAGGCAGAGCGCGGCTCCGTCCCTCACCTGTGGCGCAGGCAGAGCGCGGCTCCGTCCCTCACCTGTGGCGCAGGCAGAGGCGGCTCCGTCCCTCACCTGTGGCGCAGGCAGAGCGCGGCTCCGTCCCTCACCTGTGGCGCAGGCAGAGGCGGCTCCGTCCCTCACCTGTGGCGCAGGCAGAGGCGGCTCCGTCCCTCACCTGTGGCGCAGGCAGAGCGCGGCTCCGTCCCTCACCTGTGGCGCAGGCAGAGCGCGGCTCCGTCCCTCACCTGTGGCGCAGGCAGAGCGCGGCTCCGTCCCTCACCTGTGGCGCAGGCAGAGGCGGCTCCGTCCCTCACCTGTGGCGCAGGCAGAGCGCGGCTCCGTCCCTCACCTGTGGCGCAGGCAGAGGCGGCTCCGTCGCTGACATGTGGCGCTTTGCTTTTCGCCGCCGCCACCTCCTCCATGTACTCACCGCGTCCCACACCGGCGCAGCTACCCCGAGATTGGCGCCAAAGTGCTGTGTTATCCTCAGCTCTCGGCCGCAGAACTTGTAGCCGCTCTCCTCTGTGTAAGTGTCCGAGAAGAGCGAGCAGACATCCCGCGGCAGCTCGTCAGCCAGGCCGCTCTCCTCCTCCATGGCTGCAGACAGCGGCTTCCTGGTTGTGCCCGCTGTACTGTGCGCCATAGGCCGAGCCTGTAACGTCGCAGGTGGAGGAGCTGGAGCAAAGCTTCTCCCGGCACAGCCGCACCACAGGAGGCTGCACTATTACACTTTTTTCTGGCAGGTTTTATGTAGAATATATTAACCCCTTACTGAGAGAACGTATTTTGGTCACTGAGGGGTTTTACAGGGAAAGCCGTGATGGGCTGTACGGATATTTTGGACAGATGTGTGACACTCGTCAGGTGACGGAGCTGCGGCTCCAGGGGTTACTGTCTGCAGCGCTGATGTCACGTGGACAGTACTGCAACCAAGCAACTCGGAGTTGACTGCACAATCTACTGAGCTCACTGATTGGCTGCAGCGCTGACACTGATGTTAGCACTGCAGACAATCACAGACCCCCGGCCAAATGGTGGAGATTCAGTGCTTAGACCCCGGAGGGTAATATTAATATTTTTTCGTTTTATATAAAGAAAAAAAATGCAGCCAATCATGGGCTTTATGAAACCAGGTAACCCACCATCGGCTGCTCATACATAGCAGGAGCGGCCTAGACAGGGCACACACTCTGAAGGGCGATATAAGAATTGGGCATGTTGGATGTCCTCATTCCTGATCCTTTGTTCCTCAGAAAATTACAAGTTTCCAGAAGCGACAGATCTCAGCCCATATTTAATAGAACAGAATTGTTTGTCCCTGTAGTCTTACCTATAGTAATAGCGGTCAGCCAACAGTTATCTGAGATGTATCGCAACTATACATAGCTATTCCCTCCCTACTCATTAGATGGCTGTTGATGGCTCAACCGATCTTCCGGACAGCAGCTATCTCACCCGTCTCTACCATACACAGGAGCGCTCACTTTGCTGAGTTCTCCTGTGTCCTCAATAAGGCTGGTTTCACATTTGCGTATCTTTGCACAGCATTTGATCCGCATGCATCATGCATACATATCTTTAACATGGTGTACGCAGGGACGTGCGTTTGTGTACACATGCGTCGTTTCACGGTGTCCGGCGAATGCAACATGTTGCATTTTTGGAAGCGTCAAAAATCCGTCAAATACGCGCAGTCATGCAGATGAGTATGTCAAAACAACGCATTACTGTCTATGGGAACGCATTGGTACGCAAAGACATGCGCATGGATGCGTTCGATGTGCATGCAGACTTCAGACTGCACATGTCCAGGAACTGATTACGGCACCTGGAAATATCATGCGCATGCACACGCAGCGTTTTTTTTTTGCATCATGCATAAGCTGATGCGGATAAAAAAACACTGCTAAGCAGGCGTTTGCGTATGCAGATGATACGCAAATGTGAACTTGGCCTCAGAGAGCCACTTCTGAACATATTTGGTAGCATTATATCATATGTAAATCTAAAGGATTGTTAATCATTATATCCCTTGATATCAATCAGGGACCCCCAAACGTGTTAGACTATTCATTAAACCTGTCAATATTGGGGAGTTCGATCAACAATAGTCTAATGTCTATTGGGGTGTAAAAGGGTTTTCCCTTGAACAAAGTTAATTTTAATCAATAGATCTTGGAATAAAAATAATTTCCACATTTAGATTTGTTTAAATAAAATGTTCCTGTGCTGAGATAATCTTATAAATGTGCCCCTGCTGTGTACTGTGTAATGGCTGTGTCTGAGCATGCAGGAACATGGTTTGATCCTACCACAGCTTCTGGGCAGGGAAGGAAGGAAAAGAGAGTATATAGACATTACAGCACAGGACTTTACCCCACCGCAGAGAAGGTGGCTGCGGTACTGAAGTGGCCCACACCTACCGACCTGAGAGGGTTCCTAGGGCTAGCCGGATACTACCGCAGGTTCATAAGGGACTTCGCCAAGATTGCGGTACCACTCAATGAGTTGTTGCGGGGCACAGCTGGAGGAGCCAAACGTCAACCCATTCAATGGGGCCCACAGCAAGAAGAAGCATTTCAGGCATTGAAGATGGCATTGACGGATGCCCCAATCTTGGCCTATGCTGACTTCTCGCAGCCCTTCATGCTGTACACCGATGGAAGGCTATATGGACTGGGGCAGTATTGTCTCACAAACAATAAGGATGAGAGCTGGTGATTGCGTATGCCAGTAAGTCACTGAGAGACACGGAGAAGAATCTGGACAGTTGTTCAAACTGGAGTTGTTGCCGCTGGTATGGGCCATGACTGAGAAATTTGCAGAGTATTTGTCGGGGTCAGAAATACACGTGTAGACGGATAACAACCCCCCTGGCCCACCTTGAAAATGCAAAGCTGGGAGCGCTAGAACAGCGGTGGGTCGCAAGGATGTCTAAATACCAGTACAAGATCTATTGATCTAAGTCCCAGAATACACATGCGGACGCCTTGTTCCGAGTTACACAAGCCGGACCGAAGACAGACGTAGATGAAGAGCTTGAGGGTGATGAGTTACCGGAATTTAGGCAGTTTTCCATGGCTGTAGTAACCGCTCAGGAGTCTAGAAAAGAGCCAAGACCCACCCTGATTCTGGGCTGATCAAGGGACTAGTGGATACACCTGTCCAATCCAGAACTGGCAAGGCTAAGCTAGTGGGTTATGCTGGGGCAAAGGCCTGATCATGAAGCTAGGGCTGCTTTGCCCCCAAATACCCTGCAGATCTTGGGCCAGTGGGGAAGGCTCTTCTTTAAAGCTGGCCTGCTGTACCGAAGCATTCAACTCCCTCGAGAGTTCGATGTTACCTGGCAAGTAGTGGCTCCAGAAGCGCTGATAGTGCAGCTAGCTAAAGGAGCTCATGAGAGGGGTGCCCACTTCGGTGTATAAAAGACCTTTCGGTGGCTGCAACGAGTGGTGTACTGGCCTCAACTGCAGCTGGAGGTCAAAAGAGTTTGCCGAAGATGTCACCAGTGTGAGCTGAACAAACCCCCGGAACATTAGGCTCCTGTTCAGGCTATCCGAACATCTATGCCTTTGGAGGTCCTGATGATCAACTATTGATGATCGGCACTTCATATAATGGCTATGAGTATTGCGTAGTGATGACTGATCACGTCACCAAGTTTACGGTGGTGACTCCTACCCGGGATCATACAGCCGAAGCTGCAGCCAGAGCCATCTGTGAGGACTTCATTTGCATGTATGGATGCTAGAAGCGAATTCACTCTGACCAAGGGGTATGCTTTCAAGGGCGAGTGATGGATGAACTGTATCATGTCTATGGATTATGGGGGTACTAGCTGTGTGTGGGGGTGGTATTTGCTGTATGTGTGTGGGGAGGTATTTGCTGTGTGAGGGAGTTTACTGTGTGTGGGGTAAGGTGTGTGTGGAAGAGGGTATTTACTGTGTGTGTGTGGAGGGAGGTATTTACTGTGTTTGAGAGGGGGTGTTTACTGTTTATGTATGAGGGGGTACTTACTTTGGGGAGTATTAACTGTGTGTGTGTAGGGTATTCACTATGTGGGTGGGGGTATTTAAACTAGCTGTATCCCACCATGTCATTTAGTGCTGTGGTGATATAAGACTGCAAACCTAAGGCACATAAAAAATTATAATTTTTCTGTTGCTAAATGTGAAACAGCCTGCTGTATCCCACTTTGTCATTTTGTGGCGGTGATATGAACCTGTCCAGACCTAAGCACATTAAAAAAAATTATAATTTTTCAGTTGCAAAAAGTTAGACAACCTGCCATATCACACTTTGTCATTTGGTTGGGTTGAAATTAAACTGTAGAGGCCTGATCCAGAGGCCACAAAACTTTCTTGTTATTAATGTCATACAGTAAGGGACCTCACTTTAAAATAGTTTGTAGCATCTAGTGTGTTCTAGAGACCTGATTTATTGTTCACAAAAAAATCTGTTATTATTAACGTCATACAGTAAGGGACCTAACTTTAAAAATAGTTTGTAGCATCTAATATGTTATAGAGGCCTGATCCACTGTCCACAAAAAAATTCTTCTGTTATTAACGTCATACAGTATGGATCTGACTTTAAAAATAGTTTGAAGCATAACTTCTTTGTCATACAGGCCTCATCCACATTCAAACAATTCTTTTTTCTTTGACTTAGGCTACTTTCACACTTGCGTTTTTTAGCGCTGCGCATCGAGCGCACATCAAACGCATGAAAAAAACACGTGCAAACGTGTATAATCGCTGCGATATTTTGCAAACGAATAGTGCGCATTGCTTTTGAAAAACGCAGCGATTGTAGGCGATTGTATGCGATTTAAAGCGTTTTTGTATGCGTTTGCGTTTTTTCTGTGCAAAACACATGATGAAAATCCTTGAAAAATTCTTGCAACAGAACCCACCAATGGGACACCAGTGGGCGTGTCTTATTGAAAATATAAATAGAGCCTGTTCACAGCCATTCTTCACATTTGCTTGCATTTGCCTTGATGAACATGGATCAGCTTATGGAGACTTTCTTCTTCAACCTTGATGTGGACATGGATATGGCTCGGGCTTATGCCTTTGCTTGCCATGAACAAAGGAAGAGAGATAGACAGTGGAGACGGCAGCGTCGTCGTTTGTGGGTACATCCCATTGTTGAACTCCGGGAGAGCCGTGGAGCGTACCACACCCTCTACAGTGAGCTGCAGTCAAACCCGGAGAAATTTAACGACTACACCCGGATGTCACAACAATCCTTCATGGATTTACTTGCTCGGGTCCAACAATTAATAAGGAGACAGGACACACAGCTCCGTCGGGCGATTCCTCCAGAGGAAAGACTCCTGGTGACTTTACGGTACGTATTATTGAGAAACCAATGCCTGCATAATTGTATTACCATATATACCATGTATGCCTTGTACTATTCCAAAGATGACATCATTCTTGTTCTGCCAGCTAGTAAACAAAGACCTGCAGAATGATTTTTATGCAATTTTTTGGATTATTAATGTTTTACAAAAACATATACAATAATATGTTTTTTGTTCTTTCTCTAGATTCCTTGCTACTGGAGAGAGCCTGTCTTCACTCCACTTCCAGTACAGGATTGGTATCTCCACGTTGTCAGAAATTGTTCTGGACACCTGCCGGGCATTGTGGACTGTTCTCTGTCCGGAATTTATGCCCCTGCCCACCACAGAAAAGTGGCTACAAATTGCTGACAAATTCTGGACAACCTGCAATTTCCCCAACTGTTTGGGAGCAGTTGATGGGAAACACATACGGATTATCAAACCCAAAAGAACAGGCTCGGAGTACTACAATTACAAGAAGTACTATTCTACAGTTCTTATGTCCATTGCGGATGCAGACTGTATGTTTGTTGCGGTGGACATTGGGGCATTTGGCCGTGGGAATGACTCACAGGCGTTTAAGAACTCGGACATGGGACGGAGGTTGTATGAAAACCAGTTTAATTTCCCCATACCGAAACTCCACCAATGTCATTTGTAATGGTTGGGGATGAGGCATTCCAGATGAGCCAACACCTGCTTAAACCCTACTCCAGCCGGGACTTGGACCACACCAAAAGAATTTTCAATTACAGGCTGACCAGGGCAAGAAGAACTGTAGAGTGTGCCTTCGGTATACTGGTTTCCAGATGGCGCATTCTGGGCACAGCCAGTCATCTGAAACTGGAAACAGTGGATGAAGTGGTGAAGGCCTGTGTGGTGCTTCATAACTTTGTGATGTCTAAAGAGCACCCAAACTTTGAACTTGATGATGCTGCTCCTAACCCATTGCCTGACTTCACTCAGCACCCTCTCAGGTCTTCTGTTGAAGTAGGCCAAATGAGAGACCAATTTGCGGCCTACTTCATGTCAGATGTAGGACGGGTGGATTGGCAAGAACAAATGGTGTAAAATAATGTTATTGTCTGTATGTTAATAAAAAATTTTTTTTAATGTTAATAAAATAACTCTGTTTATACCTGTACCACGTGCAGTCTGTTTTTAAATTTAAAAACAATTATGAAATGGCCAGGTTTACCAGTGAATTCATGATGCATATTTTTGGGTGCATCATCAAATCATTTGTAATCCTGACTATGTAGTTAAATATACATGCACACAAGTTGTATGACCTTTATTATTTATCCACTTTTGCTTCCATTTTCAGTGACGGTGGAGATAACACAACAATTATTTGTGGCACTGTGAATTGATTTGTAACGCAGAGATAAAAGATTATACATCTTGTTCTATACCAATGCCTGGTGGCATGCTGAAGTGGTGATGCCCCAAATAACGCATGTATCAGGCCTGGGCAGGTGAGTACACGAGTTATAAACAGCAGCATCGCTACAGTATGCTTCAAATTAATGCATACTGAAGCAACGCTGCTGGTTAAAACTCATGTCTGTTCACCTGCCCAGGTGTGATAGTAATGATCGAAGGTCAGGGTATTGTACATATATAGTGTATTTTCACCATCATTTCCTCAGTTTCTTCAACACACACTGAATAGAGGATGTGCTCAATTACAAGCTATATGTAGAATCCCTGGCCTTCTATCACCAAGTGAAATAATGTAAAAAACACACCACACTCATTTCAGTTTTTAGTATATATGGCAAGGTTAAATAGATATGCCTTGCACGGAACCCCATCCTCTATTCAGTCTGTTCAATATTAGCAGACAGACAGAGTGGTTGTGAACAAAAAAGGAATATATTTGTGTTTTGGAGTAAACATATCTCCATGAAGTACACAAACATGTGTCATTCGTGGAGTTATGTGTACTCCAAAACGCAAAGTGTACGGCGCAGTGTGTGTACGGCGAAGTGTGTAGGCGGCAAAATAAACACAAAGCAAACCAAAATTACTAAAAGAAGATTGGCACATTTATTTTGTACAACCGTAAAACAACATTTGAATTGCCAATTTTATTTTTGGCTGACATTTCTACATATCACATTATTACTTTTTTGAGTAAACAAAAAAATTATTATAGTCACACAAAGGTTTTGGATAGATCAGATTAGTACAATTTGGGTCCAACATGACCATGGTATTGTCACTGGCCCAGAAGTTATTGAAAAGTCAGATTAGTAAAATGTGTGTACAATATAAAAATTCGTATAGTCTCTGCCCCAGTAGTAATTGAAAAATCAGATTAGTACAATGTGTGTACAATATAAAAATTGGGTAAAGTCACTGCCCCAGAAGTAGTAGAAAAATCAGATTAGTACAATGTGTGTACAATAAAAAAATTAGTATAGTCTCTGCCCCAGAAGTAGTAGAAAAATCAGATTAGTACAATGTGTGTACAATATAAAAATTGGTAAAGTCACTGCCCCAGAAGTAGTAGAAAAATCAGATTAGTACAATGTGTGTACATAAAATTCGTATAGCTCTGCCCAGTAGTAATGAAAAATCAGATTAGTACAATGTGTGTACAATATAAAATTGGTAAAGTCACTGCCCCAGAAGTAGTAGAAAATCAGATAGTACAAGTGTGACAATAAAAAAATTAGTAGTCCTGCCCAAAGTTGAAATCATTGTAAAGTGTGTACAATATAAAAATTGGTAAAGTCACTGCCCCAGATAGAAACGATTAGTACAGTGTGTACATATAAAGGTAAAGTCACTGCCCAGAATTAAAAAATCAATTGTACAATGTGTGTACAATAAAAAAATTAGTATAGTCTCTGCCCCAGTAGTAATTGAAAAATCAGATTAGTACAATGTGTGTACAAGATATAAATTGGTATAGTCACTGGCCCAGTAGTAATAGAAAAATCAGATTAGTACAATGTGTGTACAAGATGAAATTGGTATATTTACTGCACCATGAAGTAGTAGAAAAAACAGATTAGTACAATGTGTGTACAATATAAAAATTGGTAAAGTCACTGCCCAGAAGTAGTAGAAAAATCAGATTAGTACAATGTGTGTACAAGATGAAATTGGTATATTTACTGCCCCATGAAGTAGTAGAAAAAACAGATTAGTACAATGTGTGTACAATATAAAATTGGTAAAGTCACTGCCCCAGAAGTAGTAGAAAAATCAGATTAGTACAATGTGTGTACAAGATGAAATTGGTATATTTACTGCCCCATGAAGTAGTAGAAAAAGCAGATTAGTACAATGTGTGTACAATATAAAAAATGTTAAAGTCACTGCCACATATGTAGTAGAAAAATCAGATTAGTACAATGTGTGTACAAGATGAAATTGGTATATTTACTGCCCCAGAAGTTTTTTAAAAATCAGATTAGTATAATGTGTGTACAAGATGAAATTGGTATATTCACTGCACCAGAAGTAGGAGAAAAATAATATTAGTACAATGTGTGTACAACATGCCATTGGTATCGTCACTGCCACAGAAGTTGTATAGAAATGTGAGAAATTTTCATTGCTAATGACGTTTTGGTGGTGATTTTGAGACTCTGGGGGTGTGCAGAGATGAAGACCGGCTGGAAAGCGATGAAGGGGTTCGAGGGGAAGGGGCAACAAAAGTAGTGGGTGAAGGAAGCTGAGACATCAAATGAGAGTCACTTTCAGACACATTAGGAGGAGAGGGTGGATGCACCAACAAAGATTTTTTTTTTTTCTTCTTGGGGACAGGAGTACCTTGCGTGGACCGACTTCTCTGTGTCCGCCTTAAGCTGGTTGACTGTGGCCTTGACCTAAAAAAGACAGAATGTAGGTCACCGCTCTCATGCTCGCTGGTGGCAGTGGCGGTGGAAGTGTTGCCAGTGCTCGGAGTAACAAAAGGGTTGGCGGTGTTCCAAGGAGAAGTGGGTGCCCTTGAAATGCATGGTTGATGACTGGTGGCGGTACTCATAGGATCAGTGGCTGGTGTGTCCATAAATTGTTGACGACTCGTGGCGGTACTCATAGAAGGAGAAGTGGGTGCCCTTGAAATGCATGGTTGATGACTGGTGGCGGTACTCATAGGATCAGTGGCTGGTGTGTCCATAAATTGTTGACGACTCGTGGCGGTACTCATAGAAGGAGAAGTGGGTGCCCTTGAAATGGCTTGCTGACTGGTGACGGTACTCATTTGATCAGTGGGTGCTGTTCCGGGAAATTGTTGACTGGTAGCAGTACTAGTAGAAGGACAAGTTGGTATGTTGGCCCAAGCAGGTAGTGTGCTAGCTTGAGTCCATGACTGTGGACCAGTGTCAGTGGTGGTGTTGCTCCACACAGGAGCAGCGCTTGCCATGGTGGTGGCGACGGTGGACTGTCCAAAAGTACTTGGACTTGTGGTGGTGTAGTGTTGACTTGGAATGCTGGTGGCCGTGCAGTGGTATGCAGCAGAAGTCGGTAGTGATGTGTGGCGAATCAGTGGTGGCACTGTTGGATATGCAACCACTGACTGCTGCGCGTACCGATTCTGCTGGATATACTGCATGTAAGGCCGGCGTCACACTGGCGACAGAATCGGACGACTGCAATGCGATGAAAAATCGCATTGCAGTCGGACCTATGTTGATCTATGGAGCAGCTCCCAGTATCAGATTTTTTGTGGTCCGTTTTAAACGTCCGTGTACAATCGCAGCATGCTGCGATTGTCACCGATTGTCGGTCGACAATCGCCAATGCAAGTCTATGGGAGCGATGAAAAATCGGATTACAAACGGACCACACTGTGTGACTTGCGATGAAATCGCATCGGTGTCCTTTAGAAAAGCCGGCAATTCATCCCCGGCTATACTGTAAAATCACACTGACAGCTTTAATAAAGAATAGAAAGAATAGATATACACACATAGAATACATATATATATATTATATATATGTAATTGTGACATGTATATATATATATATTTATATTTCCTAGACTTCTACATACTGTAATAGCCGCAAATTCAATTGCCGGCTTCTGTGAAATCACAGAAGCCGACATGAAATGATACATTGTTTCCACACAGTTAACCATGTCATTTCCTGTATTTTGATATTTGTTTAGAACTTACAATTACGTGAGTGTATTTGTGCAAAATTTCAGACATGTAGGGGTTAATTAAAGGTGTAATTTCGTTGAAAAAAAATGCGTGGGCTCCCGCTGTATTTTCTCCACCAGACAGACAAAGCAAAGCGAGTGGGGGCAGATAATAACAGCCTAGGGAGGGTACATTTTTTGTGCCCCCCCTGGCTACTAACATCTGCCCCCAGACACCCCAGAAAGGGCAAATCTCTAATTAGATTCGCCCTTTCTGGCACTTTGCCCGTCTATTCCCATTGCCCTGTAGCGGTGGCGAATGGGTTAATAATCTCACCTTACTGTCACCTTAGTATTGAAAGGTGACATTAAGGCAGGTTAATAATTGAGAGCTGTCAATTAGACAACTATCAATTATTAATCCTATTGTATGAAAGAAAAATCAAACACACACAGTTTAATAAAAAATAAGTTTAATTAAATAATCACACAGTTTTTTACCATATTTTATTTTCCTGCTAAAACCATTTCCTGTAATAAAAATAAAATAAAAAAGCAAAATTATACTTACCAATCCGATGTACAGTCAGGTCCCACGCTGTAATCCATCAGAAAGGGTTAAGAGGTTACAGCTAGCAGGGAGATAATTCTGTCTACTAGCTCTAACCCCATGAATGAATAAGTTCCTCTCCCAGCGAAAGTAGAGGAATAGATTCATGAATGGAGCTTAATTGATTTATTGGCAATTTAACTTTAGTGACCTGACCTAAAGGGAAAGTGGACACAATCAATTAAGCTTCATTCATTAAACACATCCTCTCCTGTCGCCAGGAGAGGAACTTATTCATTCAGGAGCTTTGAGCTGAGCATGCAGGATTACTTGCACTGCTTGGCTCAAAGCTAGTTAACCCTTTGTGAAGGATTACAGCGTGGGACGTGACAGATCAGCGGAATAGGTAAGAATAATGTTTTTTTATTTTTTTATCTTTATTTTAGGAGATCAATGGCTTCGCACGGATTAAGTGTAAAATAAAATATGGTCAAAAAAATGTGTTTTTATTTCATTAAAATTAATTTTTATTAATGTGTCTGTGTTTTTTTAATTTACTTCAATAGGATTAATAATTGATAGTTGTCTAATTGACAGCTCTCAATTATTAACCTGCCTTAACCCCTTCACCCCCAAGGGTGGTTTGCACGTTAATGACCGGGCCAATTTTTACAATTCTGACCACTGTCTCTTTATGAGGTTATAACTCTGGAACGCTTCAACGGATCTTCGCGATTCTGAGATTGTTTTCTCGTGACATATTGTACTTCACGTTAGAAGTAAAATTTCTTCGATATAACTTGCGTTTATTTTTGAAAAAAACGCAAATATGGCGAAAATTTTTAAAATTTTGCAATTTTCAAACTTTGAATTTTTATTCCCTTAAAACAGAGAAATATGTCACATAAAATAGTTAAGAAATAACATTTCCCACATGTCTACTTTACATCAGCACAATTTTGGAACCAAAATTTTTTTTTGTTAGGAAGTTATAAGGGTTAAAAGTTGACCAGCGATTTCTCATTTTTACAACAAAATTTACAAAGCCATTTTTTTTAGGGACCACCTCTCATTTGAAGTCACTTTGAGGGGTCTATATGGCAGAAAATACCCAAAAGTGACACCATTCTAAAAAACTGCACCCCTCAAGGTACTCAAAACCACATTCAAGAAGATTATTAACCCTTCAGGTGCTTCACAGGAACTAAAGCAACGTGGAAGGAAAAAATGAATATTTAACTTTTTAGCCACAAAAATGATCTTTTACAAACTTTTTTTTTATTTTCACAAGGGTAAAAGGAGAAAATGGACAGATAAGGTTGTTATGCAATTTCTCCTGAGTACGCCAATACCCAATATGTGGGGGAAAACCACTGTTTGGGCACACGGCAGAGCTCGTAAGGGAAGGAGCGCCGTTTGACTTTTTCAAACTAAAATTGGCGGGAATTGAGATTGGACGCCATGTCGTGTTTGGAGAGCCCCTGATGCGCCTAAACAGTGGAAACCCCACAAGTGACACCATTTTGGAAACTAGACCCCCTAAGGTACTTATCTAGATCTGTTGTGAGCACTTTGAACTCCCAAGTGTTTCACAAAAGCTTATAATGCCTGTGTGTGAAAAAAAAAAAAAAACAATTTTCCACAAAAATGATTTTTTAGTCCCAAATTTTTGAATTTTCCCAAGGAAATTGGACCCCAAAAGTTGTTGTCCAATTTGTCCTGAGTACGCTGATACCCCATATGTGGGGGGGAACTGTTTGGGTGCACGGCAGGGCTTGGAAAGGAAGTAGTAACGTTTTGGAATGCAGACGTTGATGGGGGTCATGTTCCGTTTGCAGTGCCCAGATGAGCCTAAACAGTGGAAACCCCCCACAAGTGACCCCATTTTGGAAACTATACCCCCTAAGGAACTTATCTAGATCTTTGGTGAGCACTTTGAACCCCCAAGTGCTTCACACAAGTCTATAATGCCCGGGCATGAAAATAAAAAATCCTATTTTTTTCCCACAAAAATTATCTTTTAGTCACTAATTTTTTATTTTCTCAAGGGTAACAGGAGAAATTGGACCACATAAGTTGTTGTCCAATTTGTCCTGAGTACGCTGATACCCCATATGTGGGTGGGAACCACTGTTTGGGCGCACGGCAGAGCTCGGAATGGAAGGAGCACCATTTGACTTTTTCCAACCAAAATTGGCTGGAATTGAGATTGGATGCCATGTTGCATTTGGAGAGCCCCTGATGTGCCTAAACAGTGGAAACCCCCCACAAATGACCCCATTTTGGAAACTAGACCCCCTAAGGAACTTTTCTAGATCTTTGGTGAGCAATTTGAACCCCCAAATGCTTCACACAAGTTTATAACGTAGAGCCGTAAAATTTAAAAATCAATTTTTTTCCACAAAAATGATCTTTTCACCCCAATTTTTATTTTTCCAAGGGTAACAAGACTCCAAAAGTTATTGTGCAATTTGTCCTGAGTGCGCTGATACCCCATATGTGGGGGTAAACCACTGTTTGGGTGCATGGCAGAGTTTGGAAGGGAAGGAGCGCCGTCTGACTTTTTCAACGCAGAATTGGCTGGACGCCATGTCGTGTTTGGAGAGCTCCTGATCTGCCTAAACAGTGGAAACCCCCATAAATGACGCCATTTTGGAAACTAGACCCCTCAAGGAACTTATCTAGATGTTTGGTGAGAACTTTTAACCCCAGGTGTTTCACTAAAGTTTATAACGTACAGCCGTAAAATAAAAAATCTTTTTTTTTTTTTACAAAAATGATTTTTTCGTCCCCAATATTTTATTTTCACAAGGGTAACAGAAGAAATTGGAACCCAAAAGTTGTTGTCCAATTTGTCCTGAGTACGCTGATACCCAATATGTGGGAGAAAACTACTGTATGGGCGCACGTCAGGGCTCGGAAGGGAAGTAGTGACGTTTTGGATTGCAGACTTTGATGGAATGGTCTGGGGGCGTCATGTCACATTTGGAGAGCCCCTGATGCACCTATACAGTGGAAACCCCCCACAAGTGACCCCATTTTGGCAAATAGACCCCACAAGGAACTTATCTAGATGTGTGGTGAGCACTTTGAACCCGAAGTGCTTCACAGAAGTTTATAACGCACAGCCGTAAAAATAAAAAATCTTTTTTTTTTTGCAAAAATGATTTTTTTGCCCCAATATTTTATTTTTACAAGGGTAACAGGAGAAATTGGACCCCAAAAGTTGTTGTCCAATTTGTCCTGAGTACGCTGATATCCAATATGTGGGAGAAAACTACTGTATGGGTACACGTTGGGGCTCGGAAGGGAAGTAGTGACGTTTTGGATTGCAGACTTTGATGGAATGGTCTGGGGGCGTCATGTCGCATTTGGAGAGCCCCTGATGCGCCTAAACAGTGGAAATCCGCAACAAGTGACCCCATTTTGGAAAATAGACCCCACAAGGAACTTATCTAGATGTGTGGTGAGCGCTATGAAGCCCCAAGTGCTTCACAGAAGTTTATAATGTACAGCCGTAAAAACAAAAAAATATTTTTTTTGTACAAAAATGATATTTTCGCCCCCAGTTTTTTATTTTCCCAAGGGTAGCAGAAGAAATAGGACAAATTGCACATAACTCTTGGAGTCCAGAGTACGCTGATACCCCATATGTGGGGATAAACTACTGTTTGGACGCATGGCAGAGCTGAGAAGTGAAGGAGCACCGTTTGACTTTTTGAACGCAGAATTGGCTGGAATTGAGATCAGACGCCATGTCACATTTGGAGAGCCCCTGATGTGCCTAAACAGCTGAAACCCCCCAATTCTAACTCCAACACAACCCCTAACCCTAGTCCCAACCCTAACCACAAACCTAACCCTAACACACCCCTAATCCCAACCCTAACCCTAATCCTAACTTTAGCGCCAACCCTAACCCTAACTTTAGCCGCAACCCTAACCCTAACCCTAATGGGAAAATGGAAATAAATGCTTTTTTTAATTTTATTATTTTTCCCTTACTAAGGGGGTGATAAAGGGGGGTTTGATTTACTATTTATAGCGGCTTTTTATGATTGGCAGCTGTCACGCTAAAAGACGCTTTTTATTGCAAAAATAGTTTTTGCATCATCACATTTTGAGAGCTATAATTTTTGCATATTTTGGCCCACAGAGTCATGTGAGGTCTTATTTTTTGCGGGACGAGTTGACGTTTTTATTGGTACCATTTTTGAGCACGTGACGTTTTTTGATCGCTTTTTATTTCGATTTTTGGGAGGTTAGAATGAACAAAAATCAGCAATTCATGAATTTCTTTTGGGGGAGGCGTTTATACCGTTCCGCGTGTGGTAAAATTGATAAAGCAGTTTTATTCTTCGGGTCAGTACGATTATGGCGATACCTCATTTATATCATTTTTTCATGTTTTGGCGCTTTTATAGAATAAAAACAATTTTATATAAAAAATAATTATTTTTGCATCGCTTTATTCTGCGAGCTATAACTTTTTTATTTTTTCGCTGATGATGCTTTATGATGGCTCGTTTTTTGCGGGACAAGATGAAGTTTTCAGCGGTACCATGTTTTTTTATATCGGTCTTTTTGATCGCGTGTTATTCCACTTTTTGTTCGGCGGTATGATGATAAAGCATTGATTTTTTGCTTCGTTTTTTTTTTTTTTTTTTAAGGGGTTCACTAAAGGGGTTAACTAGTGGGACAATTTTATAGGGGGGATCGTTACGGATGCGGCGATACCAAATATGTGTACTTTTATTGTTTTGTTTTTTTTATTTACAGGAAGAAGTGAATTTATTGGGGAATATTTTTATTTTTTTTTATTTATTTTGGATTTTTTTTTTACACGTTTATTTTTACTTTTTTAACTTTTTTACTTTGTCCCAGGGTGGGACATCACAGTATTTTATCAGATCGCTGGTGTGACAGTGTGCACAGCACTCTGTCACACCAGCGATCGCACAGGCATAGATGCAGGCTTCTCAGTGCCTGCTCTCGGCAGGCACTGAGGTAGCCGCCTCCCTCCAGGACCCCGGCGCCATCTTGGATCCGGGTCCTGGGAGGGAGGAAGCCCTCAGAACAGCGCGATCACATCGCGCTGCTCTGAGGGTCTCAGGGGGGCGCGCAGGGAGCCCCCACCCTGCGCGATCCTCCCCTGTGCCCCCAGTACACCGCGATCATGTTTGATCGCGGTGTGCAAGGGGTTAATGTGCCGGGAGCGGTCCGTGACGCTCCTGACACACAGTCATGGGTGTCAGCTGTGATAATCAGCTGACATCCGGCGGCGATTAGC
Organism: Oophaga sylvatica; assembly: GCA_033576555.1. NCBI lineage: Eukaryota > Metazoa > Chordata > Amphibia > Anura > Dendrobatidae > Oophaga > Oophaga sylvatica. The sequence goes on from JARQOD010000002.1 coordinate 109,186,294, forward strand.
TGCGCTCCCCTCAGGAGCGCAGCTGATCGCCTATGACGTACTATCCCGTCCCCGGTCATACGGGCCCAGGTACCATGGACGGGATAGTACGTCCGATGGCAGTAAGGAGTTAAGGTCACCTTTCAATACTAAGGTGACAGTAAGGTGAGATTATTAACCCATTCGCCACCGCTACAGGGCAATGGGAATAGACGGGCAAAGTGCCAGAAAGGGCGAATCTAATTAGAGATTTGCCCTTTCTGGGGTGTCTGGGGGCAGATGTTAGTAGCCAGGGGGGGCACAAAAAATGTACCCTCCCTAGGCTGTTATTATCTGCCCCCACTCGCTTTGCTTTGTCTGTCTGGTGGAGAAAATACAGCGGGAGCCCACGCATTTTTTTTTCAACGAAATTACACCTTTAATTAACCCCTACATGTCTGAAATTTTGCACAAATACACTCATGTAATTGTAAGTTCTAAACAAATATCAAAATACAGGAAATGACATGGTTAACTGTGTGGAAACAATGTATCATTTCATGTCGGCTTCTGTGATTTCACAGAAGCCGGCAATTGAATTAGCGGCTATAACAGTACGTAGAAGTCTAGGAACTATAAATATATGTATATATACATGTCACAATGACATGTATATATATATATATATATATATATTATATATATATGTGTTCTATGTGTATATATCTATTCTTTTTTTTGTGATTGAAATACTATTCTTTTGGATCCATTATATGTCAGTTTTGCAAGCCTGCGAGAAAATCTCGCAAGTCGGATGAAAATCGGATGTTACAAGGTACACACACATGCGACTAAGTCGCATCTTTGAAGGAAAATCGGATGCCAGAAGGATGTGTGATGTTTGCATTTTGATCCGACAATCGACCGTCTAAAACGGACCGATTTTTTGTCGTTGTGTGTGACGCCGGCCTTAGCATTGTTGCAGGCCTGCATCACACCCAGCTGTTGCTCAGGACTTAGGTGTTCCGCCATGCCCCGTTCTATTTTACTAAAAAAATGGTGCGCTGGTCTGTTGAGGTCGGCCTCCAGGCGATCAAAACGCTCTTCGACACCGTTGAAGCGGTGATCCATGTGGGTAAAACCACGTTCCATCAGTGAAAAACCGCTTCCAACTCTGCCTCCAAGCGTCTTGATATGGCCTTGAAAGGACTCGCTCAAGTGAACAAACTCGGGCAAGACATTCCTCTCCATGGCCCTCTGCCGCTGGCGGTAAGTGCCCGCATAACCAGTGGCAGAGACCTGGGAGAGGGGAACACCTGATGGACCAGCTTCCTGGTCACCAGCTGTCCGTGTTGCTGACCTGCAAGTTGCTTCTTGGCTGTCGGATGGCTGGGACGTGTCCAAGGTCGTCCGAGGAAGGACCGCTTCAGGGACCGGCTGCATGGTGCTGCTCCAGGTGCTGTGGAAAGAAAAACAAAACATTACTATGATGCATGAACAAGAAGCATCAGCTGTAGACAAGAAAAAATAAATTAAAAAATAACAAAAAAATTGAAAATCTAAAAAACTTACGCTCTGCTGGCAAGGACCGGTCTCAGGAACGCCAACTCGCGATAGTAGCGATATTTCTTTTTGTGCCTTGCTGCAGAACCACTGCGAACCTGTCCCTCTGCTCGAACATCAGTGTTGAAGCGGTCTTTCATCGAGCGCCATCGTGTGCGGATTTTGTTCACTGTTGATAAAAAAAAAAAAAAAAAAAATTAATACAATGCAGTATGTGCAAATTCACTCTCAACACACATACCTCAATATAAATGTCAAACTGTTAATGAAGCATTATAAAAAGCTTTAGAATCCACATGTCATTGACTGTTGAACCACATGACACTGTCATGTTTGCTGTTAGAATATATCAGGCAGCAAAAACAAACTTAACATGAGGAACAAGAGTGACTGGGCATTAAACAAATCAATAGAATGCACAACACATAGCTCAAGAATCAACAGGGCACACACTCTTGAACCTGAGGGCACTGTTGGGTTTGCTTGCAGAATATATCTGCAAGTAAACCCATCAGTAGACACAGGAACAAGAGTGAGTGCAACATTAAAACAAAAAATTGAATGCAGAACTCATAGCAATAGCATACACAGGGCAGTCACTTTTGAACCTGAGGGCACTTGGGTTTGCTTGCAGAATATATCTGCAAGTAAACCCATCAGTAGACACAGGAACAAGAGTGAGTGCAACATTAAAACAAAAAATTGAATGCAGAACTCATAGCAATAGCATACACAGGGCAGTCACTTTTGAACCTGAGGGCACTGTTGGGTTTGCTTGCAGAATATATCTGCAAGTAAACCCATCAGTAGACACAGGAACAAGAGTGAGTGCAACATTAAAACAAAAATTTGAATGCAGAACTCATAGCAATAGCATACACAGGGCAGTCACTTTTGAACCTGAGGGCACTGTTGGGTTTGCTTGCAGAATATATCTGCAAGTAAACCCATCAGTAGACACAGGAACAACAGTGAGTGCAACATTAAAACAAAAAATTGAATGCAGAACTCATAGCAATAGCATACACAGGGCAGTCACTTTTGAACCTGAGGGCACTGTTGGGTTTGCTTGCAGAATATATCTGCAAGTAAAACCCATCAGTAGACACAGGAACAAGAGTGAGTGCAACATTAAAAAAAAAATTTGAATGCAGAACTCATAGCAATAGCATACACAGGGCAGTCACTTTTGAACCTGAGGGCACTGTTGGGTTTGCTTGCAGAATATATCTGCAAGTAAACCCATCAGTAGACACAGGAACAAGAGTGAGTGCAACATTAAAAAAAAAATTTGAATGCAGAACTCATAGCAATAGCATACACAGGGCAGTCACTTTTGAACCTGAGGGCACTGTTGGGTTTGCTTGCAGAATATATCTGCAAGTAAACCCATCAGTAGACACAGGAACAACAGTGAGTGCAACATTAAAACAAAAAATTTGAATGCAGAACTCATAGCAATAGCATACACAGGGCAGTCACTTTTGAACCTGAGTGCACTGTTGGGTTTGCTTGCAGAATATATCTGCAAGTAAACCCATCAGTAGACACAGGAACAAGAGTGAGTGCAACATTAAAAAAAAAATTTGAATGCAGAACTCATAGCAATAGCATACACAGGGCAGTCACTTTTGAACCTGAGGGCACTGTTGGGTTTGCTTGCAGAATATATCTGCAAGTAAACCCATCAGTAGACACAGGAACAAGAGTGAGTGCAACATTAAAACAAAAAATTGAATGCAGAACTCATAGCAATAGCATACACAGGGCAGTCACTTTTGAACCTGAGGCACTGTTGGGTTTGCTTGCAGAATATATCTGCAAGTAAACCCATCAGTAGACACAGGAACAAGAGTGAGTGCAACATTAAAAAAAAATTTGAATGCAGAACTCATAGCAATAGCATACACAGGGCAGTCACTTTTGAACCTGAGGGCACTGTTGGGTTTGCTTGCAGAATATATCTGCAAGTAAACCCATCAGTAGACACAGGAACAAGAGTGAGTGCAACATTAAAAAAAAAATTTGAATGCAGAACTCATAGCAATAGCATACACAGGGCAGTCACTTTTGAACCTGAGGGCACTGTTGGGTTTGCTTGCAGAATATATCTGCAAGTAAACCCATCAGTAGACACAGGAACAACAGTGAGTGCAACATTACAGAGAATGAAAATACTTACTAAACGCCTTTTTCAGGTTTGGAGAGGCGCTGTCCCAGCCATCCATCAACGCTGCGGCCACCTCGTTCCATAGCCGCCGGGTCACCACATTGTCCTTGTACTGCGGATTTCGGCTGTCCCACAACGGGACACGCTCCTGGACCTGGCAGATCAGGGCATCGTTGTCCACATACAGGTCGTCGTCCCCTTGTGAAACCTAGAAGAAACAAAAACAAAATTACAATCTTGTATATTTTGGACAAAGAAAAGAACAATAGGAGTAGAAAAGAAATAGACATTCAAAGGCTATATACTTACATTCCGTCTCGCCACCGGGACTTGACTCGGCTGCGACTGCTCCTGAGACTCCTCAATGGCCGTGTCCGACGATGATGTCTGAAAAAGGAACCCAAATTTTAGCCATTTGTAGATTCAGCAGCAATACTTACCCAAAGGCAGGAAGATACTCACATCATGCTCTGCTTCGGCCAGTTCTTGCTGGGATGGGGAATATTCAGATCCAGAAGACATGCTGCAAAAAAAAATAAAAAATACATGAACACATATTACATTATAAGGACAGTCTGTCATTTGGTTAAAGAATACTCACATTCTTGCCCTTTGGATCTGTCTTGAGTCAAGAAGCAGTGTCTCCAGACAATGTTCAGGCTTGGTCCAAGATGGATCTTCAAGTGTTCAGCTACAGTCTCCAGGCAGTGTATTATGTAGCTTGTTGGTTGCTGGCCTTTTTATAGGGATCCAGGCTGTATAATCTTCAGGTGTTATCAGCATGCAGTCTCCAGATAGTCTGAGGGGTCTGTGTGTCACTTCCTTTATCTATACTACTTTTATCTAGACTCCTCACAAACAATGTATCTTGTCTAGGGGGTCATTTGACAAGTGTCTAGACATTGTTTACTAAAATATCGCATGTGCACACAATCGCTGACAAGCGCACAGCCACGCGCACACCAGCGCTCACATAGACTGCAATGATATTTTTATGCGCATAGCGTGCGCACACGTGCGCACGCACATTTTTATATTGGTGTGCTGAAAAAAAAAATGCAACATGTAGCGTCTAGCGCGTCTGGGCGCACACCTGGAAAATGCGCTGCGCACGCAAAACGCTGATGAACGCGTGCAAGCGCAATACAATGCGCCCGCCATGTTAATGATAGGGGAAAATTGCGCATGCGAACAATAGCGCACGATGCGCAGCGCTAAAAAACGCAAGTGTGAAAGTAGCCTAACACGATACAGCACGCCATATTTCAACTTTGAATTTACTGTCGCTGAAATTCAGCTATTTGCAGAGGTAGTGCAGAGTTTAAAATCTAATTATTTTTGCTAATACTGTGCTCCTACCACACTATCTGAGCAACATGACTGGGAAAAATCGAGGCCGTGGTGGAAGGGGAATTAGGCTTGGCGTTCAAGGTGTATTTGGGGTAGGTGGTAATGTTTGTGAAAGCACTAGTGAAGCAACGTCACATCCTATGCAAAGACAACTGACAACTTATGTTACTGGACAGACTACACCACTACATTTCTTTGGCAGACGCACAGCGGTACGCCTTATCAATGATGCCCAGAGAGAGCATGTACTCGAGTGGATGGCAAGTACAGCTTCAAGTGGTCTCTCCTCCTCTTCCTCAACATCACACCCAGTACAGTCCACAGAGATGGCACCAAATTCCCCTTGCTTCCCCCGCGTCCCAACTTTCCAACCGTTCAACTGACCGTACGGAACCATAGATGGGTGAGTCTGAAGAGCTGTTCACACATTCTATGCCATATTCATCAGACGTGTACTCAAAAGCTCGTAGAGTCAAGAGGAGGAAATGTGCGCCGATACCCAAAAGCTTGGAGCCGGGGCAGGAAGTACGGTCCGAACAGCATCCTGACTCATCATAAGACGTTAACCCCGGGGGGAGGTGATCCTTGCATGGCTCACGTCCTCAACCTGGTGGTACAGTGTTTTCTCAGCCACTATCCTGGCCTGGGTGAGCTGCTCCAGAAAGCACGTAAGCTGTGTGCGCATTTCCGCCGTTCGCACCCCTCTGCTCATCGACTTGCATCGATAAAGAGGTCTTTGTCCATGCCAGTTAACAGGTTGATAAGCGATATGCTGACATGGTGGAATTCCACTCTGTACATGTTGCAGTGACTGTGGCAGCAGCAACGAGCCCTGACGCAGTATGTCATGTCATATAGCCTAGGCCAACGTAGTACAGACGTGGCGCATATCACATTTACAGAGAGCACAGATTACGGACCTCTGCACCCTTCTGCACGGTTTCGAAATGGCTGCTAAGATGGTTAGCACTGACAATGCCGTTATCAGCATCACTATTCCGGTCATTTATATGCTGGAGAAGACTTTGAATAGCCTGCAGGAGGAGATGGTGGTCCCAGAAGAAGAGGAGGATGCGGAAGGGATAACATTGTCTCTAAGTTCAAGACTGTCGTCACACTGGTGGGTGCCAAGGGAGGGTGGATTACTGCGATCAAGGGGGGCTGGTAATAACAGACAAACTGTTATGGAAGGTGCAAGAAACAAATGGAGGAACTGTCTCTGTTGTTTGTGGTTGGCGGGAGGGGACGAAGGAAATGAGCCTCATTGTTACCCAGCCACCAACACAGCATGGGCTCAGACCTCATGGTGGAGCCCAACATATGAGTGCCTTGCTGCACTATCTGCAACATGATCCCCAAATACTTATGATTAGGAAAAATGTTGACTACTGGGTTGACACTTTATTAGATCCACGTTATAAAACCAAATTTTGCCAGATGATTACCGCTCTAGAAAGGGACCCGCGAATGCTAGAGAATCAAAACATGCTAATACACAACCTTAAGGGAGCTTTTCCCCAAGACAGCAGTGAAGCACGCAGTTCGGCATTGCAGCTGTAGACTTCCAACCCAATTCTTCAATGCCAAAACAGCAGCAGCAGTGGTGGAAGAAGCAATTTCTGTGAGTCCTTTGACACTATTTTTAGACCAACTTGTGCACCAGTACAACAGAGTCCAAGTCTTACATGGAGAGGAGAGGATGGTGCAGGAGTATCTAGAACTAAATATCAATACCATCAAGGATAGTTTGGACCCTTTCACATTTTGGTCTTCCAAAATAGAAGCCTTAGAGGTTTTATCATGCCCTGCATCCAGCGTTCTCTCAGAACGTGTCTTCAGCGCTGCTGGTGGTATCCTGACGGATAAGCGCATCGGCTGTACCCTGAAAGTGTAGACCACCTAACTTTCATTAAGATGAACAAGTCATGGATCTCCAAGGACTTTTGCACACCAGTCGTAGACTGTACAGACTAGGTGATATAGCATTTTTTAGTATGATGCATTAATGTCACGTAACTGCACTTTGTGATATCTTTACTGTGGCTGCTGTTGCTGATGTTAACACAAATTTTTGGAAATGTGAACAGTCATGGTTGGTCTACATCCGCTAGGTTAGCTGTAGTGGAAGACATGTTGTCCCAAATATACTATTTCTTTTCTCGTGACAGTTATTCCACTTCGGTGGTGTCAGGCACTCATTTTTTTAAATGTAAACACTCCTGGTTGGGTGTCCATCTGCTGGACTGGGTGTAGTGGAAGAACTCTGTCCTTATACTATTTCTACCTTGGTGAAATGGATGCCACTTCTGTGGTGTCTGCCAATAATTTTTGGAAATGTGAACACTACTGGTTGGGTGTCCATCTGTTGTATTGGATGTATTGAAAGACCTGTCAGCCTCTATTATCCTATTTCTACTGTGGTGAAATTGATGCCACTTTTATGATGTCTGCCAATAATTTTTGGAAATGTGAACACTCCTGGTTGGGTCTCTTTCATGCATATTTCCTGTAGCAGTAGGACCCCGAGATTGTCAGGCCTCCACTTCCTTGGACTCAACTACCCATGTTACTATCCTTACATTTTTCTGACAATGGTAGTCTACAAAACTGATATTTGTGCCACGTGAGTGTGGCTCAGCATGAAAGCAGGTAAAGGTGTTGCATGTGATATCAGGGCTCCCAGCAAAGGGGGCCTACAGTACACCGATCCCTCACCCACCTCGTCTTACTGTGACCTTCAATTGAAAGCAGTAAATGCTGTCCCAGACCCCAATAACCCCATGCCTGGCTGATTGCTGCAGTGCCATGCTAAAATCTGTACTGTGGGTGAATTGACGCCACTTTCCTGGTGTCTGTCCCTCATTTGATGTGTTTTGGCACATCAAATGCCTGGATGCATGCCTGGGTATAAGGCAAGTAAAGAAATGATGTGCACACTGTGTAACAACTTGATAGGTGCTGGCTGAACGTAAATGTCCAATATAGTAGATACAGTAAAGATGTATATCTTCGTACCGTGTTAATATAGTAGAGAAATCAGCCGCACTCAGTGTTGAATATAAAGCAAATAAAGTTTCATTTATTACATCAATGATCTGGACAAAAACACCAATATTTGTGTGATAGGTGAACAAAATAAGGACAGAGCTGGCGGGGTTTAACGTTTCGACCACACGTGGTCTTTCTCAAAAACCTCACTTATGATGCATTGCATCCAATTTCTCTGGACGGACGGCTCCCTTTCTTTGCTTCACAAACCAGCCTGCATGGGACTTGGCTCCTGCTTATCCTCCATTTACACTCTGTATCATAAGTGAGGTTTTTGAGAAAGACCACGTGTGGTCGAAACGTTAAACCCCGCCAGCTCTGTCCTTATTTTGTTCACCTATCACACAAATATTGGTGTTTTTGTCCAGATCATTGATGTAATAAATGAAACTTTATTTGCTTTATATTCAACACTGAGTGCGGCTGATTTCTCTACTATATTGGGTATAAGGCAAGGCAGAGCGTGTGCTGGAAGCACGTTAGCGCACCAGGCAGGGGACCTGAGTACAGAGAGCAGCCAAGCAGGTCTAGCCAAGTAGACAGCAATAATCAGGCAATTCCTACAGGAAGAGGCAGCCTGATATAGGGCAAGTGTGCTGGAACTTCCAGGTCAGGTCCTCCAGGACCATAGAGATGTCAGAGATGGAGTGGCTGTAGTGAGGCTCAGGAGGAGGCGCATGTGCGCTAGACAAGAACCTAGAATTGAGTGAACAGCCATGAATGCGGAATGAGGCAGGTAGCTTCAATTTGTACGCCACATCATTAATACGCTTGAGGACCTCAAAAGGACCAATGTATCGAGGACCCAGTTTGTAGGATGGTACCTTAAGGCGAATATATTTGGAGGAAAGCCACACCTTGTCACCAGAGAGAAAAGGAGGAGAGTGCAGGCGCCTTTTATCTGCATGGTGTTTCATCCTGTCTCTTTCTTTTTCGAGAGCACTTTTGGTCTCCTGCCAGACCCTAGAGAACTCTACGGACAGCGAGTCGGCCGCAGGCACTCCCGAGACAGGAGGTAACGGTAGAGGCACACTGGGATGTTGTCCGAAAACAATAAAGAAGGAAGACTTGGAGGAAGATTTACTTGTGTGGTTATTGTATGCAAACTCTGCCCATAGAAGTAAACTGACCCAGTCGTTCTGATGAGCGTTCGAAAAGTGACGGAGATAAGACGTGAGGATTTGATTCATACGATCTACTTGCCCATTGGTTTGGGGATGGTAGGCAGAGGAAAAGTCCAGTGTCACTTACATAAGCCGATAAAGAGCTCTCGAGAACCGGGAGGTGAATTGAACCTCTCTGTCCGACACGATGTGCAGAGGGAAGCCGTGAATTTTAAAGATGTGAGTGATGAAAATCTTCGCCAATTCAGGAGCAGAGGGCAGTCCAGGAAGAGGAACAAAATGAGCCATTTTCGAGAATCGATCCACAATCACCAGGATCACAATACAACCAGAGGAACGCGGCAGATTGCTAATAAAATCCATGGCTATGTGCTGCCATGGAGCCGAAGGTACTGGGAGAGGAAGCAGAAGGCCGGAGGGTGGTTATCTGGGTACCTTGTTCTTGGTGCAGGATGGACAAGAAGCCACAAAGTCTTTGACATCCTAGGAAAGAGATGGCCACCAGTAGTAGCGGGATAACAGGGAGAGAGTCTTCTTGACTCCAACGTGGCCAGAAATTTTGGATGAATGTACCATAACACTCGTCTTCAGTTGCTCTCGGCCACAAAAGTCCTTCCCGGAGGTAAGGAAGTCAATGTCACGTTACTGGCGATACAGGACTGGAAGTCAGTGGCATGAACAGAAGTGTGCAGAAGACCGGACCGTGGAAAGACTTCTGGAAGTGTAGGATATGGCGGTGGTAGTTCAATATGTCGGCAGATGCTGGAGCCCGCCCGAGCACGGGCCGGCCGAGATCACCACAAGCACCAAGTCCGTTTAGGTGATAGAAGTTGAGGTAAAACAGCAGGGTTTCCACAAGAGACAGGAAGGCGCCAGCAGAACACCTTCCAGATCAGGAGCTCAGATAATGCTTCACTCAGTTAGACTGAGCACCACAATATACTCAGCAACAGGAAGCTGCACAGGGCAAGGTATATATAGCACGTCCAATCAGACTTAATCAGGGCGAGAACAATCAGCAGAGCAGGTGATGATCTCTATCCAATCAGTCTCAATCAGGGCGGGAACAATCAGCAGGGCAGGTGATGATCTTTATCCCAGACGAAGTTCATATGGTTTCAGGCTGAAGTTATTCAAGTTCCGAATAGCTCCACAGCAAAGGAACAGACTAGCAAGCCATGGTTCACAGGTTCAAATCCTAACAGTCAAGTTGACAGGAGCCACGGTAATTGTCTTAGTGGGATCGATGATATGTGCTGGTTCTTCTTCAGTATTGGTTGACTGGAAAGACCTAGATAAAGCGTCGGCTTTAACATTTTTGTTGCCTGGCCGGAAGTGAAGTTCAAAGTCAAAGCGGGCAAAGAACAAGGACCACCTGGCTTGCCGGGAATTGAGCCTTTGTGCAGACTAGATGCACGCCAGATTTTTATGGTCCTTAAAGATCTTGAACGGATGTATGGCACCTTCTAGTGAGTATCTCCATTCCTCCAAGGCCAACTTAATCTCCAATAACTCCTTGTCGCCAATGGAGTAATTTCGCTCAGATGGGGAAAATACTTTAGAAAAGAAGTCGCAGGTGACAAGGCATCCAGAAGAAGACTTCTGCAGAAGGACTGCGCCGACCCCGGTAGAGGATGCGTCTACCTCAAGAGTGAAAGGTTTACTAACCTCTGGACGGGGAAGCAAAGGAGCCGTGGCGAATGCTTGCTTCAAGGATAGAAAAGTGTCCTCTGCCTCAGTTGACAAAGCATTAGGGATAGCTCCTTTGCGAATAAGAGGCGAGATAGGCCGAACCAGAGAGGAGAAATGGGGAACGAACTGCCAATAGTAATTCGCAAAGCCAAGAAAACGCTGGATTGCTTTCACCCCATGGGGCCGTGGCCAGTCGAGAACGGCGGACACTTTCGCCGGATCCATGCAGACCAGAGTCCGAGATAATGTACCCCAGGAACGGTAAGGACGTTTGTTCAAAGACACATTTTCGATCTTGGCGTAAAGGCGGTTCTCTCTTAAAGGCAGGAGTACTTGGCGCACGTTCTTTCTGTGGGCAGACAGATCTGGAGAAAACACAATATCATCCAGGTAGACCACTACGCAGGAGTACAGCATATCCCAGAAAACATTGTTCACGAATTCCTGGAACACTGCTGGAGCATTACATAGGCTGAAGGGCATGACAAAATACTCGTAGTGGCATCTCGGGTGTTAAAGGCGGTCTTCCACTCGTCACTAGAATGAATATGGATCAAGTTGTAGAACAGGAGCAGAAGTGAATCTCTGCTTAAGTTCCTGAAATGCAGAGACTGCCTCAGGAGGCCAATTCACCACATCAGAACCCTTTTTGGTCAAATCAGTTAATGGTTTAACAATAACCGAGAAATTACCAATAAATTTACGATAAAAATTGGCAAAACCCAAAAATCTTTGAAGAGCCTTTAATGAAGTAGGTTGGACCCAATCACAGATGGCCTGAACCTTGACGGGTCCATTTCAATAACAGATGGGGACAAAATGAATCCCAGAAATGAGATCCTCTGTACGCCAAAAAGACACTTTGATCCCTTCACATACAGAGCATTCTCTCTCAAAATCTGGAATACAGTTCGAACATGTTTCACATGAGAGTCCCAGTCATTAGAAAAAATCAAGATATCATCCAAATAAACAATCAGAAATTTATCCACAAAATCCCTGAAAATGTCATTCATGAAGGACTGGAAGACAGAAGGAGCATTAGTGAGCCCAAAGGGCATCACAAGGTACTCAAAATCCCCCTCCGGGGTATTGAATGCCGTCTTCCATTCATCCCCGTGCTTAATGCGAATAAGGTTATATGCCCCCCTGAGGTCAAGCTTGGTAAACCAAGTAGCGTTTTTCACCCTGGAAAACAGGTCAGAAATCAAGGGTAACGGGTATTGATATTTCACAGTAATATTGTTCAAAAGACGATAATCAATACACGGCCTTAATGAACCATCCTTTTTGGCCACAAAGAAAAAACCGGCACCTAAGGGTGAAGAGGATGGTCTGATATGACCCTTCTCCAATGACTCCTTGATATAAGACCGCATAGCGTCATGTTCAGGTACAGACAAGTTAAAAAGGCGACCTTTAGCGAATTTGCTACCAGGCACTAATTCAATAGCGCAGTCATAGCTCCTATGGGGAGGCAAGGATGCAGATTTACTTTCGCTAAATACATCAGAAAAATCAATCAAAAAGTCAGGAACATTCTGAGCCTGGGGGGAGGCAGAAAAAACAGGAGTGTTGGTATTAACACATTGGCAGCCCCAACTGGTTACAGACACAGATTTCCAATTCAAAACAGGATTATGAGACTGTAACCAAGGGAAACCCAGTACGATAATATCATGCAGATTATACAGAACCAAAAATTTGCAGCACTCTTGATGATCAGGTTCAACCCTCATTATCACCTGAGTAGAGAACTGAGGTTTATTCTCAGCCAAAGGGGTAGAATCGATCCCCAGAAGGGGAATAGACTTCTGTAGGGGTATCAAGGGAAACCCACAACGTTTAGCAAAATCATAATCCATCAGGTTAATAGCTTCTCCAGAATCAACGAAAGCCTGAGCAGAAAATGAGGACAGAGAGCATATCAGAGTGACAGTTAATAAAAACTTAGTCTGAACACTACCCAAGACAACTGAGCGTGCAAAACGTCTTCCCCGCTTAGGGCAGACTGAAATAGCATGAGAGGCATCACCACAGTAGAAACATAACCCATTGCGCTTTCGAAACTCATGACGCTGTGCCCCAGACACCACTCTATCACACTGCATGGATTCAGAAGCAGGTTCACAAGGCAACACTATTCCACGCATACTTCTCCGCTCACGCAAACGTCTGTCAATTTGAATCGCTAATGACATAGAATCATTGAGACCAGAGGGGACAGGGAATCCCACCATAACATCCTTTACATTATCTGACAGACCCTTCCGAAAAAGGGCCGCCAAAGCGTCGTCATTCCACTTGGTCAGGACTGCCCACCTACGGAATCTCTGACAGTATAACTCAGCGTCATCAAGCCCCTGATTTAATGCCAACAAGGCTTTTTCAGCTTGATCAGTGACATTAGGCTCATCGTACAATAACCCCAAAGCCTGAAAAAATGCATCAACATCACTCAAAACAGGATCCCCAGGTGTCAGGGAAAAAGCCCAATCCTGAGGATCGCCGCGCAGGAGAGAGATGACAATTTGAACCTGCTGCGCTGCGTTCCCTGAGGACTTAGCTTTTAAGGCAAAAAACAATTTATAATTATTTTTGAAATTCTGAAACTTAGCTCGATCCCCTAAAAACAAATCTGGCATGGGAATCCTAGGTTCCACAACAGGCAACCTAGCAAGATATGCAGCAATACTCTGAACCTCAGTGGCAAGCTGATCCACACGGCCAGACAACTGTGCAAACTCCATTGAGAGAAAAAATCCTCCCCAGCACCCAGAGATACAGAGGGAAAAAAAAAAAAAATGCAACAAACAGAAAAATATCTCTGACAACTCTGACAACCGTTTTTTCTTTCACAAATTTTTTCCCTTCTGTGAGTACCATACAATTTTAAATTTTGGGCCGGTGATACTGTTATGTTTCGGTAGCTGAGGAGTGCAGGCAAAAAAGGCAATACACCAAAGCAGTTGGAATCTATGAGATTGCAGTACCCTGACTAACCACAACAACTAGAGGCAGCCGTGGAGCGTTCCTACGTTGGTCCTAGACGCCTCGTCACAGCCTGAGAAACTAACTACACCTAGATAGATATAGGAAAGCTATCTGCCCCGGAGCAGAACCCCAAAGATAATAGAAAGCCCCCAAACATGTAATGGCGGTTAGACAAGAAGAAAATACTGACACAGACAGAAAATAGTATGAGCAAACGTTGGGTCCCAAACTAACTAAATAGAAAAGGATAGGAAGGGTCCTTACTGCAATCCCAGAAAACCCTGAAAAGCACCAACTCTACTAATTTCAAAAACACCTGAGATCACACGACCTCTACCACCTAAATTAGTTCTCTGGTGTAACAAAATCAAAACAGCAGCCACTGAAAAAACTGGAAAAAACAAAAGTACAAACATCAGTGGCTGAACTAAACTGAGAGGGCAAAAGCCCCCGGAGGGAACCCTGAAGGCCCCCACAGAAGTACAGGACAAAATGCAAAAAATCAAGCACAAAAACAAAAAGAAGAAAATGTCTTATCTGTTAGCAGGAGATGCAGACACGACACAGCAGGCTACAAGGGAAACAGGAATCAAGGATAGAGACCAGAACAATTGATCACCGGCAACCCTGATGGGAAGGTGACTCCCTTATATAAGACCAGTCAGTAACACCTGATTCCCAATCCTCACAATCTTCACTGGACAGACCAGCACCGCTTGTAACCACCAGAGGGAGCCTCTGCTCAGAACTCATCCCAAGCCCACTCACAACAGTCTTGCCTGCATCTTCTGCTATCAGATAAGATATTTTCTGCTTTTGTTTTTGTGCTTGCTTTTTGCATTGTTCCCTGCACTTCTGTGGAGGTCAGCCAGGTCCCCTCCGGGGGGCTTGTGCTCCTCTCAGTTTATCTGAAGCCACTGTTATTTGTTCATTTTCTTTTTCCTGTTTTTTCAGTGGCTGCGGCTTGGTTTTGTTCATACTGAGATCTGATTTAGTGGGTGGCGAGATCGTGTGATCTCAGTATTTTTGTAATCAGAATTGTTGGATTTTTGTAGGGTTTTCTGGGTTGCAGAAAGTAATCTCTCCTGTCCTATCCTATTTAGTCAGCTTGTGGTCCCAGCGTTTGCTCATTCTATTTTCTGTCTGTGTTCGTGCTTTCTTCTTGTCTAACCGACATTACATGTTTGGGGGCTTCCTATTTTCTTTGGGGATCTGCTCCGGGGCAGATAGCTTTCATCTTTCTGCCTTTAGGTGTAGTTATCTCTCAGGCTGTGACGAGGCGTGTAGGATCAACGTAGGAACGCTCCACGGCTACCTCTAGTTGTTAGTTTAGGAATCTGCAATCCATTAGTTACCAACATCTCAGGTGTTCGGCTGCCCGGCTGTTGTTCCTGTCCTCCTCAGCTACCTAACATAACATTATCACCGGCCAAACTGAAAATTATATGGTACTCACAGAAGGGAAAAATAGTGTGGAAAGAAAAAAGTTGTCAGAGTTGTCAGAGATTTTTTTTTTCTTTCTGTTTGTTGCATTTTTTCCCTCTTTTTCTCTGAGTGCTGAGGAGTATTTTTTTTTCTCTCTCAATGGAGTTTGCACAGTTGTCTGGCCGTGTGGATCAGCTTGCCACTGAGGTTCGGAGTATTGCTACCTATCTTGCTAGGTTGCCGGTTGTGGAACCTAGGATTCCCATGCCAGATTTGTTTTTTGGGGGATCGGGCTAAATTTCTGAATTTCAAAAATAACTGTAAGTTGTTTTTTGCCTTAAAGCCTAAGTCCTCAGGGAACGCAGCACAGCAGGTTCAAATTGTCATCTCTCTCCTGCGTGGCGATCCTCAGGATTGGGCTTTTTCCCTGACACCTGGGGATCCTGTTTTGAATGATATTGATGCATTTTTTCTGGCTCTGGGGTTATTGTATGATGAACCTAATGTCACTGATCAAGCTGAAAAAACCTTGTTGGCATTAAATCAGGGTCTTGAAGATGCTGAGTTGTACTGACAGAAATTCCGAAAGTGGGCAGTCCTGACCAAATGGAATGATGATGCTTTGGCAGCCCTTTTTCGGAAGGGGCTGTCAGAGAATGTAAATGATGTTATGGTGGGATTCCCTGCTCCCTCTGGTCTCAATGATTCTATGTCATTGGCTATTCAAATTGACAGACGTTTGCGTGAGCGCAGAGGTGTGCGTGAGTAGTGTTTGCCTTGTGAGCCAGCTTCTGAGCCCATGCAGTGTGATAGAGTGACTTCTGGGGCACAGCGTCATGAGTTTCGAAAGCGCAATGGGTTATGTTTCTACTGTGGTGATGCCTCTCATGCTATTTCAGTCTGCCCTAAGCGGGGAAGACGTTTTGCACGCTCAGTTGTCTTGGGTAGTGTTCAGACTAAATTTCTGTTGACTGTTACCCTGATTTGCTCCCTGTCCACTATTTCTGCTCAGGCTTTTGTTGATTCAGGAGCAGCTATTAACCTGATGGATTTTGACTTTGCCAAACGTTGTGGGTTTCCCATTATACCCCTGCGGAAGTCTATTCCCCTACTGGGCATTGATTCTACCCCTTTGGCGGAGAATAAACCCCAGTTTTCTACTCAGGTGATAATGAGGGTTGAACCAGATCATCAGGAGAGTTGCAAATTTCTGGTGCTGTATAATCTGCATGACATTATTGTACTAGGTTTCCCTTGGTTACAGTCTCATAATCCTGTTTTGGATTGGAAATCTGTGTCTGTGACCAGTTGGGGCTGCCAATGTGTTAATGCCGACACTCCTGTTTTTTCTACCTCTCCCCAGTCTCAGGATGTTCCTGACTTTTTGACTGATTTTTCGGATGTATTTAGTGAAAGTAAATCTGCATCCTTGCCCCCTCACAGGAGCTATGATTGCGCTATTGAATTAGTGCCTGGTGGTAAATTTCCTAAAGGTCACCTTTTTAACTTGTCTGTACCTGAACACGATGCTATGCGATCTTATATCAAGGAGTCATTGGAGAAGGGTCATATCAGACCATCCTCTTCACCCTTGGGCGCCGGTTTTTTCTTTGTGGCCAAAAGGATGGTTCATTGAGGCCGTGTATTGATTATCGCCTCCTGAATAAGATCACTGTGAAATATCAATATCCGTTACCCTTGATTTCTGACCTGTTTTCCAGGGTGAAAAGTGCTAGTTGGTTTACCAAGCTTGACCTCAGGGGGGCGCATAACCTTATTCGCATTAAGCACGGGGATGAATGGAAGACGTTGTTTAATACCCCAGAGGGGCATTTTGAGTACCTAGTGATGCCCTTTGGGCTCACTAATGCTCCTTCCGTCTTCCAATCCTTCATGAATGATATTTTCAGGGATTTTGTGGATAAATTTCTGATTGTTTATTTGGATGATATCTTGATTTTTTTCCAATGACTGGGACTCTCATGTGAAACATGTTCGGACTGTGTTCCAGATTTCGAGAGAGAATGCATTGTATGTGAAGGGATCAAAGTGTCTTTTTGGCGTACAGAAGGTCTCATTTCTGGGATTCATTTTGTCTCCGTCTGTTATTGAAATGGACCCGGTCAAGGTTCAGGCCATCTGTGATTGGGTCCAACCTACTTCATTAAAGGCTCTTCAGAGATTTTTGGGTTTTGCCACTTTTTATCGTAAATTTATTGGTAATTTCTCCGGTATTGTTAAACCATTGACTGATTTGACCAAAAAGGGTTCTGATGTGGTGAATTGGCCTCATGAGGCAGTCTCTGCGTTTCAGGAACTTAAGCAAAGATTCACTTCTGCTCCTGTTCTACGGCAACCTGATGTTTCTCTACCGTTTCAGGTGGAGGTTGATGCCTCTGAAATTGGGGCAGGTGCCGTTTTGTCCCAAAGAGATCCAGAGACCTCTAAGAGTAACCCTTGTGCCTTTTTCTCTCGAAAATTTTCTTCAACTGAACGTAATTATGACGTGGGCAATCGGGAGTTATTGGCCATGAAGTGGGCCTTTGAAGAGTGGAGACATTGGCTGGAAGGAGCCAAACATCAGGTGGTGGTCCTCACGGACCATAAGAATCTAGTTTATCTCGAATCAGCCAAGCGACTTAATCCTAGACAGGCCAGGTGGGCCTTGTTTTTCACACGTTTTAATTTTGTGGTTTCTTTTCTTCCTGGCACTAAGAATGTTAAGGCGGATGCCCTCTCGAGGAGTTTCTTTGTGGACTCTCCTGAGTTATCTGATCCTACTGTTATTTTGAAAGAGGGTGTAGTTCTTTCCGCCATCTCGCCGAATTTGAGACTGGCTCTGGAAGGGTGTCAGGAGGATAAACCTGAGCGCTGCCCTATTGGGAAATTGTTTGTCCCAGACCAGTGGAAGAAGAGTGTGATGTCTGAGATTCATTGTTCCGCGTTGGCTGGTCATCCCGGGATTTTTGGTACCAGAGACTTGGTGAGTCGGTCCTTTTGGTGGCCTACTTTGTCTCGTGACGTCAGGGAATTTGTGCAGTCCTGTGGGACTTGCTCTCACTCCAAGCCTTGCTCTCTCTCTAGTGGTTTGTTAATGCCATTATCTGTGCCCAAGAGGCCATGGACCCATATCTCTATGGATTTTATTTCCGACCTCCCTGTTTCTCAGAGAATGACCGTTATCTGGGTAATCTGTGATAGGTTTTCCAAGATGATATATCTTGTGCCATTACCTAAGTTACCTTCCTCCTCCGAATTGGTGCCTTTGTTCCTTCAGCACATGGTTCGGTTACATGGCATTCCAGAGAACATTGTGTCTGACAGAGGAGTCCACTTTGTTTCCAGATTTTGGAGGACATTTTCTAAACTTGGTGTTCAATTATCTTTCTCCTCTGCTTTTCATCCTCAGACCAATGGACAAACCGAGAGAACAACCAGACCTTGGAGACTTATTTGAGATGTTTTGTGTCTGCTGATCAAGATGACTGGGTCTCTTTTTTGCCTTTGGCTGAGTTTGCTCTTAATAATAGGGCTAGCTCTGCCACCTTGATGTCTCCATTTTTCTGCAATTTTGGGTTTCACCCTCGATTTTCTTCGGGACAGGCGGAGGCTTCTGTCTGTCCAGGTGTTGACTCTGTTGTGGAGCGAATGCAGCAGATTTGGGACCAGGTAGTGGAGAGGTCGTCTCTCTCTCAGGGGAAGGCCCAGCGGTTTGCCAACCGGCATAGGACTGATGGTCCTTGGTTTAAAGTGGGGGACTTGGTTTGGTTGTCCTCAAGAAATATCCCTATGAGGGTTGCATCTCCAAAGTTTAAGCCTAGGTTCATTGGACCTTATAAGATCATGGAGATTCTTAATCCTGTTTCCTTCCGTTTGCTTCTTCCAGGGACATTTAAGATCCATAACGTGTTCCACAAGTCCTTATTGAAGAGGTTTGTCGAGCCAGTGGTTCCTATGGCTGCGCCTCCTGACCCTGTCTTGGTTGAGGGCAATCTGGAGTATGTGGTTGAGAAAATATTGGATTCTCGTTTTTCTAGACGGAAACTCCAGTATTTGGTTAAGTGGAGAGGTTATGGTCAGGAGGACAATTCTTGGGTGTTTGCTTCGGACATCCATGCTAGGAGACTGATCAGTGCCTATCACCGAGCTCATCCTGATCGGCCTGGTTGCACAAGTGAGGGTTCGGTGACCCCTCCTCAAGGGGGGGGGGTACTGTTATGAATGTGCTAGAGATGGTTTCTGAGCAGAGGCTCCCTCTGGTGGTTACAGACAGTACTGAACCTTTTAGCGAGGAATGGCAATCTGGGTTCACTGACTGGTCTGATATAAGGGAGGTTACCTCCCATGATGGTTGCCGGTGATCAATTGTTCTTGTCTCAATTGTGGTTCCTGGATCATTTGGAAGTTTGCTGAGTCTTGCCTGCATCTTCTGCTATCAGATAAGATATTTTCTGCTTTTGTTTTTGTGCTTGCTTTTTGCATTGTTCCCTGCACTTCTGTGGAGGTCAGCCAGGTCCCCTGCGGGGGCTTGTGCTCCTCTCAGTTTATCTGAAGCCACTGTTATTTGTTCATTTTCTTTTTCCTGTTTTTTCAGTGGCTGCAGCTTGGTTTTGTTCACACTGAGATCTGATTTAGTGGGTGGTGAGATCGTGTGATCTCAGTATTTTTGTAATCAGAATTGTTGGATTTTTGTAGGGTTTTCTGGGTTGCAGAAAGTAATCTCTCCTGTCCTATCCTATTTAGTCAGCTTGTGGCCCCAGCGTTTGCTCATTCTATTTTCTGTCTGTGTTCGTGCATTCTTCTTGTCTAACCGACATTACATGTTTGGGGGCTTCCTATTTTCTTTGGGGATCTGCTCCGGGGCAGATAGCTTTCATCTTTCTGCCTTTAGGTGTAGTTATCTCTCAGGCTGTGACGAGGCGTCTAGAATCAACGTAGGAACGCTCCACGGCTACCTCTAGTTGTGTGGTTAGTTTAGGAATCTGCAACCCATTAGTTACCAACATCTCAGGTGTTCGGCTGCCCGGCTGTTGTTCCTGTCCTCCTCAGCTACCTAACATAACATTCCGGGATTTGATTTCAGCTGGAACGCATCAGGCTTCTGGCTATCTGCGGTGACTGCAGGGAAGCGATGACTGCAAACGCCGAACGCTACCACATGGACCCAGGAGGGGGAGTGTAATTTTGCTGGTGCAGGTGCTGGCATCGGCGCTATAAAAACCCTACAGAAGTCGCCACAGAGGTAAGACTACCCCTCAACATGGAAGGCACTTCATGCCCTGCGTCTGCAGAGCCCAGCGCTGCCCCTGCTACAGCGAGTGTATGCAGGGAAAGGGTCCGGGAGGTGGTTAAAATTAAGGGGTCTTTTTACTGACACCTCTCTCCCACTGTTTAGGGAGACAAGTCTACCCCCAAAGCTGCTAATAGGAGAAAGTGCCCAATCTGTAAACTAAAGTTACCGTCCTTATGCGATAAAAAACTCTGCCAGTCATGTACTGACAAAGTAGTCAGAGCCGAACAGCCATCCCTATTGAAGGAAATTCGCTCGCTAGTAAAGCAAGAGGTGCAATCTTCCCTAGCGGCTTTCACTCCCCCACCTCCCCACCCCCTTCTCCAGTGAAGAAAAGAAAAATACAGGTCGAGGACTCTGATTTTGAGTCAGACCTATCCTACACATCCTCGGGTAGATGGGAGGAACCCGTATCACCCAGGGCCGAAACCTGGAAGTACCTCTTTTCCTCTGATTATATTGAGGAGCTGGTGTCTGCAGTATGCAGCACCATGGGGCTAGAAGAGGAATCAGTGCCTCAGTCCATTCAGGACCGAATGTTTGGTGGGATAAAAAAGAAGAAACGTATGGGGTTCCCGGTGCATACTAACATACTTGGTATGATTGCTCAGGAATAGGAGTTACCGGAAAAACGCCTCAGCACCCCCTCAGAAATGAAACATAGATTTCCCCTGGAAGGTGATACTGTCAAATGGGACATCCCCCAAGTCGATGTTCAGGTGGCTAGGGTAGCGAAAAGAACCGCACTCCCATTTGAAGATTCTTCGCAGTTGAAGGATCCTATGGACAGAAAATAGAAAGTCTCCTAAAGAAATCTTGGGAGACATCTACATCTGCTTTAAGGGCTAACATCGCCTCAACCTGTGTAGCTAGAGCCCTCTCTCGCTTGCTAGAGGAATTAGAAACCCATATCTCTCAGGGTACCTCCAGGGGTGAATTGCTAAACTCTGCCTATCCTTCATTGGGCTACTGGATTCCTAGCAGATGCCTCCATGGAAACTATCAAAGTTGCCGCTAGATCACTCGTACAGTCCAACTCCGCCAGGAGAGCTCTCTGGCTCAAGATGTGGAGTGGCGACAAGCCAAATTTTGTGCCATATCATTTAAAGGGGAGTATATGTGCCAGCTCTAGATGAGATCCTAGAGAAGGCCACGGACAAGAAAAAATCACTCCTGGAACAAAAACCTCCTAAAAAACAAGTTTTTCGTGCCCCACAGTCGCAAACCTCACAAGCGAAAGGGAAAGGCAATATTGGGAGATGGAGCTATGCTAAGGGTAGGGGGAAAAATATCTTCTTCCCACAGCAGCAGCAGTCCCAACAGGAGAAGCAATGACTCCGACCCGGTGGTGGGGAGACTCTCAAAATATGCACATCAGTGGGAGAATATCACCAGTTCTCACTAGGTCCTCAGTGTCATCAAGGAGGGTCTACTGATAGAGTTCATCTCCTCCCCTCCACTGGGTCTGAAGATCACTTCTCTTCCAGCTCCAAAGGATCAGACAACACTCAGGGACCTTATAAGATCAAACGTTTATTTTGCATTTAGACCATACAATTGGTAGTGTGATAATCAAAAACTGTAATGTTGAATACTTAAGCTAAGAACAATGCTTTGGAATGTACATTTACATACTTATGTTATATGTTAAAAATTAATAAAAATTATTATTTAAAAAAAAAAAGATCAAACGTAATCTCCCCAGTCCCAAAATCGGAGTGGGGTCTGGGGCATTACTCTCGGTTGTTTCTGGTAACCAAACCATAAGGTGAGGCCCGTATTATTATCAACTTGGGACTGAACCAACATGTAAAATACCGCAGGTTCAAGATGGAATCAGTAAGATCAGCCATTCCTCTGGTCTTGCCTCATTTCCTTATGTCGACCATCGACCTAAAAGATGCCTATTTCCACGTGCCAATCCACTCGAGGCACAGGAAAAATCAGGTTTGCGGTACAGGGGAGTCATCAGGTGGAGCACTATCAGTTCAACGTCCTTCCAATTGGCATCTCCTCAGCGCCGAGAGTCTTCTCCAAGGTAATGGCAGAGGTAGTGTCATTTATCCAGAGACTAGGTGTCTGTATAGTGCCTTACCTGGACGACCTGCTGATAGTAGCTTCCAACGAGACAACCCTGGAATCCCATGTGTCACACAGAGGTGTTGAGGTCTCTGGGGTGGATACCAAACCTGGAAAAATCTCAGCTCCGGCCTTCCAAAACCAGGAAATTTCTGGGAGTACTTCTGGATTCTGCGAAACAGATGTCCTTTCTTCCAGACGACCACCGTATCACCGTAAGAGCAAATGTCAAGAGATTCAGGGAGATGAGATCCCCTACACTCCAGGAAGGCATGTCGGTCCTAGGCTCCATGACAGCCTGTATACAATCAGTGGCCTGGGCACAAGCCCACTTAAGGGTCCTTCAAGCTCACATTCTAGAGAAAAGGAATGGCCATCCCAGTACCCTAAACAGAAGAATACACACGCCAGGTCGAGTAAGATCCACCTTGGCATGGTGGATGAATTCCAAAAACCTCTGCAAAGGTGTAAGCTGGAATCAGGTCCAGCTGACTACGATCACGACAGATGCCAGCAGGAGGGGCTGGGAAGCAGTGATAAATCACATTCCGTTCCAGGGACCCTGGGACCAGACGAGTGGGAAATCGTCAAATTTCAGAGAATTGAAGGCTGTGGAAACAGCCCTTCTGGCAGCAGGTCGTCAGATTGCTGGACAGCACGTCCGAATATATTCGGATAATATGACTACGGTGGTACATATCAAGCACCAAGGCAGTACAAAGTTCAACAGCCTGAAAAGGGTTTCCGCTCAAATATTCTGTTGGACTGAAAAACACCTACTGTCATTAACAGCAGTCCACCTAAAAGGCTCTTACAATATCCAAGTGAACTATCTGAGTCTTGGAGTCTCATCCTCCCAGGGAATGGAGTCTGAACAATCGGAGCTTCAGAATACTGGTAGACAGGTGGGGCATACCGGAATTTGATCTCTTTGCTTCCCATCAAAACGCAAAAGTTGAAACCTTCTTCTCATTAAACCCCAGAGACAATTCCAGGGGAGTAGATGCCCTAGTCCACAGGTGGAATTTTCACCTAGCCTATGCGTTTCCACCGATCCCAATTCTGGCAAAAGCCCTACGGAAAATTCAAGAAGACCGGACCCCAACTATCTTGGTAGCCCCGTTATGGCCAAAAAGGAGTTGGTTCAACCTGATTATAGAGCTGCAGGTGGACGGACCGATTCTGTTACCAGTAGAAGACGACCTCCTCTCACAGGGGCCCATTCTTCACTCAGATCCTCAACGGTGGAATCTAGCAGCGTGGTTACTGAGGCCCAGATACTGAAAGCCAAGGGGTTGTCAGACCCAGTAATTGCCACCCTGCAAAAGTCCAGGAAACCAGTAACCAACGCCATCTATAATAAAGTCTGCAAGAGATTTTCATCCTTCTGCCTACCTGATCCACTGGATCCACTTAGTAAACATTTCAACATTTCAAACATTTCCACTGTTCACAAGAGATCATTCTGCAAACTCGAAGGAGGAAAAATGTCACATTCTCGATGTGTGGCGCATTGTTCTGCATTACCTAGAACAAACCCGTTCCTGCAGGATTGATCAGAATATGTTTGTCCATCTCTGAGGTCAAAATAAGGGGAAAAAAGTGGCTAAGAGCACCATCTCTAATTGGATAAAAAGCTATAGCAGAGGCATATCTCGCTCAAAATAAATCACCCCCAGTGGGAGCCAAGGCCCACTCAACCAGATCGACATTAGTTTCCTGGGCAGAAAAAGCAGGCGCATCTGCAGAGCAGATCTGCAGGGCAGCAACGTGGTCCTCACTGCATACTTTCTCCAAGCATTATAGACTGGATGTATTGTCCAATCGGGACCTTTGGCCGCAAAGTACTCCAGGCGGCTGTCCCTCCCTAGTGCCAAATTAGTTGGTATTCCTCCGTATGTCGTCTTGGAAGGTGACTAGAGAAAATAGATTTAGACTTACCGGTTATTCGGTTTCTAGGAACCTTCCACGACGGCGCTAATTCCCACCCTATACTCCTGGATAAAAATCTGGGATTCAGAAGGTAAACCGGTGCTATGGTCTCAGTTATAAGTCATTGGCAAGTGGGAGGGCCTTTTAACCTCTCTGTGTTTCCTGTCCCCCATCAGGGCAAAGAGGCAACCTCCGTATGCCGTCGTGGAAGGTTCCTAGAAACCAAATTACTAGTAAGTCTAATTCTATTTTTTTAACTGCCTCGAGCCTGATGAAGTTCCCTGCTGCACCTAAATCCACATAAGCCTCCTGAGAGTAATGTTTGGAACCAAAATTCAGCAAAACAGACACAGTCAGGGAGGAGAGGAATCACATACACCTGGGGAGCCCTCTCCTACCAAACCTAGGCGGAGAAGTTTCCCGGCTTCTCGGGGCAGGAGCGAAGGAGGTGAGAAGCATTCCCACAATAGAAGCAGAGCCCTTGTGCAAGTCTCTCCCTACGACGCTGTTCAGCCATCTTGAGTCGGTCCACCCGCATAGGCTCAGATACAGGACCCGCAGAAGATAGCACGGGTCGTAAGTTGCGAGTAGACGAAGAGAGACGAGGAGCCCGTCTCTCCCTGACTGCCTCACGGGTGCGTTCTTGGAAATGCAGATCGATGCGTGTCGCAAGGGAGATTAAATCCTCCAAAGAGGTCGGGGTATCCTGGCCCCCCAGTTTGTCTTTAATCCAACTGGACAGGCCATGCCAAAAGGTCCCTATGAGGGCTTCATTGTTCCATCAGAGCTTGGAGGATAATGTGCGAAAACGGATGGCGTATTGTCCAACGGATAGAGTACACTGATGGAGGTTGAAGAGGGCCTCGGTGGTGGAAGCCAGATGACCCGGCTCGTCGAACACCTTGCGGAAGGTGTCCAAAAAGGTGGAGAGCTGAGAGACAAGTGGATCATCACGCTCCCAGAGGGGGTTTACCCACGCTAATGCCTCCCCCTCTAAGTGGGAAATAATAAAGGCCACCTTAACTCGATCGGTGGGATATTGCTGCAGCAAGAGCTCAAAATGCAGTCGGCATTGATTCAAAAACCCCCCCGACACAACTTAGGGTCACCACTATACTGCGGTGGTTTGCCTAAACGGGGCTGCGGATGCGAGACCAAGGCTTGGGCAGACACAGAGGCAACAGATTGTAGGGAAAGGAGTCAGTTATCTACCGACGCCATATAGTTGAGGATGTGGGCCTCGTTGTCGCGTTGCTGAGTGAGTTCTTGATGGAGACTGGCCAACTGAGAAGCATTCCCAGGGTCAGAGGACTGTAAGGCCGATAAATGGGACTCCATAGATTTCAAAAAGGACAATCCTAGTCTGATTCTCTCGTGGAAACAGTAGTTCCTTTTGGACCGTGGCCGTGGTACCAGCGGGGTCCATGGCCTGATTATACTGTGACGACTCCTGAAGTGGACCCTCTGGGTCGCGACACCAACCCACCCCAGGCGAGCTGACATAGTGAAAACCACCCCCTATACAGGGAGCGTCAGGGGCAGTTCCACGCCGGTAAAGTACCACAACTGCTGGAACAAGGTGGCCAGCTCACAGAAGACAGGAAACACCATGTTAGCAAAGTGAAGACGAGAGTACGCAGGATTCGGAAGTGTACAAAGCGAGGACACGGGAACACGCAGAGTACAGGATAGTGCAAGGCGTTTACACGGGGGCACGCAAGGTACAGAAAAGTGCATGCCGTGTATACAGGGGCACGCAGGAGATGGGAGTGCGTATAGCGTGCGCCGAGGAGCACGCCTGTGTATAAGGCAAGGCAGAGCGCGCGCTGGGAAGCACGCCTGGGTACAAGGTAAAGCAGAGCGCTTGCTGGGAAGCACACCTGGGTACAAGGCAAAGCACAGCGTGTGCTGGGAAGCACGTTAGAGCACAAGGCAGGGTGTTATGATTTGGTAGCTGAGGAGAGCAGGCAAAAAAGGAAATACACCAGAGCAGTTGGAAACTATGAGATTGCAGTACCCTGACTAACCACCACAACTAGAGGCAGCCGTGGAGCGTTCCTACGTTGGTCCTAGACGCCTCGTCACAGCCTGAGAAACTAACTACACCTAAAGATAGAAAGAGGAAAGCTATCTGCCCCGGAGCAGATCCCCAAAGAACATAGAAAGCCCCCAAACATGTAATGGCGGTTAGACAAGAAGAAATACTGACACAGACAGAAAATAGTATGAGCAAACGTTGGGGCCCAAACTTACTAAATAGAAAAGGATAGGAAGGGCACTTACTGCAATCCCAAAAAACCCTGAAAAGCACCAACTCTACTAATTTCAAAAACACCTGAGATCACACGACCTTTACCACCTAAATTAGTTCTCTGGTGTAACCAAAAACAAAACAGCAGCCACTGAAAAAACTGAAAAAAGCAAATGTACAAACATCAGTGGCTGAACTGAACTGAGAGGCAAAAGCCCCCAGAGGGGACCCTGAAGGCCCCCACAGAAGTGCAGGACAAAATGCAAAAATCAAGCACAAAAACAAAAAGAAGAAAATGTCTTATCTGTTAGCAGGAGATTCAGAAACGACACAGCAGGCTACCAAGGAAACAGGAATCAAGGATTGAGACCAGAACAATTGATCACGGCAACCCTGATGGGAAGGTGAATCCCTTATATAAGACCAGTCAGTAACACCTGATTCCCAATCCTCACAATCTTCACTGGACAGTCCAGTACCGTTTGTAACCACCAGAGGGAGCTTCTGCTCAGAACTCATTTCCAGCCTATTCACAACAGTACCCCCCCTTGAGGAGGGGTCACCGAACCCTCATTTGAGCAACCAGGTCGGTCAGGATGAGTTCTATGATACGCACGGATGAGTCTCCTAGCATGGATGTCCGAAGCAAACACCCAAGAATTGTCTTCCTGACCATAACCTCTCCATTTAACCAAATACTGGAGTTTCCGTCTAGAAAAACGAGAATTCAATATTTTCTCAACCACATACTCCAGATTGCCCTCAACCAAAACAGGGTCAGGAGGCACAGTAGTAGGAACCACAAACCTCTTCAACAAGGACTTGTGGAACACGTTATGGATCTTAAATGTGCCTGGAAGAAGCAAACGAAAATAAACAGGGTTAAGAATCTCCATGATCTTATAAGGTCCAATGAACCTAGGCTTAAATTTAGGAGATGCCACTCTCATAGGAATATTTCTTGAGGACAACCAGACCAAGTCTCCCACTTTAAACCGAGGACCATCAGTCCTATGCCGGTTAGCAAACCGCTGGGCCCTCTCCTGAGAGAGGGACAACCTCTCCACTACCTGGTCCCAAATCTGTTGCATACGCTCCACAACAGAGTCAACACCTGGGCAGACAGAAGCCTCCGTCTGTCCAGAAGAAAATCGAGGGTGAAACCCAGAATTACAGAAAAATGGAGACATCAAAGTGGCAGAGCTAGCCCTATTATTAAGAGCAAACTCAGCCAAAGGCAAAAAAGAGACCCAGTCATCCTGATCAGCAGACACAAAGCATCTTAGATAAGTCTCCAATGTCTGGTTTGTTCTCTCAGTTTGACCATTGGTCTGAGGATGAAACGCCGAGGAGAAAGACAATTGAACACCAATTTTAGAACAAAAGGTCCTCCAAAATCTGGAAACAAACTGGACTCCTCTGTCAGACACAATGTTCTCAGGAATGCCGTGTAAACGAACCACGTGCTGAAGGAACAAAGGCACCAATTCAGAGGAGGAAGGCAACTTAGGTAATGGCACAAGATGTATCATCTTGGAAAACCTATCGCAAATCACCCAGATGACGGTCATTCTCTGAGAAACAGGGAGGTCGGAAATGAAATCCATAGAGATATGGGTCCATGGTCTCTTGGGCACCGGTAATGGCATCAACAAACCACTAGAACGAGAGCAAGGCTTGGAGCGAGAGCAAGTCCCGCAGGACTGCACAAACTCCCTGACATCACGAGACAAGGTAGGCCACCAAAAGGACCGACCAACCAAGTCCCTGGTACCAAAAATTCCGGGATGACCGGCCAACGCGGAACAATGAATCTCAGACATTACACTCTTTTTCCACTGGTCCGGGACAAACAATTTCCCAACAGGGCAGCGCTCGGGCTTATCCTCCTGGCACCCCTCCAGAGCCAGTCTCAAATTGGGCGAGATGGCGGAAAGAACTACACCCTCTTTCAAAATAACAGAAGGATCAGATAACTCAGGAGAGTCCGCCAGGAAACTCCTCGAGAGGGCATCCGCCTTAACATTTTTAGTGCCAGGAAGAAATGAAACCACAAAATTAAAACGTGTGAAAAACAAGGCCCACCTGGCCTGTCTAGGATTAAGTCGCTTGGCAGATTCCAGATAAACTAGATTCTTATGGTCAGTAAGGACCACCACCTGATGTTTGGCTCCCTCCAGCCAATGTCTCCACTCTTCAAAAGCCCACTTCATGGCTAATAACTCCCGATTACCCACGTCATAATTACGTTCAGTGGGAGAAAATTTTCGAGAGAAAAAGGCACAAGGGTTACTTTTAGAGGTCTCTGGATCTCTTTGGGACAAAACGGCACCTGCCCCAATTTCAGAGGCATCAACCTCCACCTGAAATGGTAGAGAAACATCAGGCTGCCGTAGAACAGGAGCAGAAGTGAATCTCTGCTTAAGTTCCTGAAATGCAGAGACTGCCTCAGGAGGCCAATTCACCACATCAGAACCCTTCTTGGTCAAATCAGTTAATGGTTTAACAATAACAGAGAAATTACCAATAAATTTAAGATAAAAATTGGCAAAACCCAAGAATCTTTGAAGAGCCTTTAAAGAAGTAGGTTGGACCCAATCACAGATAGCCTGAACTTTGACCGGGTCCATTTCAATAACAGATGGGGACAAAATGAAACCCAGAAATGAGATCCTCTGAACGCCAAAAAGACACTTTGATCCCTTCACATACAGAGCATTCTCTCTCAAAATCTGGAACACAGTCCGAACATGTTTTACATGAGAGTCCCAGTCATTGGAAAAAATCAAGATATCATCCAAATAAACAATCAGAAATTTATCCACAAAATCCCTGAAAATGTCATTCATGAAGGACTGGAAGACAGAAGGAGCATTAGTGAGCCCAAAGGGCATCACAGGTACTCAAAATGCCCTTCAGGGGTATTAAATGCCGTCTTCCATTCATCCCCGTGCTTAATGCGAATAAGGTTATATGCCCCCCTGAGGTCAAGCTTGGTAAACCAAGTAGCGTTTTTCACCCTGGAAAACAGATCAGAGATCAAGGGTAACGGATATTGATATTTCACAGTAATATTGTTCAAGAGACGATAATCAATACACGGCCTTAATGAACCATCCTTTTTGGCCACAAAGAAAAAACCGGCACCTAAGGGTGAAGAGGATGGTCTGATATGACCCTTCTCCAATGACTCCTTGATATAAGACCGCATAGCGTCATGTTCAGGTACAGACAAGTTAAAAAGGCGACCTTTAGGGAATTTACTACCAGGCACTAATTCAATAGCGCAGTCATAGCTCCTATGGGGAGGTAAGGATGCAGATTTACTTTTGCTAAACACATCAGAAAAATCAATCAAAAAGTCAGGAACATCCTGAGCCTGGGGGGAGGCAGAAAAAAACAGGAGTGTTGGTATTAACACATTGACAGCCCCAACTGGTAACAGACACAGATTTCCAATCCAAAACAGGATTATGAGACTGTAACCAAGGGAAACCCAGTACGATAATGTCATGCAGATTATACAGAACCAAAAATTTGCAACTCTCCTGATGATCAGGTTCTACCCTCATTATCACCTGAGTAGAGAACTGAGGTTTATTCTCAGCCAAAGGGGTAGAATCGATCCCCAGTAGGGGAATAGACTTCCGTAGGGGTATCAAGGAAAACCCACAACGTTTAGCAAAATCAAAATCCATCAGGTTAATAGCTGCTCCAGAATCAACAAAAGCCTGAGCAGAAAATGAGGACAGAGAGCATATCAGGGTAACAGTTAACAAAAACTTAGTCTGAACACTACCCAAGACAACTGAGCGAGCAAAACGTCTTCCCCGCTTAGGGCAGACAGAAATAGCATGAGAGGCATCACCACAGTAGAAACATAACCCATTGCGCTTTCGAAATTCATGACGCTGTGCCCCAGAAACCACTCTATCACACTGCATGGATTCAGAAGCAGGTTCACAAGGCAACATTATTCCACGCATACCTTTCCGCTCACGCAAACGTCTGTCAATTTGAATCGCTAATGACATAGAATCATTGAGACCAGAGGGAACAGGGAATCCCACCATAACATCCTTTACTTTATCTGACAGTCCCTTCCGAAAAAGAGCTGCCAAAGTGTCGTCATTCCATTTGGTCAGGACTGCCCACCTACGGAATCTCTGACAGTATAACTCAGCGTCCTCAAGCCCCTGACTTAATGCCAACAAAGTTTTTTCAGCTTGATCAGTGACATTAGGCTCATCGTACAATAACCCCAAAGCCTGAAAAAACGCATCAACATCACTCAAAACAGGATCCCCAGGTGTCAGGGAAAAAGCCCAATCCTGAGGGTCGCCGCGCAGGAGAGAGATGACAATTTGAACCTGCTGCGCTGCGTTCCCTGAGGACTTAGATTTTAAGGCAAAAAAACAATTTACAGTTATTTTTGAAATTCAGAAATTTAGCTCGATCCCCTAAAAACAAATCTGGCATGGGAATCCTAGGTTCCACAACAGGCAACCTAGCAAGATAGGTAGCAATACTCCGAACTTCTGTGGCAAGCTGATCCACACGGCCAGACAACTGTGCAAACTCCATTGAGAGAAAAAAAAAATCCTCCTCAGCACCCAGAGATACAGAGGGAAAAAAAATGCAACAAACAGAAAAAAAAAAAATCTCTGACAACTCTGACAACTTTTTTCTTTCACAATATTTTTCCCTTCTGTGAGTACAATATAATTTTCAGTTTAGGCCGGTGATACTGTTATGATTTGGTAGCTGAGGAGAGCAGGCAAAAAAGGAAATACACCAGAGCAGTTGGAAACTATCAGATTGCAGTACCCTGACTAACCACCACAACTAGAGGCAGCCGTGGAGCGTTCCTACGTTGGTCCTAGACGCCTCGTCACAGCCTGAGAAACTAACTACACCTAAAGATAGAAAGAGGAAAGCTATCTGCCCCGGAGCAGATCCCCAAAGAACATAGAAAGCCCCCAAACATGTAATGGCGGTTAGACAAGAAGAAATACTGACACAGACAGAAAATAGTATGAGCAAACGTTGGGGCCCAAACTTACTAAATAGAAAAGGATAGGAAGGGCACTTACTGCAATCCCAAAAAACCCTGAAAAGCACCAACTCTACTAATTTCAAAAACACCTGAGATCACACTACCTCTACCACCTAAATTAGTTCTCTGGTGTAACCAAAAACAAAACAGCAGCCACTGAAAAAACTGAAAAAAGCAAATGTACAAACATCAGTGGCTGAACTGAACTGAGAAGCAAAAGCCCCCAGAGGGGACCCTGAAGGTCCCCACAGAAGTGCAGGACAAAATGCAAAAATCAAGCACAAAAACAAAAAGAAGAAAATGTCTTATCTCTTAGCAGGAGATTCAGAAACGACACAGCAGGCTACTAAGGAAACAGGAATCAAGGATTGAGACCAGAACAATTGATCACCGGCAACCCTGATGGGAAGGTGACTCCCTTATATAAGACCAGTCAGTAACACCTGATTCCCAATCCTCACAATCTTCACTGGACAGTCCAGTACCGTTTGTAACCACCAGAGGGAGCTTCTGCTCAGAACTCATTTCCAGCCTATTCACAACAGTAGGGGACCTGAGAACAGAGAGCAGCCAAGCAGGGATCAAGCAGGTCTAGCTAGGAAGCACAACAATAATCAGGCGCCGCCTACAGGAAGAGGCAGCCTCATATAAGGCAAGTGTGCTGGAACTTCCAGGTTAGGTCCTTAGAGATGTCAGAGATGGAATGGCCGTAGTCAGGCTAAGGAGGAGGCGCATGCGCGCTAGACCAGAACCTAGAGTCGAGTGAACAGCCATAGAGCCAAGAGCGGGAGGAGCGTGTGCGCACTTGCCAAGACCCACGGACCTGCCGTGATACCGGAAGTGATGATGTCGGGCGCTGAGAATGCGGTGAGAGCGGCATGACACCCATTGAGGTGAATGGCGTTTGGTTATGTTCGGCAAATAATCGACGAATATTGCAAATTCGGCGAACGTAATCCGAACCGAACATTGAAATATTTGCTCATCTCTAAGGCTGTGTGCCCACGTTGCGTTTTTTAAGCCTTTTTGCCAGGTTTTTTAGCTGCTTAAACGCTTTAAAAACACATCCCATGCAATCCCATGCAATCCTATGGGATTCCGCAATTGCTGTGCCCATGCTGCGTATTTTTCCGGAGCGTAATCACATTGCGGTAAAATATGCAGCATATTCATTAATTTGGCGGAATCACGGCGATTCCGCCGCCATAGGATTGCATTGAAACGCTCACTTTACGCATGTGGCTACCGGCGAGGAGGGAAGTGTGAGACAGCCCCGACGCGCGTTTCACCGCACTCGGCTTCGTCAGGAGGCGTGGTCTGTCCAAGGAATTAGGGTTTAAATACCTCTGTGTAAAGTTAATGCACGAATCGGCGCTCGATCCCGCATGATGCGGAACATAGGCGGGTCATCTAGCTATGGAAAGCTGCTGTGATCATGGTCACAGCAGCTTTCACTATAGTTACAATGCATTGCAATGCTGGAGCATTGTAACTGCAATAAAAAGTAAATAAAAAGTAAAAAAGTGAAAGTCCCATAAAGGGACAAATTAAAAAAAAGCATTTTTTAAAAAAAATTGTAAAAAAAATATTAAAAAATAATTTTAAAAAATTCCCCTAAAAAATACACATTTTTATGTAATAAAAAAAACAAAAAAATACACGTTTGGTATCGTTGCATCCATAAATATCCCATCTATAAAAGCGTAACCCTAGTTAACCCTTCAGTGAAAGCCGTAAAAAAAAAACACAAAAAGTAGTAAATTATACTTTTTCCAAGCGGTATCATCATACCGCTTGAAAAAAGTGCAATAACACGCGATCAAAAAGTCGGATATAAATAATCACCGCTGAAAACGTCATCTTGTCCCGCAAAAAACAAGCCGCTATACAGCATCATCAGCGAAAAAATAAAAAAGTTATAGCTCGCGGAATAAACTGATGCAAAAATAATTATTTTTTCTATAAAATTTTTTATTGTGTAAAAAACGCCAAAACATAAAAAAATATATAAATGAGGTATCGCTGTAATCGCAGTGACCCGAAGAATAAAGCTGATTTATCAATTTTACCACACGCGGAACGGAGGAAAAAAAAAAAAAAACAATTCCTGAATTGCTGGTTTTTGTTCATTGTGCTTCCACAAAAATCGGAATAGGAAGCGATCAAAAAACGTTATGTGCCCGAATATGGTACCAATAAAAACGTCAGCTCGTCCCGCAAAAAATAAGCCCACAGATAACTATGTCGGATGAAATATGGAAAAATTATTGCTCTCAAAATACGGCGATGCAAAAATTTCTTACAAAAAATTCTTCCAAAAAAAAGCATCTTTTAGAGTGTGACAGAAGCTAAACATGAAAAAAGGGTATAAATCTGGTATCGCTGTAATTGCACCGATCCGAGGAATAAAGTCGCCTAATCACTAATACCGCACGAGGAACGGTGTAAAAAAGAAAACCAATTCTTCACCTTTTGTGGATTTGTTCATTCTGCCTCCCAAAGATCGCAGTAAGGCGATCACAGTGGTTCCCCCCCACATATGGGATATCAGCGTACTCAGGACAAATTGCACATCAACTTTTGGGGTCCAATTTCTCCTGTTACCCTTATAAAAATAAAAATTTGGGGGCAAAAAGGTCATTTTTGTGGAAAAAAATATGATTTTTTTATTTTCACGGCTCTACGTTATAAACTTCTGTGAAGCCCTTGGGGGTTCAAAGTGCTGACCACACATCTAGATAAGTTCCTTTGGGGGTCTAGTTTGCAAAATGGGGTCACTTGAGGGGGGTTTCTACTGTTTAGGCACATCAGGGGCTCTCCAAGCGCGACATGACACCCGCAGACCATTCCATCAAAGTCTGCATTTAAAAACGGTGCTCCTTCCCTTCCGAGCTCTGCCATGCGTCAAAATAGTGGTTCCCCCCACATATGGGGTATCAGCGTACTCAGGACAAATTGCACAATAGCTTTTGGGGTCCTATTTCTTCTGTTACCCTTATAAAAATAAAAATTTTGGGGCAAAAAGATAATTTTTGTGGAAAAAAAATATGATTTTTTTATTTTCACGGCTCTACATTATAAACTTCTATGAAGCACTTGGGGGTTCAAAGTGCTCACCACACATCTAGATAAGTTCCTTGGGGGGTCTAGTTTCCAAAATGGAGTCACTTGTGGGGGGTTTCTACTGTTTAGGCACATCAGGGGCTCTCCAAACGTGACATGACACCTGCAGACCATTCCATCAAAGTCTGCATTTGAAAAAGGCACTACTTCCCTTCCAAGCTCTGCCATGCGTCAAAATAGTGGTTTACCCCCACATATGGGGTATCAGCGTACTCAGGACAAATTGCACAATAACTTTTGGGGTCCTTTTACCCTTTGGAAAATAAAAATTGGGGGTGGAAAGATCATTTTTGTGGAAAAGATATGACAGACATCTAGATAAGTTCCTTTGGGGGTCTAGTTTCCAAAATGGGGTCACTTGTGGGGTTTCCACTGTTTAGGCACATCAGGGACTCTCCAAATGCGACATGGCGTCCAATCTCAATTCCAGCCAAAAAAGTCAAATGGCGCTGCTTCCCTTCCGAGCTCTGCCATGCGCCCAAATAGTGGTTTACCCCCACATATGGGGTATCAGCATACTCAGGACAAATTGCACAATAACTTTTGGGATCCTTTTATCCTTTGAAAAATAAAAATTGGGGGTGAAAAGATAATTTTTGTGGAAAAAATATGATTTTTAAATTTTACGGCTCTACGTTATAACCTTCTGTGAAGCCCTTGGTGGTTCAAAGTGCTCACCACAGATCTAGATAAGTTCCTTGGGGGGTCTAGTTTCCAAAATGGGGTCACTTATGGGGGGTTTCCACTGTTTAGGTACATGAGGGACTCTCCAAACGCGACATGGTGTCCGCTCTCGATTCCAGCCAATTTGACATTCAAAATCTCAAATGATGCTCCTTCCCTTCTGAGCACTGCCATGCGCCTAAATATTGGTTTTCCCCCACACATGGGGTATCGGTGTACTTAGGAGAAATTGTACAACAAATATTGTGGTTCATTTTCTCCTGATACCCTTGACAAAATTTAAAAAATTGTGTCAAAAGAAAAATTTTGGGAAAAAAAGTTAAATGTTCATTTTTTCCTTCCACATTGCTTCAATTCTTGTGAAGTACCTAAAGGGTTAATAAACTTCTTGAATGTGGCTTTGAACACCTTGAGGGGTGCAGTTTTTAGAATGGTGTCACTTTTGGGTATTTTCTGTCATATTGACCCCTCAAATTCACTTCAAATGTGAGGTGGTCCATAAAAAAAATGGTTTTGTAAATTTTGTTGGAAAAATGAGAAATCGTTGGTCAACTTTTAACACTTCCTAACAAAAAAAAATGTTGGTTCCAAAATTGTGCTGATGTAAAGTAGACATGTAAGAAATGTTATTTATTAACTATTTTTTTGCGACATATCTCTCTGATTTAATGGCATAAAAATTAAAAGTTTGAAAATTGCAAAATTTTCAAAATTTTTGCCATATTTCCATTTTTTTTCATAAATAAACGCAAGTTATATCGAAGAAATTTTACCTCTATCATGAAGTACAATATGTCGCGAGAAAACAATCTCAGAATCGCCAAGATCCGTTGAAGCGTTCCAGAGTTATAAGCACATAAAGTGACAGTGGTCAGAATTGTAAAAATTGGCCTGGTCTTTAACCTACAAAATGGCTTGGTCGTTAAGAGATTAAAAATAAAATCTAAAATCATTATTATTTTGTGTTTACATCTGACCACTGGTGGAGGTTATAACAGTTGATCTGTGATGGAGTCAGATATTGATGATCATTAGAAGAGGACATCCACACCATGTAACCGGATAATCCTTTTGAAGGAGTATTGACATTGCTTTGTACTCAGTTACCACGTGTTTGAACTGGGTTCCTCAATCAGAAACTACAGTGGCTTGCGATAGTATTTACCACCTTGGCCTTTTACCTATTTTGTTACATTTCAACCTGTATTTAAATATTTTTTTAATTTGTGTGTGATGTCTTAGCACTAAATAGTCTAAGTTGATGAAGTAAAGTGAGAAAAATATAGAAATAAATAAAAATTATTAGATCAAATAACTAAAAATTGGCATGTGCATATGTATTCATCCTTTTTTGCGATGAAGCCCCTAAAAATTTCTGATGCAAAGAATTACATTCATAACGTATATGCTTATTGAAAGGAACCCCAACTGTGTACAATCTAAGTGTCACATGGGCTGTCAGTATATATATTCCTTTTCTGGAAGGCCACAGAGACTAGAATACTATTAAGCAAGAGGCACCACTAACCAAAGAACACCATGAAGACCAAAGAGATCTCCAAACAAGTGAAGTACAAGTCAGTGTTGGGCTCGTATAAAAAAATATCTCAAGCTCTGATGTTCCCCCGGAGCACCATCAAATCTATTATCATCAAATGAAAAGAACATGGTAATACAACAAACATGCCAAGAGAGGGCTTCCCACCAAAACTCTCATCATCATAAATTGATGAACGAGGGATAGTTTGGGGAATCTTTATTCAAATAGAGTATTTTCTGAGTGTGTTGTTATTTTTGATTGCTGGGTTAGTAATGAGGGGTGTCTGATAGACACCTCTCCATTACTTACCCCATGTTTTGATGGCAGCTGTGATTTTTGACAAATCACATTTGTCATCAACCCCAACTACCATTACCATGATTGGCACTGCACCAGGGCAATTGGGAAGAGATGGGCAAAGCGCCAGAATTGGGGCATCTAAAGTGATGCGTCAATTTTGGGGTGGCTCCTGGCTTGTATTTTTAAGCTGGTAGGGGCCCAATAACAAGGGACCTTCCCAGCCTGATAATATAAGCCCACAGCTGTCTGCTTTACCTTTGCTGGTTATCAAAAAATACTCCGTTCTGATTATTGCCACGCCTATACAAGGAGTGGCTGGCTAACCAAAATTACCTCGAGAGCGCAGCAACAACTCATCCAAGAGGTCACAAAAGACCCCACTACAATGTCCAAACAGCTGTAGGCCTCATTTGCCTCAGTTAAGGTCAGTGTTCATTACTCCGCCATAAGAAAAAGAGTGGACAAAAATGGCCTGCATGGCAGAGTTCCAAAACAAAAACCACTGCTGAGCAATAAGAACATAAAGGCTGGTCTCAGTTTTGCAAGAAAACATCTTGATGATCCCAAGACTTTTGGGAAAATACTCTGTGGACTGATGAGACAAAAGTTTAACTTTTTGGAAGGTGAATGTCTCATTATTCCTGATGTAGAAGTAACACAGCATTTAAAAAAAAGAACATCATACCAACAGTAAAATACGGTAGTTTAGTGGAATGGTCTGGGGCTGTTTGCTGCTTCTGGACCTGGAAGACTTGCTGTAGCAAATGGAACTATGAATTCTGCTGTCTGCCAAAAAATCCTGAAGGAGAATGTCCGGCCATCTGTTCATGACCTCAAGCTGAAGCGCACTTGTGTCATGCAACAGGACAATGATCCAAAACACACCAGCAAGTTTACCTTTTAATGGCTAAAGAAAAACAAAATTAAGACTTTGGAATGACCTAGTCAAAATTCTGACCTTAATCTGATTGAGATTCTGTGTCATGACCTTAAAAAGAAGGTCCATGCTCAGAAACCGGCCATTGTGGCTGAATTACAATAATCTGCTCAAAACAATTCTGTTCAAACAGATGACATGTGCCGGGCTCACCGCCAGAGCCTACATCAAAGGGAGGGAGTCTGACATTGGCATACTATTACGCCCGACGTCAGAAAGAGGTTAATCTATTTGCGTAGTTTTTCCTTCTCTGTTTTGCAAGTCAACAATCTAGCTGGACAATGTGTAATCAACATATCAGCAACATTGTTCAATTTTCCTATGTCTCTAAACATCCAGGATAATAGCATAATATGTTATATCAAATATCAACTTAAAAGTCAATATTACAGGCTTATATGAACAAAACTCTGTGTTTTCTTGACCAACCTGAAAGAAACACAAATTCAAAAGGCAACATGTAGATAACAGTCAGTGACTCCTGGTTTACTGAAAATAGATGTCTGGTTAATTAAGATAAAATGCTGTGTCGTCACACACTCACATCGTCCTTTTCTTGATCAACATCGGAGGGATTTTTTTTATACAATCATATGACTCCAGCCTTACTGAAAATCTGACTAAGAGAAAAGGGTCTTGAAATGGGGATTCCATCTATTTAGACTTTTTAATTAGGTATTTTTAAATGTCAAAAAATTTACTAACCCAGACAACCTGGCTGCATGACTCACATAGAAAAGCAGAAATAAATTTCCACCAATCGCAAAAATAGAAAATCTAAAACATCACTTTTAGGCTGATTAAAAATAGGAACATAAAATAACTCGGTAACGTCAATGAATTCGTCAGAGCCCGTCAAACATGCTATGATGACACTAGCTTTTATAACAAATGTAAAATTATCAATGACAGACTTTTCTTTCAAGGCTATAGCAATTAGCAAACCTTTACTACATAGAGCACAAGCTACTGCTAAATCTAAAAGGAGACATCGTCTTTTGTATGATAATAGAAGAAAAATCACAGCAGAAAAAAGGCAGAGATGCTTACCTGCTGTTACAGCGCTGAGTCGCACAGCCAGAGCTTTGGGGTACTCGGCACCGAGCCCGTTGATATCTATGGGGAATGTCACGGGTAGCACAGCTCGGTCCGTGCCCTGGGCGCTCACTGAAATGTGGGATATTTACAGGTGACTTGAATAATGATATGGGGATTCGTGACGCCACTTGTGGTACCTGGTCAGGATGACCAGCGCTGCTATGCAGATCCACTGGAGGGTTAATATTGTGCTGCTAGATGTTAAGCCTTCCACAAGTAAGGCTGAGTTCTCCTCCAGGGCAGATAGATGTGTAGGGATGCAGGACAGACGGGGACCCGGCAGTCAGGAGTAGTAAGGGAGACACACACACATAAGTCACTTTGGTACCTTTACTGAAGATGTTGCAGGCACTTCCCGGAGTGCTGTAGGGTGAAGGGTGCACATCCAGATTCCTCCACTTGGTAGGTGTGTGGCCTCCTGTTCTCTGCCTTTTTGCAATGAAGTCTTGGCCTGGGTGTAGCTGGGCTTAGCTTAGTCTCCGTCTTGTACCTGGCTGACTTTGTGGTTGGACCTTCTCTCTGAAAGGACAGGGTCTTTTCTGGCTGATCAGGCCGGACTCCGTCCTCCTGATCCTGCTACGTATCAGCTCTGTGGTACTCCTGGGACTTGTAGTCCTCCAGGAACTCCAGTGTTCTCCTAATGGGTCGTGGAGATCCCTATAGGCTCGGACCCCGGTGTCCGGTAATACTTGCTGAGGTGAGCTATTAAGGCTCCACTGTCTCATTAGCTTTCCACTCGCCTTCGGCCTACCTGGATCCTCACACGATCACACACTGGCAGTTGGTGGGCTGCCTCTTCACCGCTCTCTAAGCGTCGGCACGCTTCTCACTAAGTTGCACTCCTAGATTCAGCTCTGACTAGGCTGGAGTGATTGCTGTCTCACTCTTTACTGCAGTCATGGACAAAAGTTTTGAGAATGACACAAATATTAATTTTTACAAAGTCTACTGCTTCACTTTTTCTAATGGCAATTTGCATATACTCCAGAATGTTATAAAGAGTGATCAGCTTTACAGCAATTACTTGCAAAGTCAATATTTGGCTAGAAAATGAACTTTATCCCCAAAACACATTTCAACATCATTGCAGCCCTGCCTTAAAAGGACCAGCTAACCTCTTATCAGTGATTGCTCCATTAACACAGGTGTGGGTGTTGATGAGGACATGGCTGGAGATCAATCTGTCATGATTAAGTAAGAATGACACCACTGGACACTTTAAAAGGAGGCTGGTGCTTGGCATCATTGTTTCTCTTCTGTTAACCATGGTTATCTCTAAAGAAACACGTGCAGTCATCATTGCAATGCACAAAAATGGCCTAACAGGGAAGAGTATCGCAGCTAGAAAGATTGCAAGTCAGTCAACAATCTATCGCATCATCAAGAACTTCAAGGAGAGAGGTTCCATTGTTGCCAAAAAGGCTCCAGGGCGCCCAAGAAAGACCAGCAAGTGCCAGGAACGTCTCTTAAAAGTGTTTCAGCTGCGGGATCGGTCTACCAGCAGTGCAGAGCTTGCTCAGGAATGGAAGCAGGTAGGTGTGAGTGCATCTGCACGCACTGTGAGGCGGAGACTCTTGGAGCAAGGCCTGGTCTCAAGGAGGGCAGCAAAGAAGCCACTTCTCTCCAGAAAAAACATCATGGACAGACTGATATTCTGCAAAAGGTACAGGCAGTGGACTGCTGAGGACTGGGGTAAAGTTATTTTCTCTGATGAATCCCCTTTTCGATTGTTTGGGACATCAGGAAAACGTCTCATTTGGAGAAGACAAGGTGAGCGCTACCACCAGTCTTGTCTCATGCCAACTGTTAAGCATCCTGAAACCATTCATGTGTGGGGTTGCTTCTCAGCCAAGGGAATCGGCTCTCTCACAGACTTGCCTAAAAACACAGCCATGAATAAAGAATGGTACCAGAATGTCCTCCAAGAGCAACTTCTCCCAACCCTCCAAGAGCAGTTTGGCGATCAACAATGCCT
Organism: Oophaga sylvatica; assembly: GCA_033576555.1. NCBI lineage: Eukaryota > Metazoa > Chordata > Amphibia > Anura > Dendrobatidae > Oophaga > Oophaga sylvatica. The sequence continues at coordinate 109,227,883 of JARQOD010000002.1, forward strand.
TTTCCAGCATGATGGAGCACCTTGCCATAAAGCAAAGGTGATAACTAAATGGCTCAGGGAACAAAACATAGAGATTTTGGGTCCATGGCCTGGAAACTCCCCAGATCTTAATCCCATTGAGAACTTGTGGTCAATCATCAAGAGACGGGTGGACAAACAAAACCCTAAAAATTCTGACAAAATGAAAGCATTGATTGTGCAAGAATGGACTGCTATTAGTCAGGATTTGGTCCAGAAGTTGATTGAGAGCATGCCAGGGAGAATTGCAGAGGTCCTGAAGAAGAAGGGTCAACACTGCAAATATTGACTTGCTGCATTAACTCATTCTAACTGTCAATATAAGCTTTTGTTACTCATATGTTTGCAATTATATTTATGTCTGTGTACTGTGATAAAAACATCTGTCAAACACACATAAAAACCAGAGGGCAGCAGATCATGTGAAAATATAATATTTGTGTCATTCTCAAAACTTTTGGCCATGACTGTAGACTCCACTTGCTTTCTTGAACTGAATAGCTCTGCAGCCTCTCTAATCTCAGCTCTGCACTTCCCTCACTGCACACTGACTGAGCCCTCTGAGGTGACTGCATTCTCTGAGGTGGCTGCACTGAACTGCTTTAGATGTTTCCTGTGTCAGCTTCTTTTATATGTCTTACACAGCTCCCTCTGGTGGTCTTTGGGGATGAACGTGTGTGAATGTGAATAATGACCTCTAGTGGTATCTTCTTTCAGTGCACCCTTCTGGAAGATATGGATCCAGTCGCAGCTGGGCTCCACATTCCCCCTAGTAGAACTCAGCACTCCGGGGCTGAAATACAAAAACAAAGAACAATAAACATTGCATAAATAACTCTTCCTTTACAGGAGGTAAGGCACTCTTGAACTGTTGCATAACGGTAAATGAACAACTATGTACATTAGCACAATGAGGGATTGAGGAGTTGAGCAACCATAAAAGTCCCAGTCTCTTTTGGAAAAAGGATGCTCAAAAAGGGGTGGAGAAAACAAGTAAAAATAATGTCCATTCACTTGTTTCAATATTAAAAGGAAAACAGATTAATAAATAACAGTATAATAAAACATTATAAGCAAAAATATATACATTTATGTACAGTGGTTCTAGATAATTATTTACATTTGTTAGGTCCTACTCTCTGTACCTAACAGGTAATTGCCCCCTTGTTATGCGTACTGACCTACGTGGTGTAGTGGTAGGTGAGGTGTCAGTTACCCTGTTATTCCTGCGTGCAGGTAGGTTGTAGTACTGCCTTAGCCTCTCTAGAGATCTGGCAAGTATACTGTGAACTGGGTGAACTGGCTCGACTTCTGCAGGGGATCCTTCTTCCTGAGGTTCAGCTTCTTGGGATTCCGCTTCTTGGGGTGCTGCTTCTTGGGGTTCTGCTGAAGCAGGTTCCTCTGGAACTGGCTCTACTGCAACAACCGGTGCAACTGAATGTAGAGGTTCTCCTTGTGGTTGATAGAATTGAAGCACGGGAATGATTACAGCTTCTCCAATTCTGGGCCAATCCGCGGGGAAATCTCCTAAGTCTGTATGTATAACTGATTCATCACGCTCTTCCTGATTGACAACAGGTTCTTCCTCTTGAAGCTTTAACGGATCCGGACACAACTTTAGGTGATCTCTGGATACAGTTGCAGTCGTTCTTCCTCCATCCTTGCTTATTATGCACGTTTTCTTGTGGTCAAACCTTGAATTCTGTATGATGTAAGGCTCTCTTTCCCATTGATCGTCGAGTTTGTGTATCCTCCTCTTTCTTTTCAGCACGACTTGACCAGGTGCGAAAGGTTCAGCTGGCGCACTTTTGTTGTAGCGATCTTCTTGTTTATCCCTTACTCGATTGAGACTATCTTCAACGCAAGCCTGTACTTTTCTGTACTGTTCCTGTCTGTTTGTGTCCCAGTCTTCAGTAGTCACATCTGCTTCTGGTTCTACAACACCAAGCACCAGATCCATGGGCAGCTTTCCTGGTCTTGCCCGCATGAGATAAGCTGGGGTGCAATTGGTGGAACTCACAGGTATGTGATTATACAGATCTACCAGGTCAGGTAGTAAGTCTGGCCACCGATTTCTCTCTTCGAGTGGTACAGTCTTCAGCAGGTCAATGACGATGTGATTCATCTTCTCACAGAGACCATTAGTTTGGGGGTGGTACGGTGTGGTTCTTATCTTCTTACACCCGTACAAGTGGCAGAACTCTTTGAACAATTCGGCCTCGAAGACTGGGCCTTGGTCAGTTAGCACCTGCTCAGGATATCCGTGTGGTCAGCAGAAATACGCCTGGAACGTCTTTGCTGCTGTCTCTGCCGTCAGATCCTTGACAGGGGCGACCACCAGGAACCTGGAATAGTGATCCACCATAGTCAGGGCATAGGAGTATCCTGACCGGCTGGGTGACAACTTGACATGGTCCAGGGCCACGATCTCCAAAGGACGAGTCATCTTGATGGGTTGCAGGGGTGCCTTCTGACTGCTGTAGTCCTTTCTTCTGAGGCCACAGGGTCCACAGTTCTGGCACCATCTCTCAATGGAGCTGAGCATTCCCACCCAGTAGAAACGACACTTCAACAGGGTCTCCAGCTTCTTCCAGCCAAAGTGTCCCGCTTGATCGTGGTAGGCTTCTAACACCATCTGGATATCTGCTCTGGGGACTACTATTCGCCATACCATCTCATGGGTCCTTGGGTTGACGTACCTCCGGCACAGCTTCTCACGGTAGATGAACAACCGGCTTCTCTCATTCCACAGCTGCTTTGCTTGTAGAGACGCATCCTTCTCCAAGGAGGAACCTTCTTGAGTTATCAGCTCTTTGATTCGGCTGTCAACTGGATCGCTGTCTTGAGTCTCCTTCCAGCTGTGGTGAGGTAAAGGATTTAACGTCTTACCACGCGACCTCCTGCTGGCTTGTTGCTCGTGGATCATCCCATTCCTGTGAAAGGCAGGTAGTTCAATCTCTTCCAGATCATCCACTTCTTCTTCTGTGTCCGATTCATGAGGCATCCTGGATAGGGCATCAGCGTTGGCATTCTTGCGGCCTGCTCGGTACTTGATTGTGAATTGGTAGTTTGACAGCCGAGCCATCCAGCGTTGTTCCATGGCTCCCAGCTTAGCTGTTTCAAGATGTGTCAAGGGGTTATTATTGGTGTAGGCAGTGAACTTGCTGGAGGCTAGGTAGTGCTTAAATCTCTCCGTGATGGCCCAAACCAGTGCCAGGAACTCCAACTTGAAGCTGCTATAGTTCTCTGGGTTCCTCTCGGTCGGGCGGAGCTTCCTGCTTGCATAGGCGATGACTTTCTCCAGGCCATTTTGCTTCTGACTGAGGACAGCTCCCAATCCTTCGTTGCTGGCATCAGTATACAGCAGGAATGGCTGGCTGTAGTCAGGGTAAGCTAGGATCTCATCACCTGTCAGGATCTCCTTCATTTCCTTGAATGCTTCTGCTGTTCTTTACCCCAATGGAATGGAGAATTTCTGCTCTTGAGGGACTGTCCCACCAGGAGGTCTTTCAGAGGCGCTGCTTTCTTGGTGTAATCCTTCACAAACATCCGGTAGTATCCTGTCAGTCCCAGGAGCTCTCGCAACTCCTTGAGATTTTTCGGCTCCGGCCATTTCTGGATGGCGGTGATCTTTTCGGGGTCTGGCGCTACTCCTTCTGAGCTGACAATATGTCCCAGATACTGTACCTTTTGTTTGAGCAGATGGCACTTTGAAGGCTTCAGTTTCATCCCATACTTGGACAGTGACTCGAATACCTCCGCCAGGTGCTTCAGGTGGTCTTCATACGTCTTGGAGTACACAATTACGTCGTCCAGGTACAGCAACACAGTTTCAAAGTTGAGATGTCCCAGGCAGCTCTCCATCACTCTCTGGAACGTTTCAGGGGCACTGCTGAGTCCAAACGGCATCCTGTCGAACTCACAGAGTCCCATCGGGGTGGTGAAAGCCGTCTTCTCCCGATCCTCCTCAGCCACAGCTACTTGCCAGTACCCACTAGTGAGGTCAAGGGTGGAAAAGTAATTAGCAGTCTTTAGTGCAGCTAAGGATTCCTCAATGCGTGGTAAAGGGTATGCATCTTTATGTGTAATGCTATTTACTTGTTTGTAATCTACACACATTCTCATGCTTCCATCCTTTTTCCTGACTAGGACTAGAGGTGCTGCCCAGGGACTACAACTATCCCTTATCACCCCTGCTTCCTTCATATCACGCAACATTTCCTTGGCTTTCTGGTAGTGTGCTGGTGGTATAGGCCTGTACCGTTCTTTAATGGGAGGATGATTGCCTGTGGGGATGTGATGTTGAACCCCTTTAATTTTCCCAAAGTCGAGAGGGTGTTTGCTGAATACCTGTGCATACTCCTGAACTACTCGATATACTCCTTGTTTCTGGTGGGCTGGAGTGGTGTCTGTCCCGACATGGAGCTGCTGACACCAATCCTCCACCTGGGTGGTCGGACCGTTATCCTCCACTGGTTGTGGGGAGGTTAAGGGCTCCGTCGTGTGAATGGAGTTATTATCCACAGCATGTAACTTAGCAACAGTGGCATACCGTGGTAATTTGACTTCATCCTCTCCCCAGTTGAGAAGACGCACTGGCACCCTCCCATTATGTACATCCACTACCCCTCTGGCAGTCAAGAGTGTAGGTCTGTGCTCTGAACAATGGGGCTCTACTACTGCTTGGTAGTTCTGTCCTCTCAGACCTATTGCTGCTCTACACCAAATAAGCATTTCACTCATTGGGGGTATCACAATGGGGTTCGGGTCTGTTACCCGTACATTACCAATCTCACCACCGGTCAGTTTCACTTGCTGCTGGCACATCAGGGTCCGGATCTCCTTCCGGATCACTCCCTTTTGCCTTGGTCTGGCAACATCGGCGAGCTGTTGGAGTAAAAACACAACCTCCTCCAAACAGTTACTAATAATGTTAGTGCCTAAAACCACATTCAACCCATTTTCCTCATTAACAGTCTTCACTACAAGAAGTCCCTGATCTTTTAGCTCCACTCTCCCCACTTTTACGTCTACGTTTTTAGCCCCAGTAAGTCAAGAGGGAGGCCATTAGAGGCGTATACGGCAAAGTCAGGGTTTGGGGGTTGGAGACCGTCACTGGACCAGTATCTATTGTAGAGAACATCAGGTATGACGGTTACCTGAGATCCAGTGTCCAGCAGGGCAGGGATTGCGATCCCGTCCAGAATGATGGACAGGTATGGTCTTCCTCCCACAAACCTGCGGTTCCAGTCTGAGGGGCCTGAGGAGTCTATTCCTGGGTGTTGGCCCTCGGACCCAGGATTTGCTCATTTAAAGGACACCGACGTGCTGGGTGACCTTCTCTGTGGCAGCGGTAGCAGATGATCTCTCGGCGAGGATGATGCTGGTCGCGGGTCCTTCCAAGGGGTGGCGTTGTCCTCCTCCGGTGGGGCGACGTCCTCCCTCTCCTCCGGCGCATCCAAGGGACATCCTCTGGGCAGTCAGCTAGCAGGATCTTTCCTTCTTCCTCTGTCGGCAGTTGCAGGGCACTCATTACAGTGGCCAGGTTTTTGGTCAGCTGGCGCACTTCTGAGCGCAGACAGTCCAGCTCAGTAGGGGGCGCCACCTGCGTTTTGGCTTGCGCAACCAGCGGGGAAAAGGTGGATGCTGCTGGCTTTAGGGTGGCTTCACTCGGGTGACACTGGGTTGCCATCTTGGGTGTTTCCAGGGGTCGCAGTCCTTTTATAGCCATATCCTTAAGGGCATCAAAGGTAGCATCAGGATGATCCAAGGACCACCAGTGCATAGTCCTGCTTTCAGCTTGGGACCTCAGTCCCCGTACAAATTGTTCTTTTAACAATTTATTCTCTTTGGTGACACTTATGGGGTTAACCTGTTTGAGTGCTCGCAGGGCCCCTTGTAGTTGGCAGGCGTAGTCCCTAATGCTGTCATCTGGTTTCTGGGAACATTGGTAAAACCTCATCCGGAGATCTGTTTCAGTGCGGTCCTCAAAGATAGTCTGTAGCTTTAAGAAAATTGCAAGCACTGATTCCTGGTCTGCAGCTGTCCAAGTCTCTACCTCTCTCTCTGCAGCACCAGTCAATTGTCCCACTACCACTGCAGCTCTCTTCTTTTCTGTCATAGGGTACATATCCATTATGCTGCATATTTTTCGCTTGAACCCTGACAGGGTGTCTGGCTTGCCGCTGTACTGAGGGAGCCACTTCGCTCCAGGCATGTATGGCAGCGTTAGCGGTACTATCGGGGCCACAGGACCAGGTGAGGGGCCAGCATTTCCAGCCTGTGCGGCAGCGCCGATGGGTAAGTCATTGGGGCCGTCGGCCTGGGCCACGCTGTCAGCTTGCTGCTGCGACATGTCTGCGCCCCCTAGTTAAGCGTGGCCTACCTTCCCTGAAGGCTGCAGCACCGCAGGGCACAGCGATGTAAAAGGACCTGCGTCGCCGGCGCTCTGACGTCAGAGCGTTCACTGAAGCTCTCCACAGGACCTGCTGCCGCGTCAGCGTTGGGGGCGTGTCCAGGACTCAGCGCGCTTTTGCAGGTACGCCCACTAGTTTTCGCGCCGTGGCGCTGTAAATGGCGGGCAATGGCGGGCAAATGGCGGGAAATCTTCACCACTATATACAACAGTCTTTTAGTGAGGCACCAGTACCCAGTGGCAACGGGCACAAGTTACTCCGTTGCTGCAGGGCATGAAATCCTGTTTGTGACGCCAGAACAGATGAGTCGCTGTCACGCTGTCTCTGCGTACCGAGGTTAGGGGCCTAAGCTGACCCTAAGCTGGGGCCCTGACTAATCCCTCTACCTGGAGGTACTGTTAAAGGTACAGAGGTCCAGGCCGCCAGCGTAATCCCTACCTCCTGAGGATCCCTGAACCTCAGTGATCTAGTCCTGAGAAGGACCCCGATCACAACAACAGGGAACGGGATAATATAAGCCCACACACAGTACTAGACGAACGAGACAGTACAAGGGGAAAATCAACAACCACCTTGCATACAAAACTACCTCACAACAACAGAGGGAACACCAACGGGTAAGGAGATAAATGATAAAGCGAGGAAGGGAAAAAGCTAATTATGCAAATTGTCTCTTCAGAGAGGAAGAGAGCTAGAACTCTAGTGCCACCTTTTGGAAGGTAGCAATCCTACAAGTCAATGTCGACCCTTTAACGAGCCTTATCACATGACCTAGGATAATAGCCAAACCAGAATCTCAATTTGCAGACACTGTGTTTCGGGGTTCAGCCCCTCGTCAGTGCAAAGCGGAGATCTGGTTTGGCTGTGTGAGAGGCGTCAGACCATTGTCCAAGAAATATCGTCACTCCTTGCGGAGATCAACATGCTAAGCATGCAGATGAGGAGACTTAAAGCCGCAATGCTCCTCTGGGAAATATGCTAATTATGCAAATTGTCTCTTCAGAGAGGAAGAGAGCTAGAACTCTAGTGCCACCTTTTGGAAGGTAGCAATCCTACAAGTCAATGTCGACCCTTTAACGAGCCTTATCACATGACCTAGGATAATAGCCAAACCAGAATCTCAATTTGCAGACACTGTGTTTCGGGGTTCAGCCCTCGTCAGTGCAAAGCAGAGATCTGGTTTGGCTGTGTGAGAGGCGTCAGACCATTGTCCAAGAAATATCGTCACTCCTTGCGGAGATCAACATGCTAAGCATGCAGATGAGGAGACTTAAAGCCGCAATGCTCCTCTGGGAAATATGCTAATTATGCAAATTGTCTCTTCAGAGACCAGATCTCCGCTTTGCACTGACGAGGGGCTGAACCCCGAAACACAGTGTCTGCAAATTGAGATTCTGGTTTGGCTATTATCCTAGGTCATGTGATAAGGCTCGTTAAAGGGTCGACATTGACTTGTAGGATTGCTACCTTCCAAAAGGTGGCACTAGAGTTCTAGCTCTCTTCCTCTCTGAAGAGACAATTTGCATAATTAGCATATTTCCCAGAGGAGCATTGCGGCTTTAAGTCTCCTCATCTGCATGCTTAGCATGTTGATCTCCGCAAGGAGTGACGATATTTCTTGGACAATGGTCTGACGCCTCTCACACAGCCAAACCAGATCTCCGCTTTGCACTGACGAGGGGCTGAACCCCGAAACACAGTGTCTGCAAATTGAGATTCTGGTTTGGCTATTATCCTAGGTCATGTGATAAGGCTCGTTAAAGGGTCGACATTGACTTGTAGGATTGCTACCTTCCAAAAGGTGGCACTAGAGTTCTAGCTCTCTTCCTCTCTGAAGAGACAATTTGCATAATTAGCATATTTCCCAGAGGAGCATTGCGGCTTTAAGTCTCCTCATCTGCATGCTTAGCATGTTGATCTCCGCAAGGAGTGACGATATTTCTTGGACAATGGTCTGACGCCTCTCACACAGCCAAACCAGATCTCCGCTTTGCACTGACGAGGGGCTGAACCCCGAAACACAGTGTCTGCAAATTGAGATTCTGGTTTGGCTATTATCCTAGGTCATGTGATAAGGCTCGTTAAAGGGTCGACATTGACTTGTAGGATTGCTACCTTCCAAAAGGTGGCACTAGAGTTCTAGCTCTCTTCCTCTCTGAAGAGACAATTTGCATAATTAGCATATTTCCCAGAGGAGCATTGCGGCTTTAAGTCTCCTCATCTGCATGCTTAGCATGTTGATCTCCGCAAGGAGTGACGATATTTCTTGGACGAAGGGAAAAAAAACACACACAAAGTACACTTCACTCCAAACTCCAAAATACCACAAGCCGCTCTGTTTTGTCTGCCAGGAATGCTTTCACCGACACTTCCCTAGCAGACTGGCAGGTATTTGAAGGAATCCCATTACAGCAACATTAATTGCAGCTGGGTGAGACTGGCCTCGTCTAGCACAGAGAGAGGGAGAATTAACTCCCTCACTGCCGAAAAACACCCAGCACCAGAAACTCAGCTGTGAGAAGTCAGGCTGTGCAATCGCGACGATCTACGTAGCGACACACCCGTGACAGTACCCCCCCTTCTACGAGGGGCCTCCGGACCCTCAGGGCCGGGTTTATCTGGGTGAGTAGTGTGGAAGGCCCGAATTAATCAGTCTGCGTTAATATCCGACGCAGGAACCCACGTCCTCTCCTCAGGACCATACCCCCTCCAATGAACCAGGTACTGAAGGGACCGGCGATTCAGACGTGAATCAATGATTCTCGACACCTGAAACTCCAAGTTACCATTGACCACCACAGGAGGAGGAGGTAAAGGTGAAGGTATCACCGGCGCCACATACCTCTTAAGCAACGATCTGTGGAACACATTGTGAATTTTAAATGTAGGAGGGAGGTCAAGACGGAATGCCACCGGATTAATTATAGAACTGATCTTGTATGGCCCGATGAACCTCGGACCCAGTTTCCAGGAGGGAACCTTAAGTTTTATATTCTTGGTAGACAACCATACCAGATCGTTCACACTTAGGTCCGGACCAGACACTCTCCTCCTATCAGCCATACGTTTGTATCGGTTCCCCATAGTACTCAGATTATTCAGCACTCCTCTCCACACTGAAGCAAGTGACGACAAAAATCGTTCCTCCTCAGGAACCCCAGAAGAGCCCCCCTATTGAAAGTACAAAACTGGGGGTGAAAACCATATGCCCCAAAAAACGGGGACTTACCAGTGGACTCGCTCCGCCTATTATTTAGAGCAAACTCCGCCAGAGGCAAGAAAGAAGCCCAGTCCTCCTGGTTCTCTGACACAAAACACCGGAGATATGTCTCCAAGCTCTGGTTCAGACGCTCTGTCTGACCATTGGTCTACGGATGAAAAGCCGATGAAAATGACAACTGCATCCCCCGCCGTGTACAAAATGCCCCGCCGTGTACAAAATGCCTTCTAGAATTTGGACACAAACTGAGACCCCGATCCGACACCACATCGGAGGGTACCCCGTGAAGCCTTAAAATCTCCCCAATGAACACCTGCGCAAGAGTTTTAGCATTAGGAAGAGCGGGAAGAGCGATAAAATGTGCCATCTTGCTGAACCTGTCCACTACAACAAGTATGACTGTTTTACCCGAAGATGGCGGGAGGTCCGTAATGAAGTCCATAGACAGATGAGTCCACGGACGCTCCGGGATCTTCAAAGGTAAGAGGGCCCCAGACGGACGGGTATGAGGGGTCTTAGAGCGCGCACAAACCTCGCAGGACGCGACAAAAGTTACCACCTCCCTATGTAAGTTAGGCCACCAAAACCGACGCGAGAGGAGATCCTCAGTTGCTTTACTCCCTGGGTGTCCTGCCAAAGCTGAATTATGGTGTGCCTCGATCACCTTTTGTCGCAACTGATTAGGAACAAACAGTCTCCCTGGAGGTCCTACAGGGGCGTCCCCCAGAGCCTCCAATACCTCCTCCTCAAGCTCAGAGCATACTGCCGACACCACCACCCCCTCCTGAAGGATAGGAACCGGGTCCTCCGTATTCCCGGCCCCAGGGAAACTACGAGATAAGGCATCCGCCTTTACATTTTTTGACCCAGGACGATATGTGACGACAAAATTAAACCTGGTAAAAAATAATGACCACCTAGCTTGTCTGGGATTCAGACGTTTTGCAGACTCCAGATATAGCAGGTTCTTGTGATCGGTGATGACAGTGACCGGATGGACTGCCCCCTCCAAAAAATGGCGCCACTCCTCAAAAGCCAACTTAATGGCCAAGAGTTCCCTATTGCCGACATCGTAATTCCTCTCAGCGACGACAGTTTTTTAGAGAAAAATGCGCACGGATGCCACTTACCAGGGGACGAACCTTGTGACAATACTGCTCCCACCCCTACCTCGGAAGCGTCTACCTCTACAATGAACGGCTGTGACGCATCAGGTTGAATAAGTATGGGTGCCGAGGCAAAGCATTTTTTCAAGGAGGAGAATGCTTGACAAGCCTTGTCAGACCACCTAGAAAAATCCGTCCCCTTTTTTGTCATGGCTGTGAGAGGTTTAACCATGGACGAGAAATTACGAATAAATTTCCGGTAATAATTAGCAAACCCCAGGAAACGTTGTAGAGCCTTAAGATTCTCTGGCAGATCCCACTCAAGAACTGCCCGTACTTTCCCTGGGTCCATACGAAAACCGGACGCTGAAACCAGAAAGCCTAAAAACTGGAGTTCCTGTACGGCGAATACACACTTTTCCCATTTGGCGTACAGTTTATTATCCGCAAGATCTGTAACACCTGCCTAACATGCTCCTGATGAGACACAAGATCCGGCGAGTAAATTAAGATATCATCCAGATATATGACCACAAACTGTCCCACCAGGTGGCGAAAAATGTCATTTACAAAGTGTTGGAACACCGCTGGGGCATTAGTCAGACCGAATGGCATGACAAGGTTCTCATAATGCCCCTCTGGAGTGTTAAACGCCGTCTTCCACTCATCCCCCTCCTTCATCCTAATCAGATTGTACGCCCCCCTGAGATCCAACTTAGAGAACCATTTGGTGCCCACGATCTGATTGAAGAGATCGGGAATAAGTGGGAGCGGATACGGATCTCGGACCGTAATCCGATTAAGTTCACGGAAATCCAGGCAAGGGCGTAGGCCTCCATCTTTCTTCTTCACAAAGAAGAACCCCGCGGCCACCGGGGAAGATGAAGGTCTAATATGCCCCTTTGCCAGACTTTCAGCAATATAATCCTTCATGGCCTGCCTCTCAGGACCAGATAGGTTATACAACCTAGATTTAGGTAACTTGGCCTCAGGGAGCAGTTTTACAGAACAGTCATACACGCGATGAGGAGGTAGTTCTTGACACTCTTTCTCCGAGAATACATCCTCAAAGTCCGCCAGAAATGGAGGTAAGACCCTAGGAGTGACCGCACCGATAACCGTATTCATGCAGTTTTTATTACAGAATTCACTCCATTGGCTTATCTCTCTGGATTGCCAATCAATAACTGGGTTATGCTTAGTTAACCAAGGAAGGCCCAACACTATAGGAGTGGGAAGACCCTCCAACACGTAACAAGACAACAGTTCTTTATGTATCGCCCCCACTTGAAGTTTTACGTTATGCACAGCTTGCAAAAAATTTCCCTGACCGAGAGGTCTGGCGTCGATCGAGAATATGGGGATGGGTTTAGCCAACACACTCAATTGCATACCTTGAACCCGGGCAAACCGAGCGTCCACCAGATTAGCCCCGGCCCCACTATCCAGAAGAACAGATATCCTCTCAGTTCTCGTACCCACCACCACCTCCGCCGGTACGAGAAACTGAGACGAACTTAGGGACGAAATACTTACTCCCAGATTGCCGTCCACCACACAACCTGGGATCAATAGTTTTCCGACGACCCTTTACTCTGCAAAGGACGGGATGGACACCCCCCAATAAAATGTCCCTTTTTCCCACAGAAGAAACAACTTCCTGTTTTGTGGCGCCCCGCCGGTCCCCTCCCCCGAAATGATGTCCCTCCTAATTGCATAGGCTCCTCTGGACTGACCAGGGGAACCTCCATATAAGGGACCCTTGAGGAAGGTGGAGTCATCACAGGGGGCGGAGTTACCCCGCACCTCTCCCGAAGCCGTCTGTCAATACAAATAGCAAGGGCCATAGCGGCTTCCAGTGACGCGGGAGGGTCATACTGTGCCAATACATCCTTTAATTTGTCAGATAAACCTTGACAAAACTGGCTCCTAAGAGCTGGGTCATTCCACTGGGTGTCCGTGGCCCACCTACGGAACTCCGAACAGAATTCCTCCGCCGGACGATCTCCCTGCTGGATCCTACGTAACTTAGATTCAGCAAGGGAGATCCGATCCGGGTCATCATATACAAGACCCAGAGCTGCAAAAAACCTATCCACTGACTGGAGAGCCGGGGAGCCCGAGGGAAGGGAGAACGCCCATGATTGTGGGTCCCCTTGTAGGAGCGAGATGACAACTCCCACCCTTTGCTCATCACTCCCCGATGACTGTGGCCGCAGCTGAAAGTACAATTTACATGCCTCCCGAAAAACAAAAAACTTGTCCCGCCCCCCAGTGAACCTGTCAGGGAGAGATACTTTAGGTTCTGGTCCGGCTTGCTCCAGGGGTTACAAAACCTTGGACTTAACGTCCGCCAGCTCCATGGACAAACTCTGCAACTGCCGAGCAAGACTGGCTACTGGATCCATGGTAGCTGGAGAGAATCTTTTGTCGGTCGGTGAAAATGTCACGCTGTCTCTGCGTACCGAGGTTAGGGGCCTAAGCTGACCCTAAGCTGGGGCCCTGACTAATCCCTCTACCTGGAGGTACTGTTAAAGGTACAGAGGTCCAGGCCGCCAGCGTAATCCCTACCTCCTGAGGATCCCTGAACCTCAGTGATCTAGTCCTGAGAAGGACCCCGATCACAACAACAGGGAACGGGATAATATAAGCCCACACACAGTACTAGACGAACGAGACAGTACAAGGGGAAAATCAACAACCACCTTGCATACAAAACTACCTCACAACAACAGAGGGAACACCAACGGGTAAGGAGATAAATGATAAAGCGAGGAAGGGAAAAAAAACACACACAAAGTACACTTCACTCCAAACTCCAAAATACCACAAGCCGCTCTGTTTTGTCTGCCAGGAATGCTTTCACCGACACTTCCCTAGCAGACTGGCAGGTATTTGAAGGAATCCCATTACAGCAACATTAATTGCAGCTGGGCGAGACTGGCCTCGTCTAGCACAGAGAGAGGGAGAATTAACTCCCTCACTGCCGAAAAACACCCAGCATCAGAAACTCAGCTGTGAGAAGTCAGGCTGTGCAATCGCGACGATCTTCATAGCGACACACCCGTGACAGTCGCACAGCCAGAGCTTTGGGGTACTCGGCACCGAGCCCGTTGATATCTATAGGGAATGTCACGGGTAGCACAGCTCGGTCCGTGCCCTGGGCGCTCACTGAAATGTGGGATATTTACAGGTGACTTGAATAATGATATGGGGATTCGTGACACCACTTGTGGTACCTGGTCAGGATGACCAGCGCTGCTATGCAGATCCACTGGAGGGTTAATATTGTGCTGCTAGATGTTAAGCCTTCCACAAGTAAGGCTGAGTTCTCCTCCAGGGCAGATAGATGTGTAGGGATGCAGGACAGACGGGGACCCGGCAGTCAGGAGTAGTAAGGGAGACACACACACATAAGTCACTTTGGTACCTTTACTGAAGATGTTGCAGGCACTTCCCGGAGTGCTGTAGGGTGAAGGGTGCACATCCAGATTCCTCCACTTGGTAGGTGTGTGGCCTCCTGTTCTCTGCCTTTTTGTAATGAAGTCTTGGCCTGCGTGTAGCTGGGCCTAGCTTAGTCTCCGTCTTGTACCTGGCTGACTTTGTGGTTGGACCTTCTCTCTGAAAGGACAGGGTCTTTTCTGGCTGATCAGGCCGGACTCCGTCCTCCTGATCCTGCTACGTATCAGCTCTGTGGTACTCCTGGGACTTGTAGTCCTCCAGGAACTCCGGTGTTCTCCTAATGGGTTGTGGAGATCCCTATAGGCTCGGACCCCGGTGTCTGGTAATACTTGCTGAGGTGAGCTATTAAGGCTCCACTGTCTCATTAGCTTTCCACTCGTCTTCGGCCTACCTGGATCCTCACACGATCACACACTGGCAGTTGGTGGGCTGCCTCTTCACCGCTCTCTAAGCGTCGGCACGCTTCTCACTAAGTTGCACTCCTAGATTCAGCTCTGACTAGGCTGGAGTGATTGCTGTCTCACTTTTTACTAGACTCCACTTGCTTTCTTGAACTGAATAGCTCTGCAGCCTCTTTAATCTCAGCTCTGCACTTCCCTCACTGCAGACTGACTGAGCCCTCTGAGGTGACTGCACTCTCTGAGGTGGCTGCACTGAACTGCTCTAGATGTTTCCTGTGTCAGCTTCTTTTATATGTCTTACACAGCTCCCTCTGGTGGTCTTTGGGGATGAACGTGTGTGAATGTGAATAATGACCTCTAGTGGTATCTTCTTTCAGTGCACCCTTCTGGAAGATATGGATCCAGTCGCAGCTGGGCTCCACAGCGCCATGCGCCCCCCAGCCCCGGGATACTTACCTCACTCCTCAGCGTGCCGCTGACCGGGCTCCTCCGGGGGTCTCTACTCGGCTTTCGGCGTGGCGGGCGCGTCGGGGATCCCATCCGCCGGGCGCACGCACCCGGCTACTTAGGACACGGCCGCGCGTTTCCTCCGTTCATTATGCAGTCTGACCAGGAAGTACCTACTGGGTGGCGGCAATAGGTATTTCAGGCTGCTTCCTGCTAGAGGAAACGCCTGATTATTACTTCAGCATCAGTGCTGGGCCAGTTCTGGTCTCAGTGCAGATGCTCTTCCGTGGTTCAGGTCCCAGTATGTGTCCCTTTGTGCACACTGCTCTCCTTATCTCAGCATGCTTCCCAGTGCGCGCTCTGCATTTTCCAGTATCTAAGCGTGCTTCACAGTGCAGGCTCTGCACTCTCCTGTATCTCAGCGTGCTTCCCAGTGCGCGCTCTGCACTCTCCAGTATTTCAGCGTGCTTCACAGTGCGCGCTCTGCACTCTCCTGTATCTCAACGTGTTTCCCAGTGCGCGCTCTGCATTCTCCAGTATCTCAGCGTGCTTCACAGTTCAGGCTCTGCACTCTCCTGTATCTCAGCGTGCTTCCCAGTGCGCGCTCTGCACTCTCCAGTATCTAAGCGTGCTTCACAGTGCAGGCTCTGCACTCTCCTGTATCTCAGCGTGCTTCCCAGTGCGCGCTCTGCACTCTCCAGTATCTCAGCGTGCTTCACAGTGCACGCTCTGCACTCTCCTGTATCTCAACGTGTTTCCCAGTACGAGCTCTGCATTCTCCAGTATCTCAGCGTGCTTTACAGTTCAGGCTCTGCACTCTCCTGTATCTCAGCGTGCTTCCCAGTGCGCGCTCTGCACTCTCCAGTATCTAAGCGTGCTTCACAGTGCAGGCTCTGCACTCTCCTGTATCTCAGCGTGCTTCCCAGTGCACGCTCTGCACTCTTAAGTATCTCAGCGTGCTTCACAGTGCACGCTCTGCACTCTCCTGTATCTCAACGTGTTTCCCAGTACGCGCTCTGCATTCTCCAGTATCTCAGCGTGCTTCACAGTGCAGGCTCTGCACTCTCCTGTATCTCAGCGTGCTTCCCAGTACACGCTCTGCATTCTCCAGTATCTCAGCGTGCTTCACAGTGCAGGCTCTGCACTCTCCTGTATCTCAGCGTGCTTCCCAGTGCACGCTCTGCACTCTCCAGTATCTCAGCGTGCTTCACAGTGCGCACTCTGCACTCTCCTGTATCTCAACGTGTTTCCCAGTGCGTGCTCACCCAGCGTGCCTCCCAGTGTGCACTCTGCGCTCTTCTGTATCCAGCGTGCTTCCCAGTGCACACGCTGCGCTCACCTATACCCCACGTGCTCCCCAGTTTCTCGTAGCCTTCTTAGTCTCCCCTGGGTCTGCCCCTGACGCTCCCTGTATAGGGGGTGGTCCCATTAGGTCAGCTTGCTCAGGGTGGGTTGGTATCAGGGCCCAGAGGATCAACTCCTGGAGTCGTAACACCTGCCCAGGCCTCCAAGCAAATACACCATCAGGGTGGAGTGGACCCGATTAAAGATGGCAGCAACACAGGTGCAGCAATACCGATGAGACAATCTCTTTCAACCTACCAATCTATGGAGGGTTAGGTTGTTTGGTATGATAGTGCACAAAAGATAAGAATCTGTATGCGACGTTGTTCACACAGGTAATGCAGAGCATCTGGCTTTCAGCGTATCAGTGATGCCTATACTATTAGATCAGGCGGGCTGCCCAGTGCTAACCAAAATGCATCCTGTGTGAACAGAGGCCACAGTTTACAGAGCCATCTGAGCCCAACTGCTCCCTGAAAAATAAAGTTTCCACAATCAGTGATGGTTTGGGGAGCCATGTCATCTGCTGGTGTAGGTCCACTGACATTTTAGAGCACTTCATGCTTCCCCCTGCTGACAAACGTTTAGAAGATGGACATTTCATTCTCCAGCAGGACTTGGCACCTGTCCACACTGCCAAAAATACCAATTGCTGGTTTAAACACAACAGTATCACTGTGCTTGATTGGCCAGCAAACTCACCTAACCTTAACCCCATAGAGAATCTATGGGGTATTGTCAAGAGGAAGATGAGAGACACCTGACCCAACAATGCAGATGAGCTGAAGGCTGCTATCAAAGCAACCTGGGCTTCCATAACACCTCAGCAGTGCCACAGGCTGATCGCCTCCATGCCACATACATACATTCCAGTAGGCCAACATTTCGGATTTTAAAATCATTTTTTCAAGCTGGTGTTATAAATTATTCCAATTTACTGAGATAATGACTTCTGGGTTTTCATAAGCCATAATCATCAACATTAACAGAAATAAACACTTGAAATAGATCACTCTGTTTGTAATGACTCTATATAATGAGTTTCACTTTTTGCATTGAAGAACTGAAATTAACTTTTTGATGATATTCTAATTTTGTGAGATGCACCTGTATATTCTATATAGCACTAATGGTACAAATTTTTATATAATCAATGTTCGCAGACATCTTAGCACTTACAGAGCGCTGCTGTGTTCTCTTGTTTGTACTTTATGCAGTCATGGCAGCATGCACCTGTTCACACTTGTTTTATCCTGTTCGGAGTTGCTGGTTAGGTTTTTGATTTTTGAGTTTGAGAATCAGCACAACGCTTGTACATTACCTGTGACTGCTATCGCAGCTCTGTCCAATTAATTTTAAGGCCATGGACACACGTTCAGTATTTGGTCAGTATTTTACCTCAGTCTTTGTAAGTCAAAACCAGGAGTTGAACAATCAGAGGAAAAGTATAATGGAAATACGTCACCACTTCTGTATTTATCACTCACTCCTGGTTTTGGCTGTGACGTGTGAATGTGGCCTTAAAGTTATCAAATGACAAAATACACTATAATTAATAAATGCAGGACAAATGGGAGAGGTAATCCAAATAAATTCATTTATTTATATAAAAAAAGTTTGTTAAAAAATATAACCTCAACGTAATGTGACAGAGTTCATCTACTTGCTTCTTGTCCTCCATCGAATGGACACCCTCTCTCCTGTAACATGCCTTATTTATCCGATGAACTCGCATGATGCTATGGTTATATCTAAAAAAAGAAAAAACTTTTTTGATATGAATAAATAAATTTTGTAACCTTTTCCGTTTCTTTTTCTAGTCATACAGTGACTACTCCAGGCTGTGTAAGGGCTATTTGACCAAGAAGGAGAGTGATGGGGTGCTACGCCAGATGACCTGGCCTCCACAGTCACCAGACCTGAATTCAATCGAGATGGTTTGGGGTGAGCTGGACCGCAGAGTGAAGGCAAAAGGGCCAACAAGTGCTAAGCATCTCTAGGAACTCCTTCAAGATTGTTGGAAGAACATTTCCGGTGACTACCTCTTGAAGCTCATCAAGAGAATGCCAAGAGTGTGCAAGAAAAATATTTAGACTTGAGTGTGCAAAGCACTTATCAAAGCAAACGGTGGCTACTTTGAAGAACCTAGAATATAAGACATATTTTCAGTTGTTTCACACTTTTTTGCTAAGTATATAATTCCACATGTGTTAATTCATAGTTTTGATGCCTTCAGTGTGAATGTACAATTTTCATAGTCATGAAAAGTCATGAAACTACAGAAAAGTCTTTAAATGAGAAGGTGTGTCCAAACTTTTGGTCTGTACTGTACATCTGGTCAGGACGCATTTCTGTGCTCCACTCCAGGAACCACCAAAGGTGAGCTGGCTAAAGCTTTTTTTCTCTTGATTAATAAATGCAGACAGTTATAAGTATGCCAAGTGATTATGACTTTTAAGGGTGAAGAGGCAAATGTCAATCTACTGTTACATGGTTTACTGAACCGATGCAGACAAATTGAGGCTGTGAAGCTGAACGGCCTGCCGGCTTGCTTCAAGCCTGTGCCATGGCTCCTTTCAGATAATAATCAGCCCATGTAAAGACTTGGGACTTTGTCTTTTGTGGGCTAATGACTTTGGGAACATTCCACATGAGAGGATTGCATAAGCTTCATGGACACCCACTGAAATCCTGCTACACCATGTTAAATATTCACATCGATTATAACCAGCCGCTTCACTGTTCCACTATACATTGGGACCATTATTAAGTTATAATTACCATGAGAAATAATAAAGCTTCTACATTTCATGAAAAGAACAGTCTGCTTTTACTTCAAGGGCCTAAGTAAAAACTTATTAAATATCTAGACATATTTTATATTATTTGAATTTTCTGTTATTTTACAATTAATTTGCTTACAGAAAGATCGTCCTATAAGAATAGCAATTTTGCTGTAGTGATAAGAGGTGACTTTTCAGGTTTTGTCTTACCACATTCGGGAAGCTTGTGCACATGGAGCAGCAGACAGGGAGGTCACCGCGCGGTCGGGGTGGTGAGTATGTCAGCGTCCGTGCATGGAGGGGGAAGAGGGACCATGCAAGGGTGCCGACATTAGTGTTACAGCAGTGCCCCTCGACAATAAAACTTGGACTGTGATTATGTACTCACTTAGTGGACTGGAACCATATTTGTATTGCATAGAGATTTCTGTGACATACACACTGGCACATTCACATCCAAGGTTAAAAAATAATTATGCAAAAGGTACTGTAGTAACTTGGCTGATACCAGGGCGCAGTGACACATAGGGCAGATATAAAGCAGTATGGGCAACTCTGCAAGAACGTCCAGGTCAGGCGTGGAGAACTTCAGGCCCACGGGCCATTTGCAGCCCATGATGACCTTTTCTCTGGCCCCCAGGCAGATTCCTATGGATCGCAGAACTTTTGACGTGCCTCTTATTCCTTCTTGCAAGAACACTGGAGTTAATGCATTGAGGGAATAGTTCCTGATGCTGGCCAGCATTAGTGTGTAGCCCAGCTGCGCTTGGTGCCACATGTACCCTGGAGGATGCACAGAAGGTAAACCCACACAAACACCTGATATGCATTCACACCTTCACTTTTCCCTGGAGCCACCAGAGGGAGCCCTTGAAGAGTATCTAGATATATAAGGGTTATGGAGAGAGACGGCAGTTAGATTTAGTTTACCTCAGAGAGAGATGTTAGTCAGACTTGAAGAGAGTTTGATCTGAGAGGAAGTGTCAGTTTACCTCAGAAAGTAGAAAGACTGTTTGTTACCCTAGGAAAGTGGAAAGTAGCTCTTGAAGTGAGCATAGATCAGTCTGACGGAAGGTCCTGATAGCTACTTCGGACAGAGCCCTAGAAGGAAGCGAAGGAAAGGGAACAGCAGTACAGAAAGACTGAAGACTATAGCTTGCACTTAGTTTATTTTGTGGAGTCCAGTAATGGTGGAGGAAGATTGCCACTTAGCCTGGTCAAAACTGAGTCAACTGAGAGTACCTTCAGTGAGCAAGCGTGCCGACGCTTTGAGAGCGGTGAAGAGAAAGGAGAATCTGCCATCTACTGCTAGAGTGTGCTTACGTTAAAGGTGAGAGTAGGACGAAAGGCGAGTGGAAGGGAAAGAGAGTGAAAGAGGTTGAAACAGCATTGATCGCTTACCTCTACTCTGCACCACCGGACACCGGGTCCGAGCTTGCTAGCATCTACACGACTAGTAGGAGAAACTGGAGACCCTGTGGGACTTCAAGTCGCAGGGGCCCAGCAGTGCTGATACGTAACCGAGGTCAGGAAGATGGGGGTCTAGCAGGACGCTGCATACAGAGACACTGTTCTATCCACAAGAAGGCTTCACCACAAAGTCAGCCGGGCGTATATGAGAAGACAGAGTTAGACTTCGTTCTATACAGGTCAGAAACTCACACACATACAGGAGTACGGAGGCCCTACACCTACTCAGTGGAATTACTGGACGTGCATCCTCCACCCTGACAGCTTCCCGGGACGTGCCTGCATCTACCATCAGTAAAGGTACAGAAAAGAGACTTTCGTGTGTGTGCCTGCCTTATTGCTCCTACACCCCAACACCGCCATATACCCTGAGGGATCAGTCTTGCCTGTGGAAGACTTAACACCTTGCTGCCCAGTAACAACCAGGAACCACAGGTGGCGTCACGAACATTTCTACAAACCTATAATCCCCTGTAAATATTCCCCTTTTTAGTGAGCGCCCAGGGCAACGGACCGAGCTGCGCTACCCGTGACATCCCCCATTGAAGTGAACGGGCTCGGTGCCGAGTACCCCACAAGCCCTGGCTATGAGCGACTCATTTTTGGCGTCACGAACAGGATACGAAGCTCGCTATATGTGAGTCCTGTGTGCCTGAATGGACTGTTTTTGTGCAAAGAGACTGTGTTGCTATTGTTGTGATTTTTGGCGCCAATTGTCCGCCATTGCCCGCCAAAGTACAGTGCTACAACGCAAAAAGGGGCGTACCTGCAGAAAGCGTGTGGAGTCCCGGACACGCCCCCAACGCTGACGCGGCGGCAGGTCCTGTGGAAAGCTTCGGTGAACGCTCTGATGTCAGAGCGCCGGGGACACAGGTCCTTCTACATCGTTGTGCCCTGCAGAGCTGCAGCCTTCAGGAGAAGGTAGGCCACGCTTAACTAGGGGGGGCAGAGACATGTCGCAGCCACAAGCTGACAGCGCGGCTGAGGGCGACCGCTCCAATGACTTACCCGCCAGCGCTGCCGTGCAGGATGGAAACGCTGGCCCCTCACCAGGCCCGGTGGCCCCGATAGTACCGCTGACCCTGCCATACCTGCCTGGAGCAAAGTGGCTCCCTCAGTATAGCGGTAAGCCAGACACCCTGTCAGGGTTTAAGCGCAAAATATGCAGCATAATGGACATGTACCCTATGACAGAGAAACAAAGAGCTGCAGTGGTAGTGGGACAACTGACTGGTGCTGCAGAAAGGGAAGTAGAGACTTGGACAGCTGCAGACCAGGAATCAGTGCTTTCAATTTTCTTAAAGCTACAGACTATTTTTGAGTGTACACCAGGAGGAAACGAAGCCAATAGGTGACAAAAGATGATAATTTCAATTATATTTTATTAGAAAAAGTACAAAGGTTTATAAAACAAACAATATCATGCAGAGAATACTAGTAAAAATGACTCAGAGCAGAAATACCCAAGGTGCCGCAGGACAGTCAATCCCCCCCACATAGAAGTCCACATATGGAATAATCACCATCAAAAGAAACCCCATAGTGATGTAATATGAGGGCATATATCGGATAGGTGAGTGTCCAAAAGAGAGGTCCTCGCCAGTGCAAGAGATACCATCAATGAGGGTTCAGGATCGAGCCCATAGGTAGTAAAGAGGACACTTACCAAAGTATAAGACTCTGAAGGGGAGAGTAACGTCCTGGGCAGGCAGTGTGGACCCCCGACGCGCGTTTCGTGTGCTGCAAAGCACACTTCCTCAAGGGAAATTACATGCTGCCCAGGACGTTACTCTCCCCTTCAGAGTCTTATACTTTGGTAAGTGTCCTCTTTACTACCTATGGGCTCGATCCTGAACCCTCATTGATGGTATCTCTTGCACTGGCGAGGACCTCTCTTTTGGACACTCACCTATCCGATATATGCCCTCATATTACATCACTATGGGGTTTCTTTTGATGGTGATTATTCCATATGTGGACTTCTATGTGGGGGGGATTGACTGTCCTGCGGCACCTTGGGTATTTCTGCTCTGAGTCATTTTTACTAGTATTCTCTGCATGATATTGTTTGTTTTGTAAACCTTTGTACTTTTTCTAATAAAATATAATTGAAATTATCATCTTTTGTCACCTATTGGCTTCATTTCCTCCTGGTGTACATGTTGCTTTGGAGCGGGTGCACTTTGTTGCTCTTTGGGCTTATGCCCCTCATTTGTGGCACTATCTGTATGCCACTATGGGATATTTTTGTATGTGCAGACTATTTTTGAGGACCGCACTGAAACAGATCTCCGGATGAGGTTTTACCAATGCTCCCAGAAACCAGATGACAGTATTAGAGACTACGCCTGCCGACTACAGGGGGCCCTGCGAGCTCTCAAACAGGTCAACCCTATAAGTGCCATTAATGAAAACAAAATGTTGAAGGAACAATTTGTACGGGGATTGAGGTCCCAAGCTGAAAGCAGGACTGTGCACTGGTGGTCCTTGGATCATCCTGACGCTACCTTTGATGCCCTAAGGGATATGGCTATACTGTAAAAGGACTGCGACCCCTGGAGAAGCCCGAGGTGGCAACCCAGTGTCGCCCGGGTGAAGCCACTCTAAAGCCAGCAGCATCCACCTTTTCCCCGCTGGTGGCGGAAGCCAAAACGCAGGTGGCGCCCCTACTGAGTTGGACTGTCTGCGCTCAGAAGTGCACCAGCTGACCAAAACCCTGGCCACTGTAATGAGTGCCCTGCAACTGCGGAAGGAGGAAGGAGGAAAGATCCTGCTAGCTGACTGCCCAGAGGATGTCCCTTGGATGAGCCGGAGGAGAAGGAGGACGTCGCCCCACCGGAGGAGGACAACGCCACCCCCAGGAGCGACCTCCGATCAGCACCATCCTTGCCGAGAGATCATCTGCTACCGTTGCAACAGAGAAGGTCATCTAGCACGTCAGTGTCCTTTAAACGAGCAGATCCTGGGTCCGAGGGCCAACACCCAGGACTAGACTCTTCAGGCCCCTCAGACTGGAACCGCAGGTTTGTGGGAGGAAGACCATACCTGTCCATCATTCTGGACGGGATCGCAATCCCTGCCCTGCTGGACACTGGATCTCAGGTGACCATCATACCTGATGTCTTGTATAATAAGTTTTGGTCCATGGACAGTCTCCAGCCCATGAGCCCTGACTTTCCTGTGTACGCCTCTAATGGTCTCCCTGTTGAAATACTCGGAGCCAAAAACGTGGACGTAAAGGTGGGCAGAGTGGAGCTGAAAGACCAGGGACTCTTAGTAAAAACTGTAAATGAGGAAAATGGCTTAAATGTGGTTTTAGGTACAAACATTATCAGTAACTGTCTGGGAGAAGTTGTGTTTTTGCTCCAACAGCTCGCTGAAGTTGCCAAGCCAAAGCAAAAGGGAGTGATCCAGAGGGAAAACCGGGCCCTGATGTGCCAGCAGCAAGCGAAGCTGACAGATGGTGAAATTGGTAATGTACGGGTAACAGACCCGAACCCCATTGTGATACCCCAATGAGTGAAATGCTTATATGGTGTAGAGCAGCAATAGGTCTGAGAGGACAGAACTACCAAGCAGTAGTAGAACCCCATTGTTCAGAGCACAGACCTACACTCTTGACCGCTAGAGGGGTAGTGGAAGTACGAAATGGGAGGGTACCAGTACGTCTTCTCAACTGGGGAGAAGATGAAGTGAATTTACCACGTTATGCCACTGTTGCTAAATTACATACCGTAGATAACAACTCCATTCTCACTACGGAGTCCTTAGCCTCCCGCCAATCAGCGGAGGATAATGACCCAGCAACCCAGGTGGAGGATTGGTGTCAGCAGCTCCATGTCGGGACAGACACCACTCCAGCCCACCAGAAACAGGGAGTACTTCGAGTGGTACGGGAGTACACACAGGTATTTAGCAAACACCCACTTGACTTTGGGACAATTAAGGGAGTGCAACACCATATCCCTACAGGCAACCATCCTCCCATTAAAGAGCGGTACAGGCCTATACCTCCAGCACACTACCAGAAAGCTAAGGAGATGTTGCGTGACATGAAGGAACATTCTACCAAATCTACAGTGGAAGGTGCCACCAATAGAAAGGAAGTGCAAAGAGATGATTTCATAAAATAAATTTTTTATTAAGATACAATTTCTTAAAAACATTTGCAACACATACATTCCTGCCATTGGACCTCCATCACTGCACTATCCCACTGTCAGCGTCATTGCTTCCCAGCACCTCCAAGTGCCTCGGTATGTAGATGGGTTGTATACCCAGGGCTTATTTTAGGTTGATTGCCTTATGAAAGCCAGTGCCTGGACGTATGCTACCCCTTTCCTGAGCACTATCGTATATATATAGGTGTCTCCTGAGCACTATCTTACATATTTATATATATATTTTCAGATTGACTGACTTTATATGGGTAAAAATGTATGCTACCCCTTTCCTGAGCACTATCTCATATATGTATATGTACCTTTAGATTGGCTGACTCTATATGGGTAAAAATTCACAAGCTCCATGAGATATTTTTACATCATCTTTTTCATATCAAAGGGCATTTCTATAATGATGATGGAGGCTTCAATGCTCCTATTTTGAGACGTCTAGAGCCCGGTTATTCAAATTGATTTTTTGATTTTTTATATTTATCTCATTGTTACTTGTGATTGTGCATAATTTGGTGGTTTATCACATTGGCATTGTAAACTTTTCCCCCTTTTTCTACTTTTGTAGTCTCCCTTTATCTATGTTGTATGTGTTGCAAATGTTTTTAAGAAGTTGTATCTCAATAAAAAATTTATTTTATGAAATCATCTCTTTGCACTTCCTTTCTATTGGTGGCACCTTCCACTGTAGATTTGGTAGAATGTTGAGTAAATGAAGTGTCCCCCGCCTGTTTAATATAGAACTATGGGAATAGTGACATGAAGGAAGCAGGGGTGATAAGGGATAGTTGTAGTCCCTGGGCAGCACCTCTAGTCCTAGTCAGGAAAAAGGACGGAAGCATGAGAATGTGTGTGGTTACAGACAGGTGAATCGCATTACACATAAAGACGCATACCCTTTACCACGCATTGAGGAATCCTTAGCTGCCTTAAAAACTGCTAACTATTTTTCCACCCTTGACCTCACTAGTGGGTACTGGCAAGTAGCTGTGGCTGAGGAGGATCGGGAGAAGACGGCTTTCACCACCCCGATGGGACTCTGTGAGTTTGACAGGATGCCGTTTGGACTCAGCAGTGCCCCGGGAACGTTCCAGAGAGTGATGGAGAGTTGCCTGGGACATCTCAACTTTGAAACTGTGTTGCTGTACCTGGACGACGTAATTGTGTACTCCAAGACGTATGAAGATCACTTGAAGCACCTGGCAGAGGTATTCGAGTCACTGTCCAAGTATGGGATGAAACTGAAGCCTTCAAAGTGCCATCTGCTCAAACAAAAGGTACAGTACTTGGGACATATTGTCAGCTCAGAAGGAGTAGCGCCAGACCCCGAGAAGGTCACCGCCATCAAGAAATGGCCGGAGCCGAAGAATCTCAAGGAGGTGCGCCAGTTCCTGGGATTGATAGGTTACTACCGGAGGTTTGTAAAGGACTACACCAAGAAAGCAGCGCCTCTGTAAGACCTCCTGGTAGGACAATCCCTCAAGAGCAGAAATTCTCCATTCCACTGGGGTAAAGAACAAGCGGAGGCATTCAAGGAGATGAAGGAGATCCTGACAGGCAATGAGATCTTAGCCTACCCTGACTACAGCCAGCCGTTCCTGCTGTACACTGATGCCAGCAACGAAGGATTGGGAGCTGTCCTCAGTCAGAAGCAAAATGGCCAAGAGAAAGTCATCGCATATGCAAGCAGGAAGCTCCGCCCGACCGAGAGAAACCCAGAGAACTATAGCAGCTTCAAGTTTGAGTTCCTGGCACTGGTCTGGGCCATTACAGAAAGATTCAAGCATTACCTAGCCTCCAGCAAGTTCACTGCGTACACTGACAATAACCCCTTGACACATCTCGAAACAGCCAAGCTGGGAGCCATGGAGCAACATTGGATGGCTCGGCTGTCGAACTATCAATTCACAATCAAGTACAGGGCAGGCCGTAAGAATACCAACGCTGATGCCTTGTCCAGAATGCCGCATGAGTCCGACACGGAAGAGGAATTGGATGACCTAGAAGAGATTGAGCTACCTGCATTCCACAGAAATGGGATAATCCACGAGCAACGAGCCTGCAGGAGGCAGCGTGGTAAGACGTTAAACCCTTTACCTCACCTCAGCTGGAAGGAGACCCAGGATAGTGACCCGGTTGTCAGCCGTATCAAGGAGCTGATAACTCAGGAAGGTTCCTCCTTGGAGAAGGATGCGTCTCAGCAAGCAAAGCAGCTGTGGAATGAGAGAAGCCGGCTGTTTATCTACCGAGAGAAGCTGTGCCGAAGGTACGTCAACCCAAGAACCCATGAGATGGTATGGCAGATAGTAGTCCCCAGAACGGACATCCAGATGGTGTTGGAAGCCTACCACGATCGAGCGGGGCACTTTGGCTGGAAGAAGCTGGAAACCCTGCTGAAGTGTCGTTTCTACTGGGTGGGAATGCGCAGTTCCATCGAGAAATGGTGTAAAAACTGTGTGGCCTGTAGCCTCCGAAGAAAAGACTACAGCAGTCAGAAGGCACCCCTGCAACCCATCAAGACGACTCGTCCCTTGGAGATCGTGGCCTTGGACCATGTAAAGTTGTCACCCAGCCGGTCAGGATACTCATATGCCCTGACAATGGTGGATCACTACTCCAGGTTCCTGGTGGTCGCCCCTGTCAAAGATCTGACAGCTGAAACAGCAGCAAAGACGTTTCAAGCGTATTTCTGTAGACCCCATGGATATCCAGAGAAAGTGTTAACTGATCAGGGTCCTGCCTTTGAAGCCGAGTTGTTTAAGGAATTCTGTCATTTGTACGGATGCAAGAAGATAAGAACCACACCGTACCACCCCCAAACAAATGGTCTCTGTGAAAAGATGAATCACATAGTCATTGATCTGCTGAAGACGATACCACTTGAGGAGAGGAATCGGTGGCCAGACCTACTACCTGACCTGGTAGATCTGTACAATCACATACCTGTGAGTTCCACCAATTGCACCCCAGCCTATCTCATGCGGGCAAGACCAGGAAAGCTGCCAATGGATTTGGAACTTGGTGTTGTAGAACCAGAAGCTGATGTTACTAATGAAGATTGGGACACGAACGACAGACAGTACAGGAGAGTACAAGCCTGTGTGGAAGATAGTCTCAATAAAGTAAGGGAAAAACAAGAGGAAAACTATAACAAAAGTGCACCAGCTGAACCTTTTGCACCTGGAGAAATTGTGCTGAAAAGAAAAAGAAGAATGCACAAACTAGACGATCAGTGGGAAAAAGAGCCATATGTCGTGCAAAATTCCAAGTTTGACAACAGAAGACCTGTACCATTAGCAAAGATGCAGGAAAGACGACCACAACCGTATCCAGACACCATCTAAAACTGTACCAAACAGCAGTTAGCAGACAGCACTCATTGCATTAAGGATGCACGCTCAGGTCCATGGATTCCAATGGGCCAACGTCCACAATATAAGAAAGGAGCAGCATCCATCCAGGTGAAGAAAAATAGAAAAGCTTTATTCTGCCATCATAAACAACGACGTTTCGGCCATTCAGTGGCCTTTTTCAAGTGTAAATAGACAGACACAGGCGGCCTTTAAATAGTGTGGAGAAGCCAATCACTTTCAAAGAACACGCCTACATGTTAATGAATACATACATGTATAAAGACAAAATACATTGCAAAACAACGATCAAACATCAAAAATATGTATAATCCCATAAAACCAACTATCTAATACAATCAGCAACCTACGTATCTAAGTGATGACAAATATAAACAATATTAAAAAATAAAACCACCAATCACCATCTAGCTATACGGTATCCATGGAGATCCTAGACTAATCAAACAGGCCAAAACATTCATGTAATATGCACCAATCGCATGTAGTCATCTACCTTTGCCGTCAACCCAGTGAACCCATCAGCGGTCGGATAAGAATCCTCATCACAAGACATCGTATACTGACGCTGCAGCCGCGCCACAGAGTGACGTGTGAGACTGCGCCGAGGCAATATCCAATCAGACTCGGCACTGTCCCATGATCTTCGTCACGTGAACTGAGGTCACATGATCCATTGCGTCATAGGTCCGCGCATGCGCAGTGACAGTTTCAATCATCCCCAAACAGGGAAGAGATTTTCTATCAAAGAACGCTATACGTGCTCTTCTAGTTTTGTGGTGTATTCAGGGTAATTGATGGTGTCTTATTCTTTTATTTATTTATCTCTTGGTAAATTTTCG
Organism: Oophaga sylvatica; assembly: GCA_033576555.1. Classification (NCBI taxonomy): domain Eukaryota; kingdom Metazoa; phylum Chordata; class Amphibia; order Anura; family Dendrobatidae; genus Oophaga; species Oophaga sylvatica. The sequence continues at coordinate 109,256,938 of JARQOD010000002.1, forward strand.
GTGTCCTGTAAATAATGTCCATCATGATTTAACCTAGATGATTGTGTTTTTCTTTTATCTAAGATCACGCCAGGAAAAATCGCGATATTATGTATCTATTATCATGGATACAAGACCTGGATGTCTGCCTTGCGAGATTTCACCTCAGTTATGTTCTGCGCATGTCACTCTGTGGCGCGGCTGCAGCGTCAGTATACGATGTCTTGTGATGAGGATTCTTATCCGACCGCTGATGGGTTCACTGGGTTGGCGGCAAAGGTAGATGACTACATGCGATTGGTGCATATTACATGAATGTTTTGGCCTGTTTGATTAGTCTAGGATCTCCATGGATACCGTATAGCTAGATGGTGATTGGTGGTTTTATTTTTTAATATTGTTTATGTTTGTCATCACTTAGATACGTAGGTTGCTGATTGTATTAGATAGTTGGTTTTATGGGATTATACATATTTTTGATGTTTGATCGTTGTTTTGCAATGTATTTTGTCTTTATACATGTATGTATTCATTAACATGTAGGCGTGTTCTTTGAAAGTGATTGGCTTCTCCACACTATTTAAAGGCCGCCTGTGTCTGTCTATTTACACTTGAAAAAGGCCACTGAATGGCCGAAACGTCGTTGTTTATGATGGCAGAATAAAGCTTTTCTATTTTTCTTCACCTGGATGGATGCTGCTCCTTTCTTATACCATCTAAAACTGTGTCCAGACATGTTAAAGTTTCACGAAGAAGAACCTGTTATGGAAAGAGAGGAACCTGGTGAGTTCATACACACGGACCTAGGAGACTTTCCTGCAGATTGGCCTTGTATCGGAGACGCTGTGATTATTCCAGTACTTCAATTTTATCAACCACAAGAAGCGCTTCAATGTCCAGTTGAGCCAGTTGCCGCAGCAGAAGAAAGAGTTCGGGAGGAACCTGCTCCTGAAGCATCTCCAGAAGTAGAGTCCCATGAAGTGGAACCTCAAAACGTGTAACTATCAGAAGAATTCTCTAGTGAAACAGAATCGCCTCGCCCAGCCACAAGTATGCTTGCCAGATCCCTAGAAAGGTTAAGGCAGTATTACAGTTTGCCGGCACGTAGGACAGATAGGCCAGACGCTACTATACCTGACGCAACACCACGTAGGTCAGTATGCACTACAAAAGGAAAGTTACCTGTTAGGTACCAAGAGTAGGCCTAGCAAATTGAACCAAGTGTATAAATGTATATAAGACCTGTGTAAATATCTGTATATATGTTCCTTGTATTTATTGAAACGTTCAAAGTGACCTTACCTCCCGCAAGGGATGAGTTGTTATAGTTATTATTATTATTATTATTATTGTTATTGTTAATGTATGAAAATGTACTTCTTTTTCAGCCCGGGAGTGCTGACTATAACTAGGGGGGGATGTGTAGCCCAGCTGCGCTTGGTGCCACATGTACCCTGGAGGATGCACAGAAGGTAAACCCACACAAACACCTGATATGCATTCACACCTTCACTTTTCCCTGGAGCCACCAGAGGGAGCCCTTGAAGAGTATCTAGATATATAAGGGTTATGGAGAGAGACGGCAGTTAGATTTAGTTTACCTCAGAGAGAGATGTTAGTCAGACTTGAAGAGAGTTTGATCTGAGAGGAAGTGTCAGTTTACCTCAGAAAGTAGAAAGACTGTTTGTTACCCTAGGAAAGTGGAAAGTAGCTCTTGAAGTGAGCATAGATCAGTCTGACGGAAGGTCCTGATAGTTACTTCGGACAGAGCCCTAGAAGGAAGCGAAGGAAAGGGAAAAGCAGTACAGAAAGACTGAAGACTACAGCTTGCACTTAGTTTATTTTGTGGAGTCCAGTAATGGTGGAGGAAGATTGCCACTTAGCCTAGTCAAAACTGAGTCAACTGAGAGTACCTTCAGTGAGCAAGCGTGCCGACGCTTTGAGAGCGGTGAAGAGAAAGGAGAATCTGCCATCTACTGCTAGAGTGTGCTTATGTTAAAGGTGAGAGTAGGACAAAAGGCGAGTGGAAGGGAAAGAGAGTGACAGAGGTTGAAACAACATTGATCGCTTACCTCTACTCTGCACCACCGGACACCGGGTCCGAGCTTGCTAGCATCTACACGACTAGTAGGAGAAACCGGAGACCCTGTGGGACTTCAAGTCGCAGGGGCCCAGCAGTGCTGATACGTAACCGAGGTCAGGAAGACGGGGGTCTAGCAGGACGCTACATACAGAGACACTGTTCTATCCACAAGAAGGCTTCACCACAAAGTCAGCCGGGCGTATATGAGAAGACAGAGTCAGACTTCGTTCTATACAGGTCAGAAACTCACACACATACAGGAGTACGGAGGCCCTACACCTACTCAGTGGAATTACTGGATGTGCATCCTCCACCCTGACAGCTTCCCGGGACGTGCCTGCATCTACCATCAGTAAAGGTACAGAAAAGAGACTTTCATGTGTGTGTCTGCCTTATTGCTCCTACACCCCAACACCGCCATATACCCTGAGGGATCAGTCTTGCCTGTGGAAGACTTAACACCTTGCTGCCCAGTAACAACCCCTCAGCGGATTTACCCTGCAGCGCTGGTCACCCTGACCAGGAACCACAGGTGGCGTCACGAACATTTCTACAAACCTATAATCCCCTGTAAATATTCCCCTTTTTAGTGAGCGCCCAGGGCAACGGACCGAGCTGCGCTACCCGTGACATCCCCCATTGAAGTGAATGGGCTCGGTGCCGAGTACCCCACAAGCCCTGGCTATGAGCGACTCATTAGCATCTGGACGTATTTCGTGGGCAGAGTTAGTGCGTCCCACAGATGCAGACAGCAGCGGCAGCCCCACTCTCTCCTGTGATGTACATGCTCCAACCCCACTGTCTTCTGCGATGTGTATGCTTCATCCCCACTGTGTATTGTGATGTACATGCTCCATACCCACTGTCTACTGTGATGTACATGCTCCGGCTCTATTGTGTACAGTGATGTACATGCTCCGGCTTTACCGTCTCCTGTGATGTATATGCTCTTACCCCAAATTCTCGTATTTTAGATATGCCAGCAAAAGTGTCTTCTATGTACTGTAAATACTGCAGCCCCAGCGTCTTAGATGTACTGTATATGCAACATCCTCAGTGTCTCCCATGTGATGCGTATTCTCCAATCCTATTGTCTCCTATGTGCTATACCGTGGGGAAAATATGTATTTGATACACTGCTGATTTTGCAAGTTTTCCCACCTACAAAGAATGGAGAGGTCTGTAATTTTAATCGCAGGTACACTTAACCTGTCAGAGTCAGAATCAAAAAATAAAAACCAGAAAATCACATCGTAAGATGTTTAAATAATTAAATTGCATTTTATTGCATGAAATAAGTATTTGATCACCTACCAACCAGCAAGAATTCTGGCTCTCACAGACCTGTTAGTTTTTCTTTAAAAAGCACTCATACTCTGCACTCATTACCGGTATTAATTGCACCTGTTTGAACTTGTTACCTGTATAAAAGACACCTGTCTACACACTCATTCACACTCCAACCTCTCCACCATGGCTAAGACAAAAGAGCTGTCTAAGGACACTAGAGACAAAATTATAGACCCGCATGAAGCTGGGATAGGCTACAGGACAATAGGCAATCTACTTGGTGAGAAGGCAACAACTGTTGTCACAATTATTAGAAAATGGAAGAAATACAAGATGACTGTCAAATCTTCCTCGGTCTGGGGCTCCATGCAAGATCTCGCCTCATGGGGTAAGGATGATTTTGAGAAAAGTCAGCCCAGAACTACATGGGAGGACCTTGTCAATGACCTGAATAGAGCTGGGACCACAGTCTGAAACATTACCGTTAGTAACACACAACGTCGTCTTGGATTAAAATCTTGCAGGGCATGCAAGGTCCCCCTGCTCATATCAGCACATGTCCAGACCCATGTGAAGTTAGCCAATGACCATCTGGATGATCCAGGGGCATGCGAGAAGGACATGTGGTCAGATGAGACCAAAATAGAACTTTTTGGTATCAACTTCACCCGCCGTGTTTGGAGGAAGGATGAGTACAACCTCAAGAACACTGTCCCAATCGTGAAGCATGGTGGGGAAACATCATACTTTGGTGGTGCTTTTCTGCAAAGGGGACAGGACGACTGCACCGTATTGAAGGGAGGATGGATGGAGTCATGTATCTTGATATTTGGGCCAACAACCTCCTTCCCTCAATAAGAGCATTGAAGATGGGTCATGCCTGGGTCTTCCAGCATGACAATGACACGAAACACACAGCCAGGGCAATTAAGGAATGGCTCCGTAGGAAGCATTTCAAGGTCCTGGAATGGCGTAGCCAATCTCCAGACCTGAGCCCAAAAGAAAATCTTTGGAGGGAGCTGAAACTCAACGTTGCCCGGCAATAGCCCCGAAACCTGAAAGTTCTAAAGAAGATCCATATGGAGGAGTAGGCCAAAATCGCTGCTGCAGTGTGTGCAAACTTGGTCAAAAATTACAGGAAACATCTGACCTCTGTAATTGCAAACAAAGGTTTCTGCGCTGTAGAACAGCGGTGTCCACGCTGTGCAGTGAAGAGGCAGTGACCCAGGAATGTTCAAAGTAAAACATAGTTTTAATGTCCAAACTTACAAACAAAACACATCCTCTGGATCGCAGCCAGGAAACAAGACAGTCCATAAATGCGTCCTGTTGCCAAGGGCGACTGCACCACCGTATCATACTGCCGAGTGCCAGGATTTCGCTCTGCTGGGCTCTGTGTTCCCTCACACAGGCCGAGCTTTTGCAGAGCTGACTGCACTGCTTGCTGCCAACTCCACACTGACACACCCAAACCCTTCCTGCAGGGTCTTTTTCTCTAAATTGGAATCTGTGGCCATGGGCCACTTGCAAGATCAGTGTAAGGTTCTGTGTACATGTTCCTGAAACTCAGTTTGTTCGTCAGCCATTTTACTTTCTGTCTTGCTGCAGCTATCTTGCCCTCAGTCAAAATGGAGTTTCCAGCTTGCATGTTCCCGCCCTGATTCTCTCCTTTTGCTTCTTAAGCAGCCACAGCTGAGCAATCAGTGCTTCAGAATCTAGCCTGCAGTGAACCTGTGACCTGACTCCTGAAGCCTTGGACCTTGTACTCCAGCTATTCCTACTGAGGAACTCTGAAGCACTTGTGGATTCTGAACCTTGCTCTTTGAAAGACCCACGTTTGCATGGACTTACGGTAACAGAGAAGAAGATCCTGAACCTGTTGTGGAGAGTGATTGCTGAGCTTAGATTACTCTGGCCTGCTGTGTCTCCTGCTTCTGTGTCTGCAAACTGTGTGACTATTTTTGCCAACTTGTATGAAGTAATACAAGACTTTCTATATCAAACCTGTGTCTCATGTATTTTCATCGCACCCAAGCACAAGACGCTATATGAACTGTACTACATACATTACAAGATTCTGAAGCCAAACGTTAGTGTCTGCTGGGTCTGGAAAGGCTGTGTCTGCTGCAACTGTGGATATCGGATGTCCGGTTGTACTTTCTGTGATGACAGTGGTTGTGACTTCTCACAACCATTCCAGGTGAGCAATTCCCTTAAGTGTTTTTTTTTTCTGCAGTGTTACCACAGGTAAACACTATTGTTTTTTTTTTTTTTTCTTTTCTCTTTTTTGTCTGCTGTAACTGTGGATATCAGATGTCCGGGTGAACTTTCTGTGATGATAGTGGTTGTGACTTCTCACAACCATTCCAGGTGAGCAGTTCCCTTAATTTTTTTTTTCTCTCTGCAGTGTTACCACAGGTAAACACTATTTTTTTTTTCTACTCTCCTCTTCTTCCAGTACTCCTGTCTTAAAAGATCTGTAAAATGGAGGCCCGCATAAAGGAACTTTGCGGAGTGACTGATAATATCCTTGCAGATTTGCAGAATATAAAGACCCGTTTTTCAAGCCTACAGGACCTCACTAATCACAATTTGCAAGTGTTTGGACAGACTGCCCAGGATTTGCGAGCCAGGATTGAGGTTCTAGAGGAGCGAGTCCAGGCTCCTGCCGTAGCCCCGAGTTCTGGGATTCCCAAGTTGCCCCCTTTTCGTTTTGGCGGTGAACGTGAGAAATTCAGGGGATTTATTAATCAATGCAATCTTTTTTTTTCTGCACATGCTTCACAATTTCCCACTGAACGATCTAAGGTGCTTACTATAATTATGTTGCTTACCAACAAGGCTTTGATGTGGGCAAACCCTCTGATTGAGACTGAGGATGATTGTTTGAATCACCTTGATGCTTTTATTTCAGCCATGGGGCAGGTGTTTGATGACCCCAATCGAGGTGCAACAGCTGAAGCAGCCATGTTAGCTTTGCGCCAAGGTAAGCACTCGGTAGCTGAATATGCCTTGGATTTCAGGAGATGGGCCCTTGATACCACCTGGGACAGTTCCGCCAAAAAATCTATTTTTCGAAAGGGGTTATCTCCACTGATTAAGGATGAACTTGCTCGTGCCGACCCTCCCACTGCGTTAGGTGACTTTATTAACTACTGCATCCGTATTGATACTCGTCTGACTGAACGCAGGCAAGAGAGATGGTTCGAAAGCAATCGCACTAACCTTTTCCTACCTTCCTCTCCAGCTAAGGAACCTTTGAGTAGGATTACACGGGAACCTGAACCTGAACCCATGCAGGTAGACTCTTTACAACGACGGGTTAGTGATGCACGCAAGGAACATCGTTTTAAGGAGAATCTGTGTTTCTATTGTGGTAAGTCAGGGCACTTCATTATAAACTGCCCCAGCCGTTCTCGTAAGACTACTGCAGCACTCATTCATTGTGAGTGTTGCGAGAGGGGATCTGTCAGGTCCGAGCCTCAGGCTCCAGAGAGATCTGCAGCAACGATCTTGATTTCTCGGACTTAAACTCCGTTACCTCTGAGGACGTTGACTGTGTAAACGCTGCCATTTTTCAAGTTTCCTCAGCGGTGTCCCAGCTGAGTTGTAAGAAAAACAATTCTCATTGCTTTCTTTCCATCAAACTCTGGGTTGACTCAGCTTGGGTGTCTAGCTCTGCTATGATCGACTCAGGGGCAAGTGGAAATTTTATGGATGTCTCCTTTGCTCTGAAACAGGGGATACGTTCAGTGAAGAAGGCTACTCCAGTACAGATGGAAACTGTGGATGGCTCCCTGCTGACCTCTGGACCAGTGGATCAGGAAACAGAGTCTTTGAGGGTTCTTATGGGTAAAGATCATCAAGAGAAACTGTCCTTTATGCTTATCTCTTCTCCCCACTTTCCCATTATTCTAGGGCTACCATGGCTGCAGGCTCAGAATCCTACCATTAACTGGGAGACCAAGGAATTACATTTTCCAGAGAAACAGATGAGTCCAAAAGTTTCAGCTTGCTCTGTTCCTAAAGGAACCATGTCAGTCCCTGAACTACCAGCTGTATACCAGGACTATGTGGATTTATGTGACAAGAAGAACGCTGACCAGCTTCCTCCTCACCGTCCATATGATTGTCCAATTGAATTATTGCCTGGAGCAGAGATACCTTTTGGTAAGATCTACCCCTGGCGGGGCCCGAGCTAAAGGCTTTAAAGGATTACATAGATGAAAATCTAGCCAAGGGCTTCATACGCCCCTCTTCATCTCCTGCAGGTGCACCCATCTTCTTTGTAAAGAAGAAAGATGGATCTCTGAGACCATGCGTAGACTATAGGGAACTCAATAAGGTTAGTGTTAGAAACCGTTATCCATTGCCTTTAATCCCTGAGTTATTGGAGAGAGTGCGACATGCCAAAATTTTCTCTAAACTAGATCTTCGTGGGGCCTATAACTTAGTCCGTATTAGACCTGGGGATGAATGGAAGACTGCATTCAGGTCACGCTATGGACACTTTGAATATCTAGTTATGCCTTTTGGTCTGAGTACCGCCCCAGCCACTTTCCAACACTTGGTGAATGACATCTTCAGGGATCTCCTAGATACATTCGTGGTAATTTATTTGGATGATATTCTAATTTTTTCTAACTCCACAGAGGAACATCATGGACATGTGAGAATGGTCTTGGAACGTCTAAGACAAAATCATCTTTACATCAAACTTGAAAAGTGTGAATTCCATAGGACCGAAATTCAATTTCTGGGGTATGTACTGTCTACACAAGGAATTAGTATGGATGGAAGCAAAACCCAAGCCATCAAGGATTGGCCAAGTCCTAGAAATGTAAGGAGGTACAGCGCTTCATCGGGTTTGCCAACTTCTATAGACGTTTCATTAGAAATTTCTCTGAGGTAGTGTCACCTATCACCCAACTTACCCGGAAAGAGTCTAGGTTCTCCTGGACTCCCCAAGCCCAGGAAGCATTTTCCCGTCTAAAAGATAAATTTACCACTGCACCTATCCTAGTACATCCCAACCCCGAGCTTGCCTTCATAATAGAGGTGGATGCTTCAGACTGTGCCGTTGGAGCTATACTCTCTCAGAGAACAGGTGAGAAGAATGTCTTGCATCCCTGTGCCTTCTTTTCCCAGCAGTTGTCTTCGGCTGAGAGGAACTACGATGTGGGCAATAGAGAGTTGTTGGCCATTATTGCCGCCTTCAAAGAATGGAGACACCTTCTTCAGGGAGCTGCACAGCAAATAGTCGTCCTGACAGACCATCGTAACCTTGAGTTTATCAGGTCGGCTAAGTGCCTGACTCCTCGCCAGGCTCGCTGGAATCTTTTCTTAAACCAATTTAATTTTATCATTTCTTATAGACCAGGATCGCGCAATGGAAAGGCTGATGCACTCTCTAGGATTTACTCAGCAGAGACACGTCCAATTACTCCTCCTAAGACTATTCTTCCTGACTCTAGATTCCTAGGAGTAATTCATAATCAAGACCTACTTAAGGACATCAAGGAAGCATACCATGCGGATTCCTTTTTGGCACAACCCCCAAGGGACGTAAGTCTTGTCTTTAAGAATGGTGTGTGGATTCAGGGACAACGCCTGTATATTCCTGAAACAGTCAGATTGAGAGTATTGCAACTCATTCACGATTCCAAGATAGCTGGGCATAGAGGAATTCTAAAGACACAGGAATTTCTTTCTCGTTTCTTTTGGTGGCCCACTTGCAGGAAGGATGTTTTAAACTATGTCACTTCATGTGAAGTCTGTGCAAGATGCAAAACACCTCGCTCCTCACCAACTGGTCTGTTACAGCCTCTTCCCACCCGTCCCGCCCGTGGGGATCCATTTCTATGGACTTCATTGTGGAGTTACCAACCTCTCAAGGGAAGAACACCATTCTAGTGGTGGTTGACCGTCTAACAAAGGCAGCTCATTTTATCCCTTGTGTCGGCTTACCCACTGCAAAACAGACATCAGATTGATGATTAAAGATGTGTTTCGCTTACATGGAGTACCGGATGAGGTTATTTCGGATCGAGGGGTGCAATTCACTTCTAGGTTTTGGCAAAATTTCTGTGCAGCATTGGACATTAAAGTAAACCTTTCTTCTGCTTTTCATCCCCAGACTAATGGACAGACCGAACGAACCAATCAAACCCTGGAGCAGTATCTCCGCTGCTTTATCTGCCACCTACAGGATGATTGGGTGGATTTACTTCCATTAGCTGAGTTCTCGTATAACAACTCTCAGAGTGCCTCCACTAAGCAGTCTCCTTTTTACTCTAATCTAGGTTATCATCCTAACATTCTACCACGATTTCCCATAGAAACGCCTTTACCAGCAGTGGCTGAAAGAATCACGTCTTTACAGAAGAATATGGATCTTCTAAAGGAGAATCTGGAATCGGCTCAGGAAAGGTACAAGAAAGCAGCAGATAAATTTCGTAAACCTGCACCAGCTTTCAAGGTAGGAGACTTGGTCTGGCTGTCAACCAGAAATCTTAAGTTAAGGATTCCATCGTCTAAGTTGGGACATAAGTACATTGGACCCTATAAAATCAGTAAAATTATAAGTGCCGTTGCTTGTCGTCTTCAACTGCCCAGAACTATGAGAATCCACCCTGTCTTTCATGTATCCCTACTAAAGGCTGCGACACCCAATACGTTTCCTGGACGTTCTTCTCCTTGCCCTGACCCAGTGCTAGTCGATGGTCAGGAAGAATTTGTGGTGGAAAGGATTTTAGATTCCAGGTTGTATAGAAATCAGTTACAATATCTGATTAAATGGCAGGGCTACCCAGTGGAGGACAACTCATGGGAACCAGTCAATAACGTTAATGCTCCTCGCTTGCTCCGTCAGTTTCATCGAGGTACCCACACAAGCCTGGTCTGAGGTCATCCGGAGGTTGTCCCTAAGGGGGGAGTAATGTAAGGTTCTGTGTACATGTTCCTGAAACTCAGTTTGTTCGTCAGCCATTTTACTTTCTGTCTTGCTGCAGCTATCTTGCCCTCAGTCAAAATGGAGTTTCCAGCTTGCATGTTCCCGCCCTGATTCTCTCCTTTTGCTTCTTAAGCAGCCACAGCTGAGCAATCAGTGCTTCAGAATCTAGCCTGCAGTGAACCTGTGACCTGACTCCTGAAGCCTTGGACCTTGTACTCCAGCTATTCCTACTGAGGAACTCTGAAGCACTTGTGGATTTTGAACCCTGCTCTTTGAAAGACCCACGTTTGCATGGACTTACGGTAACAGAGAAGAAGATCCTGAACCTGTTGTGGAGAGTGATTGCTGAGCTTAGATTACTCTGGCCTGCTGTGTCTCTGCTTCTGTGTCTGCAAACTGTGTGACTATTTTTGCCAACTTGTATGAAGTAATACAAGACTTTCTATATCAAACCTGTGTCTCATGTATTTTCATCGCACCCAAGCACAAGACGCTATATGAACTGTACTACATACATTACAAGATTCTGAAGCCAAACGTTAGTGTCTGCTGGGTCTGGAAAGGCTGTGTCTGCTGCAACTGTGGATATCGGATGTCCGGTTGTACTTTCTGTGATGACAGTGGTTGTGACTTCTCACAACCATTCCAGGTGAGCAATTCCCTTAAGTGTTTTTTTTTCTGCAGTGTTACCACAGGTAAACACTATTGTTTTTTTTTTTCTTTTCTCTTTTTTGTCTGCTGTAACTGTGGATATCAGATGTCCGGGTGAACTTTCTGTGATGATAGTGGTTGTGACTTCTCACAACCATTCCAGGTGAGCAGTTCCCTTAATTTTTTTTTCTCTCTGCAGTGTTACCACAGGTAAACACTATTTTTTTTTTTTTTCTCCCCTCCTCTTCTTCCAGTACTCCTGTCTTAAAAGATCTGAAAATGGAGGCCCGCATAAAGGAACTTTGCGGAGTGACTGATAATATCCTTGCAGATTTGCAGAATATAAAGACCCGTTTTTCAAGCCTACAGGACCTCACTAATCACAATTTGCAAGTGTTTGGACAGACTGCCCAGGATTTGCGAGCCAGGATTGAGGTTCTAGAGGAGCGAGTCCAGGCTCCTGCCGTAGCCCGAGTTCTGGGATTCCCAAGTTGCCCCTTTTCGTTTTGGCGGTGAACGTGAGAAATTCAGGGGATTTATTAATCAATGCAATCTTTTTTTTTCTGCACATGCTTCACAATTTCCCACTGAACGATCTAAGGTGCTTACTATAATTATGTTGCTTACCAACAAGGCTTTGATGTGGGCAAACCCCCTGATTGAGACTGAGGATGATTGTTTGAATCACCTTGATGCTTTTATTTCAGCCATGGGGCAGGTGTTTGATGACCCCAATCGAGGTGCAACAGCTGAAGCAGCCATGTTAGCTTTGCGCCAAGGTAAGCACTCGGTAGCTGAATATGCCTTGGATTTCAGGAGATGGGCCCTTGATACCACCTGGGACAGTTCCGCCAAAAAATCTATTTTTCGAAAGGGGTTATCTCCACTGATTAAGGATGAACTTGCTCGTGCCGACCCTCCCACTGCGTTAGGTGACTTTATTAACTACTGCATCCGTATTGATACTCGTCTGACTGAACGCAGGCAAGAGAGATGGTTCGAAAGCAATCGCACTAACCTTTTCCTACCTTCCTCTCCAGCTAAGGAACCTTTGAGTAGGATTACACGGGAACCTGAACCTGAACCCATGCAGGTAGACTCTTTACAACGACGGGTTAGTGATGCACGCAAGGAACATCGTTTTAAGGAGAATCTGTGTTTCTATTGTGGTAAGTCAGGGCACTTCATTATAAACTGCCCCAGCCGTTCTCGTAAGACTACTGCAGCACTCATTCATTGTGAGTGTTGCGAGAGGGGATCTGTCAGGTCCGAGCCTCAGGCTCCAGAGAGATCTGCAGCAACGATCTTGATTTCTCGGACTTAAACTCCGTTACCTCTGAGGACGTTGACTGTGTAAACGCTGCCATTTTTCAAGTTTCCTCAGCGGTTGTCCCAGCTGAGTTGTAAGAAAAACAATTCTCATTGCTTTCTTTCCATCAAACTCTGGGTTGACTCAGCTTGGGTGTCTAGCTCTGCTATGATCGACTCAGGGGCAAGTGGAAATTTTATGGATGTCTCCTTTGCTCTGAAACAGGGGATACGTTCAGTGAAGAAGGCTACTCCAGTACAGATGGAAACTGTGGATGGCTCCCTGCTGACCTCTGGACCAGTGGATCAGGAAACAGAGCCTTTGAGGGTTCTTATGGGTAAAGATCATCAAGAGAAACTGTCCTTTATGCTTATCTCTTCTCCCCACTTTCCCATTATTCTAGGGCTACCATGGCTGCAGGCTCAGAATCCTACCATTAACTGGGAGACCAAGGAATTACACTTTCCAGAGAAACAGATGAGTCCAAAAGTTTCAGCTTGCTCTGTTCCTAAAGGAACCATGTCAGTCCCTGAACTACCAGCTGTATACCAGGACTATGTGGATTTATGTGACAAGAAGAACGCTGACCAGCTTCCTCCTCACCGTCCATATGATTGTCCAATTGAATTATTGCCTGGAGCAGAGATACCTTTTGGTAAGATCTACCCCTGGCGGGGCCCGAGCTAAAGGCTTTAAAGGATTACATAGACGAAAATCTAGCCAAGGGCTTCATACGCCCCTCTTCATCTCCTGCAGGTGCACCCATCTTCTTTGTAAAGAAGAAAGATGGATCTCTGAGACCATGCGTAGACTATAGGGAACTCAATAAGGTTACTATTAGAAACCGTTATCCATTGCCTTTAATCCCTGAGTTATTGGAGAGAGTGCGACATGCCAAAATTTTCTCTAAACTAGATCTTCGTGGGGCCTATAACTTAGTCCGTATTAGACCTGGGGATGAATGGAAGACTGCATTCAGGTCACGCTATGGACACTTTGAATATCTAGTTATGCCTTTTGGTCTGAGTACCGCCCCAGCCACTTTCCAACACTTGGTGAATGACATCTTCAGGGATCTCCTAGATACATTCGTGGTAATTTATTTGGATGATATTCTAATTTTTTCTAACTCCACAGAGGAACATCATGGACATGTGAGAATGGTCTTGGAACGTCTAAGACAAAATCATCTTTACATCAAACTTGAAAAGTGTGAATTCCATAGGACCGAAATTCAATTTCTGGGGTATGTACTGTCTACACAAGGAATTAGTATGGATGGAAGCAAAACCCAAGCCATCAAGGATTGGCCAAGTCCTAGAAATGTGAAGGAGGTACAGCGCTTCATCGGGTTTGCCAACTTCTATAGACGTTTCATTAGAAATTTCTCTGAGGTAGTGTCACCTATCACCCAACTTACCGGAAAGAGTCTAGGTTCTCCTGGACTCCCCAAGCCCAGGAAGCATTTTCCCGTCTAAAAGATAAATTTACCACTGCACCTATCCTAGTACATCCCAACCCGAGCTTGCCTTCATAATAGAGGTGGATGCTTCAGACTGTGCCGTTGGAGCTATACTCTCTCAGAGAACAGGTGAGAAGAATGTCTTGCATCCCTGTGCCTTCTTTTCCCAGCAGTTGTCTTCGGCTGAGAGGAACTACGATGTGGGCAATAGAGAGTTGTTGGCCATTATTGCCGCCTTCAAAGAATGGAGACACCTTCTTCAGGGAGCTGCACAGCAAATAGTCGTCCTGACAGACCATCGTAACCTTGAGTTTATCAGGTCGGCTAAGTGCCTGACTCCTCGCCAGGCTCGCTGGAATCTTTTCTTAAACCAATTTAATTTTATCATTTCTTATAGACCAGGATCGCGCAATGGAAAGGCTGATGCACTCTCTAGGATTTACTCAGCAGAGACACGTCCAATTACTCCTCCTAAGACTATTCTTCCTGACTCTAGATTCCTAGGAGTAATTCATAATCAAGACCTACTTAAGGACATCAAGGAAGCATACCATGCGGATTCCTTTTTGGCACAACCCCAAGGGACGTAAGTCTTGTCTTTAAGAATGGTGTGTGGATTCAGGGACAACGCCTGTATATTCCTGAAACAGTCAGATTGAGAGTATTGCAACTCATTCACGATTCCAAGATAGCTGGGCATAGAGGAATTCTAAAGACACAGGAATTTCTTTCTCGTTTCTTTTGGTGGCCCACTTGCAGGAAGGATGTTTTAAACTATGTCACTTCATGTGAAGTCTGTGCAAGATGCAAAACACCTCGCTCCTCACCAACTGGTCTGTTACAGCCTCTTCCCACCCCGTCCCGCCCGTGGGGATCCATTTCTATGGACTTCATTGTGGAGTTACCAACCTCTCAAGGGAAGAACACCATTCTAGTGGTGGTTGACCGTCTAACAAAGGCAGCTCATTTTATCCCTTGTGTCGGCTTACCCACTGCAAAACAGACATCAGATTGATGATTAAAGATGTGTTTCGCTTACATGGAGTACCGGATGAGGTTATTTCGGATCGAGGGGTGCAATTCACTTCTAGGTTTTGGCAAAATTTCTGTGCAGCATTGGACATTAAAGTAAACCTTTCTTCTGCTTTTCATCCCCAGACTAATGGACAGACCGAACGAACCAATCAAACCCTGGAGCAGTATCTCCGCTGCTTTATCTGCCACCTACAGGATGATTGGGTGGATCTACTTCCATTAGCTGAGTTCTCGTATAACAACTCTCAGAGTGCCTCCACTAAGCAGTCTCCTTTTTACTCTAATCTAGGTTATCATCCTAACATTCTACCACGATTTCCCATAGAAACGCCTTTACCAGCAGTGGCTGAAAGAATCACGTCTTTACAGAAGAATATGGATCTTCTAAAGGAGAATCTGGAATCGGCTCAGGAAAGGTACAAGAAAGCAGCAGATAAATTTCGTAAACCTGCACCAGCTTTCAAGGTAGGAGACTTGGTCTGGCTGTCAACCAGAAATCTTAAGTTAAGGATTCCATCGTCTAAGTTGGGACATAAGTACATTGGACCCTATAAAATCAGTAAAATTATAAGTGCCGTTGCTTGTCGTCTTCAACTGCCCAGAACTATGAGAATCCACCCTGTCTTTCATGTATCCCTACTAAAGGCTGCGACACCCAATACGTTTCCTGGACGTTCTTCTCCTTGCCCTGACCCAGTGCTAGTCGATGGTCAGGAAGAATTTGTGGTGGAAAGGATTTTAGATTCCAGGTTGTATAGAAATCAGTTACAATATCTGATTAAATGGCAGGGCTACCCAGTGGAGGACAACTCATGGGAACCAGTCAATAACGTTAATGCTCCTCGCTTGCTCCGTCAGTTTCATCGGAGGTACCCACACAAGCCTGGTCTGAGGTCATCCGGAGGTTGTCCCTAAGGGGGGAGTAATGTAAGGTTCTGTGTACATGTTCCTGAAACTCAGTTTGTTCGTCAGCCATTTTACTTTCTGTCTTGCTGCAGCTATCTTGCCCTCAGTCAAAATGGAGTTTCCAGCTTGCATGTTCCCGCCCTGATTCTCTCCTTTTGCTTCTTAAGCAGCCACAGCTGAGCAATCAGTGCTTCAGAATCTAGCCTGCAGTGAACCTGTGACCTGACTCCTGAAGCCTTGGACCTTGTACTCCAGCTATTCCTACTGAGGAACTCTGAAGCACTTGTGGATTTCTGAACCTGCTCTTTGAAAGACCCACGTTTGCATGGACTTACGGTAACAGAGAAGAAGATCCTGAACCTGTTGTGGAGAGTGATTGCTGAGCTTAGATTACTCTGGCCTGCTGTGTCTCCTGCTTCTGTGTCTGCAAACTGTGTGACTATTTTTGCCAACTTGTATGAAGTAATACAAGACTTTCTATATCAAACCTGTGTCTCATGTATTTTCATCGCACCCAAGCACAAGACGCTATATGAACTGTACTACATACATTACAAGATTCTGAAGCCAAACGTTAGTGTCTGCTGGGTCTGGAAAGGCTGTGTCTGCTGAACTGTGGATATCGGATGTCCGGTTGTACTTTCTGTGATGACAGTGGTTGTGACTTCTCACAACCATTCCAGGTGAGCAATTCCCTTAAGTGTTTTTTTTTTCTGCAGTGTTACCACAGGTAAACACTATTGTTTTTTTTTTTTTTCTTTTCTCTTTTTTGTCTGCTGTAACTGTGGATATCAGATGTCCGGGTGAACTTTCTGTGATGATAGTGGTTGTGACTTCTCACAACCATTCCAGGTGAGCAGTTCCCTTAATTTTTTTTTCTCTCTGCAGTGTTACCACAGGTAAACACTATTTTTTTTTTTTTTCTACTCTCCTCTTCTTCCAGTACTCCTGTCTTAAAAGATCTGGAAAATGGAGGCCCGCATAAAGGAACTTTGCGGAGTGACTGATAATATCCTTGCAGATTTGCAGAATATAAAGACCCGTTTTTCAAGCCTACAGGACCTCACTAATCACAATTTGCAAGTGTTTGGACAGACTGCCCAGGATTTGCGAGCCAGGATTGAGGTTCTAGAGGAGCGAGTCCAGGCTCCTGCCGTAGCCCCGAGTTCTGGGATTCCCAAGTTGCCCCCTTTTCGTTTTGGCGGTGAACGTGAGAAATTCAGGGGATTTATTAATCAATGCAATCTTTTTTTTTCTGCACATGCTTCACAATTTCCCACTGAACGATCTAAGGTGCTTACTATAATTATGTTGCTTACCAACAAGGCTTTGATGTGGGCAAACCCTCTGATTGAGACTGAGGATGATTGTTTGAATCACCTTGATGCTTTTATTTCAGCCATGGGGCAGGTGTTTGATGACCCCAATCGAGGTGCAACAGCTGAAGCAGCCATGTTAGCTTTGCGCCAAGGTAAGCACTCGGTAGCTGAATATGCCTTGGATTTCAGGAGATGGGCCCTTGATACCACCTGGGACAGTTCCGCCAAAAAATCTATTTTTCGAAAGGGGTTATCTCCACTGATTAAGGATGAACTTGCTCGTGCCGACCCTCCCACTGCGTTAGGTGACTTTATTAACTACTGCATCCGTATTGATACTCGTCTGACTGAACGCAGGCAAGAGAGATGGTTCGAAAGCAATCGCACTAACCTTTTCCTACCTTCCTCTCCAGCTAAGGAACCTTTGAGTAGGATTACACGGGAACCTGAACCTGAACCCATGCAGGTAGACTCTTTACAACGACGGGTTAGTGATGCACGCAAGGAACATCGTTTTAAGGAGAATCTATGTTTCTATTGTGGTAAGTCAGGGCACTTCATTATAAACTGCCCCAGCCGTTCTCGTAAGACTACTGCAGCACTCATTCATTGTGAGTGTTGCGAGAGGGGATCTGTCAGGTCCGAGCCTCAGGCTCCAGAGAGATCTGCAGCAACCGATCTTGATTTCTCGGACTTAAACTCCGTTACCTCTGAGGACGTTGACTGTGTAAACGCTGCCATTTTTCAAGTTTCCTCAGCGGTGTCCCAGCTGAGTTGTAAGAAAAACAATTCTCATTGCTTTCTTTCCATCAAACTCTGGGTTGACTCAGCTTGGGTGTCTAGCTCTGCTATGATCGACTCAGGGGCAAGTGGAAATTTTATGGATGTCTCCTTTGCTCTGAAACAGGGGATACGTTCAGTGAAGAAGGCTACTCCAGTACAGATGGAAACTGTGGATGGCTCCCTGCTGACCTCTGGACCAGTGGATCAGGAAACAGAGTCTTTGAGGGTTCTTATGGGTAAAGATCATCAAGAGAAACTGTCCTTTATGCTTATCTCTTCTCCCCACTTTCCCATTATTCTAGGGCTACCATGGCTGCAGGCTCAGAATCCTACCATTAACTGGGAGACCAAGGAATTACACTTTCCAGAGAAACAGATGAGTCCAAAAGTTTCAGCTTGCTCTGTTCCTAAAGGAACCATGTCAGTCCCTGAACTACCAGCTGTATACCAGGACTATGTGGATTTATGTGACAAGAAGAACGCTGACCAGCTTCCTCCTCACCGTCCATATGATTGTCCAATTGAATTATTGCCTGGAGCAGAGATACCTTTTGGTAAGATCTACCCCCTGGCGGGGCCCGAGCTAAAGGCTTTAAAGGATTACATAGATGAAAATCTAGCCAAGGGCTTCATACGCCCCTTCATCTCCTGCAGGTGCACCATCTTCTTTGTAAAGAAGAAAGATGGATCTCTGAGACCATGCGTAGACTATAGGGAACTCAATAAGGTTAGTGTTAGAAACCGTTATCCATTGCCTTTAATCCCTGAGTTATTGGAGAGAGTGCGACATGCCAAAATTTTCTCTAAACTAGATCTTCGTGGGGCCTATAACTTAGTCCGTATTAGACCTGGGGATGAATGGAAGACTGCATTCAGGTCACGCTATGGACACTTTGAATATCTAGTTATGCCTTTTGGTCTGAGTACCGCCCAGCCACTTTCCAACACTTGGTGAATGACATCTTCAGGGATCTCCTAGATACATTCGTGGTAATTTATTTGGATGATATTCTAATTTTTTCTAACTCCACAGAGGAACATCATGGACATGTGAGAATGGTCTTGGAACGTCTAAGACAAAATCATCTTTACATCAAACTTGAAAAGTGTGAATTCCATAGGACCGAAATTCAATTTCTGGGGTATGTACTGTCTACACAAGGAATTAGTATGGATGGAAGCAAAACCCAAGCCATCAAGGATTGGCCAAGTCCTAGAAATGTAAAGGAGGTACAGCGCTTCATCGGGTTTGCCAACTTCTATAGACGTTTCATTAGAAATTTCTCTGAGGTAGTGTCACCTATCACCCAACTTACCCGGAAAGAGTCTAGGTTCTCCTGGACTCCCCAAGCCCAGGAAGCATTTTCCCGTCTAAAAGATAAATTTACCACTGCACCTATCCTAGTACATCCCAACCCCGAGCTTGCCTTCATAATAGAGGTGGATGCTTCAGACTGTGCCGTTGGAGCTATACTCTCTCAGAGAACAGGTGAGAAGAATGTCTTGCATCCCTGTGCCTTCTTTTCCCAGCAGTTGTCTTCGGCTGAGAGGAACTACGATGTGGGCAATAGAGAGTTGTTGGCCATTATTGCCGCCTTCAAAGAATGGAGACACCTTCTTCAGGGAGCTGCACAGCAAATAGTCGTCCTGACAGACCATCGTAACCTTGAGTTTATCAGGTCGGCTAAGTGCCTGACTCCTCGCCAGGCTCGCTGGAATCTTTTCTTAAACCAATTTAATTTTATCATTTCTTATAGACCAGGATCGCGCAATGGAAAGGCTGATGCACTCTCTAGGATTTACTCAGCAGAGACACGTCCAATTACTCCTCCTAAGACTATTCTTCCTGACTCTAGATTCCTAGGAGTAATTCATAATCAAGACCTACTTAAGGACATCAAGGAAGCATACCATGCGGATTCCTTTTTGGCACAACCCCAAGGGACGTAAGTCTTGTCTTTAAGAATGGTGTGTGGATTCAGGGACAACGCCTGTATATTCCTGAAACAGTCAGATTGAGAGTATTGCAACTCATTCACGATTCCAAGATAGCTGGGCATAGAGGAATTCTAAAGACACAGGAATTTCTTTCTCGTTTCTTTTGGTGGCCCACTTGCAGGAAGGATGTTTTAAACTATGTCACTTCATGTGAAGTCTGTGCAAGATGCAAAACACCTCGCTCCTCACCAACTGGTCTGTTACAGCCTCTTCCCACCCCGTCCCGCCCGTGGGGATCCATTTCTATGGACTTCATTGTGGAGTTACCAACCTCTCAAGGGAAGAACACCATTCTAGTGGTGGTTGACCGTCTAACAAAGGCAGCTCATTTTATCCCTTGTGTCGGCTTACCCCCTGCAAAACAGACATCAGATCTGATGATTAAAGATGTGTTTCGCTTACATGGAGTACCGGATGAGGTTATTTCGGATCGAGGGGTGCAATTCACTTCTAGGTTTTGGCAAAATTTCTGTGCAGCATTGGACATTAAAGTAAACCTTTCTTCTGCTTTTCATCCCCAGACTAATGGACAGACCGAACGAACCAATCAAACCCTGGAGCAGTATCTCCGCTGCTTTATCTGCCACCTACAGGATGATTGGGTGGATTTACTTCCATTAGCTGAGTTCTCGTATAACAACTCTCAGAGTGCCTCCACTAAGCAGTCTCCTTTTTACTCTAATCTAGGTTATCATCCTAACATTCTACCACGATTTCCCATAGAAACGCCTTTACCAGCAGTGGCTGAAAGAATCACGTCTTTACAGAAGAATATGGATCTTCTAAAGGAGAATCTGGAATCGGCTCAGGAAAGGTACAAGAAAGCAGCAGATAAATTTCGTAAACCTGCACCAGCTTTCAAGGTAGGAGACTTGGTCTGGCTGTCAACCAGAAATCTTAAGTTAAGGATTCCATCGTCTAAGTTGGGACATAAGTACATTGGACCCTATAAAATCAGTAAAATTATAAGTGCCGTTGCTTGTCGTCTTCAACTGCCCAGAACTATGAGAATCCACCCTGTCTTTCATGTATCCCTACTAAAGGCTGCGACACCCAATACGTTTCCTGGACGTTCTTCTCCTTGCCCTGACCCAGTGCTAGTCGATGGTCAGGAAGAATTTGTGGTGGAAAGGATTTTAGATTCCAGGTTGTATAGTTTACAATATCTGATTAAATGGCAGGGCTACCCAGTGGAGGACAACTCATGGGAACCAGTCAATAACGTTAATGCTCCTCGCTTGCTCCGTCAGTTTCATCGGAGGTACCCACACAAGCCTGGTCTGAGGTCATCCGGAGGTTGTCCCTAAGGGGGGAGTAATGTAAGGTTCTGTGTACATGTTCCTGAAACTCAGTTTGTTCGTCAGCCATTTTACTTTCTGTCTTGCTGCAGCTATCTTGCCCTCAGTCAAAATGGAGTTTCCAGCTTGCATGTTCCCGCCCTGATTCTCTCCTTTTGCTTCTTAAGCAGCCACAGCTGAGCAATCAGTGCTTCAGAATCTAGCCTGCAGTGAACCTGTGACCTGACTCCTGAAGCCTTGGACCTTGTACTCCAGCTATTCCTACTGAGGAACTCTGAAGCACTTGTGGATTCTGAACCTTGCTCTTTGAAAGACCCACGTTTGCATGGACTTACGGTAACAGAGAAGAAGATCCTGAACCTGTTGTGGAGAGTGATTGCTGAGCTTAGATTACTCTGGCCTGCTGTGTCTCCTGCTTCTGTGTCTGCAAACTGTGTGACTATTTTTGCCAACTTGTATGAAGTAATACAAGACTTTCTATATCAAACCTGTGTCTCATGTATGTTCATCGCACCCAAGCACAAGACGCTATATGAACTGTACTACATACATTACAATCAGGCCTGGAGGAAATGGACCGGCTCCACTACCTTCCTGCAGTCCGTTTCAAAAATAAAAGCCCATGCCGGGTTTTCCTGAACAATTCCATGGCCACATAACCTGACCAGGTTCATGCTTACTTTTATTCTGCCTTGTGACTCACAGGCGTCCTGCTGTGATCACAAGGCACTCCAGCGGATCTAATAGGCTTCTGAGGTCATCCTGGGAGAAACATAGTAACCCTCGCATATAACACCGGTCACTGCCTCATGGCGCCAATATTATGTTCTTTTTTTTCTATTGTATTAAATACTTATTTCATGCAATAAAATGCAAATTAATTATGTAAAAATCATACAATGTCATTTTCTGGATTTTTTTAAGAGTCTGGCTCTCACAGTTGAAGTGTAAATATCAAGCACTTATTTTCCCCACTCCATATGCTGCACCAGCGTCTCCTCCGTGCTGTATATGCAGCGACCCCAGCGTCTCCTATGTGCTGTATATGCAGCAGCCCCAGCATATTGCATGTGATGTATATTTTGGGAGAATACTCTGTGGATTGATGAGACAAAAGTTGAACTTTTTGGAAGGTGTATGTCCCATTACATCTGGCATAGAAATAATACAGCATTTAGTAAAGGGAACATCATACCAACAGTAAAATATGGTGGCGATGGTCTGGGAATGTTTTGCTGCTTCAGGACCTGGAAGACTTGCTGTGGTAAATGGAACCATGAATTCTACTGTTTACCAAAACATCCTGAAGGAGAATGTCCGGCCATCTATTCATCACCTCAAGCTTTAGCGCACTTGGGTTATGGGGTGGATGTGGGCTTGTATTATTAGGATAGGACAGGCCCAATAACCAGGCACCTTCCTAGCATGATGATATAAGCCTGCAGCTGTCTGCTTTACCTTGGCTAGTTGTCAAAAATAAGGGGGACCCCACGTCATTAAAAAAAATATTTATTTATTAAAACAGGGCTAAAAAAACCTTCGTTCCCGCAAGAGAAATTAACATGTTGCAGATTGAAAATCCGCAACATTTTGCACAGCGTAAAAAAGCACAGTGGGCATGGGATTTCTATCAATACCATCCATTGTGCTTGTACTGTACAACGCAGCATTTTGGACGCAACAAAAATACGCTGCTTCCAGAATGCTAGTATTACTGATTGTGGGAACGCAGTCTTACAGATACATCATGGCTCCTAAACACACAAGAAGATGTGCAGTGAAAATAAATTGTATTTATATTTTTAGTGTAAACCTATAAAACCACTTATTGTTTTTTTGAGAAGTTTTAAACTGGTGCATAACTTGTTTGTGAAAAGCAATCCAGGGAATCCTGAAAGGTTACCAAGAAATTACTTTTTAATCACACTTGGCTCTGGTCCTAAGTAGATTGTATAAACACATTACTTACTGATGAATATTCACCAGCAAAACAGCATTTCCAAAGCTTACAGGAGCTTAAGATGGTCAGCAGTGATGAAAGGTGAATTAACCCTCTATGGTAGAGCAGCTCACTCAGGTGGACACAGATGTAGCACTGTCTCTTTAAGAACGTGCTTGGTTTTTTTAAAGGAAGCATAAACCAAGCTGGGAAAAATAAACACGGCCCTCTGGTCAAAACTGAAAAACTAAAACAAAACACACTCCTTCTCCTAGCGGGGATCAGACCGCTCACGGTTAGCAACGTCCACAGCAGGTCCTTTAACAACACGGGCACAAACACTTTGCTGAAGTGCTTCCTCTCCAGTCACACTGAACACTGCTATCTTTGAAAGCCAGCTAGTTAAGCCCCAGACCATGTGACTCCTCCATCATGTGACTGGTCACATGACTGTGACATCACACAGATCCTATCAGCACAAGGTGGTGCCGAATCTGCAGGTGGAGATAAGGTGGACATCCTCCCACCCACTCTATGGATGTCCAGATAAAAGCCAGGCCATTATGTAACTTATCTTAACCCTAGCAACACTTATGTGCTGGAGGAAAAACTCTGGGTTTTATATCATTGACATCATTAGGCATAGTGAAACTTATCTCCCCTCCAGCACTTTACCAGTGACTTTGTCACACCCTTAATGACCAAGCCAAATTTTACAATTCTGACCAGTGCCACTTTATGAGGTTATATCTCTGGAATGCTTCAACATATCCCAGTGATTCTAAGATTGTTTTTTTCATGACATATTGTACTTCATGATAGTGGTAAAATTTCTTTGATATAACTTACATTTATTTGTTAAAAAAAAACAACAGAAATTTGGTGAAAACTTTGAATCCTTATGCCCTTAAATCAGAGAGAAAGATCACACAAAATAGTTAATAAATAACAATTCCCACATGTCTACTTTACAGCAGCGCAATTTTTGAAACAACTTTCTTTTGTTAGTAAGTTATAAGGGTGAAAAGTTGACCAGCAATTTCTCATTTTTCAAACAAAATGTACAAAACCATTTTTTTTAGTGACTACCTCACATTTGAAGTGACTTTGAGGGGTCTATATGATAGAAAATACCCAAAAGTGACACCATTCTAAAAACTGCACCCCTCAAGGTGCTCTAAACCACATTCAAGAAGTTTATTAACCCTTCAGGTGCTTCACAGGAATTTTTGGAATGTGGCCAAAAAAATGAACATTTCAAAATTAATTTGTATGTGGCACATTTACATTGTGTGAACAGAGCTACATATAAGTCTTTTTTGTGCACTAATATACCAAGCAGCCAACCCCCTCCATTGGGATTGGTAGGTTGTGACTGGTTGCCTCATCGGTATTTCTGCACCTGTGTTGCCGCCGTCTTAACTACATGGGTCCACTGCATCCTGATAGTGCATTTGTTTGGAGGCTTCGGCATGTAAGCATCTCTGCCTTTTTGCTAGTGATCACCACACCTCTAGATAAGTTCCTTGGGGGGGGGTGTAGTGTTCAGAATGGGGTCACTCATTGAAGGTTTTCACTGTTTAGGCACATCAGGGGCTCTGCAAATGCTACATGGTGTCCGCTGTCTATTCCAATCAATTTTGGACCCCAAAAGTCAAATGGTGCTCCTTCCTTTCGAACCCTGCTCTGCCCCCAAACAGTAGTTTTCCACCAGATATGGGGTATTGGCGTACTCAGGAGAAATTACACAACAAATTATACATTTTATTTATTTATTTTACTCATTTATATAGCGCCATTAATTCCACAGCGCTTTACAGACATTATTGGCACTGTCCCCATTGGGGCTAAAACGAACGTAAAAAATATTGGCCTAAATTTACCACAGACATGAAGTACAATATGTCACAAAAAAACATTCTCAGAAAAACTGGTATACACTGAAGTGTTCCAGAGTTCTTACCACATAAAGTGATCAGGAAGATGAAAATGCGGTAAAGTGGTTAATAGGTTATAAGCAGTGAGGTTTTGTAAATTGGCAAACCCCTTCAGGGAACATGCACATATCCAAATCGGGATTTTGTCTGTCAAAAACGGACAATTTGGCTATGTTTCCACGTTCAGGAAACCATCAGGATTTGCTGCTGATTGGACAGTGCGTACAGCCACAGCATCCAATCCGCAGTGTCCAGATGTTACAGCATAGTGGAGGGGATTTTATGAAATTCCGTCTCCACTATGCATGCAGGACCGCATCTGGCGGCCCTGCGTATCCGGACATGCGGCGCATATTTCCAGACCGCAGCATGTCTATTTATCTTGCGGAGAGGCTCCGCAAGATAAACATGCTGACAAGGGTGGTGCAATAGTCATGATGAACACATCAGACTACATGAAGGAAGCAAACAGACAACTTATGGACACACGCTACTACAGAAAATTGGAGTCGGATCCTACACTGGACTATTACAAGGAACTAAGCAAGTTGGTATCTTGTCTGTCTGACAAATCCATAAGAGCTGATGACCTGATACCAGAGAGTCCAAGAACAGGGACATTCTACATGCTTCCCAAAATCCACAAAGCCGGAAATCCAGGGAGGCCGATTATTTCATGTGTGGACACCCTTACTGAGTAGGTATCTGGATGGGTAGAGGGTATTCTTAAACCCCTGGTAAAGGATACACCCAGCTACATTCAGGACACAACTGACCTACTGAATAAACTAGCAGCAATAGGTCCTCTACCAGAAGGAACCATCCTGGCCACCATGGATGTGGAATCTTCGTACTCTAATATCCCACACCAGGATGGATTAAATGCCTGCAAAGTCTTCATGAGAAACACCGGGAATGATGCTGATTCTGTGGTGAAACTCACAAAATTCATCCTCACCCACAATTACTTTGAATTTGACGACAAGATCTATCTTCAGGAGACTGGCACAGCTATGGGAAGTAAAATGGCTCCACAGTACGCAAATCTTTTCATGGCCAAGCTTGAAAGCGACTTTTTGTCCTCATGTCCCATCAGGCCTCGGGCCTACTACCGCTACATTGATGACATTTTAATCATCTGGACGGAGTCTGAGCAACAGCTAAAGACGTTCCATGAACAGTTCAACCAATTTCATCCCACCATCAACTTAACACTCAACTACTCCAGCACTGAAATTAACTTTTTAGACACCACCATTAAGCTAAAGAACAATGAAATAGAGACATCCCTGTATCAGAAGCCAATTGACCGTTCGACATACCTTAAATGGGACAGTTTCCATCCAAAACACATAAAAACACATAAAAAACTCTATTGTCTACAGCCAAGCCATCAGATACAATCGTATATGTTCCAACCCCATGGATAGAGATGAACACCTTGGTCGCCTCAGAAAGACCTTTTTGAACCAGGGCTTCCATCCAAGAACAATTGAAAACCAAATTACAAGAGCCACCAGAATATCAAGGAATCACCTGCTACATTACAAAGCTAAAGAAGAAAATAACCGGGTGCCTCTAGTGGTCACCTACAATACAAATCTGGAGGTGCTAAGGGGAGCTGCATGGAAACTACAACCTTTACTACAAAAAGATGCCCGATTACAATCCATATTTCCAGACCCCCCACTACTGTGTTTTAGGCAGCCCCCAAATCTAAGAAGCATCATTGTCAGAAGCTCTCTGTCCTCCCCAACAGCTGCAGGAACCTTTCCTTGCAACCAGAAGAAATGCAAAACCTGCCCATTTATAATGACCACAGATAAAGATAAAGATCCCCAACTCCCCTCAGGACTACAAGATCCCAGGTACTTTCAGCTGCATCACATCTAATGTGGTGTACCTACCTGAGAACAAGGATGAATTCTCATCGCCACACAATAAGAAAAAAAAGAATGGATCTACCTGTGGCAAAACACTTTTGTATGCCTGGTCATAGCATGATGGACATGAAATTACTTGTATAAAATCTAACTTTAAATCTGAGAGAGATAGAATGGTTTGGGAATATAAGCTCATGATGACCTTTGACACTCTTAGTGCTGGAATGAATATATCCCAAGGATTCATGTCCTTCTACATTAATTAAGGAATCTGCTTCTCTGACCTTCTAGGGGCATCAAAACACAATAGCAGACTCCAATCAGAGGGCAATAAAACTTTCACACTCCTTATCTATGAACTGTTCCAATATTTATGTTCATCCCTTTGCCATAATTACAGTTCTGCTTCACGTCACTTGTCTTATCTTATTGCATTATTTCTGTGCTGTGTTGTGTATAAATATGTGATTCTTCAGCTTTTGTTTTAGTCTTTGCCTGATGAAGAGACCTGAGTAGTCTCGAAAGCTTGCAATTTGTTACCATCTTTTCAGTTAGCCATTAAAAGGTATCAACCACTGAGGACTCTCAAGTCTAAATATTTTTCTATCTATTGGCTAACACGGTGCGAAGATACACATCTTTCCTAAATCGAAACGAATATATTTTAGTCACGCTTTAGCTTAATTTACAGAGAAGAGAGGACAGCTAGAAATGGGAACCTATTATTAGCATAAAAACTGGCCCAAAAATAGCATGTTTACCTGGCTTAGTAACCCCTCTGCTAGGATGAATACCAATGCTGGTTATGGGGTATTTAGATACTTAGGTAGCAATAGATAGCCTATTAAGGTTCAGGCAGTTCATATAATGGTCACGTTAGAATAGGGTATATAGTAATTAAGGCAGCATTTACGCAGTGGTGTTAGTCATAGTTCGTGTATTGGACATGAAGTATATTCCTATTACGAGGTAGTACGGTATGTTGTTTATTACCATAAAATTTCTGTATGTAAACGGTGTTAAAACGATGCATGTGAGGCGTTCAATCCATCCCTTCCTTTGTTGCTGTGTTTGACCCCTCTGCATAAAGTGCTGGTTTAAGAGGCGCAGTCACATTTGTAGAGTATATATGATTGGGACCAGCATTGCGGTAGGGTTAGAAAAGGACTAACAGTGATCATAGTCTGTGTCCATAGTAAAAGTATTGTATGATACACTGAAATAGCAGAAGAGGGCTTTACCTTGTGATGTCTGTTCCCTTCCTTTCCTCCTGTAGCCCTGGAAGTTGTGGGGGACCCAATAATGCTGACAGATGTGTACTCCTGGTAGAGGCAGCTCAATCAAAAAGGAATTACGGAGTGTTGTCCCGGCTGATGACAGACACTCAGTGTGGCTCTTCAGGTGGTTAGCAAGAGATTGCTAAGTGCAGAAAGGATCATTGTGACATAGGACAGTCATGTGTTAGAAGCCGGTATGAGACGATGGGAGGATCAAAATTCATCCAACGCGTTTTGGAAATCAAGCGGCTTCCTTCATCAGGGTAGTCTTTTATTTCCAAATGCTGCTTTAAATACAGTTAGGCTACTTTCACACATCAGTTTTTTGACGTCAGGCGCGATCCGGCGTGTTTTTAAAAAAACGGATCCGGTACCGGATGCGTTTTTTTTATCATTGACTTTCATTAGCGCCAGATTGCGCCTGATGTCGTTGCGTTGCATCCGTTTTTGTCCGGATCCGGCGGAAATGTACATTCCGGAGGCCAGACAAAACGGTCACTGCAACGTTTTTTTTTTTAGCGGAGCCGCCTGATAGTGCCTGAAGCGGTGCATCAGGCGGCCGGAAACAATAGAAGCCTATGACACCGAACCAGTCTTTTGTGCAATCCGTCAAAAGACTGATCCGGATTCTGGAAACCAGAGAATCTCTCTCTCTCTCCTCGGTCCGGACATGCGTACCTGCATTTTCCGGGTGGAAAAGTTGTTTTTCCGGGTTCAAAAGTTCAGGTCAGAACCAGCAACAAAACTGATCCGTTGCCTCAGTTTTTTCAAATTCAGCGCCGGATCCGTCCTTTCAGGTATTCGACGGATTATGCCTGACACAAAAAACCTGATGTGTGAAAGAGGCCTAAGTAATGTTATTCAGGAGTCGATCATTGGAATGCGGAGAGTTCCACTTGCTATTCAAGCCTCTTGGTCTCAGGGTATCTAATTTGAATACCCTGCGGCTCCTTGTGACATTTATTTAATAAAATCTACCTTACACCAGTGTTTGTGAATAATTTGTATGCCTACTACTTCTATGCTCTTTGTTGCGCTCCAATGGTTTTCTAGAAAATGCTTTGAGAGGGATGGCCATCAAATTTTTTCTTGATGTTGTGTAAGTGTTCACTAATTATTTTATTCAAAGGACGTTTAGTATGCCCTATGTATAATTTATCGCAAGGACACTTAAAACTGTAAATAACCCATTCAGTGGTGCAGGTTATAAAGGTCAACATGTTATATTCTACATGCCCCTTCTTAATGGCTAATTGTTTTTTAGTCGTGCCCATGTCATTCCCATAGGAGCTATCTGTTATACACAGCTGAGCTCTGTCTATGTCTGCTAGGACCGGAAAAACAATTGCGGAGCGGCGATAATTGCGATGGAAACAAACACACCTAACAGTGGCCTCCATGTCTGACGTATCATGCAGCCTATAAGATCCTGCAAGGGGCAAGACCTGATGGGCTGTGAGACAAACACTGTTAGGTTAGATAATACTTAGATAATACACTGTAGTACATAAGTACTACAGTGTATTATTAATGTGGTCAAAGGATTGCCTATCCAAGTCCTCTTTTGGGACCAATAAATATTGTAACAAAAATATTTTTTGTGTGTAAAAAAAATACATAAATATATAAAACCTCAAATCCAAATCCCAGTTTTAATAATAAAAAATTGTAATAGGAAAAGATAAAAAAATTATATAAATTGGGTATCACCGTGATTGCATTGGAAAGCAAAGTAAAGTTAGCAGGTTAGTTATACTCTATGGTGGACTTCATAAAAAAATAAAATTGAAAAACAATCTTACTACCAAAAAAAACTACAGATTGTCCTGCAAAAAACAAGCCCTCTCCTGAAAAATAAAATAGTTATGGCTATCAGAATGTGGACACCTGGAAAAATAATTATTATTATAGGTTTTTTACTGCAAAAGTAGCATAAAATATATATATAAAATTGGGTTTGTCGTGATTATATCAACCCAGAGAATAATGATAAAATGACAATTATACCAGTGAACAGTATTTAAAACAAAAACAAATCAGAATTAAAAAAAAGTTTTTTGTTCTTTTTCCCTCCCAAAACATAAAAAAGTCATCAAAACGTTGCATGTATCACAAAATGGTATCAATAGAAACAACAGTTTGAAAAGGAAAAAATAAGCCCTCATACAGATTCTCTGACAACATTGTAAAAGTTATGGTTTACAGGGTTTCAAAATATGGTGATGTCATAGAAAATATTAAAATCTCTAAGCCACATCATCTGTCACACAAAATTGCAGTACAGCACAAGAGCTTGCAATCTGAGCTGATAGTTTGAGTCACCTAGGGATAGGCTTGTACAATAGACAAGGAGAAGTGAACCATCCTTTGTAAAGTGAGAGGCCCTGGCAGCATCCTGGTGACTTAATGAGGATGTCTATTAATGAGGATGTCTACTGTGCATGGACAAAGATTTATAGATTGGACAAATAGTTAATACAGGAAAATAACAGCGAATATCACACAACCTTTAAAGATAGCTATTGTTCTTCACAGGTGCACATTCCTTTCATCCAAACATCTTTGCCAGACACCTGGGCACTGATAGAAAAGTATGAATATTGGGGCTTGTATAAATCCGATAGTGATGTGACATACATTTTCAGCCTCAGGGCTAAATAGAATAAGCGTGTTTTCTCATAACTGTAACCCTGCCTATAAGCCCAGATAACTAAAAATAGCCATATCATGTTTGATCTCTGGGGACAGGTAAAATCCCATGAAAAACATGGAGACTTTCTCGAACTTCTGCAATCATCAGGAGTTATCACATAAGTTAGGAATTTCATAAAATTCTGAAGGGGTGATGATGCCCCACAATCCGGCCCACATGAGGTAATCACGGGGAAGGGTAGGAGGTGTAACTCAGTACTGATAAAAGATCAAGCCATATTGTGATCTTGGTTCTTGTAGAGAGATACACTTCTGTGTATGCATGAATCCCGTCTGCTGGACATTCTTCAAACTACGCACTCTCCTTCGCTAGGACGAATCATATCTGTGATTGATGTAGTACGTTTCTTTTGTCTTATCCATTTTATTTTATGCAACTGTATATGCTGTATTGTTTTGTGTCTTTTGTAAAATCTTTTGTATATTTTTTATGAACACTGCCTATCATTTGGATCAAATATAAAATGTAATAGTTCTGCTTCTGTTAACCACGCTTCAAAGCCATACGCTATCTACCAGGTGTCCAGTAGGCCTGAATATAAATAAAAAAAAAAACAACTGGTGGTGGCAACTAATAATTTTTCCTGGGTTACTGTGGAGTTTGTAGTGACTGTATCGGAGGTGTGTACATACATTTAAAAATTAAGAGACCACTTTCAAATGTTCAGTTTAATTTTTCTGTTTATATGTATATTTTTGGGTAAAATGTAAATTGTTTTTTAGTCTATAAACTTCTGACAACATGTCTCCGAATTTCCAAGCAATAAATTTAGATTTTTTTTTCAGACCTCAAATAATGCAAAGAAAACAAGTTCATAATCATTTAGAAACAACAATATTAATGTTTTAAGTCAGGAAGAGTTCTGAAATCAATATTTTGTGTAATAATCATGATTTTTTTAAAAACAGCTTTCATGCGTCTTGGCATGCTTGCCACCAGTCTTTCACACTGCTTCTGGCACAAAAATTTAAGCAGTTCTTTGTTTGATGGCTTGTGACTATCCATCATCTTCTTGATTACATTCCAGTGGTTGTCAATGGGGTTCAGGTCTGGAGAAAGGAATGCCCATGACAGGGTGTTGATGTGGTGGTCTCTTAATTTTTTCCAGCGCTGTATATTTTATGTGTTGGAATTGGCCTATTGGAAGCAGCCTGTGGCCTCCTCCGTTAATCGTTGGTCAATCGAGTAAAGGTACTGTCACACTAAGCGAGATCGCTAACGAGATCGCTAAAGAGTCAGCGATTTTTATAACGCAGCAGCGATCTCGTTAGCAATCTCGCTTAGTGTGACATGTAGCGGCGATGTGGCCCCTGCTGCGATGTCGCTGATTGCTCATGAACTTTCTGAGCCGTTTTTTGGTTGTTAGTGTCCCGCTGGTGAGCCTGAATCGCTGAGTGTGACACCCTTTATTAACGACTTTACCAGCGTCGCAGACGGGACTAGGTTTTCCCAACGACCGCAGAGGTCGTTATACAGATCGCTGATATCTGATGAGATCTTTGTGTTTGGAAGCTACTAGCGACCTTTTAGCGATCGCACGTTGTCGTCATCGCTGGTGCGATCGCTAAGTGTGACAGTACCTTAATTGTCCGCATGATAGGAGACGGCAGAGAGCTGTTTGACACAAACATCACAGCAGGTGGTTCTGAGTGACCTTCCCGGGCTGCGATACCTTGACAAATTGGTGGCAAGTGGTGGGATATTACAGAACATCAGTGATCTGGTTTGAGAAATCATTCCTGTTGCATTGTTCTTGTGAGACTTCTGTGCAGCGTTTTGAGGAATCAGACTCAGTGTTTCAATCCCCAACTGGGACGGTACTGTACGTGTAACAGGTACACCCCTCCCCCTTCTCTAGATTTTCTGTTCTACACTTTTGTTTGGCAATGATGGCTATGTTTCGAGTGCTCTTGAATAACCAGCAGTGCAAGGATTCTCTTATTGCCCTCTGTGTGCTGAGACGGATTGACTCCATGGGAAAGACCAATGCCCAAATGATTGCTGAAATGTTGCAAGGTGATGAACAGCCAGTCTGTGTAGCCCTGGTGGTAGGCACACGCAGTACCCTGGAGAGTGTATGGCGAGACAGCGGCTTAATGCTCAATATGCATTCACTCTACACACACTAGACACACCCTTAGGGTAGTGGAGTATACTCTAGGGAGTGGTCAAGAAGGTATGTGTAGGAGTGATTTTAGTCAGAGAGTCTAGTTCCTGTCTTCGGGCAGTAAGGACGTGGAGAGTCTGCGTCTGGACTACAGTGAGAGAGTCTGTATCTGGAGGGAGGAAGGAGTCCAGATTGCTATCTCATCAGCTTGGAAAGTGGAGTCTGGTATAGGTGTTGGAATACACCTTAGTCTGGTCAGAGCTGTGTCATCTCCTCAGCATACATTGAAGGAAAGAACAAGTTGTAACCCAGAAAGTCTTCAGCATTCCTGTCTAGAGGACGGTATCAGGTACAGTGACGTGCTCCTGCCTGTGATAACTGAGCATCTGTGGCAAACTTGATAGGAAGGAAAAGGAAAGAAGTGACTGCTCGACCCTTGGCTAGTAAGAGTGCTTATGTTACCAGCGTGGACAAGGCGAAAGGCAAGTGGATTTATAAGATTTGTGCTTAACGGATTGCAGAAGTCCAGCACGTTGTAACCGGTCACTGGGGACCGAAGAGTCACTGTTGTTTCAGGCACAGAGACAGGAAAACCAGGAATCTACCGGACCCTAGGTCGCGGCAGACAAGCCC
Source organism: Oophaga sylvatica (assembly GCA_033576555.1). Lineage (NCBI taxonomy): Eukaryota > Metazoa > Chordata > Amphibia > Anura > Dendrobatidae > Oophaga > Oophaga sylvatica. The sequence continues at coordinate 109,290,492 of JARQOD010000002.1, forward strand.
CTTATAGTCGGTACGTAGCTGGGGTCAGGGGGAGTGAAGACTTTGGAGTTCTGCAGGACCACGAAAGGATTCAGCTCCTTCATAGGAAGGCCCCTAACACAAAGCTGACTGGGCAGGTACAGCAAGCATTGCTGAAGATTAGAGGGAACTACGCTTCAGGCTGGTTGTCCTCGTTATATTGGAGATAAAGGAGGCCCCTAACTTGTCCAGCTGCTGTCTCAAAATACACTCTCCGTGGATCAGCCTCCCTGGGACCTGCCTTAACATCTTGCAAGTAAAGGTATGGAAAGACGCTGACCGTGTGAGACTGTGTTCTTTAACCGCACTCGACTTCACTACTAACATAGACTTTGAGGGACCAGTCCCACCTGTAGGGGACCCGACATCTAGCTGCATCACCATCCCCTCAGAGATCTACAGCAGCGCTGGTACTAATTACCAGAATACTACAGGTGGCGTCACGAACTGTATATAAATCTATCCCCTGTAAATATATCCCCAACATACGCCAGACCGCCCGGGCCACAGACCGAGCCACAGCTACCTGTGACACAAATCCCATAGACTTCCATGGGCTCGGCTCTGAGTACCCCATTGCCCTGGTAATCCACAATTGTGGTGGCGGGTCGAAACAAACTTGGCGTCACGAACAGGATACGAAACTCGCGAAATTGCGAGCCCTGTGTGCCTAAGGACTTGTTTTTGTGAAAAGGACTGTTTGCACTTTTGGCGCCAAAATCGCCATTTTTGTCGCCATATTCGCGCCCTCAGGCGCTGGAGAAGAAGGTGGGCGTACCTTCGTGGGCGTCTACCCCCCTGTGGCGCGAAGAAAATGCCTGCCCTCTCAAAGTGCTACTATAACATGCGGTCCTGCCCTACAGCAAAGGAGGTCCGCCTCCTCTTCACTTTCCCTGCGAGGAGGAGGAGACGCAAACCCCACCTCCACGGAAGAGACCGGATGTCTCCGCAGAAAGAAGAGAGAATCTTCTGGAAAATGATGGAGGCAGGACGTGAGCAGCAGCCGAGCGGAGCAGCGGAGGAAGGCAGGCCCCGTGCCCCCGCCAAGCTGCCATCGGCATCGGAGACATATGCAATCCTGCACCTGCAACAGGCGTTGTTAGAGGTTCAGGAGGAGAACTCACGCCTAAAGAAGATGTTCCAACCTGGACTGGAGGAGATAGAGAGACGCCGATGTAACCTGCTGAAGTGGCAATTGACGAACACGGCGTCCCCTCCCCTCAATGAACCCCCACGATTCCAAATACCGAAGAGTCTGCTGCCCAAGGCGAAGGAGCAACCGGAGGCTGCCCCCGAAAGTACCGTTCCCGATCCCACTGGTGAAGCGGTGGATGCGGAGGAGGTTGAGGAGGTACAGCCAATCCCGGAACGCCCGCCCGGCCAAGAGGCCGCAGCAGATTATCGGTCCCCGGCAGGGACACCGGAGGGGTCCTGTCCGTCACTACCAGATGTGGACTGGGACGAAATGGCGCGCCTGGATGACGTCGCCTACACCGCCCAGTGGGAGCAAGAATGGCGGAGTCGTGAGAAAAAGAGGCGCCAGCAGGAGGAAGAGCGGGAAATCCAGAAGAACCGCCAGCGACAGTATGCTGAGCTGATTGCCGACAAGGAGACTGTCCGTCGCGACAAAGGTACCTTACGGGAACCGCGGCGGCGGGGGTGTGTGGCTGAGTTCCAGCTCCGGAAGGGCTGGGGCTTTATTCGTGAACCGGGCCTCTACCCAGCGGTCTTCGTCAGCAGGCGTGACGTGGAATCTCACCTGCCACAAGGCCATCCCGGGAGGGACTTAGTAAACGGCGACATAGTCACCTATACGCGGCATTGGGGAATGAAGGGGTGGTATGCCCTGAACGTCGCCATCGTCCGCGACCCCGTCCTAGACGCCGGTACCGTCACCATTACCGCAGCGTCCCCGTACTCAGTTCAAGCAGCATCCGGCCGTGCCCCAGCATCGCCCCCTGTAAAGTCATCGCAACATGCGACCCAAAGTTCATCGCAAGTTCAAGCCACCTCCACATCGCCACATGCGACCCAGTCTAAATCGCAAACCTTGACGCGGTCTATATCGTTGACTGTAATGGAGACGCAATCGGTGTCATGCGAAGAGACTGTACCAGTTGCGCCCCTGGAGGTTCGCACCAGAACTGTCGCAACCCAGACCCTGATCGCAGCACATGATTTGCTGGTCTTGGGATCAAGGGCTCATTGCATCGTTCCAGCCCCCGGGTGGAAAATGTAGTGGAAAAAGTATTTGCAGAAAATGAATAAATAGTAAGGAGTTGGTGAGATCCATATCGGGTCTACCATCAGTACTATAGCAGAAAGTTTAAAATGTTTTTTGAAAAAAGTTTTGCACAGATTATATATATATAGTGAATATATATTTCTATTATAGAATGCCCGGCTGGGTAATTGGTAAATGATAATTGATAATTGATATATGATAAACAGTTGCACTTTGATAATGTGATTTATTATGTCTTTCTTTACAAATGGACTTTTGAGGTTAAGGACTATGCTAACCCGGAACTTTCTTGTACATAGTTGCGCTTCGGTGCCCTATCTTGGTTTTACAAAAACCATCCATAACTACCTCTGAAAAACAAAACCCGTATGGTGTGGCACTGAGTGAGGTCTGCAATCGGACGTCCTGCAGCCCACCCAGGACCCACGTTGAAGGTTTGGTGCGGGTCCTTCACAAGTATCTTGTATATTTATTTATTGAATGCTATTTGATACTATTTGTATTTTTGTATTAAAGTTTGTAACGTTCAAGATTTTCTTACCTCCCGGATGGGAAGATGTTATTGTTAAATGTTATTGCATAAACAAAATGTCTTTTGTATTTCACAGCCCGGGAGTGCTGTCGTTTACCATGGGGGAATGTGTAGCCCTGGTGGTAGGCACACGCAGTACCCTGGAGAGTGTATGGCGAGACAGCGGCTTAATGCTCAATATGCATTCACTCTACACACACTAGACACACCCTTAGGGTAGTGGAGTATACTCTAGGGAGTGGTCAAGAAGGTATGTGTAGGAGTGATTTTAGTCAGAGAGTCTAGTTCCTGTCTTCGGGCAGTAAGGACGTGGAGAGTCTGCGTCTGGACTACAGTGAGAGAGTCTGTATCTGGAGGGAGGAAGGAGTCCAGATTGCTATCTCATCAGCTTGGAAAGTGGAGTCTGGTATAGGTGTTGGAATACACCTTAGTCTGGTCAGAGCTGTGTCATCTCCTCAGCATACATTGAAGGAAAGAACAAGTTGTAACCCAGAAAGTCTTCAGCATTCCTGTCTAGAGGACGGTATCAGGTACAGTGACGTGCTCCTGCCTGTGATAACTGAGCATCTGTGGCAAACTTGATAGGAAGGAAAAGGAAAGAAGTGACTGCTCGACCCTTGGCTAGTAAGAGTGCTTATGTTACCAGCGTGGACAAGGCGAAAGGCAAGTGGATTTATAAGATTTGTGCTTAACGGATTGCAGAAGTCCAGCACGTTGTAACCGGTCACTGGGGACCGAAGAGTCACTGTTGTTTCAGGCACAGAGACAGGAAAACCAGGAATCTACCGGACCCTAGGTCGCGGCAGACAAGCCCCTTATAGTCGGTACGTAGCTGGGGTCAGGGGGAGTGAAGACTTTGGAGTTCTGCAGGACCACGAAAGGATTCAGCTCCTTCATAGGAAGGCCCCTAACACAAAGCTGACTGGGCAGGTACAGCAAGCATTGCTGAAGATTAGAGGGAACTACGCTTCAGGCTGGTTGTCCTCGTTATATTGGAGATAAAGGAGGCCCCTAACTTGTCCAGCTGCTGTCTCAAAATACACTCTCCGTGGATCAGCCTCCCTGGGACCTGCCTTAACATCTTGCAAGTAAAGGTATGGAAAGACGCTGACCGTGTGAGACTGTGTTCTTTAACCGCACTCGACTTCACTACTAACATAGACTTTGAGGGACCAGTCCCACCTGTAGGGGACCCGACATCTAGCTGCATCACCATCCCCTCAGAGATCTACAGCAGCGCTGGTACTAATTACCAGAATACTACAGGTGGCGTCACGAACTGTATATAAATCTATCCCCTGTAAATATATCCCCAACATACGCCAGACCGCCCGGGCCACAGACCGAGCCACAGCTACCTGTGACACAAATCCCATAGACTTCCATGGGCTCGGCTCTGAGTACCCCATTGCCCTGGTAATCCACAATTGTGGTGGCGGGTCGAAACAAGTCCATCACCCGAGCCCTGATGATAATGAGGCCATCCAAGGCACAGGTCACGCTACTGCAGAGGTCCCACCTGTGAATGCCAGCCATACCGGCAACCAGGTGTCACTTTGCCGTTGGATTCAGTGGCTGGTGTTCCTGCTTCGGCCGCTGGGAGGCGCCGGACTCCTTCGACTGGTGGTGCCGGTGATAGGAGAGCGGTATCCTCATATGGTTCCGCTCCTTTGACGCCAGCCTCTGTCGCTGCGCATCGCCATGTTTCACCTGTGGGTAATGTTGGTGACAGAGAAGGGGTCCTTGCGCAGGCGTCTGGTGGGCGTAGGCTTCGCTCTTCTGTCAGAGGTGAAGTGGTTGGTGTCAGTCATGCATCACCATCTGGCCTGGTTCTGGGGGCGGTCCAGATGAGGTCATCAGACTGTGAGCCTGTGAGAGGTAACCATGCCCTTCAAATGCTTTGGAGCCTGGCTTGCAGGCCGCCAGATATAGTCTTGGTTTCCCCAGTGTGCTAGTTTGTTTTGCTATTGTATCTCTGACCTTTGCCTGGATTTCTGACTCTTCTACTTCCTGCCGATTTTGTACTTTGCTGCCCGCCTGGTTTTGACTTTAACTTTAGCCTGAATTTCTGACCCTTTTACTGCCTGCCGATTTTGTACCTTTGCCGCCCTCCTGGTTTTGACCCTTGGACTTCTGACTTCGCATTTGGTCTCGCTTTTTATTCCCTTCCTAGCGTCCTTCCTACTCCGGTCCACTGCTCTCATAGGCAGCTACCCCCTGGACTTCGCTGTAATTCCAGATCCCTGTATAGGGGTAAAGGGTCTAGGGGTTTCTCGGGGTACTGTCTTACCTGCAGTTCAGATCTGCAGTGAGCGGACGTCACACTAGGGTAGTGCGGACCCTCACCTGCAGACGGCCTTGCAGCAACTTGATGCAGATTATCGTGAGGGACAACTGAAGCTGATTCTGCAGTTCCAGGAGCGAGAGAGCTGACCGAGAGGCAGAGAGAGCCTAGCAACAGGCCCAGTCTGAGAGAGCCAACCGACAGGCTGAGAGAGCTGAACGTCAAGCTGAGCGACAGGTCCATGCCAAGTGGGAGGATCGAGAGCATCAGTACCAGCTGGAGTTGGCCCGAATCCAGAAGGAGACATCCACCCCATAAACCAGTGAGTCCAGTAATGGCAACTGCTTGAAAACCTGTCCTGAGCATTTTACTATAATGGAAAAGGATGGGAATTGGACACATTTCTGCGTAGGTTTGAAAAAGCCTGCAGGCAGTACCAGCTGCCTGAGGACCAGTGGGCCCAATATTTAATGCCAGGTCTCTGAGGAAAAGCTCTGGAGGTCTTTGCCTCTCTCCCTTGAGACCAAGATGGCGACTATGAGGCCATCAAGCAGGCCCTGATAAAAACGTACCAGCTGATACATGAGGTGTACCGGAAAAAGTTCCGAGCCTTCCAGAGTGGACCAGACGTCAGCTACAGTGATGTGGACAAGCTCAAAATAAACTTTGAACAGTGGGTCCAAGGAATATCAGTTACCACCTTTGAGGACCTGAAGGATCTGATTGTGAAAGAACAGTTCTAGTGGAAGTGTGACAGTTTGTGCTGGACCAGGAGCCAAAGGAGGCTACCTGAGGTGTGGAAGTCAGCCGTCACCAGCTGGAAAGGGGGTAAACCAACAACCACCCCCAGTGGCCCTCAGTGGATCCTGCCCCATGTTCCAGCACTTCACCTGCATCTGACTCTCGGCGGTGCTCTAACTGTGACCGAAATGGTCACATCAGCCTCACCTGCCCTGAAAAGCAGAAGAAGAACCCCACACCTGACGCCCAGGGGCCTAGTGCAGCTATTCTTTTTTGTGGATGGAGCTGTTGGGAGGGTCCATTAGAATTTTCAACTGGTTACTGTGGGTAACACTGCTGCTGTTGGGCTTAAGGACACCGGTGCAGAACATACCCTCATCCACCCTGTCACTGGGGTTAGGTGTGTTCACCATCTCTTATTGATAGCCTGTGTTTTCCTGGAATGGGGTGCAGAGAGGGGGATAAGAGAAGTGGGGGTGTCAGAGAATCTTCCCACAAAATGTGTTATTGGGAATTGATCTGGGACTGTTGGTTACTTTAATGGGCTGGGTGGTGGAACCACTGTGCCAAAGCCCAAGGAAGACCTGGAGGGGCGTGACTAGGAGCCTCACCCAATCTGATCACGGACATGCTAAGGACCAAATAAAAGGCCCTGACGAAGCTGCCCTGTGCAGCGATATGCGTGGGGCTCTCCGACACCCCTGTTCCCTATTGCTTTGTGGACCTTCAGCCCATTTCTATTTGCTCCTTGCCTTTATTCAAACCGGCTTGGTAAATATTATCAGAGCTTTGGCCTTTTATTTGTTCCTTAGCCTCTCTTGGTTAAGGGGCTCATATATAGCAATCTTGTTTTTTGCTATAGGCATGGGTTATTCAACCCGGGTTTGGGCATTTATGGCTTTCTAATATATAGGGGTTCACTGTTTTCTATTCAGCTATATTTGGACAATTGTATACATGTGTATGCTTCCTCATGTTTTAATGCTATCATAATTATTGCCTGTTTATTGAATGTGATATATACAAATGGTATCATATACCAGTACTATAGTGCAATAGGAGGTTGTATTATCATTACACATGTATATTGGGTCAGGGGTGATGTGATTAGATTTTGTATGTGTTTTTAAATGGTTTTAAGATTTATTGTGTGTGTTGTTTCCCTATTAAACTGTGATTCATATATTTGATATTCATTCAGGTGTGCAAATTACTTGGCCTTTTATTATTTTATTTTATTATTACTTGGCCTTTTCTCTTTTTCAAACCAAGGTCCATGGAGTGACAAGGGAGGTGATCCAGGTGCTCCTCCAGGACTTACCTTGGGTAGATGGCAGCTGACCCCTAGGAACGGGTAGCTGGGATGACCCGGGGGAATGTCCAACAGATGCAGGCAGGCAGAGAAGATGACAGGAACTGCAGGTGCAGACAGGACAGTTTGACGGAGAGGTGAGCACTGGCGGGTGCAGCTGGCTCTGCTGCCATTGAGGTGAGCACTGGCGGGTGCAGCTGGCTCGGCTGCCGTTGAGGTGAGCACTGTCGGGTGCAGTTGGCTCGGCTGCCGTTCAAGTGAGCACTGGCGGGTGCAGCTGGCTCGGCTCCATGTTGACCAGCTATTGGCTGGGGACACTTTTGAGGAATATGTGTGTCTCCTTTAAGAAAGAGGACATGTGCGCGCACGCGCTCTAAGCACAGTGCCTGGAGACAGCCTGTCAGAGAAGGAATAATGTACTATCCCCAGTTGGTCAGGGTGGTGGGCAGGTGTGTCAGACAAATAGGGAAATGTTGTTATCCCCTGGGAAGTCAGTCTATCTAGCCACTGTAAGCCATGACCTGAGAGTCCAGTACGTAGGTAATACACTGCCTTCTGGACCCTCATCATCCAACCGGATAACAGGACCAGTGATTGACCCAAACACAGGTCCCAGAGGGTTCCAGTGAGTTTGGGGTCTTTGCATCACTTCTGGCTATCTCTAGCCAGGAGTTTCAGATCTATCCGGTGGCGCTGAGCCACTCCCTGGAGAAGGAAGGGAGGGCCCTTAGGTAAGCTTGTGGGGCGATCTGTGAATCAGCCCCCATGATACCTCTAAAAGGGGGAGGTGTTATAGAAAATATTAAAATCTCTAAGCCATACCAGAGAGTGGGCATTAACACCCCCCGTAACACAGAATTGCAGCACAGGACAAGAGCTCGCAAACTGAGCTGACAGTTTGAATCTCCTAGAGATGTCTTGTACAATAGACAAAGAGAAGTGAACCATCCTTTGTGAAGTGAGAGTCCTCTTAAGTTTTGAGAGGATTGAAGTGAATATCTCACACCCTTTGGAAATAGCTATTGTTCTTCACAGGTACACATTTCTTTCATCTAAACATCTTTGTCAGACGCCTGGGCACTGGTAGAAAAGTATGAATATTGGCACTTGTATAAATGTGATAGTTATGTGACATACATTTTCAGCTTCAGGGCTAATAGGGGAAGAATACGCATGTTTTCTCATAACTGTTACCTCTGTCTTTAAGTGCCAAATACATAGTGGCAAGATAACTGGCAACAGCCATGTCTTGCTTGATCTCTGGGAAAAGGTAAAATCCAGATGAAAAATATGGCAGCGATATAGAACTTCTGTGATCATCAGGAGAGAAGTTATCGCATAAGTCAGAAATTTCATAAAATCCCAGAGGGCTGAGGACATCCCACAACCTGGTCCACGTAAGATCATCAAGGGGGGATGTGTGGGTGTAACATAGTACTGATAAGGCCGATTTCACACGTCCTGATATTTCAGGTACCCGAAAAACCGGTACCGGAGATATCAGTGTCCGTGTGTGTACTACGTGCGGCACACATGTGGCAACCGTGTGCCACCCGTGTGCCTCATCAGTACCATACGGACACACCGCCGAGGAGGTAGCGCTACTATAAGCCGCTGTCCCCTGGCGGCTGGTGCTGAAGCCGGGCGAGCAGAGGAGAACGATGAGCCTCATTGTTCTCCTCTGCTCGCAGGCAGAGGAGGGAGAATGACAGTCGGCTTCAGCACCAGCCGCTGAGGGACAGCGGCTTATAGTAGCGCTACTTCCCCGGCGGCCGTCCGTGCACACGGAGGACAGTGTGCATTGGTCTCCGTGTGCATGTGTGTGGCATTTTTTCCAGTCCTTATGAAAACAGACATGTCTGCGTGTTTTGCACACGGACACATGGTCCGTGAAAACACACTGACATCTACATAGACCCATTCATTTTAATGTGTCTACATGTGTCAGTGTCTCCGGTATGTGAGAAAACTGTCACCACACGTACTGGAGATACTGACGTGTGAAAGGGGCCTAAAAGATCAAGCCACATTGTGATCTTGGTTCCTGTAGAGAGATACACTTCTGTGTATGCATGAGTCCCGAACATTTTTTATGTATTTTTTATAATATGCAGTGTATTTTTTATAAACACTGCCTATCATTTGGATTAAATATAAAATTTAATAGTTCTGCTCCTTTTGTTTTGTAAACCGCATCTTGAAGCCATACGTTACTTACTACTGTAGGCGTCTAGTTGGCTTAAACATGTATAAAAAAAGGACTGATGGTGGCAGCTAAGGCTGCTTTCACACATCCGTTTTTTGACTTCAGGCACGATCCGGCGTGTTGTTAAAAAAAACGGATCCGGTACCGGATGCGTTTTTTTACCATTGACTTTCATTAGCGCCGGATCGTGCCTGATGTCATTGCGTTGTATCCGTTTTTGTCCGGATCCGGTGGAAATGTACATTCCGGCGGCCGGACAAAACGGTGCATGCTACGGTTTTTTTGTTTACCGGAGGCGCCTGATAGTGCCTGAAGCGGCGCATCAGGCGGCCGGAAACAATAGAAGTCTATGGAACCGGATCAGACTTTTGTGCAATTCGTCAAAAGTCTGATCCGGATTCTGGAAATCAGGGACTACTACTACTACTTATACTACTACTGCTACTACTACTACTACTACTACATTTTCCAGTGTCTCCGGACATCCAAAACCCTCTTTTTCCGGGTTCAAAAGTTCAGGTCGGATCCAGCAAAAAAAACGGATCCGTTGCATCAGTTTTTTTATTTCAGCTCCAGATCCGTCCCTTCAGGTGTTCAACAGATTATGCCTGACACAAAAAACGGATGTGTGAAAGAGGCCTAATAATCTTTCTTGTGTTGTTGTAAAGTTCACATATTGACCATATCAGAGGTATATACATATATTCCATGCTTAGGAGGTGTATATACCATATGCTCACTGGTAGTTCCCCAATAACCGGCCTATTAGTGGAAGCTGCCTGCGGCCCCCTCCATAAATAAAACTATATAAATTTGGTATTGATATAATTCTTCTCACCCACAAAATAATGTCAACACTTTATTTGTAGTACGGTGAATAATGTAAAATTTAAAACAAAAAAATTGGTGGCAGAATTATTGTTGGTTTATATTCCTTTCCAATAAAGCTAAATAACACTGCAACATCGTTATACAAGGACAATCCATACACTGATGTCACTGCATCACCATTATACAAGGACAATTCATACAGTGATATCACTGAACCATCATTATACAAGGACAATGCATACAGTGATGTCACTACATCACCATTATACAAGGACAATCCATACACTGATGTCACTGCATCACTATTATACAAGGACAATTCATACAGTGATGTCACTGAACCATCATTATACAAGGACAATGCATTCAGTAATGTCACTGCATCATCCTTATACAAGGACAATGCATGCAGTGATGTCACTACATCACCACTATACAAGGACAATGCATACAGTGATGTCACTGAACCATCATTATACAAGGACAATGCATACAGTGATGTCACTGCATCATCCTTATACAAGGACAATGCATGCAGTGATGTCACTACATCACCATTATACAAGGACAATGCATACAGTGATGTCACTGCATCATCCTTATACAAGGACAATGCATGCAGTGATGTCACTACATCACTATTATACAAGGACAATGCATACAGTGATGTCACTGAACCATCATTATACAAGGACAATGCATACAGTGATGTCACTGAACCATCATTATACAAGGACAATGCATGCAGTGATGTCACTGCATCATCCTTATACAAGGACAATGCATACAGTGATGTCACTGCATCACCATTATACAGGGACCATGCATAAAGTAATGTCACTGAATCATCATTATACAAGGACAATGCATACAGTGATGTCACTGCATCATCCTTATACAAGGACAATGCATACAGTGATGTCACTGCATCACCATTATACAGGGACCATGCATACAGTGATGTCACAGCATCATCCTTACATAGGGACCATGCATACAGTGATGTCACTGCATCATCATTATACAAGGACAAGGCATACAGTGATGTCTCTGCATCATCCTTACACAGGGACCATGCATACAGTGATGTCACTGCATTATCATTACACAAAGACAAGGCACACAGTGATGTCACTGCATCACTATGAAGCAAGAAAAATGCATACAGTGATGTCACTGCATCACCATTATATAAGGATAATGCATACAGTGATGTCACTGCATCACCATTATACAAGGACAATGCATACAGTGATGTCACTGCATCATCATTATACAAGGACAAGGCATACAGTGATGTCACTGCATCATCATTATACAAGGACAATGCATGCAGTGATGTCACTACATCACCATTATACAAGGACAATGCATACAGTGATGTCACTGCATCATCCTTATACAAGGACAATTCATACAGTGATATCACTGAACCATCATGCAAGGACAATGCTAAGATTGATGTCACTGCATCATCCTTATACGGGGACCATGCATACAGTGTTGTCACTGCATCATCGTTATACAAGGACAAATCATGCAGTGATGTCACTACATCACTATTATACAAGGACAATGCATACAGTGATGTCACTGCATCACCACTATACAAGGACAATGCATACAGTGATGTCACTGCATCACCATTATACAAGGACAATGCATACAGTGATGTCACTGCATCACCATTATACAGGGACCATGCATACAGTGATGTCACAGCATCATCCTTACACAGGGACCATGCATACAGTGATGTCAATGCACTATTATTATACAAGGACAATGCATACAGTGATGTCACTGCATCACCCTTATATAAGGATAATGCATACAGTGATGTCACTGCATCATCATTATACAAGGACAAGGCATACAGTGATGTCACTGCATCATCATTATACAAGGACAATGCATACAGTGATGTCACTGCATCATCATTATACAAGGCATACAGTGATGTCACTGCATCATCATTATACAAGGACAAGGCATACAGTGATGTCACTGCATCATCATTATACAAAGACAAGGCATACAGTGATGTCACTGCATCATCATCATTATACAAGGACAAGGCATACAGTGATGTCACTGCATCATCATTATTCGAAGACAAGGCATACAGTGATGTCACTGCATCATCATTATACAAAGACAAGGCATACAGTGATGTCACTGCATCATCATTATACAAGGACAAGGCATACAGTGATGTCACTGCATCATCATTATACAAAGACAAGGCATACAGTGATGTCACTGCATCATCATTATACAAGGACAAGGCATACAGTGATGTCACTGCATCATCATTATTCGAAGACAAGGCATACAGTGATGTCACTGCATCATCATTATACAAAGACAAGGCATACAGTGATGTCACTACATCACTATTATACACTGTGTTCCAAATTATTATGCAAAAATTGTTTAGGAGTGATAATGTAAGAATTTTTTTTTTGTCAGTTAAACTCATTGATGGTGATGTGTGTCAGGGCTCTTTATATCACTGTAAGCAATTGCAGACACCTGTGCTAATTAATTTGGCAGATGTGTCCAATGAAAGGCAAGACTACTTAAGAAGGCTGTCCTACATTATTAAGCAGCCTACATTTTCTGCCAAAATGGGAAAGAAAAAGGATGTGTCGGCTGCTGAGAAGCAACAAATTGTGGAGTGTTTAGGTCAAGGCATGACTACTATCAACATTGCCAAGACACTTCATCGTGATCATTGCACAATCAAGAAGTATGTAGCTGATTCACAGTACACACGTGTGCGTGCTGATAAGGGAAAATTGAGGACTCTTTCCTACAGGCAATTACGTCAGGTTAAAAGAGTAGCGGCAAAAAAGCCTTGTCATAGCAGCAGACAAGTTTTTGAAGCTGCTGGTGCCTCCAACGTCCCCCAACAACAAGATGCAGGGTCCTTCAGAGGTTTGCAGCTGTGCGTAAGCCATCCTGTCGACCTCCTCTATCCACTGCACACAAGCAGAAACGGCTCCAGTGGGCCAAACAATACATGAAGACTGACTTCAAAACTGTTTTGTTCACCGATGAGTGCCGTGCAACACTCGATGGTCCAGATGGATGGAGTGGAGGATGGCTGGTTGATGGACACCCCATGCAAACACGGCTGCGGCGCCAACAATGAGGAGGTGGAGTAATGTTTTGGGCTGGAATCATGGGGAGAGAGATTGTCAGCCCCTTTAGGATCCCTGAAGGGGTAAAGATGAACTCCATAGTGTATGTTGAGTTTCTCAAACAGCACTTCCTGCCATGGTTCAAGAAGAAGAACCGTGCATTCCGCAGCAAGATCATTTTCATGCATGATAATGCACCGTCTCATGCTGCATATAACACATCTGCATCTCTGGCTGCTATGGGCATAAAAGGGGACAAACTTATGGTGTGACCCCCATGCTCCCCTGACATCAACCCCATTGAGAACCTCTGGAGCATCATCAAAAGGAGTGTCTATGATGGCGGGAGGAGTTCACATCTAAGCAACAGCTCTGGGAGGGTATTCTGTCCTCATGCAAAACAATTGAAGCAGAAACCATCCAAAACCTGACAAATTCAATGGAGGAGAGACTTCAGAAGCTCCTTTCGAACAAGGGGTCCTATGTGCAATGGAACATCACCTAGAATAAAGTTTTGAGTTGAAAACTGTTTGATTTCAGTTTGTAAGAACCTGCTAATGCTTATAATTTCACAAATGACCATTTTTTTGTTCTTTATTAAAATGTAAAGGTTGAAAACTCTGCTGTGCATAATAATCTGGAACATGCATTTTGAGTGCAGTTTGAGTGTTTTATTTTTTAAAAAAATATACTGTTATCATAGGCAGTTTATACAAAAACCTTTCAATTGTCCTCTAATAGTTATTTGACTGGAAAATTACAATGACTGAAATTCATATAGGTAATTTGGGAAAATCTGAGAAAATATTATTTGCATAATAATTTGGAACACAGTGTACAAGGACAATGCATGTTACACCCGGTCCCAGCACTGCCTCTGCACTCCGTTCTGCTCACTCACCTGTTCCTCGGGCTGTCTCTCTGCGGCGGTCTGTGCGTGGGCTGGGGTCTCCTGTCCCATCTGCTCTCCGGCGTCCTGAGTCCTTCTCCACTTCCTGGCACGCTGCTGGCAGGCCTCCAGACAGTCGGCTTAGGACGCGAGGCCGCGCCCACCGCCTCTCTTAAAGGGGCAGCGTGCATCTTTTGAAATAGCTAATTATCCAATGGCTGCGCACTCAGTACTATATCTGGTCACTCCACCATTAGGGGAGTGCCGGAGCAACGTGTTCTATCATTGCTACATCCGGTTCTGTGCCTGTTCTGTCTGCGCTGCGTCTGCAGTCTCTGTGCTTCGCTGATACTGTTTGTCTCCTCAGATCATTGCTAACCCGTATCTGGTTAATCTGGACAATCTCGGCTATTACTGGCGCAAGTGTCATCCCGTTCCGCCATCAGCCATCCGTACCCGTGGACCGTGACAAGGTCACTGAAGCCAGCCTACTACCATCCGTTCTGGACCAGGACCTTACCATTCTCCGTCAAGAACTTTCCACGGACTCTGTAATACTTGTTACCCTTTTGGTCCCTCTGGGACAGCTGCCACGTGTCCGGGGTCTAACTGGAGGTAGCACCTGTGTCCTCCGGGTATTCCATTCTGGTCCTGTTCGAGGGGCCTTACTACGGGTACCCGGGGCTCACTAGTTACGCCCCCTTCGGAGCCCCCCGGACCGCGGTCTCGAGGTTCCACATTAAAAAATAAAAACGAATGTGAACTTCACCACCTCTGCCTCTGCTTCCATTCGTTACAATGCATACAGTGATGTCACTGCATCACCACTATACAAGGACAATGTCAATTTTTGATGTCCTTTCATCACCATTTTACAAAGGGGGGGGGGGGGGGGGGGGGGGGGGGGGGGGGGGGGGGGGGGGGGGGGGGGGCCCCAAAGGGAAAAAGGAAGTCAAAAACAACTGCTTAAAAGGGACAATGGCCCTACAGTTATGTCAAAGGGCCCATCTTTTTACAAGGCAAAAGCATACAGTTTTTTCACTGCAGCTTCCCTTATACAAGGACAAGGCATACGTTACTGGGTTTTCCCCTTAAATTAAAGGCAATGATACCGTGATGTCACTGCATCTTTATTTTACAAAGGGAAAAAGGGATACAGGATGTTACTGCTCATCATTATACAAGGGCAAAGATTTATGATTTCACGCATCACCCTTTTAAAGGGTAAAATACTTTATGTCACTGCAAACACCCCTTTTATAAGGGTAATGCATTCAGGAAGTCACTGCATCCCCCCTAAATTTTCCAAAGGGCAAGGCTTACAGTTAAAGTCCCTGATCATCATTAACAAGTCCCCCGTCCCGTGGACCGTGACAAGGTACGAAGCCGCCTTACCATCCGTTCTGGACCAGGACCTTACCCTCCGTCAGAACTTTTTCCCCGGACTTGTAAAACTTTTTTACCCTTTTGGTCCCTTGGGACAGGCCAGTGTCCGGGGGGAATGGAGGTAGCACCTTGTCCCCGGGTATTCATTCTGGGCCTGTTGAGGGGCCTTTACGGGGACCCGGGGGCACTAGTTTCGCCCCCTTCGGGCCCCCCGGCCGCGGTCCGAGGTTCCAATAAAAAAAAAAAACGAATTGAACTTCACCCCCTCTGCCCCCTCTTTCCCTTCGTTACAATGCTTCGGAGTCACTGCTCACCCCTTTCAAGGACAATGCAATTTTTGATGTCCCTTTCATCACCATTTTACAAAGAAAGGAAACAGGAGTCAAGAACTGCTTAAGGGACAATGCATACAGTATGTCAAGCCTATCTTATACAA
>JARQOD010000002.1:109306617-109347390 GCA_033576555.1 Oophaga sylvatica
TCTCCGACCCCCTGTCCCTATTGCTTTGTGGACCTTCAGCCCATTTTATTTGCCCTTGCCTTTATTCAAACCCGCTTGGAAAAATTTATCAGAGCTTTGGCCTTTTATTTGTTCCTTACCTCTCTGTTAAGGGGCTAATATATAGAATCTTGTTTTTTGCTTGGCATGGGTTATTACCCGGGTTTGGGCTTTTATGGCTTTCTAAATATAGGGGTTCATGTTTTTATTCAGCTATTTGGACAATTTTGTATACATGTTTATGCTTCCCATTTTTTAAAATGCACATAATTATTGCCTTTTATTGAATGTGATATTCAAAGGTATATATACCGTATATAGTGAATAGGAGGTTGTATTATCATTACAAAGTATATTGGGTCGGGGGGGTGATGTGTTTTGATTTTGTATGTGTTTTAAATGTTTTAAGATTTTTGTGTGTGTTGTTTCCCTATTAACTGGATTCAATATTTGATATTCTTAGGTGTCAAATTACTTGGCCTTTTATTATTTTATTTTATTATTACTTGGCCTTTTTTTTTTCAAACCAGGTCCATGGAGGACAAGGGAGGTATCCAGGTGCTCCTCCGGGGATTACCTTGGTAGATGGCAGCTGACCCTTGAACGGGTAGCTGGGATGAGGGGGAATGTCCAACATGCAGGCAGGCAGAGAAGATGACAGGAACTGCAGGTGCAGACAGGACATTTTTTGACGGAAGGTGAGCACTGGCGGGTGCAGTGGTCTGCTCCCCCCCATTGAGGTGAGCACTGGGGGTGCAGCTGGCTCGGCCCGTTGAGGGGGCACGTGGGTGCAGTTGGCTCGGCTGCCGTTCAAGTGAGCACTGGGGGTGCGTGGCTGGCTCCTTGTTGACCCCTATTGGCGGGGGACACTTTTGGGAATATGTGTGTCCCTTTTTAAGAAAGAGACATGTGCGCGCACGCGCTCTAAGCACATGCCTTCGGACGCCTGTCAGAGAAGGAATAATGTTTACCCCCCAGTTGGTCGGGTGGGGCAGGGTGTAAGCAAATAGGGAAATGTTGTTATCCCTGGGAAGTCAGTTATCTAGCCACTGTAAGCCATAAACCTGAGAGTCCAGTCTAGGTAATACACTGCCTTTTTGGACCCTCTCACCCAAACCCCGGATCAGGACCTGATTGACCCAAACACAGGTCCAGAGGGTTTCCCAGGAGTTTGGGGTTTTTGCTCACTTTGGCTATCTCTAGCCAGGAGTTTCAGATCTTCCGGTGGCGTGAGCACCCCTGGGAAGGAAGGGGGGCCCTTAGGTAACTTGGGGGCGATCTGTGAATCAGCCCCCATGATACCTCTAAAAGGGGGATTTTTTTATAGAAAATAATTAAAAATCTCTAAGCCATACCGAGGTGGGGCTTAAAAACCCCCGTAACACGAATGCAGCCAGGACAAAAAAGCTCGAAATAGCTGACAGTTTGAATCTCCTAGAGATTCTTGTACAATAGCAAAGAGAAGGGGAACCCCTTTTTGAAGTGAGAGTCCTCTTAAGTTTTGAGAGGATTGAATGAATTTTCACACCCCTTTGGAAATAGCTATTTTTTCTTCACAGGTACACATTCTTTCATCTAAACATCTTTGTCGACGCCCTGGGCACTGGTAGAAAAGTATGAATATTGGCATTGTATAAAGTGATAGTTATGTGACCTAAATTTTCAGCTTCGGGGCTAATAGGGGAAGAATACGCTGTTTTCTCAAAACTGTTACCTCTGTCTTTAAGTGCCAAATACATAGTGGCAGATAACTGGCAACAGCCTTGTCTTGCTTGTTCTGGAAAAGGTAAAATCCAATGAAAAATTGGCAGCATATGAACTTCTGTGATCATCAGGAGAGAAGTTATGATAAGTCAGAAATTTCATAAAAAACCCAGAGGGTGAGGGGCTCCCACAACCTGGTCCACGTAAGATCATCAAGGGGGTGGTGGGTGTAACATGTATGATAAGGCCGATTTCACAGTCCTGATATTTCAGGTACCCGAAAAAACCGGTCCGGGGATATCAGTGTCCGTTTGGTGTACTCGGCGGCAACATGTGGAAAACCGTGGGGCCACCCGTGTGCCTCATCAGTCCATACGGAAACACCGCCGGGAGGTAGGCTATATAACCGCCCGTCCCCTGGCGGCTGGTGCTGAGGGCGAGAGAGGAGAACGAGAGCCTCATTGTTCTCCTTGTCGCAGGCGAGGAGGGGAATGACATTCGGTTCGCACCACCGTGAGGGACAGCGGTTATATACGCTACTTCCCGGCGGCCGTCCGGCACACGGAGGCAGTGTGCATTGGTCTCCGTGTGAGTGGGGTGGCATTTTTTTCCATCCTTATAAAACAGACATTTCTGCGGTTTTGCACACGGAACATGGTCCGTGAAAACACAGACATCTACATAGACCCATTATTTTAATGTTCACATTTTGTCGTGTTCCGGTATGTGAGAAAACTGTCACCACGTATGGAGATACTGAGTTGAAAGGGCCTAAAAGATCAAGCCACATGTGATCTTGGTTCCTGTAGAAGAGATACATTCTGTGTATGCATGATCCCGAACATTTTTTATTATTTTTTAAATATGCAGTGTATTTTTTTTAACACTGCCTTATTTGGATTAAAATATAAAATTTAAAGTTCTGTCCTTTTGTTTTGTAAACCGATCTGAGCCATAAGTTTACTTCTAAGTGGGTCTAGTTGGCTTAAACATGTATAAAAAAGGACTGATGGTGGCAGTAAGGCTGCTTTCACAATCCGTTTTTTGACTTCAGGCACGATCCGGGTGTTGTTAAAAAAAAAGGGATCCGGTACCGGATGGTTTTTTAAACCATTGACTTTCATTACGCCGGATCGTGCCTGTGTCGCGTTGTATCCGTTTTTGTCCGGATCCGGTGGAAATGTACATTCCGGCGGCGGCAAAACGGTGCATGCTACGGTTTTTTTTGTTTCCCGGGGGGCCCTGATAGTGCCTGAAGCGGCGTTTCAGGCGGCCGGAACAAATAGAAGTCTATGGAACCGGATCAGACTTTTGTGCAATTGTAAAAAGTCTGATCCGGATTCTGGAAATCAGGGATACTATACACTTAAATATTTACTTCTACTATATACTATATACTACTTTTTCCAGTGTCCCCGGGACTCCAAAACCCTTTTTTCCGGTTCAAAAGTTCAGGTCGATCCAGCAAAAAAAAAAAAAATCCGTTGCATCAGTTTTTTTATTTTCAGCTCCAGATCCGCCCCTTCAGGTGTTCAACAGATTATCCTAAACACAAAAACCGGATGGTGGAAAGAGGCCTAATAATCTTTCTTGTGTTGTTGTAAAGTTCACATTTGCCATATCAGAATAACATATATTCCATGCTTAGGAGGTGTATATACCTTATGCTCACTGGAAAGTTCCCAAATAACCGGCCTTTTTGTGGAACCCTGGGGCCCTCCTCCATAAATAAAACTAAAATAAATTTGGTTTGCTATAATTCTTCTCACCCACAAAATAATGTCAACACTTTATTTGTAGTACGGGAATAATGTAAATTTTAAAACAAAAAAATTGGTGGCAATTATTTTTGGTTTTTATTCCTTTATAAAGCAAAAAAACATGCAAAATCGTTATACAAGGACAATCCATACCCCTGATGTCCTGCATCACCATTATACAAGGACAATTCATACGTGATATCATGAACCATCATATACAAGGACAATGCATACGTGATGTCACTACATCACCTTATACAAGGACAATCCATCACTGATGTCACGCATCCTTTTTAACAGGAAAATCATACAGTGAGTCCTGAACCATCATTATCAAGACAATGCCATTCGTATGCACTGATCAAACCCTTTTAACAAGGCCATGCATGCAGTGATGTCACTCATCACCACAATACAAGGACAATGCATCGTGATGTCACTGAACCATCATTTTCAAGGACAATGCATACAGTATGTCACTGCATCATCCTTATCAAGGACAATGCATGCAGTGATGTCACACATCAATTATACAAGGAAATGCATAAGGATGTCAAAAGCATCATTTATACAAGGACAATGCATGCAGTGATGTCACTACCCTCACTATTTAAAAAGGCAATGCATACAGTGTGTCATGCCATCATTATAAAGGACAAGCATACATGATGTCACTGAACCATCATTATAAAGGAAATGCATGCAGTGTGTCACTGCATCACCATTAACAGGGACAGCAATAAAGAATGTCATGATCTCATTATACAAGGACAATGCCCTACTTGATGTCATCATCATCCTTATACAAGGACAATGCTACGTGATGTACTGCATCACCATTATACAGGGACCATGCATACAGTGATGTCACAGCATCACCTTCTAGGGACCATGCATACAGTGAGTCACTGCATTTATTACACAAAGAAAGGCACACGTGATGTTTACTTTCATCACTATGAACAAGAAAAATGCATACAGTGGTCACTGCATCACCATTATATAAGGAAAGCATACAGTATGTCATGCTCACCTATTAAAAAGGACCAATGCATACAGTGATGTCACGCCTCATTATAAAGGACAAGGCATACAGTGATGTCACTCATCATCATTATACAAGGACAATGCTCAGTGATGTCATACATCACCATTATACAAGGACAAGGCATACGTGATGTCCGCATCATCCTTATACAAGGACAATGATGCTGTGATGTCACTACATCACATTATACAAGGACAAGGCATCAGTGATGTCACTGAACCATCATTATCAGGACAATTATAAAGGATATCACTGAACATCATGCAAGGACAATGCTAAGATTGAGTCACTGCTTCACTTATACGGGGCCATGCATACAGTGTTGTCCTGCTATCGTTATACAAGGACAAATCTGCAGTGATGTCACACTCAAATATTATACAAGGACAATGCATACAGTGATGTCACTGATCCCACTATACAAGGACAATGATACAGGATGTCACTGCCAATTTTTACAAGGACAATGCATACAGTGAGTCACTGCTCCCATAAAAGGGGCCAGCACAGTGATGCCAGCATCATCCTTACACAGGGACCTGCATCGGATTGTCAATGCACTATTATTATACAAGGACAATGCATACAGTGTTTCACTGCATCACCCTTATTAAGGATAATGCATACATTATGTCACTGCATCTCATTATAAGGAAAGGCATACAGTGATTCACTGCTCTCATTAACAAGGCAAGCATACGTGAGTCACCATATCATTAACAAGGCATACAGTGAGTCCTGCATCATCATTATACAAGGCAAGGCATAAAGTGATGTCACTGCATAATCATTTATTCAAAGACAGGCTCAGTGATGCACTGCATATATTAAATTTTACAAGGACAAGGCATACAGTGATGTCACTGAAACACATTTTCGAAGACAAGGCATAAAGTGAGTCACTGCTCATCATTATACAAAGCAAGCATACGTGATGTCCCTGCTTATCATTATCAAGGACAAGGCATACATATGTCACGCATCATCATTATACAAAGACAAGGCATCATGATGTCACTGCTCATCATTATACAAGGACAAGGCACAGTGATGTCCTGCATCATCATTATTCGAAGACAAGGCATACGTGATGTCACTGCATCATCATTATACAAAAACAAGGCAACATGATGTCACTAATCACTATTATACATGTGTTCCAAATTTTAATTTTGCAAAAATTGTTTAGGGGGAAAGGGAAGAATTTTTTTTTGTCAGTTTTAAAATCATTAATGGGATGTGTGTCAGGGTCTTTTTCAATGTAAGCAATTGCAGACACCTGTGCTAATTAATTTGGCAGTGTGTCCATGAAAGGGAAGACTACTTAAGAAGGTGTCCCACATTATTAAGCAGCCTACATTTTCTGCCAAAATGGGAAAAAAAAAGGATGTGTGGCTGCTGAGAAGCAACAAATTGTGGAGTGTTTTAGGTCAAGGCATGACTACAATCAACATTGCCAAAGACACTTCATCGTGATCATTGCACAATCAAGAAGTATGTAGCTGATTCACAGTACACACGTGTGCGTGCTGATAAGGGAAAATTGAGGACTCTTTCCTACAGGCAATTACGTCAGGTTAAAAGAGTAGGGGCCCAAAAAAGTCTTGTCATAGCAGCAGACAAGTTTTTGAAGCTGCTGGTGCCTCCAACGTCCCCCGAACAACAAGATGCAGGGTCCTTCAGAGGTTTGCAGCTGTGCGTAAGCCATCCTGTCGACCTCCTCTATCCACTGCACACAAGCAGAAAACGGCTCCAGTGGGCCAAACAATAATGAAGACTGACTTCAAAACTGTTTTGGTTCACCGATGAGTGCCGTGCAACACTCGATGGTCCAGATGGATGGGTGGAGGATGGCTGGTTGATGGACACCCCATGCAAACACGGCTGCGGCGCCAACAATGAGGAGGTGGAGTAATGTTTTGGGCTGGAATCATGGGGAGAGAGATTGTCAGCCCTTTAGGATCCCTGAAGGGGTAAAGATGAACTCCTAGTGTATGTTGAGTTTCTCAAAAGCACTTCCTGCCATGGTTCAAGAAGAAGACCGTGCATTCCGCAGCAAGATCATTTTCATGCTGATAATGCACCGTCTCATGCTGCACATAACACATCTGCATCTCTGGCGCTATGGGCATAAAAGGGGACAAACTTATGGTGTGGCCCCCATGCTCCCTGACATCAACCCCATTGAGAACCTCTGGAGCATCATCCAAAAGGAGTGTCTATGATGGCGGGAGGCAGTTCACATCTAAGCAACAGCTCTGGGAGGGTATTCTGTCCTCATGCAAAACAATTGAAGCAGAAACCATCCAAAACCTGACAAATTCAATGGAGGAGAGACTTCAGAAGCTCCTTCGAACAAGGGGTCCTATGTGCAATGGAACATCACCTAGAATAAAGTTTTGAGTTGAAAACTGTTTGATTTCAGTTTGTAAGAACCTGCTAATGCTTGTAATTTCAAAAATTACCATTTTTTTGTTCTTTATTAAATGTAAAGGTTGAAAACTCTGCTGTGCATAATAATCTGGAACATGCATTTTGAGTGCAGTTTGAGTGTTTTTTTTTTTAAAAAAATATACTGTTATCAATAGGCAGTTTATAAAAAAAACCTTTAAAATTGTACTCTAATAGTTATTTGACTGAAATTACAATGACTGAAATTCATATAGGTAATTTGGGAAAATCTGAGAAAAAAATTATTTGCATAATAATTTGGAACACAGTGTACAAGGACAATGCATGTTACACCCGGTCCCAGCACTGCCTCTGCACTCCGTTCTGCTCACTCACCTGTTCCTCGGGCTGTCTCTCTGCGGCGGTCTGTGCGTGGGCTGGGGTCTCCTGTCCCATCTGCTCTCCGGCGTCTGAGTCCTTCTCCACTTCCTGGCACGCTGCTGGCAGGCCTCAGACAGTCGGCTTAGGACGCGAGGCCGCGCCCACCGCCTCTTTTAAAAAGGGGCAGCGTATATCTTTTGAAATAGCTAATTATCCAATGGCTGCGCACTCAGTACTATATCTGGTCACTCCACCATTAGGGGAGTGCCGGAGCAACGTGTTCTATCATTGCTACATCCGGTTCTGTGCCTGTTTCTGTCTGCGCTGCGTCTGCAGTCTCTGTGCTTCGCTGATACTGTTTGTCTCCTCAGATCATTGCAACCCGTATCTGTTAATCTGGACAATCTCGGCTATTACTGGCGCAAGTGTCATCCCGTTCCGCCATCAGCCATCCGTACCCGTGGACCGTGACAAGGTCACTGAAGCCAGCCTACTACCATCCGTTCTGGCCCAGGACCTTACCATTCTCCGTCAAGAACTTTCCAAACGACTCTGTAATATTGTTACCCTTTTGGTCCCTCTGGGACAGCTGCCACGTGTCCGGGGTCTAACTGGAGGTAGCACCCGTGTCCTCCGGGTATTCCATTCTGGTCCTGTTCGAGGGGCCTTACTACGGGACCCGGGGCTCACTAGTTACGCCCCTTCGGAGCCCCCCGGACCGCGGTTCGAGGTTCCACATTAAAAAATAAAAACGAATGTGAACTTCACCACCTCTGCCTCCGCTTCCATTCATTACAATGCATTTCAGTGATGTCACTGCATCACCACTATACAAGGACAATGCATACAGTGATGTCACTGCATCACCATTATACAAAGACAAGGCATACAGTGATGTCACAGCATCATGCTTACACAGGGACAATGCATACAGTAATGTCAATGCACTATCATTATACAAGGACAATGCATACAGTGATGTCACTGCAGCATCATTATACAAGGACAAGGCATACAGTGACTGCATCCATCATTATACAAGGACAATCCATACACTTATGTCACAGCATCACCATTATACAACGACAATCATACAGTGATATCACTGAACCATCATTATACAAGGACAAGGCATACAGTGATGTCACTGCATCATCATTATACAAGGACAAGGCATACAGTGATGTCACTGCATCATCATTATACAAGGACAAGGCATACAGTGATGTCACTGCATCATCATTATACAAGGACAATGCATACAGTGATGTCACTGCATCATCATTATACAAGGCATACAGTGATGTCACTGCATCATCATTATACAAGGACAAGGCATACAGTGATGTCACTGCATCATCATTATACAAAGACAAGGCATACAGTGATGTCACTGCATCATCATTATACAAGGACAAGGCATACAGTGATGTCACTGCATCATCATTATTCGAAGACAAGGCATACAGTGATGTCACTGCATCATCATTATACAAAGACAAGGCATACAGTGATGTCACTGCATCATCATTATACAAGGACAAGGCATACAGTGATGTCACTGCATCATCATTATACAAAGACAAGGCATACAGTGATGTCACTGCATCATCATTATACAAGGACAAGGCATACAGTGATGTCACTGCATCACCATTATATAAGGATAATGCATACAGTGATGTCACTGCATCACCATTATACAAGGACAATGCATACAGTGATGTCACTGCATCATCATTATACAAGGACAAGGCATACAGTGATGTCACTGCATCATCATTATACAAGGACAATGCATGCAGTGATGTCACTACATCACCATTATACAAGGACAAGGCATACAGTGATGTCACTGCATCATCCTTATACAAGGACAATGCATGCAGTGATGTCACTACATCACCATTATACAAGGACAAGGCATACAGTGATGTCACTGAACCATCATTATACAAGGACAATTCATACAGTGATATCACTGAACCATCATGCAAGGACAATGCTAAGATTGATGTCACTGCATCATCCTTATACGGGGACCATGCGTACAGTGTTGTCACTGCATCATCGTTATACAAGGACAAATCATGCAGTGATGTCACTACATCACTATTATACAAGGACAATGCATACAGTGATGTCACTGCATCACCACTATACAAGGACAATGCATACAGTGATGTCACTGCATCACCATTATACAAGGACAATGCATACAGTGATGTCACTGCATCACCATTATACAGGGACCATGCATACAGTGATGTCACAGCATCATCCTTACACAGGGACCATGCATACAGTGATGTCACTGCACTATTATTATACAAGGACAATGCATACAGTGATGTCACTGCATCACCCTTATATAAGGATAATGCATACAGTGATGTCACTGCATCATCATTATACAAGGACAAGGCATACAGTGATGTCACTGCATCATCATTATACAAGGACAATGCATACAGTGATGTCACTGCATCATCATTATACAAGGCGTACAGTGATGTCACTGCATCATCATTATACAAGGACAAGGCATACAGTGATGTCACTGCATCATCATTATACAAAGACAAGGCATACAGTGATGTCACTGCATCATCATTATACAAGGACAAGGCATACAGTGATGTCACTGCATCATCATTATACAAAGACAAGGCATACAGTGATGTCACTGCATCATCATTATACAAAGACAAGGCATACAGTGATGTCACTGCATCATCATTATACAAGGACAAGGCATACAGTGATGTCACTGCATCATCATTATACAAAGACAAGGCATACAGTGATGTCACTGCATCATCATTATACAAGGACAAGGCATACAGTGATGTCACTGCATCATCATTATACAAGGACAATCCATACACTTATGTCACAGCATCACGATTATACAACGACAATTCATACAGTGATATCACTGAACCATCATTATACAAGGACAAGGCATACAGTGATGTCACTGCATCATCATTATACAAGGACAAGGCATACAGTGATGTCACTGCATCATCATTATACAAGGACAAGGCATACAGTGATGTCACTGCATCATCATTATACAAGGACAAGGCATACAGTGATGTCACTGCATCATCATTATACAAGGACAAGGCATACAGTGATGTCACTGCATCATCATTATACAAGGACAATCCATACACTTATGTCACAGCATCACGATTATACAACGACAATTCATACAGTGATATCACTGAACCATCATTATACAAGGACAAGGCATACAGTGATGTCACTGCATCATCATTATACAAGGACAAGGCATACAGTGATGTCACTGCATCATCATTATACAAGGACAAGGCATACAGTGATGTCACTGCATCATCATTATACAAGGACAATTCATACAGTGATGTCACTGCATCATCATTATACAAGGACAATGCATACAGTGATGTCACTGCATCATCATTATAAAAGGACAAGGCATACAGTGATGTCACTGCATCATCATTATACAAAGACAAGGCATACAGTGATGTCACTGCATCATCATTATACAAGGACAAGGCATACAGTGATGTCACTGCATCATCATTATTCGAAGACAAGGCATACAGTGATGTCACTGCATCATCATTATACAAAGACAAGGCATACAGTGATGTCACTGCATCATCATTATACAAGGACAAGGCATACAGTGATGTCACTGCATCATCATTATACAAAGACAAGGCATACATTGATGTCACTGCATCATCATTATACAAGGACAAGGCATACAGTGATGTCACTGCATCACCATTATATAAGGATAATGCATACAGTGATGTCACTGCATCACCATTATACAAGGACAATGCATACAGTGATGTCACTGCATCATCATTATACAAGGACAAGGCATACAGTGATGTCACTACATCACCATTATACAAGGACAAGGCATACAGTGATGTCACTGCATCATCCTTATACAAGGACAATGCATGCAGTGATGTCACTACATCATCATTATACAAGGACAATGCATGCAGTGATGTCACTACATCACCATTATACAAGGACAAGGCATACAGTGATGTCACTGCATCATCCTTATACAAGGACAATGCATGCAGTGATGTCACTACATCACCATTATACAAGGACAAGGCATACAGTGATGTCACTGAACCATCATTATACAAGGACAATTCATACAGTGATATCACTGAACCATCATGCAAGGACAATGCTAAGATTGATGTCACTGCATCATCCTTATACGGGGACCATGCATACAGTGTTGTCACTGCATCATCGTTATACAAGGACAAATCATGCAGTGATGTCACTACATCACTATTATACAAGGACAATGCATACAGTGATGTTACTGCATCACCACTATACAAGGACAATGCATACAGTGATGTCACTGCATCACCATTATACAAGGACAATGCATACAGTGATGTCACTGCATCACCATTATACAGGGACCATGCATACAGTGATGTCACAGCATCATCCTTACACAGGGACCATGCATTCAGTGATGTCAATGCACTATTATTATACAAGGACAATGCATACAGTGATGTCACTGCATCACCCTTATATAAGGATAATGCATACAGTGATGTCACTGCATCATCATTATACAAGGACAAGGCATACAGTGATGTCACTGCATCATCATTATACAAGGACAATGCATACAGTGATGTCACTGCATCATCATTATACAAGGCATACAGTGATGTCACTGCATCATCATTATACAAGGACAAGGCATACAGTGATGTCACTGCATCATCATTATACAAAGACAAGGCATACAGTGATGTCACTGCATCATCATTATACAAGGACAAGGCATACAGTGATGTCACTGCATCATCATTATACAAAGACAAGGCATACAGTGATGTCACTGCATCATCATTATACAAAGACAAGGCATACAGTGATGTCACTGCATCATCATTATACAAGGATAAGGCATACAGTGATGTCACTGCATCATCATTATACAAAGACAAGGCATACAGTGATGTCACTGCATCATCATTATTCGAAGACAAGGCATACAGTGATGTCACTGCATCATCATTATACAAAGACAAGGCATACAGTGATGTCACTGCATCATCATTATACAAGGACAAGGCATACAGTGATGTCACTGCATCATTATTATACAAAGACAAGGCATACAGTGATGTCACTGCATCATCATACAAGGACAAGGCATACAGTGATGTCACTGCATCATCATTATTCGAAGACAAGGCATACAGTGATGTCACTGCATCATCATTATACAAAGACAAGGCATACAGTGATGTCACTACATCACTATTATACAAGGACAATGCATACAGTGATGTCACTGTTACACCCGGTCCCAGCACTGCCTCTGCACTCCGTTCTGCTCACTCACCTGTTCCTCGGGCTGTCTCTCTGCGGCGGTCTGTGCGTGGGCTGGGGTCTCCTGTCCCATCTGCTCTCCGGCGTCCTGAGTCCTTCTCCACTTCCTGGCACGCTGCTGGCAGGCCTCCAGACAGTCGGCTTAGGACGCGAGGCCGCGCCCACCGCCTCTCTTAAAGGGGCAGCGTGCATCTTTTGAAATAGCTAATTATCCAATGGCTGTGCACTCAGTACTATATCTGGTCACTCCACCATTAGGGGAGTGCCGGAGCAACGTGTTCTATCATTGCTACATCCGGTTCTGTGCCTGTTCTGTCTGCGCTGCGTCTGCAGTCTCTGTGCTTCGCTGATACTGTTTGTCTCCTCAGATCATTGCTAACCTGTATCTGGCTAATCTGGACAATCTCGGCTATTACTGGCGCAAGTGTCATCCCATTCCGCCATCAGCCATCCGTACCCGTGGACCGTGACAAGGTCACTGAAGCCAGCCTACTACCATCCGTTCTGGACCAGGACCTTACCCTTCTCCGTCAAGAACTTTCCACGGACTCTGTAATACTTGTTACCCTTTTGGTCCCTCTGGGACAGCTGCCACGTGTCCGGGGTCTAACTGGAGGTAGCACCTGTGTCCTCCGGGTATTCCATTCTGGTCCTGTTCGAGGGGCCTTACTACAGGTACCCGGGGCTCACTAGTTACGCCCCCTTCGGAGCCCCCCGGACCGCGGTCTCGAGGTTCCACATTAAAAAATAAAAACGAATGTGAACTTCACCACCTCTGCCTCTGCTTCCATTCGTTACAATGCATACAGTGATGTCACTGCATCACCACTATACAAGGACAATGCATACAGTGATGTCACAGCATCATGCTTACACAGGGACAATGCATACAGTGATGTCAATGCACTATCATTATACAAGGACAAGGCATACAGTGACTGCATCACCATTATATAAGGACAATGCATACAGTGATGTCACTGCATCATCATTATACAAAGACAAGGCATACAGTGATGTTACTGCATCATCATTATACAAAGACAAGGCATACAGTGATGTTACTGCATCATCATTATACAAGGACAAGGCATACAGTGATGTCACTGCATCACCCTTATATAAGGATAATGCATACAGTGATGTCACTGCATCATCATTATACAAGGACAAGGCATACAGTGATGTCACTGCATCATCATTATACAAGGACAAGGCATACAGTGATGTCACTGCATCATCATTATACAAGGACAATCCATACACTTATGTCACTGCATCACCATTATTCAACGACAATTCATACAGTGATATCACTGAACCATCATTATACAAGGACAAGGCATACAGTGATGTCACTGCATCATCATTATACAAGGAGAAGGCATACAGTGATGTCACTGCATCATCATTATACAAGGAGAAGGCATACAGTGATGTCACTGCATCACCATTATATAAGGATAATGCATACAGTGATGTCACTGCATCATCATTATACAAAGACAAGGCATACAGTGATGTTACTGCATCATCATTATACAAGGACAAGGCATACAGTGATGTCACTGCATCACCCTTATATAAGGATAATGCATACAGTGATGTCACTGCATCATCATTATACAAGGACAAGGCATACAGTGATGTCACTGCATCATCATTATACAAGGACAAGGCATACAGTGATGTCACTGCATCATCATTATACAAGGACAATCCATACACTTATGTCACTGCATCACCATTATTCAACGACAATTCATACAGTGATATCACTGAACCATCATATACAAGGACAAGGCATACAGTGATGTCACTGCATCATCATTATACAAGGAGAAGGCATACAGTGATGTCACTGCATCACCATTATATAAGGATAATGCATACAGTGATGTCACTGCATCATCATTATACAAAGACAAGGCATACAGTGATGTCACTGCATCATCATTATACAAAGACAAGGCATACAGTGATGTCACTGCATCATCATTATACAAAGACAAGGCATACAGTGATGTCACTGCATCACCCTTATATAAGGATAATACATACAGTGATGTCACTGCATCACCCTTATATAAGGATAATGCATACAGTGATGTCACTGCATCATCATTATACAAGGACAAGGCATACAGTGATGTCACTGCATCATCATTATACAAGGACAAGGCATACAGTGATGTCACTGCATCATCATTATACAAGGACAATCCATACACTTATGTCACAGCATCACCATTATACAACGACAATTCATACAGTGATATCACTGAACCATCATTATACAAGGACAAGGCATACAGTGATGTCACTGCATCATCATTATACAAGGACAAGGCATACAGTGATGTCACTGCATCACCATTATATAAGGATAATGCATACAGTGATGTCACTGCATCACCCTTATATAAGGATAATGCATACAGTGATGTCACTGCATCATCATTATACAAGGACAAGGCATACAGTGATGTCACTGCATCACCATTATATAAGGATAATGCATACAGTGATGTCACTGCATCATTATTGTACATGGACAATGCGATACAGTGATGTCACTCGGTGTAGAAATAATAAACGTGTGCATTCCTGTAGGTGGCATATTGGCCACTGAACCTGGGCCCAACTACAACCTGTGCACATATAGTTACTCCCCTGAATAAATGCATATAGTTATATCATATTCCTCACAAAATAATGATGAAGTAAAAAATGGTAAAGTGGATCAAGTTAATGTGTGTTTTCATACAGCTGCAAAAATCGTTGTTAATAAGTAATGCATGTGCTGTCCCATTACTAACCTATTAACTAACACTCCTTCTAATTACATTGAAGGAAGAAAAAAAAAGATGTATTGCTGGATTAGGCTGGGTTCACACATTATAGCCGTTGTGAATTTCTTTTTTTTTTGCAGCAATTTTACAAAATGGCAGTAAATACTCTACCGGGGCCACAAGATGCAAACTTTGCAAATCTCTCTCAGATTCTTACCGGGGGCTTCAAGACAACACAGGGTTTTCCAAGGTAAGGGTTCAGTCACACGAGCATAGATTCTGTCATCCGGAAGATTCGTGTCAATTATGCTTATGACACTCCGGTCAAACTCTGATCCGACTGTCAGCATCGTGTGATCTGATTCTCTCCAATGAAAGAACAGTAGCTCAGGAGA
The DNA here is from genome assembly GCA_033576555.1 of Oophaga sylvatica. Lineage (NCBI taxonomy): Eukaryota > Metazoa > Chordata > Amphibia > Anura > Dendrobatidae > Oophaga > Oophaga sylvatica. The sequence goes on from JARQOD010000002.1 coordinate 109,322,507, forward strand.
AGAGAAGATGGAGAACAAAATTTCTCCATCTTCTCCATTGTATGAGACCACAGAAATCAGACTGCACTCAGATATTATCCGAGTACTGTCCGATGATTTCCATGCATCCATAGATTTGGATGGCTCTTTGTGCATCAACTCACAGCATGCTGCGATTTCTTTCGCATGCCGAATCTGGATAAAAAAGCTGATCAGCACTGCCCCATAGTTTAACACTGAATAGCACTCATCTGATATTTCTGCTCGTGTGAGCACCCCTAAAGTCAAGACTTTGCCGTGACTTCAATTCCTACGAATGGAAAATAAAAATGACTAGCAGCCATGTCAGTTTTTTTTGCCGTGGCCACAAAATTTTAGGTCACATTGCAACATGCCTGGGAATTGTAAGAAACACTGAGAGTCTCAGACCATCCACAAGATCAGGATGAGCACTGGGTCTGTGTGCAGCTCAGTGTGCAGGACAGCACTGCAGACAGGCGTGGGTGCTGCCTGCCTCTTCATGCATGGCCAAGAGCCACCCGAGTCATGCATGCTGCATTTTTCCCTGGAAAAGACTCCGTCAGTTGCAGACAGTAGGTATTCTCTTCTAGACAGGGTTTTCCCTTTCCCTGAAGGTGCGATTTGTTAAGTCTGGAAGGTATTGTTCAAGAGATATCCTTTAGTAGGTTTATTTCACATGTCCCGGACCGGGTGGTTGCTTTAATTAAAGCAACCACCCGGTCCAGGACATGTGAAATACAGGCTTTCCACATTCAGTAACCTACACAAGGATATCTCTTAAACAATACCTTCCAGACTTAACAAATCGCACTTTCAGGGAAAAAAAATCCCTGTCTAGAAGAGAATACCTACTGAGTGCAACTGTCGTGAAAAAGGCCTACCTGGCCGAAACGCATTGACATTCAAAGGTTGCTCTTATGTTTTGGACTTTATTAAAGGAAATCTTGTTTGCATTCAAAAGGAGTGTGCAATTGATATTTTATTCTACATGATCTACAAGGATCTCACCAGTCCCCTCAATTGGTACCTCCATTAGTGAGACTCAGAGTGCATGCCAACAACTATTTTTCATGAGGAAAAAATCGGACTGAAACTACAGCCATGTGTACAAGCACTTGTAGGGTCTTATTGACGTTTTGTGGCTGCCATAGATTTTTCCTATGGCTTTGTGAATAGGGCTGAAATCACTTATAGGTTATGCGCACACAACGTTTTAGTCAAGTAAGTCTACCCTGAAACCTGCCTGAAAAAGCGCTAACTAAACTCTCAAAAGAATGTGCATTTTTGTGTAAAAACGACTCGCTGTTCATATGTTGAGTTTCTTGGCAGCTTAACCACATCAGATCTCTTAAGACTAGAGATGAGCGAACCTTTCACGGTTCAGTTCGATTCATCTAACGATTAGATGGTCGCCGAACATGTTCGTCGAACAGTTGGACAAATGTATTCGAAACCTATTAGATTCAATGGGGAGCCAAACCAAACCCACAGTAGAACATTTTATAATGGCACAGCAGCAGTCAGCAATAGGCCATGCATGTGGTATCAGGGTCTGGGCCAGTTTTTAGAGAATTGAATTTAAGTTTAAATTAACCCCTTTATTCCATCAGACGTACTATTCCGTCCATGTGACCCTGGACCTAATTCCCATGGACGGAATAGTACGTCATGGGCGATCAGCTGCGCTCCCGGGGGAGCGCAGCTGATCGCTGCCGGGTGTCAGCTGATTATCACAACTGACACCCGTGACTGTGTGTCAGGAGCGGTCACGGACCGCTCCCGGCACATTAACCCCTGGCACACCGCGATCAAACATGATCGCGGTGTACCGGGGGCACAGGGAGGATCGCGCAGGGAGGGGGCTCCCTGCGCGCTCCCCTGAGACCCTCAGAGCAGCGCGATGTGTCGCGCTGTTCCGAGGGTCCGTCCTCCCTCCAGGTCCCCGGATCCAAGATGGCGCCGGGGTCCTGCAGGGAGGCGGCTTCCTCAGTGCCTGCTGAGAGCAGGCGCTGATGAAGCCTGCAGCGATGCCAGAGCGATCGCTGGTGTGACAGAGTGCTGTGCACACTGTCACACCAGCGATCTGCTAAAATACAGTGATGTCCCACCCTGGGACAAAGTAAAAAAGTAAAAAAAAATAAAAATAAAAAGTGGTAAAAAAAATCATAAAAAAAAAAAAATATTCCCCAATAAATTCATTTTTTCCTGTAAATAAAAAAAAACAAAACAATAAAAGTACACATATTTGGTATCGCCGCGTCCGTAACGACCCCCCCTATAAAACTGTCCCACTAGTTAACCCCTTTAGTGAACCCCTTAAAAAAAAAAACGAAGCAAAAAATCAATGCTTTATCATCATACCGCCGAACAAAAAGTGGAATAACACGCGATCAAAAAGACCGATATAAATAAACATGGTACCGCTGAAAATGTCATCTTGTCCCGCAAAAAACGAGCCATCATACAGCATCATCAGTGAAAAAATAAAAAAGTTATAGCTCGCAGAATAAAGCGATGCAAAAATAATAATTTTTTATATAAAATTGTTTTCATTCTATAAAAGCGGCAAAACATAAAAAAATGATATAAATGAGGTATCGCCGTAATCGTACTGACCCGAAGAATAAAACTGCTTTATCAATTTTACCACACGCGGAACGGTATAAACGCCTCCCCCAAAAGAAATTCATGAATTGCTGATTTTTGTTCATTCTAACCTCCCAAAAATCGAAATAAAAAGCGATCAAAAAATGTCACATGCTCAAAAATGGTACCAATAAAAACGTCAACTCGTACCGCAAAAAATAAGACCTCACATGACTCTGTGGGCCAAAATATGCAAAAATTATAGCTCTCAAAATGTGGTGATGCAAAAAACTAATTTTTGCAATAAAAAGCGTCTTTTAGCGTGACAACTGCCAATCATAAAAACCCGCTATAAATAGTAAATCAAACCCCCCTTTATCACCCCCTTAGTTAGGGAAAAAATAATAAAATTTTAAAAATGTATTTATTTCCATTTTCCCATTAGGGTTAGGGTTGCGGCTAAAGTTAGGGTTAGGGTTGGCGCTAACGTTAGGATTAGGGTTGGGATTAGGGTTAGGGGTGTGTTAGGGTTAGGTTTGTGGTTAGGGTTGGGACTAGGGTTAGGGGTGTGTTGGAGTTAGGGTTGGAGTTAGAATTGGGGGTTTCTGCTGTTTAGGCACATCAGGGGCTCTCCAAATGTGACATGGCGTCTGATCTCAATTCCAGCCAATTCTGCGTTGAAAAAGTCAAACGGTGCTCCTTCACTTCTGAGCTCTGCCATGCGCCCAAACAGTAGTTTACCCCCGCATATGGGGTATCAGCGTACTCTGGACCACAAGAGTTATTGTGCAATTTGTCCTATTTCTCCTGTTACCCTTGGGAAAATAAAAAACTGGGGGCGACAAAATCATTTTTGTAAAAAAAAAAATGATTTTTTTGTTTTTACGGCTGTATGTTATAAAACTTCTGTGAAGCACTTGGGGCTTCATAGCGCTCACCACACTTCTAGATAAGTTCCTTGTGGGGTCTATTTTCCAAAATGGGTCACTTGTGGGGGGTTTCCACTGTTTAGGCGCATCAGGGGCTCTCCAAATGCGACATGACGCCCCCAGACCATTCCATCAAAGTCTGCAATCCAAAACATCACTACTTCCCTTCCGAGCCCAGACGTGCACCCATACAGTCGTTTTCTCCCACATATTGGGTATCAGCGTACTCAGGACAAATTGGACAACAAATTTTGGGGTCCAATTTCTCCTGTTACCCTTGTGAAAATAAAATATTGGGGGCGAAAAAATCATTTTTGTAAAAAAAAAAAAGGATTTTTTATTTTTACGGCTGCACGTTATAAACTTCTGTGAAGCACTTCGGGGTTCAAAGTGCTCACCACACATCTAGATAAGTTCCTTGTGGGGTCTATTTTCCAAAATGGGGTCATTTATGGGGGGTTTCCACTGTTTAGGCGCATCAGGGGCTCTCCAAATGCGACATGACGCCCCCAGACCATTCCATCAAAGTCTGCAATCCAAAACGTCACTACTTCCCTTCCGAGCCCCGACGTGCGCCCATACAGTAGTTTACTCCCACATATTGGGTATCAGCGTTCTCAGGACAAATTGGACAACAACTTTTGGGGTCCAATTTCTCCTGTTACTCTTGTGAAAATAAAATATTGGGGGCGAAAAAATCATTTTTGTAAAAAAAAAAAGGATTTTTTTATTTTTACGGCTGTACGTTATAAACTTCTGTGAAGCACTTCGGGGTTCAAAGTGCTCACCACACATCTAGATAAGTTCCTTGTGGGGTCTATTTTCCAAAATGGGGTCACTTATGGGGGTTTCCACTGTTTAGGTGCATCAGGGTCTCTCCAAATGCACATGACGCCCCCAGACCATTCCATCAAAGTCTGCAATCCAAAACGTCACTACTTCCCTTCCGAGCCCCGACGTGCGCCCATACAGTAGTTTACTCCACAATTGGTATCAGCGTTCTCAGGACAAATTGGACAACAACTTTTGGGTCCAATTTCTCCTGTTACTCTTGTGAAAATAAAATATTGGGGCGAAAAAAATCATTTTTGTAAAAAAAAAAGGATTTTTTATTTTTACGGCTGTACGTTATAAACTTCTGTGAAGCACTTTGGGGTTCAAAGTGCTCACCAAACATCTAGATAAGTTCCTTGAGGGGTCTAGTTTCCAAAATGGTGTCATTTGTGGGGGTTTCCACTGTTTAGGCAGATCAGGAGCTCTCCAAACACGACATGGCATCCAGCCAATTCTGCGTTGAAAAAGTCAAACGGCGCTCCTTCCCTTCCAAACTCTGCCATGCACCCAAACAGTGGATTACTCCCACATATGGGGTATCAGCGCACTCAGGACAAATTGCACAATAACTTTTGGAGTCTTGTTACCCTTGGGAAAATAAAAATTGGGTGAAAAGATCAATTTTGTGGAAAAAATATGATTTTTTAATTTTATCGGCTCTACGTTATAAACTTGTGTGAAGCACTTGGGGGTTCAAATTGCTCACCAAAGATCTAGATAAGTTTCTTAGGGGGTCTAGTTTCTCAAATGGGGTCACTTGTGGAGGGTTCCACTGTTTAGGCACATCAGGGGCTCTCCAAATGCAACATGGCGTCCAATCTCAATTCCAGCCAATTTTGGTTGGAAAAAGTCAAATGGTGCTCCTTCCATTCCGAGCTCTGCCATGCGCCCAAACAGTGGTTCCCCCCCACATATGGGGTATCAGCGTACTCAGGACAAATTGGACAACAAATTTTGTGGTCCAATTTCTCCTGTTACCTATGGGAAAATAAAAAATTAGTGACTAAGACATAATTTTTGTGGGAAAAAAATAGGATTTTTTTATTTTAATGCCCGGGCATTATAAACTTGTGTGAAGCACTTGGGGGTTCAAAGTGCTCACCAAAGATCTAGATAAGTTCCTTAGGGGGTCTAGCTTCCAAAATGGGGTCACTTGTGGGGGGTTTCCACTGTTTAGGCTCATCTGGGGCACTACAAACGGAACATGACCCCATCAATGTTTGCATTCCAAAACGTTACTGCTTCCTTTCCAAGCCCTGTCGTGCGCCCAAACAGTTTCCCCCCCCCCCACATATGGGGTATCAGCGTACTCAGAACAAATTGGACAACAACTTTTTGGGTCCAATTTCCTTGGGAAAAATCAAAAATTTGGGACTAAAAAATCATTTTTGTGGAAAATTGTTTTTTTTTTTCACACCCAGGCATTATAAACTTTTGTGAAACACTTTGGGGTTCAAAGTGCTCACAACAGATCTAGATAAGTTCCTTAGGGGGTCTAGTTTCCAAAATGGTGTCACTTGTGGGGGGTTTCCACTGTTTAGGCGTATCAGGGGCTCTCCAAACACGACATGGCGTCCAATCTCAACTCCAGCCAATTTTAGTTTGAAAAAGTCAAACGGCGCTCCTTCCCTTACGAGCTCTGCCGTGTGCCCAAACAGTGGTTTTCCCCCACATATGGGGTATTGGCGTACTCAGGAGAAATTGCACAACAACTTTATCTGCCCATTTTCTCGTTTTACCCTTGTGAAAATAAAAAAAAGTTTGTAAAAGATCATTTTTGTGGCTAAAAAGTTAAATATTAATTTTTTCCTTCCACGTTGCTTCAGCTCCTGTGAAGCACCTGAAGGGTTATTAAACTTCTTGAATGTGGTTTTGAGTACCTTGAGGGGTACAGTTTTTAGAATGGTGTCACTTTTGGGTATTTTCTGCTATATAGACCCCTCAAAGTGACTTCAAATGTGAGGTGGTCCCTAAAAAAATGGCTTTGTAAATTTTGTTGTAAAAATGAGAAATCACTGGTCAACTTTTAACCCTTATAATTTCCTAACAAAAAAAAATTTTGGTTCCAAAATTGTGCTGATGTAAAGTAGACATGTGGGAAATGTTATTTCTTAACTATTTTGTGTGACATATTTCTCTGTTTTAAGGGAAAAAAAATTCAAAGTTTGAAAATTGCAAAATTTTCAAAATTTTCACCATATTTGCGTTTTTTTCAAAAATAAACGCAAGGTATATCGAAGAAATTTTACCACTAACATGAAGTACAATATGTCACGAGAAAACAATCTTAGAATCGCGAAGATCCGTTGAAGCGTTCCAGAGTTATAACCTCATAAAGAGACAGTGGTCAGAATTGTAAAAATTGGCCCGGTCATTAACGTGCAAACCACCCTTTGGGGTGAAGGGGTTAAGACGCGATGGGTGAGGGACCAGTGTAGGCCGGCTGTGCTTTGAGCCCTGATACCTCATGCAACAGCTCAATTTAGTTTTTCACCCAGCAAGACTCAGGTGGCATGAATATCAGCTTGGTAGAGTACTAATGAAGGAAAAATGTAAGGATACTAACACTGGTAGTTAACTAAAAGTACGTGCAGTGCTGCCAGCCATACGGCAACTGGCTGTAAGGATCCTGGATGTTCCATGGAGCCTGTTTTGCCCTTGTCCAAGATGGAGTCTGGTACTTCGCCCTGTCCTGGAACTTCCTGTCTGTCCTGCTATTTAAGTCCAGGTCAGGAGATCCTCCTTGGCAGTGGCGTTCCGTGAATAGAGCAGACTAAGCAGCTGCTATGGGGCCCAGACAGGTGAGGGGGCCCACGACGGCCGCTGTCGTTTGGCAGCTGTGCTGTGCTGACACAGTACTATCTCCTTTAATTAAATATAAGCGACGGCCGGACACTGTAAACCCCCTTGAAGGTCCCCTTTCCTTGTTGTCTCCTGGTCAGCAAGTCTCTGGCTGCATTTGCATAAGAAGAAAGCCAGCCTGCAGCCAGAGACACGTGCATCACAGGAAGCAGAAAACATTCATAAGTTTCACTTAGGGAGAGATACACAAGACGGTGAGTCCTGCTGGCTGAGGTATGGGGTGGATTTTTTTTGTTGAATGTGTCCCCTCACTGTGCTGGCACTTTATATTTACAATGGCTAGCCTCTGGCTGCACTTTGCACCTTAGGGAGTGAGGGGGTCCTGATTGCAGGCACTGTGGAGGGTGGAGGAGGGGGGCCCTGCATGCACTGTGGAGGAGGGGGGCCCTGCATGCACTGTGGAGGGAGGGGGGCCTGACTGCATGCACTGTGGAGGAGGGGGGCCCTGCATGCACTGCAGCCACCTTCTGTACTCCTCACAATGCTTCTCCATTAGAGCTGGTTTCATGTGATTTAACCCCTGTACCACAACCAGGCAGGATGATGCTTCCTAGCTGTAGGTAAGACCATGTCCAGTCTATGTCCCACCACCAACTTCACTGTCAAGGTGTGCAACAATGCATGTCATGCAATACTAAAAATGTGCAATGCCCTGGAAATCATGGTGCAGCCAATAAATGTTACTAATTTATTCTGCTCCTTCACCCCAGAGGCATGCACCTGGGAGACAGCAATTACATGGGGCGTGCTGAGCTCATGAGGTGCCTGAGAGTGGAAGTTCTGCAGATGTTATGGAAGATATTGTGTGCGCATTTCTGTGTCACCTTACCTCTGATAAAATGTGTCTTGTAGTTTGTACACATGTTGGAACTTTGCATAGCTTACATATTCCAATCATTTCATATACAAAGATATGACATCCGTCTACCTGTCTTATATGATGCCATGAATGATGGGCATTGCTTGTACCTGCTGTCAGATTAGGTACCACACTTCTTACATCGGAGCACACTATGCAGCATGTTCCGTCAGGCTAGGTTCACATTTATATGCCTGCAGACTTAATGCGTTGGACGTATACATTAAAACGTATGCCATGCATCAACCTACGAATTTAAACAAGTACATTTGATACATATCGTACTTCCATCTTTGTCTCTATATGTTTTTTTACTTAAAAAGAATCATTTTTTTTTCATCCAGTTTTACTGGTGTCAACAGTCCCATCCCACTCCATTTTGGCATCAGTTCTGTGAGGAGGTGTCCAGAGGAATAAACTTTTTTTCACCCCACATTAAAAACGCGTACCTTTGGTCAATTATGTTTTTTTCCCACAATACAACGTGATCAGGGCAAAACATAGTCAGAAGAACATTTTTTTTACACTACGTGTTGCCCATTATGGTTTGTGTATGCCTCCATATACGTCTGAATACCATTTTTTTTTGCAATTCAGACATATTTGTCCAGCAGACTGCACTGTATAAATGTGAGCCAAGCCTTAAGAAGTCCTTTTGTCCAAGGAGGATAAAGCACATCATAAACACAAGTCCATGCTGTGTGTTGCTGCTTTGCAGTGTGTATTTTTGCCATGCTGATTTTACAGGTGAAAGGTATTTACTTTGAGCCTTTTTTTGGTTGTAATGGTGAATGCTTCAGGATTATCAATGACCAAAGCGGCGGCAAATTTTTCAGCCGCCCTGGGCCCCACAAACAGTTGCTACGCCACTGCACACACAATATGGTGAGCCTGGCTGGGGGTCGATTTTTTTTGTTAAATGTGTCCCCTCACTGTGCTGGCACTTTACATTTACAATGGCTCTGACTGCACTTTGCACCTTAGGGAGGGGGGCCCGGCTGCACGCACTGTGGAGGGTGTAGGGGGCCCTGCATGCACTGCAGGTGTGTGTGTGTGTGGATTTAAGAGCACCTGTTTTTTTTTTTGGGGGGGGGGGCATTCAGACTTTTGCTATGGGGCCCCATGATTTCTATGTACGCCCCTGCTTCTTGGCTGAGTATTTTGTTTCTGTTTGCTTCTGAGCTTCCTCGTGGCTTACCTCTGGAGTTCCTGCTGCTGCTCGTTACTCGATGCTCTGCCTCAACACTTCCAGCTGCTCTGTCTCAACACTTCCAGCTGCCTTCAGTCGTCTAAGCTGCTTCCGGATCCTGGCTGGGGGTTACCTACTGTTCAGACTTCTGAGACTGTTTCTGTTGCGGGCTGCTGTGCTGGAATTGAGCGGGACTTCTCAGCCCAAAAGGTTCATTTAAGGACCTTCTCCCTGTTATGCTCCACCCATGTATTTCTGGACTTCCATTAAAGGTGTCATCTCCTCTATCTGCATGGTTCTGGAATTCCACATATAAGTGCCAGTCGCACTCTTGCTTATTACTGCTGGACTTCCATGTATAAGTGCTGTTCGCACTCTTGCTGCATACTACTGCTGGACTTCCACGTATAAGAACGGGTTGCACTCTTGCTGCATACTATTGCTGGACTTCCATGTATAAGTGCCAGTCGCACTCTTGCTGCATATTACTGCTGGACTTGTTTGTATTAGTGGTTTACTGGACCTTTCTGTTTTGTGCTGTGCACTTTGTTACAATTGCAGGAAAGTCTCTGTTAGTTTATGTTCTATTTCTTGCTTTTTTAAATACACTTATTTGTTTCAGCTTTGGTCTCAGACTCGTTTTATCCCACGCAATCAGATTCCATAGTGCTCACATTACGGTACTCGGCATTAAATTTGATGGGTTGAGACAAAGTTGGATTAGTTATTTTTCATGATTAACTCTTTACAAGGGGATGTGTAGGGCCATTTTGGGCAGGTGCTTCAGGACTTAGGTAATCAAATAACAGTGGGGGCGCCTTCACCTCCGGGGCAGCTACCGCCATCTAGCCCTCCCAAGTTACCGCCGTTTAGATTTAATGGTGACCGCTGTAGCGCCGGCGTCCCTGCCCTCTGCTAGGCAGGGACGCTGTTCCCCTGCGACAGCGTCCTCTGCCAGGCAGGGACGTCGCCCCCCTTACCCGCGCTCAGCATCCTCCTTCCGCCCTGCTGGGGCCGCGCGCTCCTTCCCTGCTACTGGACTTAGGGCGCGCGCCCGCGCGCTCCCTCGCTCTTAAAGGGGCCGCGCGCATCTTTCAAAAAGGTCCCCGGCCAATGCCGGAGGACTCCACCCTATATAAAGTACTTCCTCCTTAATGGAGGTGCCCGAGCAATGTTGTTATTGCACTGTTCACTACTCTGCTTTAGCCCTCAGGGTCCGTTACCAGTTACCTGCCTGTTTCCTGCCAGTTTGCTGTCTGCTACCTGTCCGCAAGCCTGCCTGGAGGTTCGGCCGTCACATGCGGTGACCATCGGCATTCCAGAGATCTCGCCTGCTCACTTGGGGGCGCTCATCTGCCATCTGCCTGCAAACCTACCTGGAGGTTCGGCCGTCACATGCGGTGCCATCGGCAATTCCAGAGACTCTCGCCTGCTCACTTGGGGGCGCTCATCTGCATCTGCCTGCAGCCTACCTGGAGGTTCGCCATCACATGCGGTGTCCATCGGCATTCCAGAGACTCCGCCTGCTCACTTGGGCGCTCATCTGTATCTGCCGCTAGCCTACCGGGAGGCCCACCATTCAGGTCCGTATATACCTGTCCATCCAGAGACTGCCCGGTCACTTGCCGTGACTACTCGCCTTGTCTATCCAGAGACTGCCCCGGTCACTTGCCGTGCTACCCGCCTGTCTATCCAGAGACTGCCCCGGTCACTTGCCGTGACTACCTGCTTGTTTATCCAGAGACTGCCCCGGTCACTTGCCGTGTCTACCTGCCTGTCTATCCAGAGACTGCCCCGGTCACTTGCCGTGACTACCGCCTGTCTATCCAGAGACTGCCCCGGTCACTTGCCGTGACCTCCCGCCTGTCTGTCCAGAGACTGCCCCCGTCACTTGCAGTGATTTCCTGTCCGTCTCCCCGGGCGCCACCCGCTCCTTTACAAGGAAAGCCTCCTTGTATAATAAAGCTCAGAGGTTCCGCCTCCCAGACCCGTTACAGTTTTCTCGGGCCATGGAACCCGGTGGCACCCAAACTCCCTCGCTCTCTGACCTGTGTCATGAACTGTCTCGTCAGAGGTCTCAACAGGAGTCCATCCTGGGTCACCTGCGGAATGTTAATTCCCGCCTGGACACCCTGACTACTTCACCAGCAACCACCGCGGGCGCCATGACTCGCAATCCAGCAGTTCCGCTGCTTACCAATTCCGTGGTTTCCGTTCCTGGACCTCGACTCTCAGCTCCTCCTCGGTTTGGAGGCGACCCTGCTCTGGCTCGGGTTTCATTAACCAGTGCACCCTGCATTTTGAACTCCTGGCACACCAGTTTAACTCCGACCGGGCCAAAATTGCCTTCATCATGTCCCATCTCACCGGAGAGGCCCTGGCCTGGCTAAATCCTCTTTGGGAGAGAGAAGATCCTCTGGTGTCTGACCTGTCTGCTTTTCTCTCAGCCTTCCGGAAGGTATTCGACGAACCCGGACGGAAGACCTCCTCTGCATCATCTCTGCTGCGTCTCCGTCAGGGAAGTCTCACCGTGGGTCAATATGCCATACGGTTCCGTACCCTTGCCTCGGAGCTGGCTTGGGATAATGACGCTCTGATATCTGTCTTCTGGGAGGGTCTGTCCGGCCGTATTAAAGATGAACTTGCCGGTCGGGACATTCCAACCTCTCTCGATGACCTAATAACTCTTGCCAATCGAATTGATCTACGGTTCCAGGAGCGCGCTAAAGAGGTCACCCGTGAGAGAAGGTTTCCTCGTCTAGCTCCTTCTTTTCAGAGACCTGTAACTCCTTCCGTTTCTCCTCAGGTACACTCTTCTGAGCCTATGCAAGTCGACCAGACCAAGATGGTCAAAGCCCGTCAGGACTTACGCCGTGCCGAGGGGAGTTGCTTCTACTGTGGCAGTAAGGAGCACCGGATCCGTACCTGCCCAGAGAGGTCGGGAAACGCCTGTGTCTAGGTTCGCTCGGAGAGGTCCACCTAGACAAAAATAAATCCTCTTCATCTCTGCTGCTGTCAGTCTCAATTCTCCTCGGTGAGAACCGTTATTTCGAACTAGCCCAACTTGATTCTGGAGCAGCCGGGAATCTTGTTTCACAGGCTCCAGTAGAAAAATATCGCATTCCTACCAAACCTCTGGTTGAACCAGTATCTGTTGCTGCTGTGGATGGGGGTCTCCTACCACGTCCCATCCAACTTATCACTGAAGCCATAACCCTGCAGGTGGGAATGTTGCATTCTGAGAGCATCTCGTTTCATGTTCTGCCTGGACTCTCTCACGCTTTCTTACTAGGTCTGCCTTGGCTCCAAAAGCATGCACCCGTGCTCGACTGGCAGACTGGAGAGATCCTTCGCTGGGGACAGGACTGTCATAAAACGTGTTTGGTTCCTGTTCATCCCGTCCGTCCTTCTCCTACACCAACTAATCTACCAGGGCTCCCGATTCCATATTGGTCATTCGCTGATGTCTTTAATAAAAAGGAAGCAGAGACATTACCCCCTCACAGACCGTATGATTGCCCGATCGACCTGCTACCCGGTACTACGCCTCCCCGTGGGCGTATTTACCCATTGTCCGCTGCTGAGACCAGGTCGATGTCCGAATATATCGAGGAGAATTTGGCCAAGGGATTCATCCGGAAATCCACCTCCCCAGCGGGAGCAGGTTTCTTCTTCGTAAAAAAGAAAGACGGCTCTCTCCGTCCCTGTATTGACTACAGAGGCCTAAATTTGATCACGGTGAAGAATAAGTAACCTCTTCCGCTCATTCCAGAATTGTTTGATCGTCTGAGGGGGGCTAGAATCTTCACCAAACTGGATCTTCGTGGGGCATATAACCTAGTCCGTATCCGTCGGGGAGATGAATGGAAGACGGCATTCAACACCCGGGACGGCCACTACGAGTATTTGGTGATGCCCTTTGGTCTCTGTAATGCTCCAGCAGTCTTTCAGGAGTTGGTCAATGACATCTTCCGGGACCTTCTCTACTCCTGCGTTGTGGTGTACCTAGACGACATCTTGGTCTTCTCTCCGGATCTCCAGTCTCACCGGAGGGATGTTCGTCAGGTTCTGCTCAGGCTCAGGCAGAATCACCTCTTCGCCAAATATGAGAAGTGCCTCTTTGAGCAGACCTCGCTTCCGTTTTTGGGCTACATCATTTCTCAGACAGGCCTACGAATGGATCCGGAGAAACTGTCTGCCATCGAGAAATGGCCCGACCGGAGGGTTGAAGGCCATTCAGCGGTTCCTGGGATTCGCCAATTATTACCGCCTTTTCATACCGCACTTCTCTTCCCGGACTGCTCCAATCTCCGCGCTCACCCGCAGGATGCTAATCCCAAACAGTGGACGCCCGAAGCAGAGGAGGCCTTTCTTTCTTAAAACAGGCCTTCTCTTCCGCTCCAGTGCTGCATCGCCCGGACGGCAACAAGCAGTTCTTCCTGGAGGTGGACGCTTCCTCTTCTGGAGCCGGAGCGGTACTTACTCAAAAATCTTCATCCGGGAGGATGGTATCTTGCGGCTTCTTCTCCAAACTCTTCTCCTCTTCTGAGCGCAATTACTCCATAGGAGACCGAGAGTTATTGGCCATCAAGCTGGCATTGGAGGAGTGGCGTTACCTACTCGAGGGGGCTCTTCATCCGGTAATCATTTACACTGACCACAAAAATCTGGCTTACCTCCAGCATGCCCAGAGACTTAACCCTCGCCAAGCCCGGTGGTCCTTGTTTTTTGCCCGCTTTGATTTTCTCTTACATTTTCGCCCGGCCGACAAGAACATCAAGGCGGACGCCTTGTCCCGGTCCTTCCTGGTGTCGGATCTCGAGGAGGAACCTAAACATATCATCGATCCCGCCAGAGTGATGCAGGTGGCTCCCGTGAGTCTAAATCGTCTCCCTCCTGGTAAGACGTTCGTATCGGTAACCGATCGGGAGAGAATCCTACACTGGGGTCATTCGTCTAAACTAGCTGGCCACGCTGGTCAGAAAAAGACCCTCCAGCTCATTACTCGGCATTACTGGTGGCCTACCCTGCACAAGGACGTAATAGACTTTGTTTCTGCCTGTGTCTCCTGTGCCCGCAACAAAGTTCCGAGACACCTGCCTGCCGGCCGTCTTCTTCCGCTTCCTGTACCCGCTGCCCCCTGGCAGCATATAGCCATGGACTTCATAACAGATCTGCCCGTCTCTGCCGGTTGTACGGTCATTTGGGTGGTCGTTGACCGATTTTCCAAGATGGCTCACTTCATTCCCCTGCCAGGGCTTCCGTCTGCACCCGAGTTGGCTAAAGACTTTATCCGCCACATCTTCCGTCTTCATAGTCTGCCTCGTCACATTCTGTCGGATCGTGGGGTACAGTTCACCTCACGTTTCTGGAGAGCCACTTGTAAGTTGCTAGACGTCACCTTGGATTTCTCCTCCGCTTACCACCCGCAGTCCAATGGACAAGTCGAGCGAATCAATCAGAATCTGACCAGTTATCTCCGGCACTTCGTTAATGCCCACCATTCTGACTGGGTGGATCTCCTGCCTTGGGCCGAATTCTCTTACAACAATCACGAGAGCGAATCTTCCTCCAAATCTCCGTTTTTTGTAGTCCTCGGTCAACACCCTCGGATCCCTGTTCCTGTCTCCATCTCTGTGGACAATCCAGCTGCGGAATCTCTGGTTAACGAATTTTCCTCCATATGGGAGAGTACCCGGTCCGCACTCATTCTGTCATCCGAGCGCATGAAGAAACATGCTGACAAAAAACGTCTGGATCCTCCTCAATTCCGTCCTGGGGATAAGGTCTGGCTTTCGTCCAAGTATGTCCGGCTCAAGATTCCTTCCTACAAGTTAGGCCCTCGGTTCATCGGTCCTTTTGAGATCATCAGTCAGATCAACCCGGTGTCCTATAAATTGAAACTCCCGGCCAATTTGCGGATTCCTAACTCCTTCCATGTATCTCTCCTCAAACCGGTGGTACTTAACTCTTTTGTCAAGTCTACAGGTACACCTCCTGCTCCAGTGTCTGCTGAAGACGAATTTGAGGTAGAGAACATTCTGGCCACCAAAAGGGTAGGAAGAAAGACCTATTTTCTGGTGGATTGGAAGGGGTTTGGTCCTGAGGAGAGAACGTGGGAGCCTCGGGAGAACATCCATGCCCCTCTCATCCTAGCTAAATTTCTTTCTGGCCTAAAAAAGGGGGGGCCTAGAGGGGGGGGTACTGTAGCGCCGGCGTCCCTGCCCTCTGCCAGGCAGGGACGCTGTTCCCCAGCGACAGCGTCCTCTGCCAGGCAGGGACGTCGCCCCCCTTACCCGCGCTCAGCGTCCTCCTTCCGCCCTGCTGGGGCCGCGCGCTCCTTCCCTGCTACTGGACTTATGGGCGCGCGCCCGCGCGCTCCCCCGCTCTTAAAGGGGCCGCGCGCATCTTTCAAAAAGGTCCCCGGCCAATGCCGGAGGACTCCACCCTATATAAAGTACTTCCTCCTTAATGGAGGTGCCCGAGCAATGTTATTATTGCACTGTTCACTACTCTGCTTTAGCCCTCAGGGTCCGTTACCAGTTACCTGCCTGTTTCCTGCCAGTTTGCTGTCTGCTACCTGTCCGCAAGCCTGCCTGAGGTTCGGCCGTCACATGCGGTGACCATCGGCTATTCCAAGAATCTCGCCTGCTCACTTGGGGGCGCTCATCTGCCATCTGCCTGCAAACCTACCTGGAGGTTCGGCCGTCACATGCAGTGACCATCGCAATTCCAGAGACTCTCGCCTGCTCACTGGGGGCGCTCATCTGCCATCTGCCTGCAAGCCTACCTGGAGGTTCGCATCACATGCGGTGTCCATCGGCTATCCAGAGACTCTCGCCTGCTCACTTGGGGGCGCTCATCTGTCATCTGCCCGCTAGCCTACCGGGAGCTCCACCATCTCAGGCCCGTATATCCTGTCCATTCAGAGACTGCCCCGGTCACTTGCCGTGACTACTCGCCTGTCATCCAGAGACTGCCCCGGTCACTTGCCGTGACTACCCGCCTGTCTATCCAGAGACTGCCCCGGTCACTTGCCGTGACCATCCCCCTGTCTGTCCAGAGACTGCCCCCGTCACTTGCAGTGATTTCCTGTCCGTCTCCCCAGGCGCCACCCGCTCCTTTACAAGGAAAGCCCCCTTGTATAATAAATCTCAGAGGTTCCGCCTCCAGACCCGTACAGTTTGCTCGGCCATGGAACCCGGTGGCACCCAAACTCCCTCGCTCTCTGACCGTGTCATGAACTGCTCGTCAGAGTCTCAACAGAGTCCATCCTGGGTCACCAGCGGAATGTTAATTCCCGCCTGGACACCCTGACTACTTCACCCAGCAACCACACGCGGGCGCCATGACTCGCAATCCAGCTGTCAGGAGTCGAACTCAGTACCTCTTGTCCACTGGCCAGCAGCTCTACCATCTGAGCTATTCTGCTGGCTGCAAAGTTCCTTGCTGAACCCAGATACCATTGACTGTTCTTCCTGATTGGCTACACCTAGTGCTCTCTTGATTGGGCCTCTGATTGCCAATTACACACCCTATATAAACCTGGCCCTGTGGGTGTGTCATTGCGAGATTATTGTGCTTCCAGCCGTTAGTCAAGCTCTTTCTCCTGCTGTTCCTGCTGCTTACAAACACTGCTCTCCTGTGTACCGACCTCCTGCTGCCACCTGACTACGTTATCTGCCTGCTCCTCTGCTACCGAACTGCCTTTCCTGTGTACCGACCTCCGGCTGCCACCTGACTACGTTATTTGCCTGCTTCCCTGCTACAAACACTGCCTTTCCTGTGTACCGACCTCGGCCTGCCTTCTGACTACGCTACCTGCCTCTGCTTCCCCTAGTGTTTGCAGTAACATCGGCTCCAACCCAGACGGGATCCTGACAGAATAATCTCGCGCCAAAATGGAGTCCGCTGTGAACACCCTGAGGCGGCAAGTTACGGAGCTTCAAAGTTTTTGTACTGACTCTCAAGGAAAATATGCCAAGTTACAAACTGATTTCACGGCGATACAACAGGAAGTAATTGAGCTACAAAAACAACTACTGGACGTGCGCAATTCAGGGTCCGAATCAAACGCGCGGCTGCCGCTGCCTGCAAAGTTCAGTGGGGATCGCAAGCATACCGAGGATTCCTCAATCAATGCCGCATATACTTCCAGATGCAACCTGCTCCCTTTACCAGTGAGAGGAAGAAAGTTTTTTTCATGATAAATCTCCTGACGGATGAAGCTCTTGCTTGGGCTTCACCTTATGTAGAAAAGACTATGCCCTCCTTAATGACCTGGAAGCTTCATCGCAGCTATGAATCAAGTTTTTGATGACCCAAACCGCTGTGCCACAGCAGAAACCAAATTACATAATTTGCGCCAAGGACGTCGCTCTGTTGCGGAATAACATCGGAGTTCCGTCGCTGGGTGGCCGACACCACCTGGAATCCAGCGGCCCAGAGAAGTCAATTTCGACGAGGGTTATCAGAACCAGTGAAAGACGAGCTTGCCAGGGTTGAGACCCCTGACCAGTTGGAGGACTTTATTCAACTATGTATCCGGATTGACCAGAGACTTACTGAAAGGAGAGACTGCGAGCACTTGGGAATAGCCCTGGCTTCTCATTTTCAGCATCAGACCACCAAGAAAAGACGCAAGTTGTGTCTGAACCGATGCAGATCGACGTCATCCGAAGACCACTCTCTGCACAGGAGAAGGAGAGGCGACGTGCAGAACATCTCTGCCTCTATTGTGGGGACCCTGGACACTATGCCATCAACTGTCCTAACAAAAGGACTATAGCCTTTACCAACAACAGGTCTGCCAGCAATACGGACCTTTCTCAGCAGTCGGATTCCATCTTGCAGACTATCTCATCAGTAACGCCAGAAATAGACAAAATACATACCACATCATCTCATTTTGTAATCCCCATTCAGGTTGTAATGGGCACCCAAAAAATACAATGCTCTGCCCTGTTGGATTCGGGAGCAGGAGGAAATTTTATGGACTTAAAATTTACACGTGATAATAATATTTCCAGTAGGACCAAATCCACACCAATTGAAATGGAAACTGTGGATGGATCACCTTTGTCTTCTGGACCTGTCACGCATGAGACAATCGAACTGGAGATTTGTATCGACCGGATCATCATGAAGCTGTCAGTTTCCACCTTATTCATCTCCGAAATTTCCGGTTATTCTAGGGATCCCCTGGTTTTTAGTCCATAACCCTTCTATCAACTGGGCATCAAGGACCATCACCTTTCCATCTGACTACTGTAAGAATAATTGTCATAAGGAACCCCCTGTTCTCCAACAAGTCCAAATCTCTGAGATTTCGCATGAGAAGGAAGAGAAACTACCACCTCAATATCAGCAGTTCTCTGATGTCTGCAGTAAGAAGAAAGCAGATCAATTACCTCCTCACCGTCCTTACGACTGTCCCATTGAATTGCTGCCAGGAGCAACCATTCCATTTGGACGGATTTACAATCTTTCCGAACCTGAATTGAAGGTATTAAGAAAGTTCCTGGATGAAAATTTAGAGAAAGGCTTTATTCGACCTTCCACATCTCCAGCTGGGGCACCCCTGTTCTTTGTTGAAAAGAAAGACTCCACTCTGCGGCCATGTATTGACTACAGAGAGATGAATAATATCACTGTCAAGAATCGCTACCCGCTACCCTTGATTCCTGAACTATTTGAGAGACTCCGTTCTGCGAAAATCTTTACGAAGCTGGATCTTAGAGGGGCTTACAACCTCATACGGATTCGCCCAGGAGATGAGTGGAAGACCGCCTTCAGAACGAGATATGGACATTTTGAATCTCTTGTTATGACCTTTGGCCTTAGCAATGCCCCAGCCACCTTTCAACATTTTATTAATGATGTATTTCGAGATTTCTTGGACCAATTCGTTGTGGCTTATCTCGATGACATTCTTATATTTTCAGACACCTTGGAAGAGCATCGCAGGCACGTCCAGTTAGTCTTGGAACGACTACAGGAGAACCATCTCTACATTAAACTTGAAAAATGTGAGTTTGAACAAACCAGTATCCAATTTCTGGGATATATCATCTCCCCAGAAGGTTTGAGCATGGATCCCGGCAAAATCAATGCTGTAGTAGACTGGCCTGTTCCAAGAAATTTAAAAGACGTCCAGCGTTTCATAGGATTTGCAAATTTTTACCGAAAATTTATAAAGAACTTTTCACGGATCATACTACCAATTACTACACTAACAAAAAAGACCAAAGCATTTTTCTGGTCTCCGGAGGCACAGGAGGCTTTTGACAAGTTGAAAACTCTTTTTACGTCTGCTCCATTGTTAGTACACCCAAATCCTGAATTGCCATTTACTGTCGAAGTGGACGCCTCGGACTCTGCAGTGGGAGCCATTCTGTCTCAGCGAGTTGGGGACAAGATGCAACTTCACCCATGTGCGTTTCTTTCCCACACCATGTCATCTGCAGAAAAGAACTACGACATTGGTAATAAAGAACTGTTAGCCATTAAAGTTGCCTTCTCCGAGTGGAGACATCTTCTGGAAGGTGCCAATCACCCTGTGACTGTCCTCACGGACCACAAGAATCTTGAATTCCTCCGTACAGCAAAAAGATTGTTTGCAAGACAAGCACGATGGGCCTTATTTTTCTCAAGATTCAATTTTATAATCTCTTACCGGCCTGGTTCAAGAAATGGCAAGGCTGACGCCCTGTCCAGGATGTGTTCGGAACCTCAGGAGAGGTCTAGTAATGATGATACAATTCTAGGCCCTAAAATTTTTTTGGGAATATTGCACTCTAGAGGACTAGGTAATAGAATTAAAGATGGATATCAAGAGGACTCTTTCCTTAACCATCCTTCGGAAGACGTCGATCTTTCATTCAAAGAGGGGTTTTGGATGCAGAAACACCAAATATATGTACCTGAATCTTCTCGCCTTGAAGTCCTCAAAAGTGTCCATGATTCTAAACTGGCAGGACATCCTGGAGTTGCAAAAACACAAGACTTACTACTTCGTTTCTTTTGGTGGCCTAATTGTAGGAAGGACGTGAGGAAATATGTTTCAACCTGTTTAACATGCGCACGAAACAAGACCCCACGATCGTCTCCTCTAGGACTCTTGCAACCACTCCCAGTTCCATCCAGGCCTTGGGGATCTATTTCCATGGATTTTATTGTGGAACTACCCCCTTCCAAACAGATGACCGTCATCCTTGTCATAGTGGACCGACTCACAAAAATGGCCCACTTTATTCCAACTGAAGGAATTCCTACTGCTGAAAAAACTGCAGAACTGATGATCAAAGAGGTATTCAGGTTACATGGAATTCCTGACAGCGTGGTGTCTGACAGAGGCGTTCAGTTTACGTCAAAATTTTGGAAGAGTTTCTGTACAGCCTTGGGAGTCACGGTGAATCTTTCTACCGCTTTCCATCCTCAGTCCAATGGCCAGACGGAGAGAACGAACCAGACTTTGGAGCAATACCTCCGTTGCTTCATTTCCTATCTTCAGGATGACTGGGTGGACTATTTACCAACAGCAGAGTTTGCCTACAACAACTCCATACATAGCGCTACATCTCAAACCCCATTTTTTGCTAATTATGGAGTACATCCAGTATTTATCCCTAATCTGCCAGTGAACACTCCCATTCCTGCTGTTAATGACAGGCTTACAAAATTACAGGAATCCCAGAAGGAATTATCAGAGATATTGCTCAAGACCCAGGAAGAATATAAGGAAGCAGCAGATAAACATCGGAGAGTGCCCCCTGCTCTTCAGGTTGGAGACAAAGTTTGGCTGTCCACTAAAAACCTTAAGACACATGTGCCATCCTCCAAATTGGGTCAGAAATTCATTGGACCTTTTCAAATTTCTGCAAAAATTAACCAGGTTGCTTTTCGTTTAAAACTTCCCAACAATCTAAAGATTCATCCAGTGTTTCACATATCCTTGCTCAAACCCTTCTGTGAAAACCCGTTTCCAGGAAGAATTCAGCCACCTCCTCCACCAGAAAGGATCCGTGGTGAAGAAGAATACATTGTGGATAAGATTCTGGACTCCCGAAAATTCAGAGGTAAACTGCAGTATCTGGTACAGTGGAAGGGTTACGGACCAGAGGAAAATTCATGGGAACCAAGGGACAACGTCCATGCTCCTAGACTAACAAGAGCCTTTCATCAAAGGTACCCGGATAAGCCAGCTCCTGAGATGTCCAGAGGCCATCCTGGAAGGAGGGGAGTACTGTCAGGAGTCGAACTCAGTACCTCTTGTCCACTGGCCAGCAGCTCTACCATCTGAGCTATTCTGCTGGCTGCAAAGTTCCTTGCTGAACCCAGATACCATTGACTGTTCTTCCTGATTGGCTACACCTAGTGCTCTCTTGATTGGGCCTCTGATTGCCAATTACACACCCTATATAAACCTGGCCCTGTGGGTGTGTCATTGCGAGATTATTGTGCTTCCAGCCTTTAGTCAAGCTCTTTCTCCTGCTGTTCCTGCTGCTACAAACACTGCTCTCCTGTGTACCGACCTCCTGCTGCCACCTGACTACGTTATCTGCCTGCTCCTCTGCTACCGAACTGCCTTTCCTGTGTACCGACCTCTGGCTGCCACCTGACTACGTTATTTGCCTGCTTCCCTGCTACAAACACTGCCTTTCCTGTGTACCGACCTCGGCCTGCCTTCTGACTACGCTACCTGCCTCTGCTTCCCCTAGTGTTTGCAGTAACATCGGCTCCAACCCAGATGGGATCCTGACACCAGCAGTTCCGCTGCTTACCAATTCCGTGGTTTCCGTTCCTGGACCTCGACTCGACGGGCGCCACCCGCTCCTTTACAAGGAAAGCCTCCTTGTATAATAAAGCTCAGAGGTTCCGCCTCCCAGACCCGTTACAACCGCTACAAACTTTGTGGGTTTATTAATCAATGCATTTTGTATTTTGATGTGCATGCTGCCTACTTCCATACAGATCGATCCAAAGTTTTATGTATAATCATGTTACTTACCTCACGAGTATTCACTTGGGCAAATCCGCTAATCGAGACTCGTGACACTCGTTTGAATAACTTGAATGATTTTCTAGCTGCAATGTCTATGATGTTTGATGATCCTAATCGTCGCACTACAGCTGAAACTGCATTGTTGTCATTACGTCAGGGTAAGCGTTCTGTTGTTGAATACGCTACTGAATTTAGACGGCTGGCGGGGGGGTACAATTTGGGACAGTTATTATGCTCAGTTACCCATTTTTAAGAGGCGACTTTCTAGTGTGATTAAGGATGACTTAGTCCATGCAGATGCTCCTCAAGAGTTAGAGGCGTTCATACAGCATTGCGTGCGCATTGACATACAGTGGGTTCGGAAAGTATTCAGACCCCTTTAAATTTTTCACTCTTTGTTTCATTGCAGCCATTGGTAAATGCAAAAAAAATCATTTTTATTCTCATTAATGAACACTCTGCACCCCATCTTGACTGATAAAAACCAGAAATGTAGAAATTTTTGCAAATTTATTAAAAAAGAAAAACTGAAATATCACATGGTCATAAGAATTCAGACCCTTTGCTCAGACACTCATATTTACATCACATGCTGTCCATTTCCTTGTGATCCTCCTTGAGATGGTTATACTCCTTCATTGGAGTCCAGCTGTGTTTAATTAAACTGATAGGACTTGATTTGTAAAGGCACACACCTGTCTAAATAAGACCTCACAGCTCACAGTGCATGTCAGACCAGATGAAAATCTGTAGGTCAAACTAACTGGCCAAGGAACTCAGAAACAGAATTGTGGCAAGGCACACATCTGCCAAGGTTACATAAGAATTTCTGCAGTACTCAAGGTTCTTAAGAGCACAGTGGCCTCCATAATCCTTAAATGGAAGAAGTTTGAGACCACCAGAAGTCTTCCTAGGCCTGGCCGTCCAGCCAATCGGAGCTATACTGGGAGAAGAGCCTTGGTGAGAGAGGTGAAGCAGAACCCCAAAATCACTGTGGCTGAGCTCCACAGATGCAGTAGGGAGATGGGAGAAAGTTCCACAAAGTCAACTATCACTGCAACCCTCCACCAGTCAGGCCTTTATGGCAGAGTTAAGTGACTAGCAAACATAGTGTATACATGGAGAGATATATATGTGTGACAGAGTATCAAAAGACTCCAGATACACCTATAGACATGTAAAGGATCAACTGCAGATAAATATAACAGTTGTCACCACACCACAAAGCAGTCAATTGATCAGAAAATGCAAAAATATTTTATTGATACAAATATAGCATAAAATAGAATATAACCAAGTGATATGAAAAGGCAAGGAAACACATTGCCAATGTATACAGACATGGGCGTACCCACCGTGGGGCAGGGGGGGCCGTTGCCCCCCCCTAGGAGCAGGGGCGCGCCGTGCCAAGATGAGGCCATCGCATCAGCCGGCCCTTTAAAAGGTGCTTCTGGGCTGGCTGCGACTCACATACTAGACCAGACCCGGGCAAGGGGCAGCCCGCGGGCCGCATCCGGCCCGCCGGCTGTCAGTGACTGGCCCGCGGAGGCGCTCCGGCAGTCTCAGGGCCCCAGCATCAGCTGGCACAATACTTACCTCTCCCGTGCCTCCGCTGCTGCAGCTCCGGGCTCCACCGGCGCTTCCTCTCAGTCGGCCGCTGAATGACATCATCATTCAGCGGCCGGCTGTGTCAGAGAGCGGGGACGCAGCGGGGACGCTGGACAGGTAAGACGTGTCTCTGCGTGTGTGTGTGTGTGTGTGTGTGTGTGTGTATGTGAGAGAGTGCTTATGTGCTGTCTGTGTGTGATGATGGGCAGGCATTGCTGATAATGGGGAGGCATTGATGATGGGGAGAAGATGATGATGGGCAGGCATTGCTGATAATGGGGAGGCATTGATGATGATGGGGAGAAGATGATGATGGGCAGGCATTGCTGATAATGGGGAGGCATTGATGATGATGGGGAGAAGATGATAATGGGCAGGTATTGATGATAATGGGCAGGCATTGATGATGGGGAGAAGATGATGATGATGATGGGCAGGCATTGATGATGATGGGGAGAAGATGATGATAATGGGCAGGCATTGATGATGGGGAGAAGATGATGATGATGGGCAGGCATTGATGATGATGGGGAGAAGATGATGATAATGGGCAGGTATTGATGATAATGGGCAGGCATTGATGATGGGGAGAAGATGATGATAATGGGCAGGCATTGATGATAATGGGCAGGCATTGATGATGGGGAGAAGATGATGATGGGCAGGCATTGCTGATAATGGGGAGGCATTGATGATGATGGGGAGAAGATGATGATAATGGGCAGGTATTGATGATAATGGGCAGGCATTGATGATGGGGAGAAGATGATGATGATGATGGGCAGGCATTGATGATGATGGGGAGAAGATGATGATAATGGGCAGGTATTGATGATAATGGGCAGGCATTGATGATGGGGAGAAGATGATGATGATGATGGGCAGACATTGATGATGATGGGGAGAAGATGATGATAATGGGCAGGTATGTATATATACAGTATACAGTATATATATATATATATATATATGTATATATACAGTATTGGGTAGAATGGAGTTAATTATATTAGT
>JARQOD010000002.1:109347490-109412364 GCA_033576555.1 Oophaga sylvatica
AAATATACACACATAGAATACATATATATATATAATTTTACATGTCATTGTGACATATATATATACATATATGTATAGTTTATACACTTCTACATAGTAAAATATCCTCTCATTAAATTTTGCCGGGTTAAAGCCGGCTTCAGTGAAAAGACAGAAGCACCCGACATGAAATGACACTTGGTGTACATAGGGTTAACCTTGTCTTTTCATGTCCTTTGCTATCTAATTTGCACAAAAAATTTAAATCAGTCTATGTGTGCAAAATTTCACACCTGTAGGGTTAATTAAAGGTTAAATTCGTTGTAAAAAAAACGACTTTTTTGCTACGAATTTACACCTTTAATTAACCCCTACAGGTGTGAAATTTTGCACACATAGTCTGATTTAATTGTTTGTGCAAATTAGATAGCAAGGACATGAAAAGACATGGTTAACCCTATGTACACCAAGTGTCATTTCATGTCGGTTCTGCATTTTCACAAAAGCCGCAATTGAATTAGCGGCTATTATACTATGTAAAGTGTATGAACTACAAATATAAATATATATATATATGTGTCACAAATTCAATGACATGTATATATAATATGAGTGTAAAATTGCTGAAAAAAATGCGTGGGCTCCCGCCCTATTTTCGCAACCAGACAGACAAAGCCAGTGAGTGGGGGCAGATAATAATAGCCCAGAGAGGACCATTATTTTTGCCCCCCCCCCGGCTACTAACATCTGCCCCCAGACACCCCAGGAAAGACAAATCTATAATTAGATTCGCCCTTTCTGG
The DNA here is from genome assembly GCA_033576555.1 of Oophaga sylvatica. Classification (NCBI taxonomy): domain Eukaryota; kingdom Metazoa; phylum Chordata; class Amphibia; order Anura; family Dendrobatidae; genus Oophaga; species Oophaga sylvatica. The sequence continues at coordinate 109,348,272 of JARQOD010000002.1, forward strand.
CACTTTGCCCGTCTTTTCCCATTGCCCTGTAGCGGTGGCGAATGGGTTAATATGGGGTTAAAGCCACCTTGCTATTGAAAGGTGACCTTAAGCCAGGTTAATAATTGAGAGCTGTCAATTAGACAACTATCAATTATTAATCCTATTGCATGAAATAAAAATAAAACACACACACTTTAATTAAAAATCATTTTAATGAAATAAAGACACATGTTTTTGACCATCTTTTATTTTACTGCAAAAACCATTTCCTGTAATAAAAATAAAATAAAAAAGCAAAATTATTCTTACCTATCCCATGCACAGTCAGGTCCCACAGTGTAATCCTTCAGAAAGGGTTAATGTTTACTGCAGGGACCGCAGCTAATGCTGCAGCCTCACAGTAAACCCCAAATGAATGAGTTCCTCTCCTGCCTGACAGGAGAGTAAAGGCTGGGTGTCACATAACGATACACCAGCGATCCCGACAACGATATGCACTTGTCAGGATCGCTGGTGTATCGCTACATGATCGCTGCTGAGCTGCCAAACAGGCAGCTCAGGCAGCGATCTGGGACAGCGACACTGCGGGTAACATCGCTTAAGGGCCCGTCTCACATAGCGATATCGCTACCGAGATCGCTGCTGAGTCACTAGTTTGTGACGCAGCAGCGAGCTCACCAGCGATATCGCTGTGTGTGACATTCAGCGACGATCAGCCCCCCTGCCGGGTATCGCTGATCGTCGCAGAAATGTCAGGACCTTTTTTTGATCGCTGGTTTCCCTCTGACAGGCACGCATCGCTGCGTGTGACAGGCGGGAGACCAGCGATCCGCTGGTAACCAAGGTACACAGCGGGTTTCCAGGCACCGCGCAGCGCTTGGAAACCCGCTGTGTACCTTGGATACCAGCTCCCTGCATCAGGGCGCTGGTATCCAAGGTACACAGCGGTTTCTAGGCACAGCCCCGCGCCTGGAAACCCGCTGTGTACCTTGGTTACCAGCGGATCGCTGGTCTCCCGCCTGTCACACGCAGCGATGTGTGGCTGTCAGCGGGAAACCAGCGATCAAAAAAAGGTCCTGACATTTCAGCGACGATCAGCGATACCCGGCAGGGGGGCTGATCGTCGCTGAATGTCACACACAGCGATATCGCTGGTGAGCTCGCTGCTGCGTCACAAAACTAGTGACTCAGCAGCGATCTCGGTAGCGATATCGCTATGTGAGACGGGCCCTTAAGTGGAAAGCTTAATTGATTGCTTTCCACTTTCACTTCAGGTCAGCCAGGGACACAATCAGTGACGTCAGAGGGAACTGATTAACAAAAATAGGGGTTCCCTTCGAAAAAAAAATGGCGTGGGGTCCCCCTATTTTTGTTAACCAGCCAGATGAAGCAGACCGCTGAGGCCTGGATTTTCAGGCTGTTAAGGAGCCAAGATCCATGGACCTTGCCAGCCTGTAAATACTAGGCCACAGCAGTCTGCATATCTTGGCTGATTAACAAAAATAGGGGATCCCCTCGAAAAAAATTGGCGTGGGGTCCCCCCTATTTTTGTTAACCAGCCAGATGAAGCAGACCGCTGAGGCCTGGATTTTCAGGCTGTTAAGGAGCCAAGATCCATGGACCTTGCCAGCCTGATAATACTAGGCCACAGCAGTCTGCATATCTTGGCTGATTAACAAAAATAGGGGATCCCCTCGAAAAAAATTGGCGTGGGGTCCCCCTATTTTTGTTAACCAGCCAGATGAAGCAGACCGCTGAGGCCTGGATTTTCAGGCTGTTAAGGAGCCAAGATCCATGGACCTTGCCAGCCTGATAATACCAGGCCACAGCAGTCTGCATATCTTGGCTGATTAACAAAAATAGGGGATCCCCTCGAAAAAAATTGGCGTGGGGTCCCCCCTATTTTTGTTAACCAGCCAGATGAAGCAGACCGCTGAGGCCTGGTTTTTCAGGCTGGTAAGGATCCAATATCCATGGACCTTGCCAGCCTGATAATACCAGGCCACAGCAGTCTGCTTAGCTTGGCTGGTTAACAAAAATAGGGGATCCCCTCGAAAAAAAAACGGCGTGGGGATCCCCCCTATTTTTTGTTAACCAGCCAAGTAAAATGCAGACTGCTGCGGCCTGGTATTAAAAGACTGTCAAGGCCCATGGATTTTGGCCCTCAACAGCCTGTAATACCAGGCTACAGCAGCCCCACATTTGGCGCATCAAAAGATGTGCCAATTGTGGCACTTTACCCGGCTCTTCCCACTTGCCCTGTAGCGGTGGCAAGCGGGGTAATAAGGGGTTAATGTCACCGTTGATTGCACGGTGACAATAAGCCCGGTTAATAATGGAGAGGCGTCAATAAGACACCGATCCATTATTAATCCCAAAGTTATTAAATGTATAAAAAAAAGACAAAGCAAGAAAAAAGTCTTTTAATGAAATAAAAGAGACAACACAGTTTTCATTAATTTTATTACTCTCTCATTCCTGCGACGCCATCGATCTCCTGTAAAAAAAGAAAAAAAACAAACCAACAGTATACCACCTGTCCGACGCAGTCCATAACGACAGTCCCACGACGATCCAACTCTGCTACATCGCAATGACAGGCAGAGCCTGTCATCGCGACGCAGCACAGCTGATTATCTGCTTCCCCGGCGGTGACGTCATCGGACTGACTGCTTTACGGCCGGGATTACCCAGCAGTCACTGCAGTTATCGCGAGAAACTGCATGTGACCGCCGGGGAAAGAAGATTGCGGCCATGAAGCAGTCCAGGACGTGACCGCCGGAGATCTTCTGCCAGGTAAGTGCCGCTGACTCCTGACAGACCCGACCGACGGACACTGACAGTGACAGTGACAATCCCGATTCCGGTATCCGATATGACGAAAATATCGGAACTCGGAATCGGAATTCCGATACAGCCAATATCGGCCGATACCCGATATTTGCAGTATCGGAATGCTCAACCCTATTTCCCACATGTCTACTATACATCTGCACAATTTTTGAAACAAATCTTTTTTTGCTTAGGAAGTTAAAAGGGGTTAAAATTTGACCAGCAATTTCTCATTTCTCCAACAAAATTTACAAAACCATTTTTTTCAGGGATCAAGTCACATTTGAAGTGACTTTGAAGGGTCTATATGATAGAAAATACCCAAAAGTGGCACCATTATAAAAAACTGCACCCCTCAAGGTGCTCAAAACCACATTCAAGAAGATTATTAACCCTTCAGGTGCTTCACAAGAATTTTTTGAGTGTGGAGAAAAAATGATTGTTTACCTTTTTTCACAAAAATTTTTTACTTTAGATCCAATTTTTTTTATTTTCCCAAGGGTAACAGGGAAAAAATGGACTCCGAAACATGTTGTGCAATTTCTCCTGAGCATACCGATACCCCATATGTGGGGAAAAAACACTGTTTTGGCGCATGGCAGAGCTCAGAAGGGAAGGAGGGCCATTTGACTTTTTGAATGCAAAATTTGTTGGAACAATTAACGGACACCATGCCACGTTTGGAGAGCCCCTGATGTACCTAAACAGTAAAAATCCCCCACAATTGACATTATTTTGGAAACCCGACCCCTCAGGGAACTTATCTTGATGTATGGTAAGCACATTGAACATCCAGGTACTTAACAAAAGTTTATAACGTTGAGCCATGAAAATAAAAAAATCACATTTTCTCATCAAAAATATTTTTTAGCCTCAAATTTTGCATTTTCATAAGCGTAACAGGAGAAATTGCACTGTACAATTAGTTGCGCAATTTCTCCTGAGTACGCCAATGCCTCATATGTGGGAGAAAACTACTGTTTGGGCACATGGCAGGGCTCAGAAGGGAAGAAGCATCATTTGACTTTTTGAATGTAAAATTTGCTGGAATCATTAGAGGGTGCCATGTCCCATTTAGAGAGCCCCTCATGTGCCTAAAAATGGAAACTCCACACAAGTGACCCCATTTTGGAAACTAAACCGCTCAAGGAATGTATTTAGATGTGTGGTCAGCACCTTGAACCCCCACATGCTTCACTGAAGTTTATAATGTTGAGCCGTGAAAATAAAAAAAAAAATCACATTTTCCCCACAATAATGTTACTTCAGCCCCATTTTTTTATTTTCACAAGGGTAACAGGAGAAATTGCACCATACAATTTGTTGTACAATTTCTCCCGAGTAGGTCGATACCCCATATGTGGGGGAATACTACTTTTGAGGAACAGTGCAATGCTCATAAGGGAAGAAGCACAATATTGTAGTTCAGATTTTGCTGGAATGGTTTAAAGGTGCCATGTCACATTGGCAGAGCCCCTGAAGTGCTGGAACAACATAAACCCCCCCATATGTGAACTCATTTTCAAACTACACTCCTCAATGAATTCATCTAGGGGTGCAGTAATCATATTGAAACCATTTTTGCCTCACAGAATTTTATACCATTGGGCGGTGAAGAAAGAATAAATTAAATTTTTACTACTAAAATGTTGTTTTAGCCCAAGTCTTTAATTTTTGTAAGGGCTAGTAAGGATTTTTTTTGCAATAAACTGAGGTCCATTTTTTGTAGTCGGGAAATATTTTTTAGGCACGGTGCAAAGCTCAGAAGGGAAGGAAGGACATACTATAGTGCAGATTTTACTGTTATGGTTTGCGGGTGCCATGATTCACTGGGAGAGCCACAACAGCAGAAACCCCCATATGTGACCCCATTTTACAAAACTCCACCTCCCAATGAATTCATCTAGGGGTGCAGTTATCATATTGACACCACGGGCATGTCACAGAATTTTATAACATTGGGCAGTGAAGTAAAAACAATTAAATTTTTAGCACCAAAATTTTAGCCCCAGATTTTACATTTTCACACATGAAGTGGGTAAAGATGGCACCATAATTTGTTCCACAATTTCTACTAAACGTGGCAATGCCCCATATGTGGCTCTACATCCATTCGGAGAGACTCAGGAGGGACGCAATGCAATTTGCCTCCAGGAGCGCAGATTTTCCTAGAATAGTTTGCGGACTCCATATACAGAGCCCTAAGTGCTAGAAGAGGAGAATCCCTCCCTCAAGTGACCCCATTTTGGAAATTATACCTGTTATGATTCGGTAGCCGAGGAGGACAGCAGCAAACATAGACAGGCAACCAGACACCGGAGAGGTTGGTAACTAGCGGATTGCAGACCCCTAAACTGACAGCACAACTAGAAGCAGCCATGGGACGTGCCTACGGTGCCCTAGACGCCTCGACACAGCCGGAGAGATAACTAAGCCTAAAGACAGAAAGGGGAAAGCTAACTGCCAAGGAGTAGAGCCCCCAAAGGAATAGGTAGCCCCCAAACATATATTGGCGGTGAGACAAGATGAAATACAAAAACAGGCAGAAAATAGAGTGAGCAAATGCTGGGGCCCAATCTGTCTAGATAGCACAGAACAGGAAAGAATACTGTGCAATCCAGTAAAAACTCTAAGAAAAACTCCAACACGTTTTGATATACAAAAATACTGAGACCACACGATCTCTCCCCCGCTAGATCAGAACTCCAGTGTAACTGGAAGCAAATAAGCGGATACTGATATAACAGGGAACTGAAAATACAAAACAATGGCAAATGAGAAACAGGGGCCAGCACAGGCCCCAGCAGGGGAACCTGGCCGTGCAAACTCCAGGAGGGCAGAAAACTGAGATAGACAAAAATGAATGCCACAGAAATAAACAGCAAATAACTTATCTGAAAGTTGCAGGACAAGCAGGAAGCGAGCTGACTTCCAAATGGGACCAGGAAGAACAAATCACCGACGAGGATCATGGGAAGGTAGCTCACTTAAATTCCCCAGTCATCAACACCAAATTGCCAATCATCGCTCCCAGCTGATGAACCTCTGTCAGCCAAAGCAGCTTCATTACTATCAGCAGCCACCAGAGGGAGCCCAAATGCCGAAGTCAGATCCAGAGTGTTCACAACAGTACCCCCCTTGAGGAGGGGTCACCGAACACTCACGTGCGCCACCAGGCCGATCAGGATGAGCCCGGTGAAAGGCGCGAACCAATCTCTCAGCATGAATGTCAGAAGCAAACACCCAAGAATTGTCCTCCTGACCGTAACCTTTCCACTTGACCAAGTACTGGAGTCTCCGTCTAGCCAGACAAGAATCCAATATCTTCTCCACTTCATACTCCAGATTGCCCTCAACCAAGACAGAGTCAGGGGGCGTAGCCATAGGAACCACTGGCTCAACAAACCTTTTCAATAAAGACTTATGGAAGACGTAGTGAATCTTAAACGTCCCTGGAAGAGCCAAACGAAAGAAACGGGATTAAGGATTTCCAAGATCTTATAAGGTCCAATGAACCTTGGCTTAAATTTTGGAGACGCCACCTTCATAAGGATATTTTTTGATGACAACCAAACCATGTCACCTACTTTAAACCGGGGACCATCAGTCCTATGCCGGTTGGCAAACCGTTCGGCCCTTTCCTGAGAGAGAGACAATTTATCCACTACTTGATCCTAAATCTGCTGCATTCTCTCTTCCATAGAGTCAACACCCGGACAGACGGAAGCCTCCACCTGCCCCGAAGAAAACCGAGGATGAAACCCAAAATTGCAGAAAAAAGGGACATCAACGTGGCAGAACTAGCCCTATTATTTAGAGAGAATTCAGCCAAGGGCAAAAAAAAGACCCAGTCATCTTGATCAGCAGACACAAAAAATCTCAAATAAGTTTCCAAAGTCTGGTTTGTTCTATCAGTCTGTCCATTGGTCTGAGGGTGAAACGTAGAGGAGAAAGACAACTGAACTCCCAGTTTAGAACAAAAGGCTCTCAGCTCTCTCCAAAATCTGGAAACAAATTGGACTCCTCTGTCACACACAATGTTCTCCGGAATGCCGTGCAAACGAACCACCTGCTGAAAAAACAAGGGTACCAACTCGGAAGAGGATGGCAACTTCGGTAGTGGCACAAGATGGACCATCTTGGAAAATCTATCACAGATCACCCAGATAACAGTCATTCTCTGAGAGACAGGGAGGTCAGAAATAAAATCCATAGAGATATGGGTCCATGGCCTCCTGGGCACAGGCAGTGGCATTAACAATCCACTAGAGCGAGAGCAGGGTTTGGACCGAGAACAAGTCCCACAGGACTGCACAAAATTCCTGACATCACGAGATAAAGTAGGCTGTTGTGTTTTGGTAGCTGAGGAGAAAAAGCAAATACGGCAATACACCAGAGAGGCTGGAACCTATTGAATTGCAGTGACCTGAACTAACCACACAACTAAAAGGTAGCCGTGGAGCGTTCCTACGTTGATCCTAGACGCCTCGTCACAGCCTGAGAGATAATTACACCTAAAGGCAGAAAGAGGAAAGCTATCTGCCCCGGAGCAGATCCCCAAAGAAAATAGGAAGCCCCCAAACATGTAATGGCGGCTGGACAAGAAGAAGCACGGACACAGACAGAAAATAAAATGAGCAAACGCTGGGGCCCAATCTGTCTAGACAGAAAAGTACAGGAAAGGATTCTCACTGCAATCCAAAAAAACCCCTAAAAAATACCAACTTTCTGATTGCTAAAACACCTGAGATCACACGATCTCTACCACCTAAATCAGATCTCTGGTGTAACAAAACTAAGCCGCAGCCACTGAAAAAACAGGAAAAAGCAAACGAACAAATAACAGTGGCTTCAGATAAACTGAGAGGAGCACGAGCCCCCGGAGAGGACCTGGCTGATCTCCACAGAGGTGCAGGGAATTATGCAAAAAGCAAGCACAAAAATAAAAGCAGAAAATATCTTATCTGATAGCAGAAGATGCAGGCAAGACTCAGCAAACTTCCAAATGAACCAGGAACCACAATTGAGACAAGAACAATTGATCACCGGCAACCATCATGGGAGGGAACCTCCCTTATATCAGACCAGTCCGTGATCCCAGATTGCCATTCCTCGCTGAAAGGTTCAGTACTGTCTGTAACCACCAGAGGGAGCCTCTGCTCAGAAACCATCTCCAGCACATTCATAACAGTACCCCCCCTTGAGGAGGGGTCACCGAACCGATCAGGATGAGCCTGGTGATAGGCACGGATCAGTCTCCTAGCATGGATGTCTGAAGCAAACACCCAAGAATTGTCCTCCTGACCATAACCTCTCCACTTAACCAAATACTGGAGTTTCTGTCTAGAAAAATGAGAATCCAATATTTTCTCAACCACATACTCCAGATTGCCCTCAACCAAAACAGGGTCAGGAGGCACAGCCATAGGAACCACTGGCTCGACAAACCTCTTCAATAAGGACTTGTGGAACACGTTATGGATCTTAAATGTCCCTGGAAGAAGCAAACGGAAGGAAACAGGATTAAGAATCTCCATGATCTTATAAGGTCCAATGAACCTAGGCTTAAACTTTGGAGATGCAACCCTCATAGGGATATTTCTTGAGGACAACCAAACCAAGTCCCCCACTTTAAACCGAGGACCATCAGTCCTATGCCGGTTGGCAAACCATTGGGCCTTCTCCTGAGAGAGAGACAACCTCTCCACTACATGGTCCCAAATCTGCTGCATTCGCTCCACAACAGAGTCAACACCCGGACAGAGAGAAGCCTCCGCCTGTCCCGAAGAAAATCGAGGGTGAAACCCAAAATTGCAGAAAAATGGAGACATCAAGGTGGCAGAGCTAGCCCTATTATTAAGAGCAAACTCAGCCAAAGGCAAAAAAGAGACCAAGTCACCTTGATCAGCAGACACAAAACATCTCAAATAAGTCTCCAAGGTCTGGTTTGTTCTCTCGGTTTGTCCATTGGTCTGAGGATGAAAAGCAGAGGAGAAAGATAATTGAACACCAAGTTTAGAACAAAATGTCCTCCAAAATCTGGAAACAAACTGGACTCCTCTGTCAGACACAATGTTCTCCTGAATCCCATGTAACCGAACCACGTGCTGAAGGAACAAAGGCACCAATTCGGAGGAGGAAGGTAACTTAGGTAATGGCACAAAATGTATCATCTTGGAAAACCTATCACAGATTACCCAGATAACGGTCATTCTCTGAGAAACAGGGAGGTCAGAAATAAAATCCATAGAGATATGGGTCCATGGCCTCTTGGGCACAGGTAATGGCATTAACAAACCACAAGAGCGAGAGCAAGGCTTGGAGCAAGAGCAAGTCCCACAGGACTGCACAAATTCCCTGACGTCACGAGACAAAGTAGGCCACCAAAAGGACCGACTCACCAAGTCTCTGGTACCAAAAATCCCAGGATGACCTGCCAACGCGGAACAATGAATCTCAGACATCACACTCTTCTTCCACTGGTCTGGGACAATTTCCCAATAGGGCAGCGCTCAGGTTTATCCTCCTGACACCCTTCCAGAGCCAGTCTCAAATTGGGCGAGATGGCGGAAAGAACTACACCCTCTTTCAAAATAACAGTAGGATCAGATTACTCAGGAGAGTCCGCAAAGAAACTCCTCGAGAGGGCATCCGCCTTAACATTCTTAGTGCCAGGAAGAAAAGAAACCACAAAATTAAAACGTGTGAAAAACAAGGCCCACATAGCCTGTCTAGGATTAAGTCGCTTGGCTGATTCAAGATAAACCAGATTCTTATGGTCCGTGAGGACCACCACCTGATGTTTGGCTCCTTCCAGCCAATGTCTTCACTCTTCAAAGGCCCACTTCATGGCCAATAACTCCCGATTACCCACGTCATAAATATGTTCAGTTGGAGAAAATTTTCGAGAGGAAAAGGCACAAGGGTTACTCTTAGAGGTCTCTGGATCTCTTTGGGACAAAACGGCACCTGCCCCAATTTCAGAAGCCTCAACCTCCACCTGAAACGGTAGAGAAACATCAGGCTGCCGTAGAACAGGAGCAGAAGTGAATCTCTGCTTAAGTTCCTGAAACGCAGAAACTGCCTCAGGAGGCCAATTCACCACATCAGAACCCTTTTTGGTCAAATCAGTCAATGGTTTAACAATACTGGAGAAATTACCAATAAATTTACGATAAAAATTGGCAAAACCCAAAAATCTCTGAAGAGCCTTTAATGAAGTAGGTTGGACCCAATCACAGATGGCTTGAACCTTGACCGGGTCCATTTCAATAACAGACGGAGACAAAATGAATCCCAGAAATGAGATCCTCTGTACGCCAAAAAGACACTTTGATCCCTTCACATACAGTGCATTCTCTCTCAAAATCTGGAACACAGTCCGAACATGTTTCACATGAGAGTCCCAGTCATTGGAAAAAATCAAGATATCATCCAAATAAACAATCAGAAATTTATCCACAAAATCCCTGAAAATATCATTCAAGAAGGATTGGAAGACGGAAGGAGCATTAGTGAGCCCAAAGGGCATCACTAGGTACTCAAAATGCCCCTCTGGGGTATTAAACGCCGTCTTCCATTCATCCCCGTGCTTAATGCGAATAAGGTTATACGCCCCCCTGAGGTCAAGCTTGGTAAACCAACTAGCACTTTTCACCCTGGAAAACAGGTCAGAAATCAAGGGTAACGGATATTGATACTTCACAGTGATCTTATTCAAGAGACGATAATCAATACACGGCCTCAATGAACCATCCTTTTTGGCCACAAAGAAAAAACCGGCACCCAAGGGTGAAGAGGATGGTCTGATATGACCCTTCTCCAATGACTCCTTGATATAAGATCGCATAGCATCGTGTTCAGGTACAGACAAGTTAAAAAGGCGACCTTTAGGAAATTTACCACCAGGCACTAATTCAATAGCGCAATCATAGCTCCTGTGAGGGGGCAAGGATGCAGATTTACTTTCACTAAATACATCCGAAAAATCAGTCAAAAAGTCAGGAACATCCTGAGACTTGGGAGAGGCAGAAAAAACAGGAGTGTCGGCATTAACACATTGGCAGCCCCAACTGGTCACAGACACAGATTTCCAAAACAGGATTATGAGACTGTAACCAAGGGAAACCCAGTACAATAATGTCATGCAGATTATACAGCACCAGAAATTTGCAACTCTCCTGATGATCTGGTTCAACCCTCATTATCACCTGAGTAGAAAACTGGGGTTTGTTCTCAGCCAAAGGGGTAGAATCAATCCCCAGTAGGGGAATAGACTTCCGTAGGGGTATCAAGGGAAATCCACAACGTTTAGCAAAATCAAAATCCATCAGGTTAATAGCTACTCCTGAATCAACAAAAGCCTGAGCCGAAAATGTGGACAGGGAGCAAATCAGGGTAACAGTCAACAGAAATTTAGTCTGAACACTACCCAAGACAACTGAGCGTGCAAAACGTCTTCCCCACTTAAGGCAGACTGAAATAGCATGAGAGGCATCACCACAGTAGAAACATAACCCATTGCGCTTTCGAAACTCATGACGCTGAGCCCCAGAAGTCACTCTATCACACTGCATGGGCTCAGAAGCTGGCTCACAAGGCAACACTATCTCACGCATACCTCTGCGCTCACGCAAACATCTGTCAATTTGAATAGCCAATGACATAGAATCATTGAGACGAGAGGGAGCAGGGAATCCCACCATAACATCCTTTACATTCTCTGACAGCCCCTTCCGAAAAAGGGCTGCCAAAGCATGATCATTCCATTTGGTCAGGACTTCCCACTTTCGGATTTTCTGACAGTACAACTCAGCGTCTTCAAGACCTTGATTTAATGCCAACAAGGTTTTTTCAGCTTGATCAGTGACATTAGGTTCATCGTACAAGAACCCCAGAGCCAGAAAAAATGCATCAATATCATTCACAAACAGGATCCCCAGGTGTCAGGGAAAAAGCCCAATCCTGAGGATCGCCGCGCAGGAGAGATGACAATTTGAACCTGCTGTGCTGCGCTCCCTGAGGACTTAGGCTTTAAGGCAAAAAACAACTTAAAGTTATTTTTGAAATTCAGAAATTTAGCCCGATCCCCCAAAAACAAATCTGGCATGGGAATCCTAGGTTCCACAAGCGGCAACCCAGCAAGATAGGTAGCAATACTCCGAACCTCAGTGGCAAGCTGATCCACACGGCCAGACAACTGTGTAAACTCCAGTGAGAGAAAAAAAAAATCCTCCTCAGCACCCAGAGAAAAAGAAGGAAAAATACAACAGACAGAAAAAAGAAAAAAAAAATCTCTGACAACTTTTTTCTTTCCGCACTATTTTTCCCTTCTGTGAGTACCATATAATTTTCTGTTATGGCCGGTGATACTGTTATGTTTCGGTAGCTGAGGAGGACAGGAACAACAGCAGGGCAGCCGAACACCTGAGATGTTGGTAACTGATGGGTTGCAGATTCCTAAACTAACGACACAACTAGAGGTAGCCGTGGAGCGTTCCTACATTGATCCTAGACGCCTCGCCACAGCCTGAGAGATAACTACACCTAAAGGCAGAAAGATGAAAGCTATCTGCCCTGGTGCAGATCCACAAAGAAAATAGGAAGCCCCCAAACAATAATGGCGGTTAGACAAGATGAAAATACAAACATAGGCAGAAAATAGACTGAGCAAACGCTGGGGCCACAAGCTGACTAAATAGGATAGGACAGGAGAGATTACTTTCTGCAACCCAGAAAACCCTACAAAAATCCAACAATTCTGATTACAAAAATATTGAGATCACACGATCTCGCCTCCCACTAAATCAGATCTCAGTGTGAACAAAAACCAAGCCGCAGCCGCTGAAAAAACAGGAAAAAGCAAATGAGCAAATAACAGTGGCAGCAGAAAAACTGTGAGGTGCTCAGGCCCCAGGAGGGACCTGGCTGACCTCCACAAAAGTGCAGAAAACAATGCAAAAAGCAAGCACAAAAGAAAAGCAATAAATATCTTATCTGAAAGCAGGAGATGCAGGCAGGACTCCAGCAAACTTCCAAATGAACCAGGAACCACAATTGAGACAAGAACAATTGATCACCGGCAACCATCATGGGAGGGAACCTCCCTTATATCAGACCAGTCCGTGATTCCAGATTGCCACTCCTCGCTGAAAGGTTCAGTACTGTCTGTAACCACCAGAGGGAGCCTCTGCTCAGAAACCATCTCTAGCACATTCATAACAGTAGGCCACCAAAAGGACCGACTTTTCCTCCATTGGTCGGGGACAAACAATTTCCCCACAGGGCAACGCTCAGTTTTATCCCCCTGAAATTCCTCCAGGGTCAGTCTCAAATTGGGTGAGATAGTGGAAAGAACCACACCCTCCTTCAGAATGGCAGTAGGCTCAGTCACATCAGGAGAACCCGCAAAGAAACTCCTAGAGAGGGCATCCGCCTTAACATTCTTAGTGCCCGGAAGAAAGGAAACCACAAAATTAAAACGCGTGAAAAACAAGGCCTACCTGGCCTGTCTAGGATTTAGTCGCTTGGCTGATTCAAGAAAGGTCAGGTTCTTGTGGTCAGTGAGGACCATCACTTGATGTCTGGCTCCCTCCAACCAATGTCTCCACTCTTCAAAAGCCCACTTCATAGCCAGTAATTCCCGATTTCCCACATCATAATTACGTTCAGCTGTGGAAAATTTTCGAGAGAAGAAGGCACAAGGGTTACTCTTAGAGGTTACAGGATCCCTTTGGGACAAAACGTCTCCTGCACCAATCTCAGAAGCATCTATCTCCACCTGAAATGGTAGAGAAACATCAGGTTGCCGTAGAACAGGAGCAGAAGTGAATCTCCGCTTAAGCTCATGAAACGCCGAAACTGCCTCTGGAGACCAATTCACTACATCAGAACCCTTTTTGGTCAAATCAGTCAGTGGTTCACAATACCAGAGAAATTACTTATAAATTTACGGTAAAAATTAGCAAAGCCCAAAAATCTCTGAAGAGCCTTTAATGAAGTGGGCTGAACCCAGTCACAAATGGCCTGAAACTTGACTGGGTCCATCTCAATAGCGGACGGAGACAAAATGAATCCCAAAAACGAAACCTTCTGTACGTCAAAGAGACATTTTGATCCCTTAACATACAAAGCATTTTCTCTCAAAATCCGGAATACCATGCGAACATGTTCCACATGAGAATCCCAGTCATTGTAAAAAATCAAAATATCGTCCAAATAAACGATCAGAAACTTATCCACAAAATCCCGGAAAATATCGTTCATGAAAGATTGGAAGACGGAAGGGGAATTAGTGAGCCCAAAAGACATCACTAGGTACTCAAAATGCCCCTCAGGGGTATTAAACGCCGTATTCCATTTATCACCGTGCCTAATGCGAATAAGATTATACGCCCCCTAAGATCAAGCTTGGTAAACCAATTAGCACCTTTAACTCTGGAGAATAAATCGGAAATCAGAGGTAAAGGATACTGATATTTAACAGAGATCTTATTAAGGAGACGATGGTCAATGCATGGCCTCAACGAACCATCATTTTTGGCCGCAAAGAAAAAGCCGGCACCTAAAGGTGAAGAGGATGGTCTAATATGACCTTTCTCCAATGACTCTTTGATATAAGATCGCATAGCCTCATGCTCAGGTACAGCCAGATTGAAGATCCGACCCTTGGGAAATTTACAACCGGGCACTAACTCAATCGCGCAATCATAACTCCTGTGGGGAGGCAAGGAAGCAGACTTACTCTCACTAAACACATCCGAAAAATCAGCCAAATAGTCGGGGATATCCTGAAACTGGGGAGAGGTAGCAAAAACAGAGTGTCACCATGAACACATTGATAACCCCAACTGACCAACAGACACAGACTTCCAATCCAAAACAGGATTATGGGTCTGCAACCAAGGAAAACCCAGTACAATAATGCCAAGTAAATTATGCAACACCAAAGATTTACAATTCTCTTGGTGGTCCGGGGCTACCCGCATTATCACCTGGGTCCAAACCTGGTGTTTATTCTCCGTCAAAGGGGTAGAATCAATGCCCAGCAAAGGAATAGGAGTCCGCAGGGGCACCATGAGAAAACCACAACGTTTGGCAAAGTCGAAATCAATCAGGTTCAGCGCTGCTCCTGAATCAACAAAAGCCTGAGCAGAAAATGAGGACAAGGAGAAGATCAAGGTACCAGTCAAGAGAAAATTAGGCTGTATATTGCCCAAAACAAATGAGCGCACAAAACGTGTTCCCCGCTTAGGGCAGACGGAAAAAGTATGAGAAGCGTCCCCACAATAGAAGCACAGCTTATTACGCTTCTGAAATTCTCGACGCTGAGCCCTAGAAACAACCCTATCACACTGCATGGTATTCAGAGGCCCGTTCGAAAGGCAACACCACCTCTCGCATAGTCTTACGTTCACGCAAGCGTCTGACAATTTGAATGGCTAATGACATAGAATCGTTGAGACCCGAGGGGACAGGAAATCCCACCATAACATCTTTTACGGTCTCTGTCAGCCCTTTCCAAAAAAGAGCCGCTAGGGCATAATCGTTCCATTTAGTAAGGACTGCCCACTTTTGGAATTTCTGACAATATAACTCTGCCGCTTCCTGACCCTGTTTCAACGCCAATAAGGTTTTCTCACCTTGATCAGTAACATTAGTTTCATCATACAATGACCCCAGAGCCTGAAAAAACACATCAACATTAGCCAAAACATGATCCCCAGGTGTCAGTGAAAACGCCCAATCCTGAGGGTTGCCGCGCAACGGGGAGATGACAATTTTAACCTGCTGCACCGAGTCCCCTGAGGAATTAGGTTTCAAGGCAAAAACCAATTTACAATTATTCTTAAAGTTCAAGAATTTAGGCCGATCCCCAAAAAATAAATCAGGAATAAGGATCTTAGGTTGTACAGCAGACAACCAGGGGAGATAGGTAGAAATACTCCGAACTTCAGCAGCGAGCTGCTCAACACGATCAGACAAATGCTTAATTTCCATTGAAGATAAAATCCTCCTACGGCCCCAGAGAAAAAAATACATAAAAAATTCTGACAACTTTTTTTTTTTACTATTCTTTTCTTCTTTTGAGTACCATAGAATTTACAGTCTGGCCGGTGATTCTGTTATGATTCGGTAGCCGAGGATGACAGCAGCAAAAATAGACAGGCAACCAGACACCGGAAAGGTTGGTAACTAGCAGATTGCAACCCCTAAACTGACAGCACAACTACAAGCAGCCGTGGGACGTGCCTACGGTGCCCTAAACGCCTCGACACAGCCGGAGAGATGACTAAGCCTAAAGACAGAAAAGGGAAAGCTAACTGCCCCGGAGTAGAGCCCCCATAGAAATAGATAGCCCCAAACATATATTGGCGGTGAGACAAGATGAAATACAAACACAGGCAGAAAATAGAGTGAGCAAATGCTGGGCCCAATCTGTCTAGATAGGACAGGAAAGAATACAGTCTGCAATCCGGCAAAACCCTAAGAAAAACTCCAACACGTTCTGATATACAAAAATACTGAGACCACACGATCTCCCCGCTAGATCAGAACTCCGATGTAACTGGTAGCAAATAAGCGGATACTGATATAACAGGGAACTGAAAATACAAAACAATGGCAAATGAGAAACAGGAGCCAGCACAGGCCCCAGCAGGGGAACCTGGCTGTGCAAACTCCAGGAGGGCAGAAAACTGAGATAGACAAAAACGAATGCCACAGAAATAAACAGCAAATAACTTATCTGAAAGTTGCAGGACAAGCAGGAAGCGAGCTGACTTCCAAATGGGACCAGGAAGAACAAATCACCAGCGATGATCATGGGAAGGTAGGTCACTTAAATCTCCCCAGTCATCAACACCAGATTGCCAATCATCGCTCCCAGCTGATGAAACTG
This sequence comes from Oophaga sylvatica, assembly GCA_033576555.1. NCBI lineage: Eukaryota > Metazoa > Chordata > Amphibia > Anura > Dendrobatidae > Oophaga > Oophaga sylvatica. The sequence continues at coordinate 109,364,986 of JARQOD010000002.1, forward strand.
TCAGCCAAAGCAGCTTCATTACTATCAGCAGCCACCTGAGGGAGTCCAAACTCCGAAGTCAGATCCAGAGCGTTCACAACAAATACCCCTTTGGGAATTTATCTACTGGTGTAGTGATGATTTTTACTCCATGGGTGTTTTCCAGAAACAAGTAGCAATGAACGTTACCGAGTGAACATTGCAAACTGCCGATGTAGTGACAGTACGCTGTAGTGACCTGACCAGTATGTTATGCCCAGCTCATGCTTCTGCGAACACGCACCTGTAAGTTAGACAGGCTCTCATCACTTCAGAAATGCCAATCATGAGGACACTATATGTGGTTTATGTACACTGGGGGCATTTGGATCTGGGAGCGCAGAATTTGCAGAATTTCTTTTGAGGGGCGAGGAGCAATTTAGCTTTTTCAGAGCCTTTATGCTACCAGTAACGTGGAAGGACCCTATATTTCTATTGACAGATGATGGACCTGAGTGGGGACTTGCTTTTTTTTTTATTGAATTGAAGCTTTTGGTACGATACATAATGTTTATTATATCAGGGTTGCAATCTAAAGCTCTGAGTGATGTGATTCAGATGAAACCCCAACGGACCCATTCACTATAATGAAGTAGCAGAGTTACTGTGGACTCCTCTGTTCAACGTTGTCCTTCTTTTCAGAAGTACACAAAACTGTGGCCAATGGCACTTTTATGCAAATCTAAAAAGACGGACACCGCCGGATCACAGGTCCTAAGGCGTCCACATTGCCTCATTTTGCCTCATTATAGCGAATCTTCCGACGGGCGTTCCATGTGATTCACGTATTTCAGAGATTTACATGGAAACCCAGTGGTAAGCGCTCAGCGCAGAGCACAGCATAAATGTGCACTGAGCCCTACTGCGATCTTTGGGAGGCAGAATGAACAAATCAACAGCAGGTGAAGAATTAGTTTTATTTTTTTAACGCCATTCCTCGTGTAGCATAAGTGATTAATCGACTTTATTCTGTGGGTTGGTGCGATTACAGTGTTACCAGATTTATATAGTTTTTTTATGTTTGGCTGCTGTCACACACTAAGAAACACTTTTTACTGCGAGCTATAATTTGAGAGCTATAATTTTTCCATATTTCGGCCCACAGTGTTATGTGAGGGCTTGTTTTTTTCGACGACGAGTTGACTTTTTATTGGTACCATTTTCAGACACGTGACATTTTTCGATCGCTTTCTATTCTGATTTTTGGGAGTCAGATTAAACCAAAAACTGCAATTCAGGATTTTTTTATGTTGTTCCGTGTGTGGTAAAATTGATAAGGCAATTATTCTTTGGGTCAGTACAATTACAGTGATATCATATTTATGTTTTTGGATGTTTTGATGCATTTACACAATAAAAACTATTTTATAAAAAAAAATATTATTTTTGCATCGCTTTATTCTGAGAGTGATAACTTTTTTATTTTTGATGGAGCTGTATGGCAGCTTGTTTTTTGCAGGACAAGATGACATTTTCAGTGGTACCATGTTTATTTATATTCGTCTTTTTGATCACGTTTTATTCCACTTTTTGTTCGGCAGTATGATGATAAAGACAATTTTATAGGCCGGGTTGTTCCAGAGGCGGTGATACCAAATATGTGTATTTTTCTTGTTTATAACTTTTTTTTTCATAAAAATATTTTTTCATGTGTACAATATATTTGCATTTTTTAAGTTATTTTTTTAAAATATTTAAAAAAAATGTTACTTTTTTTAACTGTTTTACTTTGTCACACTATGAGACTAATTTTTTGCAGGCTGATCGCTTGTATAGCGTGTATAGCATGGGGATGCAGCAGCATCCCTATGATATGCAAACTGTCAGCGCTGCACTGACAAAGTAGCTTCATCATGCTCTGAGAATGATCAATCAACTTTCCTAGCTCTGGTGACCTGGATGTCGTCATGATGACGTCGGGTCACTATGGCAACGATGACGTCGTAGGGTCTCCGATGCACGCGCAGAGGGGCTGTCTTCCCTCGGCCTGCTCCCAAACCGCTGTGATCTAGTTCGATTGCAGCATTTAGGGGGTTAAAGTGCCAGGAGCGATGTATAATTAAGGGTACACACTCTGAGGCCAGTCTCACACGTCCAGATATTTCCGGTGCCAGAAAAATCGGTACCGGAGATATCCGTGTCCGTGTAAATATGTTGTATATCCATGTGGCACACGTGTGCTGCACGTGTGCCGCATCAGGACAACACGGACGGCTACAGTTAGGTCTGTCCCCTGCCTGTGGTGCTGAAGCTCCCTGTCATTATTCTCCCTGCTCTGCCGGCAACAGCGAGCAGGGAGAATAAATGAAAAACCCGACGTGGGGTCCCCCTTAGGTTTTGAACCAACCCTGCAAAACTATACAGCTGTGAGCTGCTATTCTCAGGCTGGTAAGGGGCCATGAATTTGGGCCCCCCAGCCTAAAAACAGAATCATAGAATCATAGAATGGTAGAGTTGGAAGGGACCTCCTGGGCCATCTGGTCCAACCCCCTGCTCAAAGCAGGATTCTCTAATCATCCCAGACAGATGTCTGTCCAGCCTCTGTTTGAAGACTTCCATTGAAGGAGAATTTACCACCTCTCGTGGCAGCCTGTTTCACTCCTTGATCACCCTGTCAAAAAGTTTTTTCTAATATCTAATCTGTGTCTCTTCCCATTCAGTTTCATCCCATTGCTTCTAGTCTTTCCTTGTGCAAATGAGAATAAAGATGATCCTTCTACAATGTGACAGCCCTTGAGATATTTGTAGACAGCTATTAAGTCTCCTCTCAGTCTTCTTTTATGCAAGCTAAACATTCCCAAATCCTGCAACCGTTCCTCATAGGACATGGTTTGCAGACCGGTCACCATTCTGGTGGCTCTTCTTTGAACTTGCTCCAGTTTGTTGATGTCTTTTTTAAAATGTGGTGCCCAAAACTGGACACAGTATTCCAGATGAGGTCTGACCAAAGAGGAGTAGAGGGCAATAATGACCTCACGTGATCTAGACTGTATGCTTCTGTTGATACATCCTAGAATTGTATTTGCCTTTTTTGCTGCTGCATCACACTGTTGACTCATATTCAGTCTGTGATCAATTAGTATACCCAAGTCTTTTTCACATGTGCTGTTACTTAGCCCTATTCCTCCCATTTTGTATATGCTTTTTTCATTATTATTGCCCAGATGTAGTACTTTGCATTTTTCCCTTTTAAAAACCATTCTGTTAGTTGCTGCCCACTGCTCCAGTTTATTTATATCTTTTTGAATCCTCTCTCTCTCTTCTCTAGTATTAGCTACCCCTCCTAGCTTTGTGTCATCAGCAAATTTGATCAGTTTACCCTCAATTCCTTCATCTAAATCACTGATAAAGATGTTGAACAATACAGGGCCCAAAACAGAGCCTTGTGGTACCCCACTTGAGACATTCTTCCAACTGGATGTGCAGCCATTTACGACCACTCTTTGAGTCCGATCACTAAGCCAGTTATGAATCCACCTAACAGTTGCCTTGTCCATTCCATACTTAGTCATTTTTTCAATAAGGATTGTGTGAGATACTTTGTCAAATGCTTTGCTGAAGTCAAGATATACTATATCTACAGCATTTCCCTGATCCACCCAGTCAGTGATTCTGTCATAGAAGGAAATTAAGTTAGTCTGACATGACTTATTAGTTACAAACCCATGCTGACTCTGTTTAATCACTTAATTCTTATGCAGGTACTTACATACATGTTCTTTAATAATTTGTTCAAAGATCTTTCCTGGTATAGAAGTCAGACTCACCGGCCTGTAGTTCCCTGGGTCCACCTTCTTACCCTTTTTGAAGATAGGAACAACATTTGCTCTTCTCCAGTCTTCTGGGACTTTACCTGTTCTCCAAGAATTTTCAAAGATTATGGACAGTGGTTCAAGAATTTCTTCTGCTATCTCCTTCAGTATTCTGGGGTGTAATTCATCTGGACCTGGAGACTTGAATTCATTTAGGTTAGCTAAGTGTTTCCTCACTGTCTTTCTGTTTATAGATATCCTGATTCTTCTATTCCTTTAATAGGACAGTGAAGATCAGTTGATGTTACATTTCCTTTATGAGAGAAAACAGATGCAAAATAGGAATTTAAAAGTTCAGCCTTCTCAACATCCTTTCTTACCATTTCATCATTTTCATCCTGTAAAAATCCTATAGCATCTTTGACTTTTCTTTTACTTTTGACGTATCCCCAAAATCCTTTTTGTTGCTTTTGACATCTCTTGCAAGCCTTAATTCATTGTCAGCTTTAGATAATCTGATTTGTGCCCTGCAGGTTCTGCAGATGGCATTATATTCTTCTTTAGTTATGCCTCCCTCTTTCCATTTGATAAACATTTCTTTCTTCCTTTTTAGCATGTGTTTGAGTTCTGTGTTCATCCATCCTGGTTTCCTTAAATGCTTCCCATTCTTCCCTCTTTTTGGAATTGTTAACGATTGTGCTTTGAGAATCTCATTTTTCAAGATGTACCATCCTTCCTGGACATTTTTGTCCTTAAGGATATCCTGCCATTGGATCCCTCCAATTCTCTTTCTGAGTCCATTAAAATCTGCCTTTCTGAAATCTAACCTTGACGTCTGAGTCTTCATAGTTCTTCCTCCTCTTGTTATCCAAAATTCTAAAATAGCATGGTCACTACCTCCTAGGGTCCCAGCCACTCTTACCTCCTCAACCATTTCCAGCCCGCAGCTGCCCAGAAAAGGCACATCTAACAGATTCTGGAGCTTTGTCGGGTTCTTCTCACTTGCTCTGTAGCAGTGGCAAGTGGGGTTAATAAGGGGTTTATTATTATTATTATTATTATTATACATTTATATAGCACCATTTATTCCATGGCGCTTTACATATGAAAAGGGAAAATGTAGACAGGTACAATAAACATTTGCTAGACAAGGGACACACAAGTACAGAAGGAGAGAGGACCCTGCCCGTGAGGGCTCACAGTCTACAGGGATGGATGAGGATACACTAGGAAAGGGTAGAGCTGGTCGTGCAATGGTTCAGTAGACTGAGATATGTCACCTTTCTATTGTAAGGTAACATTAAGCCAGGCTTAGTAATGAAGAGGTGTCAATAAGACACCTCTTCATTACTAATCCTATAGTAAATAAAGGGTTAAATAAGCATACACACAATAAGAATAAAGTCTTTTAATGAAAGAATACACTACACAGTTTTTAAATCTTTGTTACACTCCCATTCCATTATTGAAGCCCTCGATCTCCTGGAAAAAATATAAAATAAAAAAGCAACAATATCCCATACCTGTCCGCCATACAGTCAAGTCCCACGTCGTAAATCCATCTCGGGGGTTAATTAATTTACAGCCAGAGCGCTGCTAATGCAGCCGCTCCGACTATAAACCACTGGGGAATGAATTGGAGCAGCGCGCACAGGCTCAGTGATTGGGGTGACGTCACTGAGCCTGTGCTCGCTGACAGCTGAAAATGACGGTGCTGAGGTTAAAGGAGTTCAGCTGTCAGAGAGCACAGGCTCAGTGACGTCACCGCTTGTCACTGAGCCTGTGCGTGCTGCTCCATTCATTCCCCAGTAGTTTACAGTCGGAGCGGCTGCATAAGCAGAGCTTCGTCTGTAAACTGATTAACCCCCGAGATGGATTTACGCCGTGGGACTTGACTGTACGGCGAACAGGTATGGGATATTGTTGCTTTTTTATTTTATATTTTTTCCAGGAGATCGAGGGCTTCGATAATGGAATGGGAGTGTAATAAAGATTTAAAAACTGTGTAGTGTATTCTTTCATTAAAAGACTTTATTCTTATTGTGTGTGTGCTTACTTAACCCTTTATTTACAATAGGATTAGTTTTTAATAGGTGTCTTATTGAAACCTCTTCGTTACTAAGCCTGGCTTAATGTCACCTTACAATACAAAGGTGACATTAACCCCTTATTAACCCCACTTGCCTCCTCTACAGGGCAAGTGGGAAGAACCCGATAAAGCTCCAGAATAGGCGCATCTAATAGATGAGCCTTTTCTGGGCAGCTGTGGGCTGCTGTTTTTAGGCTGGGGGGCCATATTTATGGCCCCTTACCAGTCTGAGAATAGCAGCCCGCAGCTGTATAGTTTTGCAGGGTTGGTTCAAAACCTAAGGGGGACCCCACGTCGGGTTTTCTTCCATTTATTTTCCCTGCTTGCTGTTGCCGGCAGAGCAGGGAGAATAATGCCAGGGAGCTTCAGCACCACAGGCAAGGGACAGTGCTTACTGTAGCTGTCTATGCCATCCATGCGCACAGAGGACAGTGTGAACTGTTCTCCGTGTGCACGTGTACAGCAAGTTTTGCAGTCCGTGCGCTCCCATGAACACTGACATGTCTCCGTGTTTTGCTCACGGACACACGGTCCGTGAAAACACGCTGACATGTGCATAGACACATTCATTTTAATGTGTCTACGTGTGTCAGTGTCTCCGGTATGTGAGGAAACTGTCACTACACGTACCGGAGCCACTGACGTGTGAAACCGGCCTGATGGGAGTTTTTCCTCAAAGAGGAAAAAACTCCAAACACAGCGTGCCCACAATGACATTACGCACTGCTTTAACTTTACCAGTCAGTCAGGGAAGTGACCAGTGCGATGACTTTCCCTGTTTCTAAGCTGAATTTATCGACTTTTAGTGGCCTTTTATTAATGTTTGCATTAGGCCGGGGTCACCCTGCAATATATTCTCTCGTGAGAGAACCAGGCTGATTATACTAATGTCACTCGGAGCAATCTCTGTCAGAGATCACCTTGGTGTGATTCCATTCTCTGCATCGGAGAATCGCAGTACAGGTGCGGAGAAGGGGGAGAACTTAATTTCTCCATCTATGCTATTGTCTCTCTGCGCATACATCAGACTACACTTGTATACAGTAGATCTGTATGAGTGCGCGTGATTGGATGCACCCTCAGCATGCCGCATGCTGCAATTGTTTCTTCATGCCGAATCCACACGTGCATGAGGTCCATGTGGGAACAGCACATATTCTCATGTCTAATGAACATGCGGACAGCACATAAAGCGAAAATTCTCTTGTCTGAACTTAGCCCAAGCTCAAACTACAAATGCACTTTCTGTGGTAGTTTCTGATACACTTTTTTAAATGCAGGTGTGGATACTAGAGAAATTTTGATTCAGAAAACTGCATCAAAAACTACCTGCATGACACCAGCCATAGGCCACATTCCCACCATGAGCTTCTGGTGAGTTTTTTATGTCGCAGAATTTCTGCACGTATTATTTAAATTTGGTTCCTTGTTCTTTTTAATCTAATTTTTGTGTGCGTTTCTTTAACATGTGTTTTTAGCGTGTTTTTGACACTGCATTTTTTGTCTCTTTTTTGGTGTGTCATGCTTTAAAGAACGCTGCTTTGTTTTTGACACGTTCTGGTATTTGGCTTTGACAAAAAGTTTATTGACATACAGTATATAGGTGCGGATTAGCTGCGTTTTTTACTTGTAGATTTTTCGATTCCAATTCAATTCTATGGGGATAATCTGCACAGAACACTCAGTGTTAGGGCCCAACTCCCACTTGCGAATTAAATCGGGTGAATGCAATTAGATGAAAAATCAAATTGCATTTGTTCCAATTTAGTCCTATGCTTGTGTTCTCAGTGGCGTTTTTTTCCTGCACCAATCGAATGGTGCTCAGATAGGAAAAAAATTGCCGCATGCTACGATTGCGCGCACCCATATAAATCTATGCAACTGTGCTCTGATCCTGTCATGTGAGATACTCGGAGCACAGAGCACTGACACTCGGATCACGCTAGCAGCAGAGCAGGAGCCGAGGGTCGTTAGCATATCACATCCGATGCTCTCGCAATATTTTTCCCGCACTGTGCAATTTCAAAGTGTAATTGCAGCATGATGCCGAATAGAGCTGAGATAAAAAACGCAGATCTGCACTGCCTCACTGAATAACATTGGTCCGAGTGTAATACGATTTTTTTCTCTCATTGCACTCGCCCAATTTATATGCCAGTGTGAGCAAGTGATACTGCAAAGAGAAACTGACATGCTGCGGATTTGAAACACGCACCGCAGGTCAGTGTACACTGAGTGAAAAAAAGCACAGCGGGCATAAGATTTCTATAAATCCCATTAACTTTGCTGGAACTATAAAATGCTGCGTTTTTAACACAGCAATAACATGCAGCGTCAAAAATGCACCAAAAACTGTGTGGAAAAACTAGTCCATGCATTGCTCTGGTGTGATTTTTGGCCCATTCTTGCTCACAAACATGCTTCAAATCCTGAAGCTTCCGTAGGCTCCTTCTATGCACTCTGAGCTTTAGATCCTTCCATATATTTTCTATTGGATTCAGGTCAGCTGATTGGCTGGGCCACTCCAGCAGCTTTATTTTCTAACTCTGAAACCAATTGTTTGAAGCCATGCATGATGAGCGCATGACTTGATAGTTTTATTTGAAACAATTGTACCTGCGGATTCCAGGTATTTCTGTAGCTCTCAATAGGTGGTCCTTGGCTCTTCGATAACTCTTCTGATAATCTTTTCACTCCTCTGTCGGAAGTTCTGTGGGGAGCACCTGATAGTGGCCGGTTTATGAAATTATGTACTTTCCACTTCAGGATTATGGTGTCAACCCTACACACTGGTACGTTCCCTAGTTTAAAAAAAATTCTCTAACCAATGCAAACAGTATGTTTTCTAATAATAAGGTTGCAAAGGTCTTGAGACAGCTAACTGGTTTTACTCATCATGAGATGTTTCTTGTGCGGCACCTTGGTATTGACACATTTTTATAGGCCATCAGTTGAACCAGCTGATATTATTTATCACTAAGTGGCAAGATTGCTTTCTAATTACTGAGAGATTTCAGGTGGTGTCATGACTTTCCATGACTTTTTGCACCTCACCTCTTTTTCTTCATGTGTTCAATACTTTTTTCCTGTGTCTTTTCTCATTATTACACATAACCTAATTTCTAGACATCTATGGTGTGATTTCTTTTCCTGTGTGGATTGGATGGGTTATTACCGACATCTGGTGAGAATTTCATGTCAATAGCACCTTTATAAATATATTTATTTAGAAAATTGGTGATGTGTTCAATACTTATTTTTCCTGCTGTATTTGCGGTCACGTGAACGCCCATCAGCACGGGAAATCGTGATAGTGTGCCACTTTTTGGCAGTACATGGAGTACCTGCAGACTTCTTCTCAGCCCAAAAAATCCCTTTAATTGCACTGTAAAAATCAGATGCAATACAGATAATCTTCATGAGATTCGTTTTTTTTTTAGCACCTATAGTTTTGTATAGGCGGGCCTCGTCTGAATAACGGTCTGTGTGAAAAAACTGATATAAATAATGATCAATGTGTTGTCCAATTTTAACAGGTACAGCAGCGCACGTATGTTTGATACGCTCATCTGAACCTGATCTAGAAAGTCCGTATGGGGCCAAAGGCCCTCAAGGGAGGCCAACATGACGAGGTGACGTGGGAATAAAGGGAGCTGTAATGGGGATAATAAAGAAGAGTAAGTGAGGGGTTAAGTTTATCTGTCTAGGTAGAGGAGGGGTGTCGGGTGACGTGTAAGGGAGGAGGGGGGAGCGGAGTGGTTCTGGCCATATAAATAGGGGGTGGACATGTTGAGTATCCACCATTTTGGGTACACACCGGCGCAGAGCAAACTGTGTACCTGTACTGTCATGGAAGTGGAGGCCTTAATCCAGAGGCTGAGAGATGCGGCAGGTTCACAAGGCACTGACTGGCTCCAGACGTCTGTGCAAGGCCTGCTGCAGGGGGTGGCATCAGGAGCTCCACTGCTCATCCAGCCGGACGACGGGCGAGGAGGTGCAGGCCTCCTGAGCGCCTCAGTCCGGACGTGACTGTTGTGAATGTGTTAGAAATGAATTCTGAGCAGAATCTCCCTCTGGTGGTTACAAACAGTACTGAACCATTCAATGAAGATTGTGAAGATTGGCAATCAGGAGTTACAGACTGGTCTTATATAAGGGAGGTTCCCTCCCATCAGGGTTGCCGGTGATCAATTGTTCTTGTCTCAACTTTGGTTCCTGGTTCACTTGGAAGCTTGCTGAGTCTTGCCTGCATCTTCTGCTAACAGATAAGATATTTTCTGCTTTTATTTTTGTGCTTTTTTTTTCCTGCACTTCTGTGGAGGTCAGCCAGGTCCCCTCCGGGGGCTTGTGCTCCTCTCAGTTTATCTGAGCCACTGTTATTTGTTCATTTGCCTTTTCCAGTTTTTTCAGTGGCTGCGGCTTAGTTTTGTTACACCAGAGAACTAATTTAGGTGGTAGAGGTCGTGTGATCTCAGGTGTTTTTGCAATTAGTAGAGTTGGTATTTTTTTTAGGGTTTTTTTGGATTGCAGTAAGTGTCCTTCCTATCCTTTTCTTTCTAGGAAGATTGGGCCCCAACGTTTGCTCATACTATTTTCTGTCTGTGTCTGTATTTCCTCTTGTCTAACCGCCATTACATGTTTGGGGGCTTCCTATGTTCTTTGGGGATCTGCTCCGGGGCAGATAGCTTTCCTCTTTCTATCTTTAGGTGTAGTTAGCCTCTCAGGCTGTGACGAGGCGTCTAGGACCAACGTAGGTACGCTCCACGGCTGCCTTTAGTTGTGGTGGTTAGTCAGGGTACTGCAATCCAGTAGATTCCAACCTCTCTGGTGTATTGCCGTTTTTGCCTGCTCTCCTCAGCTACCAAATCATAACAGTATCACCGGAAAATTATATGGTACTCACAGAAGGGAAAAATAGTGTGGAAAAAAAAAAAAAGTTGTCAGAATTGTCAGAGATTTTTTTTTTTTTCTGTTTGGTGCATTTTTTTTTCCCTCTTTTTCTCTGGGCGCTGAGGATTTTTTTTTCTCTCAATGGAGTTTGCACAGTTGTCTGGCCGTGTGGATCAGCTTGCCACTGAAGTTCGGAGTATTGCTACCTATCTTGCAGGGTTGCCGGTTGTGGAACCTAGGATCCCCATGCCAGATTTGTTTTTAGGGGATCGAGCTAAATTTCTGAATTTCAAAAACAACTTTAAGTTGTTTTTTGCCTTAAAACCTAAGTCCTCAGGGAACGCAGCACAGCAGGTTCAAATTGTCATCTCTCTCCTGCCGGCGATCCTCAGGATTGGGCTTTTTCCCTGACACCTGGGGACCCTGTTTTGAGTAATGTTGATGCATTTTTTCTGGCTCTGGGGTTATTGTACGATGAACCTAATGTCACTGATCAAGCTGAAAAAACCTTGTTGGCATTAAAACAGGGGCTTGAGGACGCTGAGTTATACTGTCAGAAATTCCGAAAGTGGGCAGTCCTGTCCAAATGGAATGACGACGCTTTGGCAGCTCTTTTTGGAAGGGACTGTCAGATAATATAAAGGATGTTATGGTGGGATTCCCTGTTCCCTCTGGTCTCAATGATTCTATGTCATTAGCGATTCAAATTGACAGACGTTTGCGTGAGCGGAAAGGTATGCGTGGAATAATGTTGCCTTGTGAACCTGCTTCTGAATCCATGCAGTGTGATAGAGTGGTTTCTGGGGCACAGCGTCATGAATTTCGAAAGCGCAATGGGTTATGTTTCTACTGTGGTGATGCCTCTCATGCTATTTCAGTCTGCCCTAAGCGGGGAAGACGTTTTGCATGCTCAGTTGTCTTGGGTAGTGTTCAGACTAAATTTCTGTTGACTGTTACCCTGATTTGCTCCCTGTCCACATTACATTTTCTGCTCAGGCTTTTGTTGATTCTGGAGCAGCTATTAACCTGATGGATTTTGATTTTGCTAAACGTTGTGGGTTTCCCTTGATACCCCTACGGAAGTCTATTCCCCTACTGGGGATTGATTCTACCCCTTTGGCTGAGAATAAACCCCAGTTCTCTACTCAGGTGATAATGAGGGTTGAACCTGATCATCAGGAGAATTGCAAATTTTTGGTGCTGTATAATCTGCATGACATTATTGTACTAGGTTTCCCTTGGTTACAGTCTCATAATCCTGTTTTGGATTGGAAATCTGTGTCTGTAACCAGTTGGGGCTGCCAATGTGTTAATGCCAAAACTCCTGTTTTTTCTGCCTCTCCCCAAGCTCAGGATGTTCCTGACTTTTTGACTGATTTTTCTGATGTGTTTAGCGAAAGTAAATCTGCATCCTTGCCCCCCCATAGGAGCTATGACTGCGCTATTGAATTAGTGCCTAGTAGTAAATTCCCTAAAGGTCGCCTTTTTAACTTGTCTGTACCTGAACATGACGCTATGCAGTCTTATATCAAGGAGTCATTGGAGAAGGGTCATATCAGACCATCCTCTTCACCCTTGGGTGCCGGTTTTTTCTTTGTGGCCAAAAAGGATGGTTCATTAAGGCCGTGTATTGATTATCGTCTCTTGAACAATATCACTGTGAAATATCAATATCCGTTACCCTTGATTTCTGACCTGTTTTCCAGGATGAAAAGTGCTACTTGGTTTACCAAGCTTGACTGTTATGATTTGGTAGCTGAGGAGAGCAGGCAAAAAAGGAAATACACCAGAGCAGTTGGAAACTATGAGATTGCAGTACCCTGACTAACCACCACAACTAGAGGTAGCCGTGGAGCGTTCCTACGTTGGTCCTAGACGCCTCGTCACAGCCTGAGAAACTAACTACACCTAAAGATAGAAAGAGGAAAGCTATCTGCCCCGGAGCAGATCCCCAAAGAACATAGAAAGCCCCCAAACATGTAATGGCGGTTAGACAAGAAGAAATACTGACACAGACAGAAAATAGTATGAGCAAACGTTGGGGCCCAAACTTACTAAATAGAAAAGGATAGGAAGGGCACTTACTGCAATCCCAAAAAACCCTGAAAAGCACCAACTCTACTAATTTCAAAAACACCTGAGATCACACGACCTCTACCACCTAAATTATTTCTCTGGTGTAACCAAAAATAAAACAGCAGCCACTGAAAAAACTGGAAAAAGCAAATGTACAAACAACAGTGGCTGAACTGAACTGAGAGGGCAAAAGCCCCCAGAAGGGACCCTGAAGGCCCCCACAGAAGTGCAGCACAAAATGCAAAAATCAAGCACAAAAACAAAAAGAAGAAAATGTCTTAACTGTTAGCAGGAGATTCAGACACGACATAGCAGGCTACCAAGGAAACAGGAATCAAGGATTGAGACCAGAACAATTGATCACCGGCAACCCTGATGGGAAGGCGACCCCCTTATATAAGACCAGTCAGTAACACCTGATTCCCAATCCTCACAATCTTCACTGGACAGTCCAGTACCGTTTGTAACCACCAGAGGGAGCTTCCGCTCAGAACTAATTTCCAGCCTATTCACAACAGTACCCCCCCCTTGAGGAGGGGTCACCGAACCCTCATTTGAGCAACCAGGTCGGTCAGGATGAGTTCTATGATAAGCACGGATGAGTCTCCTAGCATGGATGTCCGAAGCAAACACCCAAGAATTGTCTTCCTGACCATAACCTCTCCATTTAACCAAATACTGGAGTTTCCGTCTAGAAAAACGAGAATCTAATATTTTCTCAACCACATACTCCAGATTGCCCTCAACCAAAACAGGGTCAGGAGGCACAGCAGCAGGAACCACTGGCTCAACAAACCTCTTCAACAAGGACTTGTGGAACACGTTATGGATCTTAAATGTCCCTGGAAGAAGCAAACGAAAAGAAACAGGATTAATAATCTCCATGATCTTATAAGGTCCAATGAACCTAGGCTTAAATTTAGGAGATGCTACTCTCATAGGAATATTCTTTGAGGACAACCAGACCAAGTCCCCCACTTTAAACCGAGGACCATCAGTCCTATGCCGGTTAGCAAACCGCTGGGCCCTCTCCTGAGAGAGGGACAACCTCTCCACTACCTGGTCCCAAATCAGTTGCATACGCTCCACAACAGAGTCAACACCTGGACAGACAGAAGCCTCCGTCTGTCCTGAAGAAAATCGAGGGTGAAACCCAGAATTACAGAAAAACGGAGACATCAAAGTAGCAGATCTAGCCCTATTATTAAGAGCAAACTCAGCCAAAGGCAAAAAAGAGACCCAGTCATCCTGATCAGCAGACACAAAGCATCTTAGATAAGTCTCCAATGTCTGGTTTGTTCTCTCAGTTTGACCATTGGTCTGAGGATGAAATGCCGAGGAGAAAGACAATTGAACACCCAGTTTAGAACAAAAAGTCCTCCAAAATCTGGAAACAAACTGGACTCCTCTGTCAGACACAATGTTCTCAGGAATGACGTGTAAACGAACCACGTGCTGAAGGAACAACGGCACCAATTCAGAGGAGGAAGGCAACTTAGGTAATGGCACAAGATGTATCATCTTGGAAAACCTATCACAAATTACCCAGATGGTGGTCATTCTCTGAGAAACAGGAAGGTCGGAAATGAAATCCATAGAGATATGGGTCCATGGTCTCTTGGGCACAGGCAATGGCATCAACAAACCACTAGAGCGAGAGCAAGGCTTGGAGCGAGAGCAAGTCCCGCAGGACTGCACAAATTCCCTGACATCACGAGACAAGGTAGGCCACCAAAAGGACCGACTAACCAAGTCTCTGGTACCAAAAATTCCAGGATGCCCAGCCAACGCGGAACAATGAATCTCAGACATCACACTCTTTCTCCACTGGTCCGGGACAAACAATTTTCCAACAGGGCAGCACTCGGGCCTATCCTCCTGACACCCCTCCAGAACAAGTCTCAAATTGGGCGAGATGGCGGAAAGAACTACACCCTCTTTCAAAATAACAGAAGGATCAGATAACTCAGGAGAGTCCGCAAGGAAACTCCTCGAGAGGGCATCCGCCTTAGCATTCTTAGTGCCAGGAAGAAAGGAAACCACAAAATTAAAACGTGTGAAAAACAAGGCCCACCTGGCCTGTCTAGGATTGAGTCGCTTGGCAGATTCCAGATAGACCAGATTCTTATTGTCCGTAAGGACCACCACCTGATGTTTGGCTCCCTCCAGCCAATGTCTCCACTCTTCAAAAGCCCACTTCATGGCCAATAACTCCCGATTACTCACGTCATAATTACGTTCAGTAGGAGAAAATTTTCGAGAGAAAAAGGCACAAGGGTTACTTTTAGAGGTCTCTGGATCTTTTGGGACAAAACGGCACCTGCCCCAATTTCAGAGGCATCAACCTCCACCTGAAATGGCAGAGAAACATCAGGCTGCCGTAGAACAGGAGCAGAAGTGAATCTCTGCTTAAGTTCCTGAAATGCAGAGACTGCCTCAGGAGGCCAATTCACCACATCAGAACCCTTTCTGGTCAAATCAGTTAATGGTTTAACAATAACCGAGAAATTACCAATAAATTTACGATAAAAATTGGCAAAACCCAAAAATCTCTGAAGAGCCTTTAATGAAGTAGGTTGGACCCAATCACAGATGGCCTGAACCTTGACCGGGTCCATTTCAATAACAGATGGGGACAAAATGAATCCCAGAAATGAGATCCTCTGTACGCCAAAAAGACACTTTGATCCCTTCACATACAGAGCATTCTCTCTCAAAATCTGGAATACAGTTCGAACATGTTTCACATGAGAGTCCCAGTCATTAGAAAAAATCAAGATATCATCCAAATAAACAATCAGAAATTTGTCCACAAAATCCCTGAAAATGTCATTCATGAAGGACTGGAAGACGGAAGGAGCATTAGTGAGCCCAAAGGGCATCACCAGGTACTCAAAATGCCCTTCAGGGGTATTGAATGCCGTCTTCCATTCATCCCCGTGCTTAATGCGAATAAGGTTATACGCCCCCCTGAGGTCAAGCTTGGTAAACCAAGTAGCGTTTTTCACCCGGGAAAACAGGTCAGAAATCAAGGGTAACGGGTATTGATATTTCACAGTAATATTGTTCAAGAGACGATAATCAATAAACGGCCTTAAAGAACCATCCTTTTGGCCACAAAGAAAAAACCGGCACCTAAGGGTG
The DNA here is from genome assembly GCA_033576555.1 of Oophaga sylvatica. Classification (NCBI taxonomy): domain Eukaryota; kingdom Metazoa; phylum Chordata; class Amphibia; order Anura; family Dendrobatidae; genus Oophaga; species Oophaga sylvatica. The sequence goes on from JARQOD010000002.1 coordinate 109,380,955, forward strand.
AAGAGGATGGTCTGATATGACCCTTCTCCAATGATTCCTTGATATAAGACCGCATAGCGTCATGTTCAGGTACAGACAAGTTAAAAAGGCGACCTTTAGGGAATTTACTACCCGGCACTAATTCAATAGCGCAGTCATAGCTCCTATGGGGAGGCAAGGATGCAGATTTACTTTCGCTAAACACATCAGAAAAATCAATCAAAAAGTCAGGAACATCCTGAGCCTGGGGGGAGGCAGAAAAAACAGGAGTGTTGGTATTAACACATTGGCAGCCCCAACTGGTTACAAACACAGATTTCCAATCCAAAACAGGATTATGAGACTGTAACCAAGAAAAACCCAGCACGATAATGTCATGCAGATTATACAGAACCAAAAATTTGCAGCACTCCTGGTGATCAGGTTCAACCGTCATTATCACCTGAGTAGAAAACTGGGGTTTATTCTCAGCCAAAGGGGTAGAATCGATCCCCAGTAGGGGAATAGACTTCTGTAGGGGTATCAAGGGAAATCCACAACGTTTAGCAAAATCATAATCCATCAGGTTAATAGCTGCTCCAGAATCAACGAAAGCCTGAGCAGAAAATGAGGACAGAGAGCATATCAGAGCGACAGTTAATAAAAACTTAGTCTGAACACTACCCAAGACAACTGAGCGTGCAAAACGTCTTCCCCGCTTAGGGCAGACTGAAATAGCATGAGAGGCATCACCACAGTAGAAACATAACCCATTGCGCTTTCGAAACTCATGACGCTGTGCCCCAGACACCACTCCATCACACTGCATGGGCTCAGAAGCTGGCTCACAAGGCAACACCATTCCACGCATACCTCTCCGCTCACGCAAACGTCTGTCAACTTGAATCGCTAATGACATAGAATCATTGAGACCAGAGGGGACAGGGAATCCCACCATAACATCCTTTACATTATCAGACAGACCCTTCCGGAAAAGGGCTGCCAAAGCGTCGTCATTCCATTTTGTCAGGACTGCCCACCTACGGAATCTCTGACAGTATAACTCAGCGTCATCAAGCCCCTGATTTAATGCCAACAAGGCTTTTTCAGCTTGATCAGTGACATTAGGCTCATCGTACAATAACCCCAAGGCCTGAAAAAATGCATCAACATCACTCAAAACAGGATCCCCAGGTATCAGGGAAAAAGCCCAATCCTGAGGATCGCCGCGCAGGAGAGAGATGATAATTTGAACCTGCTGCGCTGCGTTCCCTGAGGACTTAGATTTTAAGGCAAAAAACAATTTACAATTATTTTTGAAATTCTGAAACTTAGCTCGATCCCCTAAAAACAAATCTGGCATGGGAATCCTAGGTTCCACAACAGGCAACCCAGCAAGATAGATAGCAATACTCCGTACCTCAGTGGCAAGCTGATCCACACGGCCAGACAACTGTGCAAACTCCATTGAGAGAAGAGATCCTCCCCAGCACCCAGAGATACAGAGGGAAAAAAAAAAAAATGCAACAAACAGAAAAATATTTCTGACAACTCTGACAACCTTTTTTCTTTCACAATATTTTTTCCCTTCTGTGAGTACCATACAATTTTAAATTTTTTGGCCGGTGATACTGTTATGTTTCGGTAGCTGAGGAGTGCAGGCAAAAAAGGCAATACACCAGAGCAGTTGGAATCTATGAGATTGCAGTACACTGACTAACCACCACAACTAGAGGCAGCCGTGGAGCGTTCCTACGTTGGTCCTAGACGCCTCGTCACAGCCTGAGAAACTAACTACACCTAAAGATAGAAATAGGAAAGCTATCTGCCCCGGAGCAGAACCCCAAAGATAATAGAAAGCCCCCAAACAAGTAATGGCGGTTAGACAAGATGAAATACTGACACAGAAAGAAAATAGAATGAGCAAACGCTGGGGCCCAAACTAACTAAATAGAAAAGGATAGGAAGGGTACTTACTGCAATCCCAGAAAACCCTGAAAGGCACCAACTATACTAATTTCAAAAACACCTGAGATCACACGACCTCTTCCACCTAAATTAGTTCTCTGGTGTAACAAAATCAAAACAGCAGCCACTGAAAAAACTGGAAAAAGCAAAAGTACAAACATCAGTGGCTGAACAAAACTGAGAGGGCAGAAGCCCCCGGAGGGGACCCTGAAGGCCCCCAAAGAAGTGCAGGACAAAATGCAAAAATATAGCACAAACACAAAAGAAGAAAATGTCTTATCTGATAGCAGGAGATGCAGACACGACACAGCAGGCTACAAGGGAAACTGGAATAAAGGATTCAGACCAGAACAATTGATCACCGGCAACCCTGATGGGAAGGTGACTCCCTTATATAAGACCAGTCAGTAACACCTGATTCCCAGTCCTCACAATCTTCACTGGACAGACTAGCACCGCTTGTAACCACCAGAGGGAGCCTCTGCTCAGAACTCATCTCAAACCCATTCACAACACAAAGGCACCAATTCAGAGGAGGAAGGCAACTTAGGTAATGGCACAAGATGTATCATCTTGGAAAACCTATCGCAAATCACCCAGATGACGGTCATTCTCTGAGAAACAGGGAGGTCGGAAATGAAATCCATAGAGATATGGGTCCATGGTCTCTTGGGCACAGGTAATGGCATCAACAAACCACTAGAACGAGAGCAAGGCTTGGAGCGAGAGCAAGTCCTGCAGGACTGCACAAACTCCCTGACATCACGAGACAAGGTAGACCACCAAAAGGACCGACTAACCAAGTCTCTGGTACCAAAAATTCCGGGATGACCGGCCAACGCGGAACAATGAATCTCAGACATTACACTTTTTTTCCACTGGTCCGGGACAAACAATTTCCCAACATTGCAGCGCTCGGGCTTATCCTCCTGACACCCCTCCAGAGCCAGTCTCAAATTGGGCGAGATGGCGGAAAGAACTACACCCTCTTTCAAAATAACAGAAGGATCAGATAACTCAGGAGAGTCCGCCAGGAAACTCCTCGAGAGGGCATCCGCCTTAACATTTTTAGTGCCAGGAAGAAATGAAACCACAAAATTAAAACATGTGAAAAACAAGGCCCACCTGGCCTGTCTAGGATTAAGTCGCTTGGCAGATTCCAGATAAACTAGATTCTTATGGTCCGTAAGGACCACCACCTGATGTTTGGCTCCCTCCAGCCAATGTCTCCACTCTTCAAAAGCCCACTTCATGGCCAATAACTCCCGATTACCCACGTCATAATTACGTTCAGTGGGAGAAAATTTTCGAGAGAAAAAGGCACAAGGGTTACTCTTAGAGGTCTCTGGATCTCTTTGGGACAAAATGGCACCTGCCCCAATTTCAGAGGCATCCACCTCCACCTGAAATGGTAGAGAAACATCAGGCTGCCGTAGAACAGGAGCAGAAGTGAATCTCTGCTTAAGTTCCTGAAATGCAGAGACTGCCTCAGGAGGCCAATTCACCACATCAGAACCCTTCTTGGTCAAATCAGTTAATGGTTTAACAATAACAGAGAAATTACCAATAAATTTACGATAAAAATTGGCAAAACCCAAGAATCTTTGAAGAGCCTTTAATGAAGTAGGTTGGACCCAATCACAGATGGCCTGAACTTTGACCGGGTCCATTTCAATAACAGATGGGGACAAAATGAATCCCAGAAATGAGATCCTCTGAACGCCAAAAAGACACTTTGATCCCTTCACATACAGAGCATTCTCTCTCAAAATCTGGAACACAGTCCGAACATGTTTTACATGAGAGTCCCAGTCATTGGAAAAAATCAAGATATCATCCAAATAAACAATCAGAAATTTATCCACAAAATCCCTGAAAATGTCATTAATGAAGGACTGGAAGACAGAAGGAGCATTTGTGAGCCCAAAGGGCATCACAAGGTACTCAAAATGCCCTTCAGGGGTATTAAATGCCGTCTTCCATTCATCCCCGTGCTTAATGCGAATAAGGTTATATGCCCCCCTGAGGTCAAGCTTGGTAAACCAAGTAGCGTTTTTCACCCTGGAAAACAGATCAGAGATCAAGGGTAACGGATATTGATATTTCACAGTAATATTGTTCAAGAGACGATAATCAATACACGGCCTTAATGAACCATCCTTTTTGGCCACAAATAAAAAAACGGCACCCAAGGGTGAAGAGGATGGTCTGATATGACCCTTCTCCAATGACTCCTTGATATAAGACCGCATAGCGTCATGTTCAGGTACAGACAAAGTTAAAAAGGTGACCTTTAGGGAATTTACTACCAGGCACTAATTCAATAGCGCAGTCATAGCTCCTATGGGGAGGTAAGGATGCAGATTTACTTTCGCTAAACACATCAGAAAAATCAATCAAAATGTCAGGAACATCCTGAACCTGGGGGGGAGGCAGAAAAAACAGGAGTGTTGGTATTAACACATTGGCAGCCCCAACTGGTAACAGACACAGATTTCCAATCCAAAACAGGATTATGAGACTGTAACCAAGGGAAACCCAGTACGATAATGTCACGCAGATTATACAGAACCAAAAATTTGCAACTCTCCTGATGATCAGGTTCTACCCTCATTATCACCTGAGTAGAGAACTGAGGTTTATTCTCAGCCAAAGGGGTAGAATCAATCCCCAGTAGGGGAATAGACTTCCGTAGGGGTATCAAGGGAAACCCACAACGTTTAGCAAAATCAAAATCCATCAGGTTAATAGCTGCTCCAGAATCAACAAAAGCCTGAGCAGAAAATGAGGACAGAGAGCATATCAGGGTAACAGTTAATAAAAACTTAGTCTGAACACTACCCAAGACAACTGAGCGTGCAAAACGTCTTCCCCCACTTATGGCAGACTGAAATAGCATGAGAGGCATCACCACAGTAGAAACATAACCCATTGCACTTTCGAAATTCATGACGCTGTGCCCCAGAAACCACTCTATCACACTGCATGGATTCAGAAGCAGGTTCACAAGGCAACATTATTCCACGCATACCTTTCCGCTCACGCAAACGTCTGTCAATTTGAATCGCTAATGACATAGAATCATTGAGACCAGAGGGAACAGGGAATCCCACCATAACATCCTTTATATTATCTGACAGTCCCTTCCGAAAAAGAGCTGCCAAAGCGTCGTCATTCCATTTTGGTCAGGACTGCCCACTTACGGAATCTCTGACAGTATAACTCAGCGTCCTCAAGCCCCTGACTTAATGCCAACAAAGTTTTTTCAGCTTGATCAGTGACATTAGGCTCATCGTACAATAACCCCAAAGCCTGAAAAAACGCATCAACATCACTCAAAACAGGATCCCCAGGTGTCAGGGAAAAAGCCCAATCCTGAGGGTCGCCGCGCAGGAGAGATGACAATTTGAACCTGCTCCGCTGCGTTCCCTGAGGACTTAGATTTTAAGGGAAAAAACAATTTACAGTTATTTTTGAAATTCAGAAACTTAGCTCGATCCCCTAAAAACAAATCTGGCATGGGGATCCTAGGTTCCACAACAGGCAACCTAGCAAGATAGGTAGCAATACTCCGAATCTCAGTGGCAAGCTGATCCACACGGCCAGCCAACTGTGCAAACTCCATTAGAGAGAGAAAAAAAATCCTCCTCAGCACCCAGAGATACAGAGGGAAAAAAAAAAATACAACAAACAGAAAAAAAAAAAAATCTCTGACAACTCTAACAACTTTTTTTTTTCCACAATATTTTTCCCTTCTGTGAGTACCATATGATTTTCAGTTTAGGCCGGTGATACTGTTATGATTTGGTAGCTGAGGAGAGCAGGCAAAAAAGGAAATACACCAGAGCAGTTGGAAACTATGAGATTGCAGTACCCTGACTAACCACCACAACTAGACGTAGCCGTGGAGCGTTCCTACGTTGGTCCTAGACGCCTCGTCACAGCCTGAGAAACTAACTACACCTAAAGATAGAAAGAGGAAAGCTATCTGCCCCGGAGCAGATCCCCAAAGAACATAGAAAGCCCCCAAACATGTAATGGCGGTTAGACAAGAAGAAATACTGACACAGACAGAAAATAGTATGAGCAAACGTTGGGGCCCAAACTTACTAAATAGAAAAGGATAGGAAGGGCACTTACTGCAATCCCAAAAAACCCTGAAAAGCACCAACTCTACTAATTTCAAAAACACCTGAGATCACACGACCTCTACCACCTAAATTAGTTCTCTGGTGTAACCAAAAACAAAACAGCAGCCACTGAAAAAACTGGAAAAAGCAAATGTACAAACAACAGTGGCTGAACTGAACTGAGAGGGCAAAAGCCCCCAGAAGGGACCCTGAAGGCCCCCACAGAAGTGCAGGACAAAATGCAAAAATCAAGCACAAAAACAAAAAGAAGAAAATGTCTTAACTGTTAGCAGGAGATTCAGACACGACACAGCAGGCTACCAAGGAAACAGGAATCAAGGATTGAGACCAGAACAATTGATCACCGGCAACCCTGATGGGAAGGCGACTCCCTTATATAAGACCAGTCAGTAACACCTGATTCCCAATCCTCACAATCTTCACTGGACAGTCCAGTACCGTTTGTAACCACCAGAGGGAGCTTCCGCTCAGAACTCATTTCCAGCCTATTCACAACACTTGACCTCAGGGGGGCGTATAACCTTATTCGCATTAAGCACGGGGATGAATGGAAGACGGCATTTAATACCCCAGAGGGGCATTTTGAGTACCTAGTGATGCCCTTTGGGCTCACTAATGCTCCTTCCGTCTTCCAGTCCTTCATAAATGACATTTTCAGGGATTTTGTGGATACATTTCTGATTGTTTATTTGGATGATATCTTGATTTTTTCCAATGACTGGGACTCTCATGTGAAACATGTTCGGACTGTGTTCCAGATTTTGAGAGAGAATGCTCTGTATGTGAAGGGATCAAAGTGTCTTTTTGGCGTACAGAGGATCTCATTTCTGGGATTCATTTTGTCCCAATCTGTTATTGAAATGGACCCAGTCAAGGTTCAGGCCATCTGTGATTGGGTCCAACCTACTTCATTAAAGGCTCTTCAGAGATTCTTGGGTTTTGCCAATTTTTATCATAACTTTATTGGTAATTTCTCTGTTATTGTTAAACCATTGACTGATTTGACCAAAAAGGGTTCTGATGTGGTGAATTGGCCTCCTGAGGCAGTCTCTGCGTTTCACAAACTTAAGCAGAGATTCACTTCTGCTCCTACAGCAGCCTGATGTTTCTCTGCCATTTCAGGTGGAGGTTGATGCCTCTGAAATTGGGGCAGGTGCCGTTTTGTCCCAAAGAGATCCAGAGACCTCTAAAAGTAACCCTTGTGCCTTTTTCTCTCGAAAATTTTCTCCAACTGCACGTAATTATGACGTGGGTAATCGGGAGTTATTGGCCATGAAGTGGGCTTTTGAAGATTGGAGACATGGCTGGAGGGAGCCAAACATCAGGTGGTGGTCCTCACGGACCATAAGAATCTGGTTTATCTGGAATCAGCCAAGAGACTTAATCCTAGACAGGCCAGGTGGGCCTTATTTTTCACACGTTTTAATTTTGTGGTTTCCTTTCTTCCTGGCACTAAGAATGTTAAGGCGGATGCCCTCTCGAGGAGTTTCCTTGCGGACTCTCCTGAGTTATCTGATCCTGCTGTTATTTTGAAAGAGGGTGTAGTTCTTTCCGTCATCTCGCCCAATTTGAGACTGGCTTTGGAAGGGTGTCAGGAGGATAAACCCGAGCGCTGCCCTATTGGGAAATTGTTTGTCCCAGACCGGTGGAAAAAGAGTGTGATGTCTGAGATTCATTGTTCCGCGTTGGCCGGTCATCCCGGAATTTTTGGTACCAGAGACTTGGTTAGTCGGTCCTTTTGGTGGCCTACTTTGTCTCGTGACGTCAGGGAATTTGTGCAGTCCTGCGGGACTTGCTCTCGCTCCAAGCCTTGCTCTCGCTCTAGTGGTTTGTTGATGCCATTGCCTGTGCCCAAGAGACCATGGACCCATATCTCTATGGATTTCATTTCCGACCTCCCTGTTTCTCAGAGAATGACCGTTATCTGGGTGATTTGTGATAGGTTTTCCAAGATGATACATCTTGTGCCATTACCTAAGTTGCCTTCCTCCTCCGAATTGGTGCCTTTGTTCCTTCAGCACGTGGTTTGGTTACACGGCATTCCGGAGAACATTGTGTCTGACAGAGGAGTCCAGTTTGTTTCCAGATTTTGGAGGACTTTTTGTTCTAAACTTGGTGTTCAATTGTCTTTCTCCTCGGCTTTTCATCCTCAGACCAATGGACAAACTGAGAGAACAAACCAGACATTGGAGACTTATCTGAGATGCTTTGTGTCTGCTGATCAAGATGACTGGGTCTCTTTTTTGCCTTTGGCTGAGTTTGCTCTTAATAATAGGGCTAGCTCTGCCACTTTGATGTCTCCATTTTTCTGCAATTTTGGATTTCACCCTCGATTTTCTTCGGGACAGACGGAGGCTTCTGTCTGTCCAGGTGTTGACTCTGTTGTGGAGCGTATGCAGCAGATTTGGGACCAGGTAGTGGAGAGGTTGTCCCTCTCTCAGGAGAGGGCCCAGCGGTTTGCCAACCGGCATAGGACTGATGGTCCTCGGTTTGAAGTGGGGGACTTGGTCTGGTTGTCCTCAAGAAATATCCCTATGAGAGTTGCATCTCCTAAGTTTAAGCCTAGGTTCATTGGACCTTATAAGATCATGGAGATTCTTAATCCTGTTTCCTTTCGTTTACTTCTTCCAGGGACATTTAAGATCCATAACGTGTTCCACAAGTCCTTATTGAAGAGGTTTGTCGAGCCAGTGGTTCCTATGGCTGCGCCTCCTGACCCTGTTTTGGTTGAGGGCAATCTGGAGTATGTGGTTGAGAAAATATTGGATTCTCGTTTTTCTAGACGGAAACTCCAGTATTTGGTTAAGTGGAGAGGTTATGGTCAGGAGGACAATTCTTGGGTGTTTGCTTCGGACATCCATGCTAGGAGACTGATCCGTGCGTATCACAGAGCTCATCCTGACCGACCTGGTTGCCCAAATGAGGGTTCGGTGACCCCTCCTCAAGGGGGGGGGTACTGTTGTGAATGTGTTAGAAATAAATTCTGAGCAGAAGCTCCCTCTGGTGGTTACAAACAGTACTGAACCATTCAATGAAGATTGTGAAGATTGGCAATCAGGAGTTACAGACTGGTCTTATATAAGGGAGGTTCCCACCCATCAGGGTTGCCGGTGATCAATTGTTCTTGTCTCAACTTTGGTTCCTGGTTCACTTGGAAGCTTGCTGAGTCTTGCCTGCATCTTCTGCTAACAGATAAGATATTTTCTGCTTTTATTTTTGTGCTTGCTTTTTGCATTTTTTCCTGCACTTCTGTGGAGGTCAGCCAGGTCCCCTCCGGGGGCTTGTGCTCCTCTCAGTTTATCTGAGCCACTGTTATTTTTTCATTTGTCTTTTCCAGTTTTTTCAGTGGCTGCAGCTTAGTTTTGTTACACCAGAGAACTAATTTAGGTGGTAGAGGTCGTGTGATCTCAGGTGTTTTTGCAATTAGTAGAGTTGGTATTTTTTTAGGGTTTTTTGGATTGCAGTAAGTGTCCTTCCTATCCTTTTCTTTCTAGGAAGATTGGGCCCCAACGTTTGCTCATACTATTTTCTGTCTGTGTCTGTATTTCCTCTTGTCTAACCGCCATTACATGTTTGGGGGCTTCCTATGTTCTTTGGGGATCTTCTCCGGGGCAGATAGCTTTCTTCTTTCTATCTTTAGGTGTAGTTAGCCTCTCAGGCTGTGACGAGGCGTCTAGGACCAACGTAGGTACGCTCCACGGCTGCCTTTAGTTGTGGTGGTTATTCAGGGTACTGCAATCCAGTAGATTCCAACCTCTCTGGTGTATTGCCGTTTTTGCCTGCTCTCCTCAGCTACCAAATCATAACACGTGACACCCCGGGCCCGTCGCCGTATGAGGAGCCCCTCCAGGGACCCTCCAGCTCCGGGCGGTTCACGCAACAGGGGGAGGGGCCGTCCTCCCTCTCTACAAGGAATTGCCAGTAGCGTGCATCGGGACCAGGAGCGGCAGGCGCCTGTGCGGTGCAGGCGTCTGCTCGGCAGAGCAGAGTGATGGAAATCAGGAGATGGGGTCGCACAGTGCGGTCCCTCAGCAGGAGCGATGCGAGCAGTGATCCGCTGGCTCAGCCTGCAGCACGTCGCTGCCAGCTGCGCAGGAGGTAGCTGAGCACAATGTGTCTAGCTCCAGGGGGGGTCCTGTAGCTTCTTGGGATAGAGGAAACAGGCAGCAGTCGGCTGCCTCGGTCAGCGCGTCGGTGAGAAGTCAACAGAGGACGACTGTTGGAGGCGGGATGGAGGACACATCAGCGAGTAGCGCATCATCCACAGCTCTCTGGGTCCCTGTTCAGGTGGCCAGCGCAGTCCGCGCCGGGGGCTGGCGACCTGCAACACAGGGAGACCCGGGAGCTGCACCCACATCTCAAGTGCAGGACGTCAGCGAAGCAGGATCGTCCCGTCAGGACCCCGGATCTTCGGCTGCTGGGGACACAGCACCCAGGCAGCCAGGTGAGGCCGATTATATGTTACCTATTGTACCCCGCTTACTTCCACCTGGGTATGGGAATTGGGATGGGGTTAGCGGGGGATGGAGTTGTTTATGCATGTTCTTAATGATGTAGCCAGGGTTTGTGGGCTGCGTAGTGGGGCGCCGTCGGCGACAGCGTGGCTGGGAAATATTAGGCAGCAAGCGTCTATTGGGAGTTATCAGGGTTCCGGTGTGCCTCAGAATGTTTCTGGCCAAGGGTTAAGTGCGGCGGGATCAGAAGAAGGGAGTGTAGCAGCGGCTGCAACAGAAGGCGCACCGTCCAGCGTGGCGTCCGGGCCGTTAGCCGAAAAAGATGATACAATCCGTTTAGATGACACCGCTAGGGGTGAAGTGTACGTGTGCTTTGAGGGCCCGTTAGGGGCTCACCTGAAGCAGGAAGTCAGGGATAGGATATGGAAAGGAGAATATGTTGATATATTTTCCCTGTTACCATTAGAACGCTTTAATCTGGATAGATTGAAGAGAGACGAATCTCGGAAAGAGGATGAGGAGAAACGGAGGTATCGTCTCATCCCTAGGACTTTTTCGAACTGGCTTCAAGCATTTGCCATACTCGCAAGTGTGATTGGCGAAAAGGCGCCCGAAAACTGCTCGGGCCTTTTTTGTTATATGGACGCGGTGGGTGAAGCGTATCGGGTTTATGGGGGCAAGGTTGGCTCAGGTACGATGAACAATTTAGACAGCGGAAGGCAGTGCGTCCCAGCATTCGGTGGGAGTACAAGGATATAGCTCTTTGGATGAGGGTGATGGCCCCTCCTAGGGCTAGTCAGGGTGTGCAGTCCTTTCATAGCGGCACTGGGGGTGCAGGACAGTCGGCTCACTCGGTGGCACTGCAGAAGGGACTGTGTTTCTCCTTCAATGAAGGCGCTTGTAGATTCGGAAGTAAGTGCAAATTCAAGCACGAATGCTCTGCTTGTGGGGGCCCACATGGGTCTTCAAAATGTTTCAAGGGCCGACAGAAGGGCTCCGATACAGTTGACAAAAGGAGTGACGCCAGTGCGTCTGGGCGAGATGGTGGGTTATCAAAATAGATATCCGGATAAGGTTGCGGCGGTTTTATTAAAAGAAGGTTTTGAAAATGGTTTTAAGATTCCTTTTGTTGAACAGGAGGTGCAATGCTCTAGGAAGAATTTGAAATCAGCTTATCAGTTTCCTGATGTTGTGACGGAAAAGAGGTGGATTTGGGCAGGATGGCGGGGCCTTTTGAGGAAATCCCGCTCAGTGCTCTGAGGGTGTCCCCGCTAGGGGAGGTCCCCAAGAAAGAGCCCAACAAATTCCGTCTGATTCATCACCTGTCTTTCCCGAAAGGGTCGTCAGTGAACGACGGAATCGATACGCAACTTTTTCAGTTTCATACACATCATTTGATGCGGCAATGGATTGGGTGCGGGTATGTGGCAAAGGGTCATTGTTGGCAAAAACTGACATAGAAGCCGCTTTTCGTTTATTGCCAGTACATCCGGAGAGCATGCATCTTTTGGTTTGTTTTTGGGATGGGGTTTTTTTCGTGGACTGTTGTCTCCCAATGGGTTGCTCCCTGTCATGTGCCTACTTTGATGCTTTCGGTACGTTTTTGGAGTGGGTCGTTAAGGATGTTGCGGGTTTGAGTTCTTGTATTCATTATTTGGACGACTTTCTGTTTATGGGCCCGGCTGAAACGGCAGATTGTTCTGTTTTACTGAGGACAATGGAGAGAATGGCGAAGAAATTTGGTGTCCCACTGGCCGCTGATAAAACGGTTGGGCCTGTAACGTCACTGACGTTTCTTGGCATAGAGATTGACTCAGTAGCCATGGAGTATAGATTGCCGGATGAAAAAGTGACGGCCTTACGGGAGGAGGTTCTTAAGGCGTGTAGTGTGAAAAAGATATTGTTGCGTGATTTACAATCGTTGTTGGGAAAACTGAATTTCGCCTGTAGGATTATGCCAATGGGGCGTGCATTTTGTCACAGGTTATCTTTGGCGACGAGGGGTGTAAAATTTCCTTCCCATTTCATCAGATTAAGAAGCGAGTTGAAACAGGATTTGAAGGTTTGGGCCGAGTTCTTGGAGGAATACAATGGTAAATCAATTTGGATCAGGATGGAAGAAAGCGCGGAGGCGTTGGGTTTTGCATTTCAGGTATTCGATTTGGTCGGTTTTGGTCTGTGTTTTCAAGATCAGTGGTTGATGGTAAAGTGGCCTAGTGCTTGGGTTGCACAGGGTTTTGTGTCTAACCGCCTTCTGACTCAAGTGTTCATGAGGGTAGCTGCCTTATCGGTATGGGGAAGCGCAGTGCAGAATAGAAAAATTAGCTTTCTTTGTGAACACGTTGGGGTAGTGTCCGCTTTGAATACGTTATCTGTTGTGAATGTGCTAGAGATGGTTTCTGAGCAGAGGCTCCCTCTGGTGGTTACAGACAGTACTGAACTGTCCAGCGAGGAATGGCAATCTGGGATCACTGACTGGACTGATATAAGGGAGGTTCCCTCCCATGATGGTCGCCGGTGATCAATTGTTCTTGTCTCAATTGTGGTTCCTGGTTTATTTGGAAGTTTGCTGGAGTCTTGCCTGCACCTGCTGCCTTCAGATAAGATATTTTCTGCTTTTCTTTTTGTGCTTGCTTTTTGCATAGTTTTCTGCACTTTTGTGGAGGTTAGCCGGGTCCCCTCCTGGGGCCTGTGCTCCTCTCAATTTATCTGTAGCCACTGTTATTTGTTCATTTGCTTTTTCCTGTTTTTTCAGTGGCTGCGGCTTTGTTTTGTTACACCAGAAATCTGATTTAGGTGGTAGAGATCGTGTGATCTCAGGTTTTATGGCAATCAGAAGTGCTGATATTTTTTAGGGTTTTTGTTGGATTGCAGTCAGAATTCTTTCCTGTACTTTTCTGTCTAGACAGATTGGGCCCCAACGTTTGCTCATTCTATTTTCTGTCTTTGTCCATGTTTTCTTCTTGTCTAACCGCCATTACATGTTTGGGGGCTTCCTATTTTCTTTGGGGATCTGCTCCGGGGCAGATAGCTTTCATCTTTCTGCCTTTAGGTGTAGTTATCTCTCAGGCTGTGACGAGGCGTCTAGGATCAACGTAGGAACGCTCCACGGCTACCTCTAGTTGTGTGGTTAGTTCAGGTTACTGCAATCCAATAGGTTCCAGCCTCTCTGGTGTATTACCGTTTTTGCTTTTTCTCCTCAGTTACCTAAGCATAACAGTATCACCGGCAACCATCATGGGAGGGAACATCCCTTATATCAGTCCAGTCAGTGATCCCAGATTGCCATTCCTCGCTGGACGGTTCAGTACTGTCTGTAACCACCAGAGGGAGCCTCTGCTCAGAAACCATCTCTAGCACATTCACAACAGTATTTCTTCCTGGCACTAAGAATGTTAAGGTGGATGCCCTCTCTAGGAGTTTCTTTGTGGATTCTCCTGAGTTATCTGATCCTGCTTTTATTTTGAAAGAGGGTGTAGTACTTTCCGCCATCTCGCCCAATTTGAGACTGGCTCTGGAAGGGTGTCAGGAGGATAAACCTGAGCACTGCCCTATTGGGAAATTGTTTGTCCCAGACCAGTGGAAGAAGAGTGTGATGTCTGAGATTCATTGTTCCGCGTTGGCTGGTCATCCCGGGATTTTTGGTACCAGAGACTTGGTGAGTCGGTCCTTTTGGTGGCCTACTTTGTCTCGTGACGTCAGCGACTTTGTGCAGTCCTGTGGGACTTGCTCTCGTTCCAAGCCTTGCTCTCGCTCTAGTGGTTTGTTAATGCCATTACCTGTGCCCAAGAGGCCATGGACCCATATCTCTATGGATTTTATTTCCGACCTCCCTGTCTCTCAGAGAATGACCGTTATCTGGGTAATCTGTGATAGGTTTTCCAAGATGATACATCTTGTGCCATTACCTAAGTTACCTTCCTCCTCCGAGTTGGTGCCTTTGTTCCTTCAGCACGTAGTTCGGTTACATGGCATTCCGGAGAACATTGTGTCTGACAGATGAGTCCAGTTTGTGTCCAGATTTTGGAGGACATTTTGTTCTAAACTTGGTGTTCAATTATCTTTCTCCTCTGCATTTCATCCTCAGACCAATGGACAAACTGAGAGAACAAACCAGACCTTGGAGACTTATTTGAGATGTTTTGTGTCTTCTGATCAAGATGACTGGGTCTCTTTTTTGCCTTTGGCTGAGTTTACTCTTAATAATAGGGCTAGCTCTGCCACCTTGATGTCTCCATTTTTCTGCAATTCTGGGTTTCACCCTCAATTTTCTTTGGGACAGGCGGAGGCTTCTGTCTGTCCGGGTGTTGACTCTGTTGTGGAGCGAATGCAGCAGATTTGGGACCAGCTAGTGGAGAGGTTGTCTCTCTCTCAAGAGAAGGCCCAGCGGTTTGCCAACCGGCATAGGACTTATGGTCCTCGGTTTAAAGTGGGGGACTTGGTTTGGTTGTCCTCAAGAAATATCCCTATGAGGGTTGCATCTCCAAAGTTTAAGCCTAGGTTCATTGGACCTTATAAGATCATGGAGATTCTTAATCCGGTTTCCTTCCGTTTGCTTCTTCCAGGGACATTTAAGATCCATAACGTGTTCCACAAGTCCTTGTTGAAGAGGTTTGTCGAGCCAGTGGTTCCTATGGCTGTGCCTCCTGACCCTGTTTTGGTTGAGGGCAATCTGGAGTATGTGGTCGAGAAAATATTGGATTCTTGTTTTTCTAGACAGAAACTCCAGTATTTGGTTAAGTGGAGAGGTTATGGTCAGGAGGACAATTCTTGGGTGTTTGCTTCGGACATCCATGCTAGGAGACTGATCCGTGCCTATCACCGAGCTCATCCTGATTGGCCTGGTTGCACAAGTGATTGTTCGGTGACCCCTCCTCAAGGGGGGGGGTACTGTTGTGAATGTGCTAGATATGGTTTCTGAGCAGAGGCTCCCTCTGGTGGTTACAGACAGTACTGAACCGTCCAGCGAGGAATGGCAATCTGGGATCACTGACTGGACTGATATAAGGGAGGTTACCTCCCATGATCATAGAATCATAGAATCATAGAATGGTAGAGTTGGAAGGGACCTCCTGGGCCATCTGGTCCAACCCCCTGCTCAAAGCAGGATTCTCTAAATCATCCCAGACAGATGTCTGTCCAGCCTCTGTTTGAAGACTTCCATTGAAGGAGAATTTACCACCTCTAGTGGCAGCCTGTTCCACTCCTTGATCACCCTAACTGTCAAAAAGTTTTTTCTAATATCTAATCTGTGTCTCCTCCCATTCAGTTTCATCCCATTGCTTCTAGTCTTTCCTTGTGCAAGTGAGAATAAAGATGATCCTTCTACAATGTGACAGCCCTTGAGATATTTGTAGACAGCTATTAAGTCTCCTCTCAGTCTTCTTTTTTGCAAGCTAAACATTCCCAAATCCTGCAACCGTTCCTCATAGGACATGGTTTGCAGACCGGTCACCATTCTGGTGGCTCTTCTCTGAACTTGCTCCAGTTTGTTGATGTCTTTTTTAAAATGTGGTGCCCAAAACTGGACACAGTATTCCAGATGAGGTCTGACCAAAGAGGAGTAGAGGGCAATAATGACCTCACGTGATCTAGACTGTATGCTTCTGTTGATACATCCTAGAATTGTATTTGCCTTTTTTGCTGCTGCATCACACTGTTGACTTATGTTCAGTCTGTGATCAATTAGTATACCCAAGTCTTTTTCACATGTGCTGTTACTTAGCCCTATTCCTCCCATTTTGTATATGCTTTTTTCATTTTTATTGCCCAGATGTAGTACTTTGCATTTTTCCCTGTTAAAATCCATTCTGTTAGTTGCTGCCCACTGATCCAGTTTATTTATATCTTTTTGAATCCTCTCTCTCTCTTCTCTAGTATTAGCTACCCCTCCTAGCTTTGTGTCATCAGCAAATTTGATCAGTTTACCCTCAATTCCTTCATCTAAATCATTGATAAAGATGTTGAACAATACAGGGCCCAAAACAGAGCCTTGTGATACCCCACTTGAGACATTCTTCCAACTGGATGTGCAGCCATTTGCGACCACTCTTTGAGTCCGATCACTAAGCCAGTTATGAATCCACCTAACAGTTGCCTTGTCCATTCCATACTTAGTCATTTTTTCAATAAGGATTGTATGAGATACTTTGTCAAATGCTTTGCTGAAGTCAAGATATACTATATCTACAGCATTTCCCTGATCCACCCAGTCAGTGATTCTGTCATAGAAGGAAATTAAGTTAGTCTGACATGACTTATTAGTTACAAACCCATGCTGACTCTGTTTAATCACTTCATTCTTATGCAGGTACTTACATACATGTTCTTTAATAATTTGTTCAAAGATCTTTCCTGGTATAGAAGTCAGACTCACCGGCCTGTAGTTCCCTGGGTCCACCTTCTTCCCCTTTTTGAAGATAGGAACAACATTTGCTCTTCTCCAGTCTTCTGGGACTTCACCTGTTCTCCAAGAATTTTCAAAGATTATGGACAGTGGTTCAAGAATTTCTTCTGCTATCTCCTTCAGTATTCTGGGGTGTAATTCATCTGGACCTGGAGACTTGAATTCATTTAGGTTAGCTAAGTGTTTCCTCACTGTCTTTCTGTTTATAGATATCCTGGATTCTTCTATTCCTTTAATAGGACAGTGAAGATCAGTTGATGTTACATTTCCTTTCTGAGAGAAAACAGATGCAAAATAGGAATTTAAAAGTTCAGCCTTCTCAGCATCCTTTCTTACCATTTCATCATGTTTATCCTGTAAAAATCCTATAGCATCTTTGACTTTTCTTTTACTTTTCACATATCCCCAAAATCCTTTTTTGTTGCTTTTGACATCTCTTGCAAGCCTTAATTCATTGTCAGCTTTAGATAATCTGATTTGTGCCCTGCAGGTTCTGCAGATGGCATTATATTCTTCTTTAGATATGCCTCCCTCTTTCCATTTGATAAACATTTCTTTCTTCCTTTTTAGCATGTGTTTAAGTTCTGTGTTCATCCATCCTGGTTTCCTTAAATGCTTCCCATTCTTCCCTCTTTTTGGAATTGTTAACGATTGTGCTTTGAGAATCTCATTTTTCAAGATTTTCCATCCTTCCTGGACATTTTTGTCCTTAAGGATATCCTGCCATTGGATCCCTCCATTTCTCTTTCTGAGTCCCTTAAAATCTGCCTTTCTGAAATCTAACCTTGACGTCTGAGTCTTCACAGGTCTTCCTCCTCTTGTTATCCAAAATTCTAAAATAGCATGGTCACTACCTCCTAGGGTCCCAGCCACTCTTACCTCCTCAACCATTTCCTCCCTATTTATAAGGATTAGATCCAAGGTAGCAGTTCCCCTTCTTTTCTCCCCTACCTTTTGAAAGATAAAGTTGTCAGCAAGAGAGGATAAGAATTTCCTTGACCTGTTAGTTTTGCCTGAGAGAGATTCCCAACAAATGTCTGGATAGTTGAAATCTCCCATGACCACTATGTCATATTTTTTGGAGAACTTAGCCATTTGATGCATAAAGAGTTCATCCATATCTTCAGCTTGCATAGGTGGCCTGTAGTAAATGCCTACAATGGTGTCCTTTCCATTGTTCTGTCCTTGCATTCTTACCCAAACAGTTTCCACAGAACTACCAGTCTCTGAAGCATCAATCTCTGTGCAAATATACGCTTTTCTAACATACAATGCAACACCTCCTCCTCGTTTGTCAAGTCTGTTTCTTGCAAATAAGTTGTATCCTTCTAGCCTTGTATTCCAATCATGTGTATCGTCCCACCAAGTTTCAGTGATTCCAATGACATCATACTTCTTCTCCTGCGTTAGTAGTTCCAATTCTCCTTGTTTGTTGCCCATGCTTTGTGCATTTGTATAAAAACATTTTAGTTTGTGATTGGTTTCTCTTCCTCCAATATTTTTATTATTTAGATTGTTTTGTCTTCGTTCTTCCTTTCCACTTCTAATAGCCGAGTTCTCAATAGCATTTGTCAGGTGTATGGCTTTTTCTGGCGTTTTGCTTCCCTTCCCACATTGTTCTAGTTTAAAGCTCTCCTGATGAGTGTAGCAAGGCGACTTCCAAATACATGTTTTCCAGTCTTCGTAAGGTGCACCCCATCTCTAGCAAGTAGTCCATCGTATAGGTAATTCACTCCGTGATCCAGAAATCCAAATCCTTGCTGACGGCACCATCGACGTAGCCAGTTGTTCACCTGCAGAATCTTATTCCACCTCCTTGTTCCATGGCCATCCACTGGGAGGATGGATGAGAAGACCACCTGCGCACCCAGTTCTTTCACTTTCTTGCCTAAGTTTTCAAAGTCACTGCAGATGGTTTCCAGGTCACTTCTTGTGGTGTCATTTGTCCCCACATGTATTAGCAGGAATGGGTAGTCATCTTTAGGTCTGAAGAGTCCTGATATCCTGTCAGACACATCTTTAATTTTTTAATGATGGTCGCCGGTGATCAATTGTTCTTGTCTCAATTGTGGTTCCTGGTTCATTTGGAAGTTTGCTGGAGTCTTGCCTGCACCTGCTGCCTTCAGATAAGATATTTTCTGCTTTTCTTTTTGTGCTTGCTTTTTGCATAGTTTTCTGCACTTTTGTGGAGGTTAGCCGGGTCCCCTCCTGGGGCCTGTGCTCCTCTCAATTTATCTGTAGCCACTGTTATTTGTTCATTTGCTTTTTCCTGTTTTTTCAGTGGCTGCGGCTTTGTTTTGTTACACCAGAGATCTGATTTAGGTGGTAGAGATCGTGTGATCTCAGTTTTTTTGGCAATCAGAAGTGCTAGTATTTTTTAGGGTTTTTGTTGGATTGCAGTCAGAATTCTTTCCTGTACTTTTCTGTCTAGACAGATTGGGCCCCAACGTTTGCTCATTCTATTTTCTGTCTTTGTCCGTGTTTTCTTCTTGTCTAACCGCCATTACATGTTTGGGGGCTTCCTATTTTCTTTGGGGATCTGCTCCGGGGCAGATAGCTTTCATCTTTCTGCCTTTAGGTGTAGTTATCTCTCAGGCTGTGACGAGGCGTCTAGGATCAACGTAGGAACGCTCCACGGCTACCTCTAGTTGTGTGGTTAGTTCAGGTTACTGCAATCCAATAGGTTCCAGCCTCTCTGGTGTATTACCGTTTTTGCTTTTTCTCCTCAGCTACCTAAACATAACAGTTATCTGCAGCAACTCCAGAGGTGGTAAGAGTATTGCAGCACCTGGTTTTTCTGGGTTTAAAGTTCAACTTATGGATAGTTGCTAAGGCTGGCCCAGGTGACATTAACCCTGTAGTTGACGTTCTTTTTCATTCAGTGGGATCAATTCTGCAAGTTAGATCGTCACGCAGTCTCGGCAGGCCTGGAGTTTCCAGCGGTGTTATGGGACCTGCCCTTCAGGCCGTGAAGGAGCTTTTCGATAAGTCGTTATCAAATAGGTCTTGGCAGCAGTATGACCAGGCTTGGTTGGTATGGCAGGATTGGAAGGCCATGTGTGAAGATCGTTTGAGTGACGAGAGCGGGTTTTGCTAGTTTTAGGTCATTACTGGAAAGTCGGTTGGTCGGTGGCTAAATTGGATATGTTTTTAGCAGAGTTATCATTTGGTTTTAAGGCGAGGGGTATTAGGGATGTGACTAAGTCCTTTTTGGTTTGTCAAGCGGTTAGGGGCTGGAAAAAAGGATGGAAGTCAAAGGATGGCCGGAGGCCTGTCTCGTATGAGGTATTGTTGGTCATTGAGAGCCATTTGCATGGAGTTTGTTCGTCCGATTGGGAGGTAGATTTATTCAGGGCGGCTTTTGCCTTGGCATTTTTTGGAGCATTTCGGCTGGGTGAAGTGGTTAGCCCTTCTAGGAGCAAAAAAGGTGGTTTGCTGCGTGAGGACGTGGACGTAGCGGCTGACAGGGTTGTGTTGTTTATACGCTCTTCCAAGACAGACGTAACAGGTAAAGGATGCAAAGTAGTGCTCTTCCAAATTCAGGGCTCACCAGTCTGTCCTGTGTTTTCATTAGGTAATTTCATGGCAAGAGGGGGTGCTTTGGGCGAACCACTGCTAGTTCACGCGGATGGTTCTTTCCTTTCCCGTTTTCAATTTATCACAGTTTTTAGGCGTTGTTTGGAGTCCGGAGGCATTCACGGTAAGAATTTTGGTGGTCATTCATTCCGGATGGGGGTCCGCGACGGAGGCGGCTAGGCTGGGTTTAGGGGATGAGATGGTAAAAAGGATAGGGCGTTGGCAATCAGATAGATTTGGTCGTATGTTAGTCCAGATTTGGTCTAAGTTTGGTGGTGGCATCGGTTATTGCTTAATCCCATAATGTTGTTGTTTTTTCCTTTCATTTCAGGACTCGGTCAACGGCTGGTCTGGATCATGGGACATTCATTTGTGTTCTGGGCGTCACTGAGAGCAGCAGTTCGGCCGGAGGGGCGTCAGTTAGGATTCTTGCGCGACTCAGTGACACTGCGGTGGATTGGTAAAAGAGGGATGACATGGGGACAGTTTTTGCTGGAATTTCATCGGTTTGTGCGGTTGGACCAGGTGCCGGACATAGTTGTCATTCATCTTGGGGGGAATGACTTGTGTAGAAGATCATGCAGGGAATAAATAAAGGATATAAAATTTGATATGCTACGTTATGGTGTTTGTTTCTGAGGGTTACGGTCGTGTGGTCGGATGAGGTTTTTCGTAAAGTTTGGAGGGGAGCGCGGTCATTGAGCAGGGTGAATAAAGCGCAAATTAAGTTGAACAAGGCCGTCTCGAGGTTCATGGCGAGGAATGGGGCCGTGGTTGTTAGGCATACGGATTTGGAGTCGGGAGAAGGAGGTTTTTGGAGAAGGGTCGGGGTTCATCTGAACTCGGTGGGCATGGATTTTTGGTGCCTAGCCATTCAGAAAGGCATCGAGACGGCCTTGATGGTTTGGAGGGACACAAATGCTTGAGGGGTCAGACCATTTGTGTGATTGGCGGGGGGGGGGAGCTCCTCGAAGTTGGTGGAAGTGGAAAATGGTGGACTGGTGGGGGGGAGGGGATCTCAAGAGGTCCTGGACTCCCCTCGGTGAATTCTGGTGAACTGGATATTGGTAACACTGTGGAAGGGTTATTTTGGCATCCCCCTTTAAGGGGTTTTGGTTTTGGCCAGGCTGAACGTCAACTATCTGGTGTCTAGCGGCTGGGGGTAAGAGTTAGCCCGGGGGCCAAAATGGGTTGGGTTTGTGGACAATTACGGTTACAAGGTTTTGGGCTTCGAGGATCTTCCCCTCCATGGGTTGGGCAATGTTTATGAATGTTTATATTGTTGTATAAATGTTAATAAATGGCTGCTGTGGCCAATTAATCTAATTTACGTCTATGTCTCTTACTGGGATTGAGGGGTAGTAATAGATGTTGGGTCGGAATTGTCAGTTAGGGTACAAAGGTTTATTGGATACGGTCCGTTGGTAGAAGCTATCGGTGCTAGTTTTGATGAATGGGCTGTTTAGGTGTTTAGCCAGCAAGCTGAAAACTCTCATTCATTAATTCAGGGCTTCAGCCCTGCTATGTGTAGCAGAAGTGCTCATCTGCTATGAACGCCGCCGGCCACTGGGCAATCACAACCACAGGGGTCCATGCAGACCCCGGGTTTCATGCCAACCTATCGGTATCCCGTGATCATTTGACAGGGGCGCCGATGAGTGGAGCTAGTGACGCGCTTCCAGCGTGGGCATGTTAAATGCGGCTGTCACAGATTGACAGTGGTATTTAACATGTTAATAGTTGGGGGTGGATCGCGATTCCACCCGTGGCTGTTAAAAGCACATGACAGCTGATTTAATCGCTGGAAAGCATATGGGGTCAGCGCCGAAGCCCGCATCAAAGGGGGAGGCGACCTATGACGTATCTATACATCATAGGTCTTGAAGGGGTTAAGGTTCCGGCATGTCTGATTTTGACCAGCTAATGCTTTGTTCTTGGCGAAATAAGCCGGCACCAGACACATCTGGCAGCGGTTTTCTCATAGAGAACGCAGGAGGTGGTTGGAGGAGTGAGCGTCCTGTGTATGGTAGAGGGGCGAGATGGCTGACAGCTGAATGATTGGAAGAAACATCATATGGCCGACAGCCATCTAATGTCTATGGAGCCCTTTGGGGCGAATTTAGACGTCTGTTAAACATGATCCGTGATGCCGCGGGCCACCTCACCCGAACTTACCAGCCTCATAGGCATGTATGTGATTATTGCATTCACGTCGCGAGGCCCGCAGCCGCTCCGGGCATCGTAGACCGTGTTTCATGGATGTCTGAATTTGCCCTCAGGACTCGCTCCCATGATTGTAGGTTCTCTCATGCGAGAGAATCGGATCGATATTAATGACTCTGATCACAGTTTGAGCCGAGTGTCACCTTAAGGGCTCATACTCACTTGAGTCGAAAATGGATGATATTCAGCCGATAAAAAATCGGATTCAAATCTGACCAATGTTATTCAATAGGTGACATCTCATTTGCGGTTTTTTTCTCAGCCGAAATCGGTGTGAGAAAAAAATCGCAACATGCTGCGATTTGATGCGAATTTGGCATGATAATTGCTAATGCAAGTCAATGGGTGCGAGAAATCATCGCACAGCACTCGCACCATGCGAGTGCTGTCCGATTTATACGCATTGGTGTCCTTTGAAAAGCCGGCAATTCATCCCCGGCTACTGTAAAATCACACTGACAGCTCACAAAACACTATATATATATATATATATATATATATACATGTCATTGTGACACATACATATATATATATTTATAGTTCATACACTTCTACATAGTATAATAGCCGTTAATTCAATTACCGGCTTTTGTGAAATGACAGAACCCGACATGAAATGACACATGGTTTACATACAGTTAACCATGTCATTTCATGTAGTTTGATATATGGTTTTAACTTACAATTAAATGAGTGTATGTGTGCTAAATTGCAGACATGTAGGGGTTAATTAAAGGTGTAAATTCGTTGAAAAAAAATGTGTGGGCTCCCGCTGTATTTTCTCCACCAGACAGACAAAGCAAGCGAGTGGGGGCAAATAATAATAGCCCAGGGAGGGTGCATTTATTTTGTGCCCCCCCCCGGCTACTAACATCTGCCCCCAGACACCCCAGAAAAGGCAAATCTAAAATTAGATTAGCCCTTTCTGGCACTTTGCCCGTCTATTCCCATTGCCCTGTAGCGGTGGCGAATGGATTAATAAGGGGTTAAAGCCACCTTGCAATTGAAAGGTGACTTTAAGCCAGGGTAATAATTGAGAGCTGTCAATTAGACAACTATCAATTATTAATCCTATTGTATGAAAGGAAAAAAAACACACACACTATAATTATTAATCCTATTGTATGAAAGAAAAATCAAACACACACTGGGCTATTATTATTTGCCCCCACTCGCTTGCTTTGTCTGTCTGGTGGAGAAAATACAGCGGGAGCCCACACATTTTTTTTTTAACAAATTTACACCTTTAATTAACCCATACATGTGTGAAATTTCACACACATACACTCATGTAATTGTTAGTGAAAACCATATATCAAAATACATCAAATGACATGGTTAACTGTATGTAAACCATGTGTCATTTCATGTTGGGTTCTGTCATTTCACAAAAGCCGGCAATTGAATTAGCGGCTATTACAGTATGTAGAAGTGTATGAACTATAAATATATGTATATATATATGTCACAATGACATGTGATATATATATATATAATAATAATAATAATCTTTATTTATATAGCGCCATCATATTCCGCAGCGCTTTACAGTTTAACAGTTTCAGAACACAAGTCATAAGTAACAACGTTAACAATACAGTAATTAAAGCAAAATAAGACGCCCCTGCTCGTGAGAGCTTACAATCTACAATGAGGTGGGGGAGATACAAAGTACAGGTGTGTATATACAATGGTGCATTTACAATGATGGTCCAGCCATCTTGAGATATATTCTATGTGTGTATATGTATTGTTTCTATTCTTTATTAAAGCTGTCAGTGTGATTTTACAGTATAGCAGGGGATGAATTAGCGGCTATTATACTATGTAGAAGTGTATGACCTATATATATATTATATAAATATATATAATATATATAATATATAATATATATATATTTATCAAAAAAGTGGAGCAGCACAGTAAATGATTTATGGGTGCAAATTCCTCTTCAGCAATACTCCAATACTTGCCAACTTAGGCTATGGTTCCACGGTCCGGAACCATAGCGCTTTTGACGGAGCGGAAATTCCGCTCCGTCTAAGCCCCGCCCCCTTTCTGACGCGCGATCTTTCCGGAGGTGTTCAGGACACCTCCGGAACACCTCCGGAAAGAGCGCAGGGCTACATAGCCCTGTGTTAATTATGTTGCGGCGACGCACCGTCGCCGCAATACGCGAGGACATGCTGCGGTCTGAAAAGACGCGCCGCATGTCCGTTTACTCAGGTTTGCCACCTGCGTATTGTTACGCATAGTGGAGACGGGATTTCTTGAAATCCCCTCCACTATGCTGTAACATCTGGACGCTGCGTGTTTGGCGCTGCGCCAGCGCACAGCGCCAAACACGCAGCGTATTCCTGACCGTGAAACTCACCCTTAGACATCCAAAAAATAGGCAGCACTCCAATAGATGTGTAGAAAACGTGGATATTTATTACACCCACATGGTATGGCTATTACCATGCCATACCATGTGGGTGTAATAAATATCCACCTTTTCTACACATCTATTGGAGTGCTGCCTATTTTTTGGATATATATATATATATATATATAATATATATATATATATAAATTATTTGCTTTTTGTGTACATTTTTTTTTTACAATGTGATTTTTACATGACTTTTTACATAGAGATAACTGCTCTATGAAAAACGTCATGTTAAAATCGCATTGCATACAGATGGAAAACTGATGGAAAACGGATGGAGCAATTAAAAATTGCATACAAATCGCATGACAATCGCATATATTCGGACCGTTTTTTCCATCCAGAAAATGGACCGGTTTTTTTTTTTCCACAAATGGGTATGAGCCCTAAGTGTACTTCACACATAGCGAGATCATTAGTGAGATCGCTGAAACATCACGTTTTGTGACGCAGCAGCGACCTCGCCAGCGATCTCGATACGTGTGACACATAGCGGTGACCGGCACCCTGCTGCAGTATCGCTGATCGTGCTGGAATGTCCTAGGCCATTTTTTGATAGTTGGTGTCCCGCTGGCCAGCATGCATCGCTGTGTTTGACGCCATAAAAACGACGCATGACCTCGTTGGCGACTCAGCTCAGCGACGCAGGCGTGATTTTGCTTTGTCAGAATCACTGCTGTGACAAGGTCCCAATGACCCTGAGGTCGTTTATACGATCGCCGTAATCGTTGCTGCGTCGTTGAGTAGATCTGCCTGTTTGACAACTTACTAGCGACGTACCAGCGATCCCTACCAGGTCGTATCGTTGCTGCGTCGTTGAGTAGATCTGCCTGTTTGACAACTTACTAGTGACGTACCAGCGATCCCTACCAGGTCGTATCGTTGTTGGGATCGCTGGAGCGTCTCTACGTGTAACGGGGCCCTTAGTGTGATCTGATTCCCTCACATGAGAGAATGGCATCCGGGGTGCGGAGAAGACGGAGAACTTAATTTCTCCAATAATGGAGTCGGCAGATGTCGGTTCGGTCTGCCCCATAGTATAACATCGGGACGAGCGCTGTCCGATAAAGGATCACATGGCATTGGGCTGTGTTATACACTCCTCTGAGCGAACCCTACGAGTTCGTTAAACTTTTTTGTTTTTTTTCAGAAAAGCTGACTGACAACAGACTTGACACCAGCACGGCTCCCACAAGTGCTGGTACCCAGCTTTCCAGGGCCCCTGAACAGAGTAATGTCATCAGACATCTGGTCACACCCTGCTGGGGCTGTAGGGCAGACATATTGCCTCTCAGGACTGGGCATCACTGAGCAGTGACTGTACACAGGGTTATCAGCCTCATCCATTATCAGCAGATATCCCTCCATGGTAGGGAGCCCCCCGGACTCAGCCCCAGGGGGTGGGGACGGGTCACACAGCAGTAGGCGGGTCGGTGACGGGTGAGGTGGGTGTGATGTGGGGCAGGAAGTGACTGTTGTGTGGAGTGAATGGTGGGAGCATGTGAGTGTGCTGCTGCAGCGGAGGAGATCGCCATGACTGACCACTGCTGACATTACAAGAGCCGGGTAAGACCTGCAGCGCCACCTCCGGGCGGTGAGGGCAGCGGCGCCAGTGCCAGGCTGTGCTGATCAGGACCACATGTTTTGCAGGGCAGCGCGCTCCTGCTGTTAGGACACGCTGGGAGTTGTAGTGCCTCCCCTCCACTTGCAGTGCAGGGGCCTGGAAGGCTGCAGTCTGGTGCGCAGTCAGTGCTCGGAACAGATGCGGCTGACTCCCCAGCTCCGCGCACATTGCCACGGGGGGTTCCTGGAAACTTAAGCTTTGACCTAATAAGAGAAAAAAAGTAATGGCAGGAAGAGGAGGGGAAAGTAATGGAGGCTCTGCCAGAGAGAGCCCTCATTATCCCGCAGTGAGGGAGGGGGCCGGTGCTGGCCACTCATGATAACAGCCCATGTGCCAGGCACAAAAGAAAGCTCCGGGCTGGCCCGTCCTGCAGCACGTGTGTGTGGCTGCAGTCTATTGTCCGCTGTTATCAGCCACTTGTGGCTCTGCAGGAAGCGACACTGCCTGTCCCCATTATCAGCAGCATGTCCCCATTATCAGCAGCATGTCCCCATTATCAGCAGCATGTCCCCATTATCAGCAGCATGTCCCCATTACTAGCAGCATGTCCCCATTATTAGCAGCATGTCCCCATTATTAGCAGCATGTCCCCATTATCAGCAGCATGTCCCCATTATTAGCAGCAGGTCCCCATTATTACCAGCAGGTCCCCATTATTACCAGCATGTCCCCATTACTAGCATCAGGCCCCCATTATTAGCAGCAGGCCCCGTTATTAGCAGCAGGCCCCCGTTATTAGCAGCAGGCCCGCGTTATTAGCAGCAGGTCCCCGTTATTAGCAGCAGGTCCCCGTTATTAGCAGCATGTCCCCGTTATTAGCAGCATGTCCCCATTATTAGCAGCAGGCCCCCGTTATTAGCATGTCCCCGTTATTAGCAGCAGGTCCCCTTATTAGCAGCAGGTCCCCGTTATTAGCAGCATGTCCCCGTTATTAGCAGCATGTCCCCATTATTAGCAGCAGGCCCCCGTTATTAGCATGTCCCCGTTATTAGCAGCAGGTCCCCATTATTAGCAGCAGGTCCCCATTATTAGCAGCAGGTCCCCGTTATTAGCAGCATGTCCCCATTATTAGCAGCAGGCCCCCGTTATTAGCAGCATGTCCCCATTATTAGCAGCAGGTCCCCGTTATTAGCAGCAGCTTTGCCACCCGTTATTAGCAGCATGTCCCCATTATTAGCAGCAGGTCCCCGTTATTAGCAGGCAGGCTCCCATTATTAGCAGCAGGTCCCGTT
Source organism: Oophaga sylvatica (assembly GCA_033576555.1). Classification (NCBI taxonomy): domain Eukaryota; kingdom Metazoa; phylum Chordata; class Amphibia; order Anura; family Dendrobatidae; genus Oophaga; species Oophaga sylvatica. Next base: position 109,408,981 of record JARQOD010000002.1, read on the forward strand.
ATTAGCAGCATGTCCCCATTATTAGCAGCAGGCCTCGTTATTAGCAGCATGTCCCCATTATTAGCAGCAGGTCCCCGTTATTAGCATGCATGTCCCCATTATTAGCAGCAGGTCCCCGTTATTAGCAGCAGGTCCCCATTATTAGCAGCAGTCCCCGTTATTAGCACATGTCCCCATTATTAGCAGCAGGTCCCCGTTATTAGCAGCATGTCCCCATTATTAGCAGCAGGCCCCCGTTATTAGCAGCATGTCCCCATTATTAGCATCAGGCCCCCATTATTAGCAGCATGTCCCCGTTATTAGCATCAGGCCCCCATTATTAGCAGCAGGTCCCCGTTATTAGCAGCATGTCCCCATTATTAGCAGCAGGTCCCCGTTATTAGCAGCATGTCCCCATTATTAGCAGCAGGTCCCCGTTATTAGCAGCATGTCCCCATTATTAGCAGCAGGCCCCCATTATTAGCAGCATGTCCCCATTATTAGCACAGGCCCCATTATTAGCAGCATGTCCCCATTATTAGCATCAGGCCCCCATTATTAGCAGCAGGTCCCCGTTATTAGCAGCATGTCCCCATTATTAGCAGCAGGCCCCCATTATTAGCAGCAGGTCCCATATCTGTGGCTCTCAGACCTCTGCTCCCATCTGTGACGGGTTCATTGGAGACTAGTGGACCTTTATATGGGGCCAATGGCGGCTGTTTTTGTGGACAGGTGAAACAGTATGTCTCACCTGTGCTGCCCAAAACTGGGGGAAAACCTGCGTGGGGCCCAGCTGGGCTATGTTCACACAGAGATTAGAATACATTTTGCTTTAAAAAGCATCTTGGGAAAACTTCCCTTTCATTTCTAATGGAAATCCACTTTTGTTGCTCTTTTTTTTCTGGAAGAACCATTAAAAAACGCCTGGAAGGGAAAGAAACAGCATGACACTTCTTTACAGCAGATCCGAAAGAAAACCTTCCTAAACTAGGCGCTGTCCAATCGGAAGGCTGGAAAAAAACACTCCAGGAAAAAAACTTGTCCAAAACGCTTTAAGGGTTTGTTCACACGTGCTGTTTTTACTGTGTCGTACAAAAGTGTATTTGATGCATAAAATCTGCAGCATTTTCCAGGAACATCATAATCCATGACATTTCTGTTTTGAGCCCTTGTGCATTTTTGCCAAGACGCAGCTTATCAATTCTTTCCTTCAGCATCAGATAAAAATTAATAAATGGAGGAAAACGCTGGAAAAAGTATTTAAAAACACAAAGAAACTGAAGAAGAAAAAAGCGCTGCAAAGACCCCAACTTGTGAACTTGCCTCTAGGGCTCTTTCAGGCGCCATAAACTCCTTCAAGTCGAAGGCGATTCAGGAATGGCTCCTTTTCTCTGGAGCTCTGAAAATCTCTATGGTGGTCTCTGCTGGGACCAGACGTCAGGACTTGTCACTCATTCATTCACCTGAGCACTGGGGTCACTGGTCAGGTGACTGATGAACGTGTCCTCACTCCCAGCCCCGCCGGAGCCATGATGTGGGATTGGAGTGGTGACGCTCATTGTTTTCATTTTAGATAAACCCTTCTGTCTGGCAAGTTTTGAATAAAGCCCCCGTCTCACATAGCGATGTCGCTAGCGAGATCGCTGCTCAGTCACTAGTTTTGTGACGCAGCAGCGATCTCCCCAGCGATATCGCTGTGTGTGACATTCAGCGACGATCAGCCCCCCTTCTGGGTATCGCTGATCGTCGCTGAATGTCCTGGACATTTTTTTGATCGCTGGTCTCCCACTGACAGGCACACATCGCTGCATGTGACAGGCGGGAGACCAGCGATCCGCTGGTAACCAAGGTACACAGCGGGTTTCCAGGCGCGTGGCTGTGCCTGGAAACCCGATGTGTACGTTGGATACCAGCGCCCTGATGCAGGGAGCTGGTAACCAAGGTACACAGCGGGTTTCCAGGCACCGCGCAGCACCTGGAAACCCGATGTGTACCTTGGTTACCAGCTCCCTGCATCAGGGCGCTGGTATCCAACTACACTGCGGGTAACTAAGCGATGTTACCCGCAGTGTCGCTGTGCTGATCGCTGCCTGTTTGGCAGCTCAGCAGCGATCATGTAGCAATACACCAGCGATCCTGATCGTTGTCGGGATCGCTGGTGTATCGCTATGTGAGACCCGGGCTTTAGTTTGGACCCCCACTCTTTTTAAGCCCCTCTGTGGTGATTGTCTTGGTCCAGGCTTGCACATGGGTTTTGCACAGTTTATAGAATGCATTTTTCTGTTCTATTTTTACTTCCCTTCTCCAGATTCGGGCGGACGGCTCCTTGTAATGACATTTATGTAATCACTCGTTTCACATTCTCCTCAGGGTTTATTGTTGCCACATGACAGATTGGTTGCAGAAAACTCCGCATTAGGGTAGATATATCCGAATACGGCCCGCTGGTTTTATAACAAATCTCTTCGGGGTGAAGACGTGACGCGTTTTTGGACGGTCTCCTACCTCTCATAGGTGTCGTCAGAAATGATGTGCCCGCTGGTGACACCGATGATGCTATGGTGCTAGACTATGGCCGGGGTCACGCATGCGAGAAGCTCGCCCAAACACCCGGCACTGCCGCCGGCACTCGGACCAGAACATGCGGCTGCATAGAATTACATGTAGCCGCAAGCTCCAGTCCGAGTGCTGGGTGTTCATGCGAGAGACTCACACGTGTGACCCCGGCCTATGGCAGATCCTTCACATGTGAGGCCTCTAAGCCACGGACGGAGCATTATACAGAATAATAGGTTTGTATAGACGTCACTTTCAGCATAAAGGAGACATTGTAAAGTAAAGCGTGCGACCTGTGGATGGTTGTGTGGCGCTCCGAGTCTTTACACTGAAAGTGACATTCTCGTCACAAAGCTGTCATTATCCTGTATACCGCTTCATGTTGTGATGACAGATTTCCTGTAAGGTTTGATGTTTGTCGTTAGGCAACATAATGATCACGTGCACAAAGTTTCTGTAAAGCGCACGCCACGGCCAGAACGTGTGTGTGAGCACAGCCTCCTGCTCAGGACGGGGTCAAACGAATGTATGAAGAATCGTCCATTTGTCATCTGTGTGTGGCCATATGTTACACCCCTGTGGCATCCATAGTTATACATCTACATGTTAAAAATTACACAATCAGATACAATTTCCTAAGATAATATGGAAATACATCCATAAAATGGCTGATCAGTATGGAAGCTGTCATCCGACAGCCGTGTTCAGTAACATTGGTGTGCTGTCCGGTTTTTACTGTAAACTTTATTAAACAATGACTTGATTTTGTGGAGGAATATTGCTTCCCCCACAATGTTTCCAGATGATTGTAGTGGTTTTGCAGAAGAAACAACTGTGCACTTTCAAGAT